>CM064884.1:23505921-23589574 GCA_003313485.2 Penstemon barbatus | reverse complement strand
AAGGGAATCCGATGAAAGACCATACCCTTAAGTCTCGACTGGGAGATTGATCAATGGAGAGATTATGTCGTATATGGAAATTGTAAATGATAAAAGGTTCACTGAATTAATTCACCAGTGATTGGGCTCCATGGGCTTGTGACTGGACATCGACCGTGGAGTGTGGGAGAATTCCCAAATTAGCAGGGGTGCTAATTTTGGAATGATTAATCGACAGAGTGTTCGATTAATTTAGAGTAATTAATTGCTCGAGTAAATAATATTTAATTACAACCCGCGGCCAATTATGTGGTGAACCTACGGGGGCATACACAATACACATGTAGCGAAAGCGAGGAAACAAGAACGAACGAGTCGACTGGGTCGACTGAGTCAAAATCGACTGGGTCGATTAAATGGGTGGGTCGACTGGGTCGACCCATGTGGAACGAAATTGGATCAAGATTATAAATTAAATTGGAATTTAATTTATGAGTAAATTAATTAATTAGGATTTAATTAATTAATGGAATAATTAATTAATTAAACTTGGAGTTTAATTAATTAATTGGGAGATGATTTAATTAATTGGGCTATTTAATTGGGAGATTAAATAAAGCCCTGAAAGATTAATTAATATGGGCCATGAATTAATTAGAAGACTTAGTCTTCTAATTAAAGAGGGCCATGGCCCATGTAGGAGAATTAGTATCCTAATCCTAGAAGGATTAGGTTTTATGAGATATCTATAAATAAGAGACTAGGTCTCATATCTCAAATACGACTCTACAAGAAAATCAAGAAAAGCAAAAATTCTCTCCCTCTCCCTCTTGTGATCGGCCGAACTCACTTCCACTTTGGAAGAATTTTCGTCTTCGATTCTTCATTCCAAAGTTTTTCTAAAACCTAGATATTAATATACCCTATGTTCCAGTTGATTAGGATATATTAATTTTCGTGATATTGTGGTGTATCAACTCGTAGAGGCGCAACACGTGGGGCGCTAAAATCAAAGGTGTGGGTCGATCTTACCGGGGCAGAATTCAGAGCTTGTCTTGCTAGCCGAGGATTTGCAAGGAGACAGGTATAAACGAGAAAACTTATACTGTCATTAATTTATATTCATATATATATAACTAGAGAATATCCTGGCAAGATTCTTTAAGAGGCCCTAGAAAAATTTTATATTCCGCTGTGCCTAGGGCTGTTTTTCTTACCGAATCCCAACAGTGGTATCAGAGCCAACTCTAGGCTTTGTATATATATGAATTTGCGGATTCTGTGTTTATTAAATCATATGTTTGATTTATGTGGCTAGTTCTTTAACTATGCATGTTATAGGACGTTTATAGTTTAACTTGGAGTTAATGGGTAATTTTAGATTCGTATTTTTATCACGTTATTTTTAATTTTGGATTGTGATTTAATTGGGACTGTTTTTAATTAAATCATAAAAGTAATCAAAACAAAAAATTTTTTTTAGACCCAACCCTGCGGTGGCACGCGGCGGTGCGCGGCAGCTCACCGCGGCTGGGCGACCACCGCAAGCCGCGGCATGCGGCGGCGTGCGGACAGCACACTGTCCGCGCACGCTGCGCACGGCAGCAGCTCAAGGGCTGCTGTTCGCGCGCTGCTGTGCGCGGCTGCTGCCCGTGGCAGCTCACGCGCTCCTACGGGGTCGCGCGTGGGTTGTCCACGTGGCAGCTCCTGATTGGTTTCGACTGGTCAAATTTTGGTTGGACTCTAATTCTGCCTATTTTGAAAATTCTGGAAATTTAGAATTTTGGGAAGATTAGGAAACTTGGAGTTTTGGGATAAGGTAGTTATCTTGTTAGATTTGAACACTACCTTAATTAAACTAAACTAAACAAAATAGGATGATCTTAGAGTTTTGGATAAGGTAAGAATCTTAGAGATTTAGATTACCTTAATTAACCAATCTTAATCAAGATAGGATTTGTAGATTACTTGGAGCTCAAGTAAGAGCTAATTAATCTTAGAGGTTAATTGTTAATTCAAAATTAATTAACTTGGATAAATTTTATGAATTAAAATTAAAGGAGCCGGTAAATTTACATTTTTGCCCTTATGTGAATTTATGCATGTTCTTGAGTGAATATGTGGATTGGTCGATTTTGCCCTTAAGCCCTGTGTTGTTTTTGGTTTATTTATTTTTTGGGTTGTAATTAAATGGGCCTGATTGGTGCCCTTGCTTGCGCAAACAAATGTAATAGAATAGGACCATTTAAATTATGTAAGCTGGCTTAGATTAGGCTTGGAGCCGAGAAGACCTCATGAAGACTTGGAGATCCACCTGGAGGCCCATTTACCTTGGAGGACATGGAGGCCCAATTCATTACATGGAGGCCCAATCAAGCTGGATATTACAAGAAGGCCCATGATGTATGGGTTTGTAAATTGTAATAGTTAGGACATTTAATTTTCACCCTAGACTGACCAATTGATTCATCACGTGGCTCGTGATGGATCGCATAGGATGGGCAATCGACCGATCATATCTTGCTAGGTGATGAATGTTTACTTTTTCGCACATTATTCTTTGATGTATGAGATGCATGCTTAGGATAGAAAACGTAAACAAGATAAGCATAATCTGATGAGACCTCGCACACTTAGAAACCTCCAATTGAACTTAAAATTCAATTAGAATATTAAATCGAATAACGGGCGCATATGAATAGTATCTATGGTCCGAGCCTATCCAATTAATAGGTCTTGGGCATATTATACGAATATATCTCGATGTCTCACGAGTCGTGGGTCGAGCTATAGGAAGATGATATGTCCATTGCCTCGATGCACGAGTTTAGTGCCAAGGGAGGGGATAGCAAGGTTTTAGGCGCTGTCTCACGAGTCGTGGGGCGTCTAGGATTGAACTATTTCCCTCCACGAGTATTGGACATGATTTAACGCTAGTAAGTATGGATGTCTCACGAGTCGTGGGTCCATATCGAAAACCGAGGCTAAATGAACTTAAGGGTTAGCTGCGATGGTTAACCGTCGACGTATTCGACCACCAAGTGAATCAAATAGTATGGCCAACGAGTCGTGGGTACTAGGAGATTGCATTTGGGCCTTAAGTCCGCTAGGATATTTTTGAATTCCCGAAACTTATGTGGGGGCATAAGATTTTGATTAAAATAGTGGGAGTAATTTACAAATAAAAACCATGTTTGTAAATTGTGCATTTTAAATTAATCTTTCGCGTATTTATTTCTTCTCTCGTCGTTTTATAGATATGATGTCAAAAGAGCTTAGAGCACTTAGAGATTTGTCCATCTCATCACTTGAACGTAATATTTTAACTGGACCCAACTTGCATTTCTGGACGTATCATTTGAATGGATTATTTGAAGCTGAAAACATATCCTATGTTTTGTCTGTACCACCACCCATTACTATTTCACATGACGTTCCTGATGAGCTCCGTAAAAGCATCACCAAGTGGAAACTGGATGATGGCTTAGCTCGTGAATACATGTTGGAATATATGTCACTTGATCTGCGTTTGCAACATGAGCATATGGCATCCGCGAAAGAGATTCTCTCGAATCTCAAATTCCTTTATGGGATTAGAGATGGTCGTTGCAGATTCGCGATCACGAGGGAACTCTTGCAAGCAAGAAAGAGAAGGGAAACTCCTGTCGGAATCCACGTACACAAGATGATTCGACTTCTATCTGAACTCGATGATATGGGTGTCGTGATGGACAATGATTTCCGAGTGGATATTATTCTACAATCTCTTCCTAGATCATATGACCGATTTATCGCGGACTTGAATCTCCAGAGGCGAGAGATCACTGTGCATGTCCTGCGACAAATGCTCGAGGAACACGAAGCTTCTTTTGGAAAGAAAGCGAGGCTTGGCGAAAGGACTGGGCGGCGTTCAAAACCAAAGCAAATGGAAACCAGAGCTCCTTACTGCACAAGGTCAAGGGAAATGATTAAATTCGAACCTATGGAGAGTTCGAACAGGTATATTCCTTGTTGAAGTTAATTTTACAAATTAACTGTGCATTTTTGGTGTTAGACACTGACTGGAGTTCTTATCCTTGTAGGTGATGGGAGCATTAAGGAAACTGGAGCCTGATGATTGGATCCTTGAATAAGGCAATGGAGCTGGAGCTGCTACCAAGGCCATAGGCAAAAGTAGATTTAGGTGGTTTGATAAAGTCATTAGGAAACTTTCATTTATGTACCTAGTTTTTAATGAAAAACTTTTTATTCATGTTATTGAATAATGTTGATTTTAAATAAAAGCTCCTGTTTTTGTTTTTCATTTGGTACATTGAATTATTGACTTTACATCATAAAACCACCTAAGTTAAGTCATGCACGTACAACAAAACAAAAGGAAACAAGATAATGAAATATCTGCCCAATTATGGCACGCTAGACTTGGACATATATCTAAGTCAAGGATTCAAAAGTTAGCATCATCTGGCGCGATTGAAATCAATCGCATTGATGAAATGCCAACATGTGAACCACGCTTAAAGGGTAAAATGGCTAAGTTGCCGTTTAAGGGAAACCCTGAGCGAGCCAAGCAAACATTGGACTTGATACATACTGACGTATGTGGACCACTGAGAAAAAGCGCCCGAGGTGGCTATGACTACTTCATCACTTTCACTGACGACTTTAGTCGTTATGGATATGTGTTCTTGTTGAAACACAAGTCTGAAGCATTTGAGCGATTCAAAGAATTCAAGATGGAAGTAGAGAATCAACTTGGTCATACGATAAAGGCTCTTCGTTCTGACCGAGGTGGAGAATTTCTTAGTAACGAATTTCTGAATTATCTTGTAGAGCATGGAATATTATCGCAGTGGACTCCTCCTGCAACACCCCAATTAAATGGAGTAGCAGAGAGAAGGAATCGAACCTTGATGGACATGGTTCGATCCATGATGAGTGCCACTGACTTACCTCTTTCATTTTGGGGACATGCCCTCCTCACGGCAACGAAGATACTGAATATGGTACCTTCGAAATCCGTAGAAAAGACACCATACGAACTATGGTTTGGCAAGACACCCTCATACGCATTCATGCGCATATGGGGATCTCCCGCTTACGTTAAAAAGCTAGTGGGAGATAAATTGGAAACTAAATCCACTTTGTGCAAATTCGTGGGGTATCCAGAAAACTCAATTGGATACGAGTTCTACGATCCTACAAGACAAACAATGTTTGTCTCGAGGAACGCTCACTTCTTGGAGAAGGATTTCTTGGTGGACAAGAAAGAAAATAACGTAGAACTAGATGAGGTCACTGAAGCTGAAAAGGCCTTAGAGGTCGATCGAGCTGACCCGTCACCACAGGCAGTGGGAGAACAAGAGCATGAAAGTGCACCAGAAAGTACACCGATACTTCGTAGGTCAGAAAGACAATGTAGAGAACCCGAGAGGTACTACGGTCTGCTGCATGAGACTGGACAGTCTCTAACCGACCCAAGGACTTACGAAGAGGCTATGCTAGACATAGACTCGGGAAAGTGGCGCGAAGCCATGGAATCCGAACTGGACTCCATGCACTTAAACAAGGTCTGGGCCTTGGTAGATCCACCAGTGGGAGTGGCTCCCGTGGGTTGCAAGTGGATCTATAAGCGAAAGCTTGGAGTGAACGGAGAGGTAATAACCTACAAGGCGCGACTAGTGGCAAAATGATACACTCAAAGACCAGGTATCGACTTTGAGGAGACCTTCTCGCCCGTCGCAATGCCCAAATCCATTCGGATCTTGCTGGCCATAGCTGCGTGGTATAACTACGAGATATGGCAGATGGATGTAAAGACTGCCTTTCTCAATGGAGACATTGATAAGGAGATCTACATGGAGCAACCAAAAGGATATGCATCCAAAGGAGATGAACACAAAGTGTGCAAACTCCAGAGGTCCATTTATGGACTGAAGCAAGCTTCCCGAAGTTGGAACATTCGTTTTGATGAGACAATCCAAACTTTTGGATTCATCAAGAACATGTTCGAATCTTGCGTGTACAAGAAGATCAGTGGGAGTACAGTTGAATTTTTGGTGCTTTACGTTGACGACATTCTTCTCATTGGAAACAATGTGAAAGCGTTGTCTGAAACTAAAGCATGATTGTCTACACAATTCTCAATGAAGGATATGGGAGAAGCATCCTTTGTACTAGGTATAAGGATCTACCGAGATAGATCAAAAGGACTGCTGGGCCTCTCCCAATCCCAGTACATAGACAAAATCTTGAAAAGATTTAGTATGGAAGAATCCAAGAGAGGATTGCTTCCAATGAGACATGGGATTGCACTCTCTAAGTCTATGGCCCCAAAGACGCCTGAAGAGAGAAGCAATATGTCTCGAGTACCATATGCATCCGCGATAGGAAGCATAATGTATGGTATGCTATGTACAAGACCAGACGTAGCATACGCTTTAAGCGTTACAAGTCGCTACCAGTCTGATCCAGGTGAGCAGCACTGGATAGCCGTAAAGGCAATTCTGAAGTACCTGAGAAGGACTAAGGAATTGTTCTTGGTATACGGTGGAGGAGAATTGAAATTGGAAGGCTATACAGACTCGAGCTTCCAATGTGATGTAGACGACTTCAAGTCGACATCAGGATACGTTTTCTGCCTCAATGGTGGTGCGGTTAGCTGGAAGAGCTCCAAGCAGGAAACAACCGCGGATTCAACCACCGAAGCAGAATACATTGCCGCGAGTGACGCAGCAAAGGAAGGTGTTTGGATGAGGAACTTCATCCAGGAATTGGATGTGATACCTAGCATCGCTGAGCCCATTACTATCTTCTGTGATAACAATGGGGCAATAGCGCAAGCAAAGGAGCCGAGATCTCATCAGAAATCCAAGCACGTACAAAGACGATACCACGTGATAAGAGATATCATTGGTAGAGGAGACATTAAGATGGAACGTGTCGACTCAGAAGATAATACGGCGACCCGCTAACGAAGCCTCTGCCTCAAAAGGCATTTGAGAAACATCTGCATAAGATGGGACTCAAGAACATAAAAGACTGGCTTTAGGACAAGTGGGAGATTGATAGAAATAGTGTCCTGCAAGCCAGCTGTATGGCTAGTATTTATTGTAATAAATGCGGAACTATTCAATTTCGATTAATAAATGCACTTTATTAAATGGTCATCTTTATCTTATGTAATAATTATCTATGCATAAGGATAGAAGTCCTTAGATCACAGGGCTATGGGACAACCCGTGGACTGATCTCTAAGGCCGTGATCTAGAACATATTCAAGAGTCGTAGAATCCAATCGAGATAGGACATCGTTGGATTCGGTTAGACTCTCACTATTGTGTATACTCCGATGAACTGGAGGACGCTGGGGTCCACGAGCGTGACTGGGATAGTCGATACACATAAGTGGGTGCTTGCTGGGATGGCAAGCGCACTGAATACCCCAATTAGGAAATAACTCACCATGGAAGCGGTAGTCGCATATCGGGGTTGAAGTTATTCCAATTTGCAATAGTATACGAGGAACGATCCCTAACAACTTGAGATGATAGGGTTTATCTGGTGCGAGAACGTCTATGCTTTGATATGAGTTCCGACTGACTGGGGATCACCAGAAAGTCTCTGTGGACTCACATTGGGTTTAGAGGAACTCGTATGCAGATTCATATCATCAACAAAGGATCCGTTGACCCGACTTGATAGGTTGGGAAATTCTCCTATGGATTTCTGTGAGAAATTAATTCTGGTAAAATCCTTGGCCAAGGTATCTGACGACTTTATGTAAGTAGCTCATAAAGATTAAGTCAAAGAGAATTTATTTCGAGACCAGAGTGCATAAGGTCAAGACAAAAGAAAAGGGAATCCGATGAAAGACCATACCCTTAAGTCTCGACTGGGAGATTGATCGATGGAGAGATTTTGTCGTATATGGAAATTGTAAATGATAAAAGGTTCACTGAATTAATTCACCAGTGATTGGGCTCCATGGGCTTGTGACTGGACATCGACCGTGGAGTGTGGGAGAATTCCCAAATTAGCAGGGGTGCTAATTTTGGAATGATTAATCGACAGAGTGTTCGATTAATTTAGAGTATTAATTGCTCGAGTAATTAAATAATATTTAATTACAACCCGCGGCCAATTATGTGGTGAACCTACGGGGGCATACACAATACACATGAAGCGAAAGCGAGGAAACAAGAACGAACGAGTCGACTGGGTCGACTGAGTCAAAATCGACTGGGTCGATTAAATGGGTGGGTCGACTGGGTCGACCCATGTGGAACGAAATTGGATCCAATTGGAATTGGATCAAGATTATAAATTAAATTGGAATTTAATTTATGAGTAAATTAATTAATTAGGATTTAATTAATTAATGGAATAATTAATTAATTAGACTTGGAGTTTAATTAATTAATTGGGAGATGGTTTGATTAATTGGGCTATTTAATTGGGAGATTAAATAAAGCCCTGAAAGATTAATTAATATGGGCCATAAATTAATTAGAAGACTTAGTCTTCTAATTAAAGAGGGCCATGGCCCATGTAGGAGAATTAGTATCCTAATCCTAGAAGGATTAGGTTTTATGAGATATCTATAAATAAGAGACTAGGTCTCATATCTCACACACAACTCTACAAGAAAATCAAGAAAAGCAAAAATTCTCTCCCTCTCCCTCTCTGGATCGGCCGAACTCACTTCCATTTTAGGAAGAATTTTCGTCTTCGATTCTTCGTTCCAAAGTTGTTCTAAAACCTAGATATTAATATACCCTATGTTCCAGTTGATTAGGATATATTAATTTTCGTGATATTGTGGTGTATCAACTCGTAGAGGCGCAACACGTGGGGCGCTGATCAAAGGTGTGGGTCGATCTTACCGGGGCAGAATTCAGAGCTCGTCTTGCTAGCCGAGGATTTGCAAGGAGACAGGTATAAACGAGAAAACTTATACTGTCGTTTATTTATATTCATATATATATACAACTAGAGAATATCCTGGCAGGATTCTTTAAGAGGCCCTAGAAAAATTTTATATTTCGTTGTGCCTAGGGCTGTTTTTCTTACCGAATCCCAACACCAACTGACTTCACTTGGTGTTGATGCCACTAAACAAATACTTGAATTCTTGTCAGCAGAATTCCAGTCCACTGTGTAGATATTTCCTTGTTGTCTTCCAGATAGAATAACCTTCTTTGTACCAATCTGTTCAACGTATCACTTATCTGTTGAGAAGATGACTGAATATCCTTTGTCACAAAATTGACTTATGCTCAGCAAATTGTATTTGAGGCCTTTAACATAAGAGACGTCAGATATCTCAATGTTGCCTTTGATCAGCTTTCCAGTTGCTACAATCTTGCCTTCTTTGCTGTCCCCAAAAGTAACTTTAGGACCGTCCACAGCAACTGCATCAGTCAGCTCATGTATGTTTCCACACATGTGTCTTGAACATCCACTGTCCAAGTACCAGATTTTCTCTACTTTACTCCTACTCCTAATCCTAACCTACAAAACAAAATGAAGATGGTTTTAGGTACCCTTATTGAGAGGGTCCTGAAGGATTAGTTCCACCTTTGATAACCCAAAATGTTGAAGTCTTAGGCTTCTTAGGCTTCTGTTGTTTGGCAGGAGCATGAACAGTTTCATCTTCATCATGTTTATCAGATTTTCTATGTTGATGATAATCAGCATGATAAGGATAATGTTCAAATGCAGAGTAAGATGCATGATAAGAAGGATATGCATGCATTGTGTGAGCAGGATATGGTGCATAGTAAGTTGGAAATTGAGGTGCATGATACATAGGAGGATATGCAGCAGGTTGCACATAATAAGACTCATTTTCATACCAAGCATTTTGATTTTTCTTGATTTTATGCTTCTTTGGCTTACTAGATGCTTGCTCATTAACTGACGACTTAGTTTTATCACTAGTCTGAATAGTTTTAGCCTTATCAAAAGACTTCATGGGACTCTTGTGTTTGGACTTACTAGTCTGTTTTCCTATACTAGGCTCTTTGCTCTTTTTAGCCTTAGGAGTTTTCGTCTTCTTTAATACTTTCTCAGGTAAAGCAGGTTTAGTAGTCTGAACATACAAAATGACCTTACTATTACCAGCTGATATAAATTTTTCAGTATGATTCAGTTCTAACTTATCCTGATCTAAAGGTGTCTTCTGTTTACTAGACATGTGAGTGGATGCAACATATGACTTCTCATGAGACTCAATAACCTTTTCAAGCTCAATGATTTTACCCTTATAAACTTCACATTCAGCTTTCAGAGATTCATTCTCTTGCTCAAGCAGTTTGTATTCAGCTGATTCTTTTGGCTTTTCAGCTTTAAGTTTCAGTGAATTGTTTTGCTCTTTTAACAATATCATCTCTTCCTTAAGCTTTTTAAATGCATCAGCAATACCTGTATTGTTGAGCATCATTTGTTCAAATGAATTAAATAATTCATTATCAAGAGGAGTTACCTCATCATCCTCGGAGTCATCAGATTCCTTAGCCATCAGGCAGAGAAGAGCAGGACTTTCTTCATCATAAGACTCTTCATCAGAAGTGTCTGAATCTGAATCAGATGAGTAGACAGCAGCTAGCTTTTCTGCTTCTGCTACCAGAACCTTGCCTTTCTGATGCTTTCTTTCCTTTCTGATTATCTTTTCTTCTTCTGTATACTTCTCAGCTTTCGGATATGGGCAGTCTCTGATGAAATGACCCAGTTTCCTGCAATTATAGCACATCATTTTGGATTTATAAGAATCCTTATCCTGAGAGGAAGAAGTAGGGTTAGAAGTAGAAGCATTGTTATATTTGTTCTTCATTTTCCATCTGTAGAACTTTTTGAAGTTGTTCATTAGCAATGCAACGTCTCCAGCAGTGTACTCCTTTTTGTTGAGTATTGTGGCTTCATCAGATGAGCCCACTTCTTTGCTTTTGTAGGCTGTCCTTCTAGGATTTTCAGCAGCAACCAGTGCAGCTGTGGGACTTGAAGTAGAGGTTTCTTCAACACCAATTCTTGGCAGTTTATACTCGTACGCCTTGAGTACTGAGAACAGCTCGGTGAGTGAAATCTTGCCCAGATCTCTTGACTCTTCCATGGCTGTCACCTTCATGTTGAACTTCGGAGGTAGAGCCTTCAGAACTCTGACAGTTATCTCCTTATCAGTGAAGGTTTTTCCAAGCTTTAGCACTTCATTCAGCGTCCTTGTAAACCTTGTATCCATCTGATCAATGGTTTCCACAGACTTCATCTTGAAGTTGTCCAGCTTTTCCAGAGCAACACTCAGCTGATGCTCTTTGATGGCGTCGTTTCCTTCGCTCATGTCACGAACCTTATCCCACATCTCTTTGGCAGTCTTGCAGTGCTTGACTTTGTCAAATCGATCATTGTCAAGGGCCTTGGTCATGATGAAACGACCAACTTTATCCAGATTGAACAGCTTTATTTCATCGGCTGTCATTTCAGTTAGATCTTTCTCCACCACTATATCAGCATCATCAACCGTGATAGTCTTGGTGAATTTGAATGGACCTTTGATGATACATGTTATCATTGTAAGCAACCAGGAAAATCTCCATTCTGATTTTCCAGTATTCAAAGCTCATACCAGCTATGTGGGGAACATGGCTGATACAATCCATTTTTCAAAAATTTTAATTTTTCAAAATATGCTCTTTTGAAAAGTATGAAAACCTTTGAAAAACACTCGGATCAAGCTCGTTGATCAGGCAGCTGATTCTAATGAACCATCTGCTCTGATACCATTTGTTGGTCACAAGTGGTCATATGAGGTCTAGAGGGGGGGGGGGGAGGTTGAATAGACATCTAAACTTTTTAACAATTTTTAACTTTAAAACTTTTGTTCTAACTTGAACAGACTAAGCTGTTAGCGAACAGTAAGTTACTTGGCTGATCGCGAACAAATCTTTGAACAGCTTCAGTGACCACTAATCTGATAATTACTTGCAGCGGATTTGTAAAGTGTTTTTCACAAGTAAACTCAGTAGTTTGAAAGTTTGTTCCCCAGTTTTATAAAACTTCTTTCCTTATAAACTTTTCAAACAGTTAAATCAAAGTGTTTTTATGCAACTGAAAATATGCAGATAAAAATGCAAGTAAAAACACACATAATTTTTATAGTGGTTATATGGATTTAAATATCCTTTAGTCCACTCTTCCAAGTCACTCAGATCTTGGGTTATACTATAATCACAAAGTTTACAGTATACTCTGCTTGCGCCAATCAACAAATGAAAAGGCCACAAGTGCGCAGTAGGAAATCACTCAGAAACTCCTACTCTTTGAAGTAATATCACTCACAAAGATGGATATCTACTTCTCACAACATTCACTATTACAAAATCACTCAGAAGATGTATTTTTCGTTGTTCTTCAACTCTGCTTTTGTCAACAAATGACTAAGCTGATGAGTGAGCTGTTCTTGAGACTTAAAGAATTCTGCTTCGAAAATTCTCTCAGAGATTGTGTTGTTGTTTTTCTCTTCGTCTCTCACAGCTATTTATACTTGAGGTTTGAAAAATGTCCGTTGAAGAGAGACAAGATTCAAAAACCTCGAGTACTGGTCCTTAATTTCCGCGATTGGCTCTTTGCAGTCTGTCCGTACTGTCAACAGTACTTTTCTGCAGACAGCATTAAATGCACCCAGCTGATGCGAAGCATTTCTTCAATCATTTGTCTTTAATAGCCTTGTACTTCAGCATTTATTACTTCCAGGGGCATGTATTACCATTGGGAAGGCTTCTTGATCTTTTCCACTTGGCTGACGAAAGGACAAGTCTGATGGCGAACTAAGCTGATCTCAAAGTTGAACAAATCTGTTTTGAGTCTGCTGATCTTCACTAGTCTGATTTCTTTCCTTCAGCAAATCAGTAGCCTTTGGACCTTGAATTTTGACTCTTCTGATATCTTCTTTACTTAGTCAAAATTCTTCAAAGGGACATCAGCTAAGTTAATCCATACTTAGTAGATTTGAAGTTTTGGAAGGCATCAAAACCTCCCTTTACAAATTGTCTTCAGTGTTCTTCATCTTCATCCTTATCCAACACTTTGCACCCCCAAAACTTGAGAAATTGACACTTTGCACCCCCAAAATAAATTAACACTTATCCCCCTCGAATTAAGATAAAATTAGCAACTTGCACCCCCAAAACTCAATAAATGGATACTTTGCACCCCAAAACACAATAAATGAACACTTTGCACACCGAAACACATAATTAACACTTAAGACCCTCAAATTTAAAAAAACTCAAACCTCTCATTTTTTTCGACTAAGCTGACCATTGGGGTGAAAAAAATCTAAGGCAAAATAAGCAAGTTTCCTATCCGATTTTACAACCTACATTTATATACATATATACAAATTAAATACCATAAATTTGGAATGATTATATCATATAACAAATTAACAGTCATGAATTATAGCTTGTACAAATTAGACGTGCTATGCAAAACAATTGAATAAGTAAAAATAGGTAAGTTCAACTTTACCTTAGATCTTTTTCACCCCGATGATCGACTTTGCCGGAGAAAAAGAGGGGTTTGAGTTTTTTTTTTAGTTTGAGGGTGTTAAGTGTTAATTTTGTGTTTCGGAGTACAAATTGTCAATTTATTTTGTTTCGGGGGTGCAAGTTGCTGATTTATTCTTAATTCGAGGGTGATAAACGCTAAGTTTATTTTGGGGATGCAAAGTGCCAATTATTTCTCAAGTTTTGGGGGTGCAAAGTGCCAAATATTTATAATTGAATTACCTACTTTGCCCTTGAGTTTTTGCTTGAAAATAAAAGAGGGTGCAAAGTGCTGTATTTTTCATATTTTGAGGGTGCAAAGTGCTAATTCTAAGTTTTGAGGGTGCAAAGTGCCTATTTCCTATGTTTCGGGGGTGCAAAGTGCAAAAACCCTAAAAACTTAACAAATTTGTATGCTAACGACTTAACAAAATTGGCAAGAACTTACGCTGAATTTATAAATTGGAATACTAAAAACTTAACAAAATTAGTTTAACCTAGAAGGTGAAGCCGTTTTGTTTCATCCCATAGGTCAGGCGCTCAAATCTCTCCCTTTACATTTTTTTCAAAGTATTTTTTAACATTACGGAAAATAAAAAGTCAAAAAAAAAAAAAAAAGTAATACGAACTGCGGGCCGACCGGTTCGCTGGTTGGCCATGTTCAGCAGCGGTCCGATTTCAATTGGGTTTTGGGTTTCTTTCGAATCGATCGGTCGAATCGGTACAATCGCTAACTAGTGGCATGTTCGATCTGGTCTAATTTTCAAAACTTTGATTTTTACAAGTGTTTTTAAAATCGTATCGATTATCGAACCGAAAGTCCAACTGATTACTGATTTTACTAATTTAATCGATTGCAACCACTGATTAGGCCGATTGAATCAATATGATGTCACCACGTAGTTATTACTATATTAATTCTATTATTAACGTAGACCATAGGTACTTGAAATGATGAAAACAAATTTATAGGAAACACTAAACGATAAAAGGGTGTCTTTAATTGTCATTAAATTATCGTGACATTATTTATTGTCATTAAAAGGGTGTATCTAATTGTCAATAATGAAAACTTAATTATCATACTCTTGTAACTAAATGCTATTAAGGTTTTTGTCACAAATGTTATTGTCACAACAACACCAGAATTGTTGTCACTAATCACATACAAATAATGATAAATTTTACTTTATCACTTAAAATCTTGCCACTAATACAAAAATTTCCAGGTAATGGACCTTGGGCCAATTTGACACAAGTCTTCTTCTTTGGGGCCTTAGGTTAGAAAACATGAATTGAATTTTTTTTCTCTCTCGCTCTCCATCATTTTCTTCCTCTTTCATTTCCCTGCATCTCCTTTTCGCATCAACACTCTACTCCTCCATGTTTTTCAATTTTCATTTATTCTTCTCGACTGTATTAGTTTTCTCAATCTGAAATTGGTTGGAGTAATGAATTAAGAAGACAAGAGTTTTTATTTATCAATGATGTGCCCAAATTTTGTACTCGATGGCAATTAAGAGATTACACTGAGTTGCATAAATGAGATATTTGTAGCATCTTTATTATTTAAATCTTGTAACGTTAGTAATGTCTTTATCATAAACTCTCATAACTGTTGGACTGATCCAATGGGCCGGGTCGGATCGGGTTCGCCCATGTGGGCTGACCCGAACCGGATCCGGATCCAATTGGTTGAGGGGAGTTTTAATTAACTCCCCACTCCTATTTTTGTGGGACAACTCTCTCCCTCTCTCTACTCTAATCAGTTAATAAAGACGTTTATTAACTCTCTCTCTCTCAGACAGTTTTAATTACAATTTGCAATTGAAAAGAAAAAAGAACGTTTCACAGAGAAAAACAATACAGAGAGAAAATATTTAGAGAGAAAAATACTTTTGGGGAGAGTTAATTGATCAATCAAGAACATCGGAGTGCAAGGTTCTTAGGCTGTGATTCGTGTCTACTTTCCGTCCGTGATTGGAGACCGACCAGAGTGTTGGAAAACTACCAGAAATCAGAAATCAAAGTTCGTGATTCAATTGCCGGTTCAAATTGCTAAGTAAGATCCTTTTTTACTTTATTTGCTTCGATTATGCGAATTCGAAGCATGTATGTTGTTAAAACCAACATTGGTATCAGAGCCATTGTTGCAATTGAGTTCGAAACTCTTTATATTCTGATTATATTCGAAAATCATGTTGTATGTGACTTGTAATTCCTGTCAAATTGTTTTTGTTATGATTTTTTTCGAATTTGTGGAATTATGGTTATACTGTTTTAATTTTCGAGGCATGATATAGTTGTCGGATAATTCTGAAATTTTTACTGAGGCATGCTCATATGATGTAGTAATTATCTGAATTTTTCAGAATTTTTTGATTAATATTCTGTTCTGGAAAAATTGTTTTCTTAAAATCGTATTATGCGTTTTCCCGATGTGTTACTTGGAATTATGTGATCTACCATATATGCTTACGTTCCTCTCGAAATAAGCTTTCTGGATCTGTGCCTAGATTATTTTTTGGCCAAATATTTCGTTCGGAAATTGAGTGTTAAGTCTCTGCCTAATTACATTAATAATCTGGAAAATTAATTTAATAACACATAATGCATAATACACTCACCACTCTCTTCCTAAGCGGTTGTAACACACACTCCAACGTCGAGAGCTCAAAACGTAAATCTGATTGCACCAATGGATTCGGAAGGCACGAAAATGGGGGGGTAGCCAGAAGGACGACGCCGGAAAACGAGCGGAAAGCGGCGCGTGTGGTACACGCGCCACCCTCGCGAGTGGGACATATCATGGGCAGTTGTAACTGCCCAGTCACACGCAGACATCCACGTGGCGTCCACGGCAGACACATGTGTCTGACACGTCAGCGCCACGTAGGATTTCGAGACCTGTCTTGCCACGTCACTGCCACGTGTACATCCACGTGTCGATGACGTGGACATCTGACGTGGGTGTCAATGTCACTGTTACTTGCCACGTGTCCACGTCAGGGACTGCCACGTGGCAGCAGAAGCTTGTTTAAAAAAAATTTAATAAAAAAAAAAAAAAATTTCACCCACCGCCGGCGCGTGTCGGCGCGTGAGGTGGTTTCCGGCGGCCGGTTTCGACCGGATTTTTTTCTGTAAACTTGAAATTTTATTTCTGATTTATCTGTAAATTAAAATAATTTTTTGAACAATGTTTAAAATTTATTTTGATTTATTGTGTTTTAAATCTTTAGAAATTCACAGAAAATAAAATTCTTCTTCAGAAAATTCCAATTTTTTCCAGAAAATTTAAATTAAATTGTCCTTCATGGGTGGCTACTGAGATTGAATTTTTTGATACTTTAGAAAAATTAAGCTCGTTTATTCTCGCTTGAGCATTTATTTTTTCGCGCATTTTATTTGAAATTTGGCAAAGAAAATATTCTTGAAAGTATCAAAATGTATTTCAATCACCGAAAATATTAAAATTCCGCAAACATTTAATATTTACCCTCATCCTTCAAGTATGCCTTTGATCTATAGCAATTATAGGGTACTTCGGGGAGAAGCCCTTAAGCGACGTATCCATGAGCTACCGGGGGTCAAAGAAGATTTGGTGTCGTACCGAATGGATCCCAAACACTCTTTGAAAGAGCATTGGAGGGTAATGAGAAAGTTACACCGCCGCGTTCACTATTATGGTACTGACATTCATCCGTTTGAAAAACGGTGTGATGTCTTCAAGCAATCTCTTCCGGTTGAACTTCATAAAGTATGGGAAGAGGCGAGAAACTATATTGGAAGAGATAACTCTATAGAAAACTTCATTCACAACATGCATAATGGATGGAAATTATACCTCAAGAAAAAGGCTGAAAAGACCTTGTTTCTTAGTCTGAACTCTAACCTCCGCAACCTGAGGTCCGGTATGAGGAAGAAATCAACTCATCGGTCCTTGAAGCAAGTACCTTGTGACAGGCTGTCTCAAGCTATTGCCAATGAAGCTTTTGTTCAGTCTTGGCAATCAATCGAACCAGAGGGTCGATTTTTCCGATTTGAATGATTTCTGTAATTTCATTTCCATTTAAAGATATTCTATGTTGTTTGTTTGTTTTCTTCATGAGACTGGATTTTGATGACTGTTTGTATGAATCTTAGTTGTTTTGATTCGAAATGCATGCTTTGTTTGCTTACATATTTATGATCATATATGTATTGTTATGCTTTAGCATGTTTGATCATCTTTTCCAGTGGGAGTTCTTAGGTTTTAGAATGACTATCACCAAGAACTTTAGTTTTTATACTTTTGATATTAAGTCCATAATTATGAGATACTTGTAAATGGATGATGATTGGGAACATTGCGTGAACTTTCGAATCCATTGCTTGTGTCAAGTCTTAATGGAGCTTAATTGACTTAGTATAAAATAAAATATGTGTATAAGGGTTTTAACATTTAAACACCTCTTACGTAACAGACTATGGCATCTAAATCAATAATTGCTGACCTTAACAAAGGTGACAAACTGAATGGTGACAACTATGACATCTGGCGTCATAAGATTTGGTATGTGCTTGATGAGCATGATGCTTTGGACGGCATCAACCAAATCTTGGATGACCCAGGTGTTGGAAATAGTGTCCAACAGAGAAGGGATCAAGAGGCTTACCAGGCGTGGAAAAAGAAAAATTCCACTGCTCGTGCAATCCTGGTTAGCTCTGTGATTGATGATCTGATTTACGAGTGTGAGCAGCACCCTACCGCTCATGACATATGGGTGTTTCTCAGGGAGAAATATGGGGGTACGACAATCACTCGTCTGAGGCAGCTGATAATCAAATTTGACACTTATAAGAAATTGCCCAATCATAACATTAAGCAACACATTAGGGTGATGTCTAATATGATTAGGGAGCTTGTGTCAGCTGGCCATATCCTCTCTGATGAGCAGCAAGTTCAAGCCTTAATCTGGTCACTTCCTGACAAGTGGGAGCATCTGAAAATCAATCTGACTCATAATGATAGCATCAAAACCTTTGCTGATGCTGCTCGCCACGTTGAACTTGAGGATGAGCGACTTGGAGTTGCAAAATCCATGTCAAGTGCTTACATTGCTGAGACTAGTTCCAAGAAAACTTCGGGCTTCAAACGTAAGAGGAACTGGAAGAAAGGCAACCCTGGGAAGCAGACTGGTGAGAAGAACAACAACCCCAACCATGGCGGCAAACGTAAGCGTTTTGCTAAGAAGAAGAAAGACAAGAACAAGATGAAGTGCTTCAACTGTGGAGCACTCGGGCACTTTGCTCGAGAGTGTACCAATCCTAAGAAGGATAAGGTAGCATACCATGACTCATCTTTGTCTTTTGTTCATGTATCTAGTACTGTTTTACTAACTGAATCATATCCTGTGTGGATTGTTGACTCAGGTGCAACAGACCATGTGACTAGAGACCGTGAATCGTTGGTAGAGTTTCGTCGAGCCCCTGTTGGAACAAGATGGATATATGTAGGAAATAACGCCAGAGTGGAGGTTAAAGGGATTGGTACTTGCAAACTTGATTTGCATGGTGGACGAACCCTAATCCTACAAGATGTCTTATTCGCTCCAGAAATTCGACGGAATTTGGTTTCAGTTGTTGCTCTTCTAAGATTAGGATTTAATTTGAACTTCTGTCATAATTCTGTTCATGTTTATCAAGACAATGTTTATTATGGTTCTGGACATCTTCGAGATAGTTTTATGGTTTTTGATTGTAACAGACATAATTTTAACTTTTATGTTAATAGTAGTTCTGTTTTGAATGCTTGTTCCTCCAGTAATTCTATTGTGAATGTTAATACTTGGCATGCTAGATTAGGTCACATAGGACAAGATAGAATGAATCGTCTTGTTAGAGAAGGACTATTGGGTCCAATATCTAAAATCGATTTACCTACATGTCAAAATTGTCTTGCTGGAAAATCTATTCGTAAACCTTTTGGAAAGGCTATTAGAGCTGAATTTCCATTGCAATTAGTCCATTCAGACATCTGTGGTCCGATTAGTGTTATGGCAAGACATGGAGCCTCCTATTTCATTACTTTCATAGATGACTTCACTCGCTTTGGGTATGTCTATTTGATTTCACATAAGTCTGAAGCACTGGAGTGTTTTAGACGTTACCTTAATGAGGTAGAAAACCAATTAGACAGAACGATCAAATCCTTGAGAACTGATCGAGGCGGGGAATATCTATCAGGTCAATTTAAGGACTTTTGTAAAGAAAAAGGGATAACTAGGCAATTAACTAATCCTGACACACCTCAGCAGAACGGAGTTGCTGAGAGAAGGAATAAAACATTGCTAGAAATGACTAGGTCCATGATGGCGCAAGCTAACTTACCGATTTCCTTTTGGGGAGATGCTTTGTTAACTGTTGCCTATATACTGAACAAAGTGCCATCAAAATCAGTGACTACCACTCCATATGAACTTTGGACAGGTAGGAAACCTGATCTAAGCAACATTAGACCTTGGGGATCAGCTGCCTACGTGCTCGACTCGTCGAACAAATATGGCAAGATTGGCCCCAGAGGAAAGAAATGTATCTTTATAAGATATGCTCAACACTCTAAGGGTTACGTGTTCATAGGAGAAAATGAAGAAGGTAGCACCACTGAAATCGACTCACGAGATGCGACATTCTTAGAGAACGAATTTCCTAAAAGAGGTGAGATCAAAAGTCGAGAACCTCTATTCGAATTAACTGATTCAGCGAATGGCATTGAGCTAGACGAATCGTTGGTGGAAAATGATACGACTGGACCACTTGATCCGAGTGGGAGTAATTTACCCCAGAACGATATTACTGAATCACAACTTAGGAAAAGTTCTAGAGGAAATATTCCTAGACGTCATTACGACGTAGAAGGACATATTTTTAACATTTCCTCTATAGAAGATGAAGAGCCTAAATCTTTTGATGAAGCTCTGTCATGTCCTCAGAAGGACGAATGGAAGAAAGCGATGGAAGAAGAAATGGATTCCATGAAATCGAACCAAGTCTGGGAGTTGGTCGATCTTCCTTCTGGCAGAAAATCTATCGGGAATAAATGGATTCTCAAGATTAAGCAGAAGGCAGATGGAACCATTGATAGATATAAAGCTCGTTTAGTAGCTAAAGGATATACTCAACTTGAGGGTATTGATTACGAAGAAACCTTCTCGCCTGTAGTGAGATTTGCCTCTATTCGCCTCCTTTTGTCCATTGTAGCTAACTTAGATTTAGAATTACATCAAATGGACGTTAAGACTGCTTTTCTTAATGGAGAATTAGAAGAAGAAATCTACATGGATCAACCAGTAGGATTTATTCTCAAAGGCCAAGAACACAAAGTGTGTAAATTGAAAAGATCAATCTATGGTCTTAAGCAGTCATCAAGGCAGTGGTATTTGAGATTTCACCGGGCTGTAATCTCTTATAACTTCGTCATGATGGATGAAGACCACTGTGTCTATGTCAAACGTTCAAACAAATTTTTTGTAATACTATCTCTTTATGTTGACGACATTTTGTTAGCCGGAAATGACAAGGGATTCTTAAACACCATCAAGGAATGGCTATCATCTAACTTCGAGATGAAAGATATGGGTGAAGCAAATTTCATACTAGGCGTTAAGATTCACAGAGATCGTTCAAAGAAACTCCTTGCTCTTTCTCAAGAATCTTATATAAGGAAGATCATAGAAAGATTTAGGATGAACGATTGCAAGCCAATAGATACTCCTGTGATGAAAGGCGACAGCCTCAGTCTGGAGATGTGTCCAACGAATCTAGCAGAGAAACAAGAAATGTCAAAAGTACCATATTCCAGTGCTGTAGGGAGCTTGATGTATGCTATGATGTGTACTCGCCCCGACATTTGTTATGCCGTAGGTCTGGTCAGTAGGTATCAATCCAATCCCGGAAGAAGACACTGGGTTGCTGTAAAGAGGATTTTCAGATACCTAAAGGGTACTGCAGACTATTTCCTTTGTTTTCAAGGAAAGGGATTATCGCTGAAAGGCTACACAGATGCTGACTGGGGTGGAGACTTGGATCGTCGTAAGTCCACTTCCGGATATGTTTTCTTACTGAATGATGGCGCCATATCATGGAGCAGCAAGAAACAAAAGTGTGTAGCACTATCAACCATGGAATCAGAATTCGTGGCATGTTCAGCTGCAGTACAGGAAGTTGTTTGGTTGCGGAGATTTCTCCTGCATTTGGGGATAGTAAGTAATTCTGAAGGAGCTGTGACTATTTATTGTGATAGTCAAGCAGCTATGGCTTACACTAGAGATCCCAAATATCATGGACTGACCAAACACATTGACACGAGATATAACTTTGTAAGAGATATCATTGAGAAGAAAGAGGTGACTGTCAAGTACATATCTACGCATCAGATGGTTGCTGATCCTTTCACTAAACCTATAGCTAAAGAGGCTTTCATAGGTCATACCAAGTCTTTAGGACTGCGTAGAATTTAATGTACTAGATTCAGTTAAGAATGTTATTGCCACTAACATTGATGTACTAATGTTTTTATATATATACACATATTTTGAGATCTATTTTAAAATGTCTTCACTAAAAAGTATGTCGGATAAGTAGAGATTGACTCTCTCACATGAGCAATCGCCTCTGACACTGGGAGTGTGCAGAGATGAGATTTTCTCAATCAGATGAAATTGGCTCATTCACATGAGATATCGCCTCTGATATTTTGGAATATGCAGAGATGAGGTTACTATATATATAAAGTAATCGAAATGGATTCCCCACTATCCATTGTACTTATCTTAAGCCAGATATGAGTTTTCTTGGGAGTTGAGCCGAGGACGACGAAAGAAGAAAACTCGGGTTTGGGTATCGAGGAATACTTAAACTGAGATCTGTACGATACAGATTTACAAATCCCTTTGTAAATGACATATGCTTCTGCTCGGGAAGAAAAGTATCGTAACACGTGTTTTCGTACCACGTGTGCAAGGTGACCACAAAGGTTAATGAGCAAATGTATCCCTGCTTTCTCATTATGTGAGACCTTGAGGTTCAACGGAATCTCTAATTAATGCCCTTAAGACTTTTGACAGTTTCTTATGGTTTCCCATTGGTGTTGCTACTTTAGCACGTTACTAATAGCCATGAATCATACGGTGATGCGGTGCGTGTCTAGGAAAGCTGCTAAAGTGAAATCAGAAGATCCTTGTAGGAAAGGAAGATTATCTTCGACTTACACCCTACTTGCATTCACCAGCTAGCTAATTACATTAAACTTAATTGTTTTGAGATGTAATTGTGAATACAGAGTAGTATTGGCCAAAGAGTCGAGTATGCCCTATAACCAAGGTTGGAGGGATAAGGGATACGTCGACTGGTGTAGTACGAAAGATATCTAGGGAATAGCGAGAATAGTCCTCTTCTGGAATTTGTTTCCTTGAGCAGCTATATCACCCTAACAGGTATATAGCAACGTGCTCATATACTCGCCGGGTCACACGGCCTATTTGCCCATACGAAACTTCGGATGTAAATTGGATTGATCACTGAAAGCACGGGGTCAGCCCGCACGTGCGAGTGGGAGATGTTGAACTGATCCAATGGGCCGGGTCGGATCGGGTTCGCCCATGTGGAATGACCCGAACCGGATCCGGATCCAATTGGTTGAGGGGAGTTTTAATTAACTCCCCACTCCTATTTTTGTGGGACAACTCTCTCCCTCTCTCTACTCTAATCAGTTAATAAAGACGTTTATTAACTCTCTCTCTCTCAGACAGTTTTAATTACAATTTGCAATTGAAAAGAAAAAAGAACGTTTCACAGAGAAAAACAATACAGAGAGAAAATATTTAGAGAGAAAAATACTTTTGGGGAGAGTTAATTGATCAATCAAGAACATCGGAGTGCAAGGTTCTTAGGCTGTGATTCGTGTCTACTTTCCGTCCGTGATTGGAGACCGACCAGAGTGTTGGAAAACTACCAGAAATCAGAAATCAAAGTTCGTGATTCAATTGCCGGTTCAAATTGCTAAGTAAGATCCTTTTTTACTTTATTTGCTTCGATTATGCGAATTCGAAGCATGTATGTTGTTAAAACCAACAATAACTTCTGTAACGTCTTTGTATTTAATTACTTATAATGTCTTTCCTGAAAAGATTATTATACCCCTGAATGTACCTATAAATAGGTCGCCCTATTTCTAAACAAAAGGAACCAACTAACTATTACAGTTACAACACAATTTTTCCCTCGATATCTGTGTTCATAATTTATTTTATTATTGTGATGTTGTTAATTATTGAAGAGCCTGTTTCCACCCTTGCCCTGAACATTTTTATACGACATCAATCATTTTAAAGAAAAGATATTGGCTTTGTATGAGATTGAGTTTTTTTTATTGAAAAAATAATTATAAAATAGTGAACCGCTGGTTCACTTGTTACCCAATTTTACTAGTTTTGGTAGGTTCATATTGGTCCAGAAGCTTTGTGGTTTTAGAGGGTCAATCGGATTGGTGTCCGGTTAGTGGTTAAACGGGGTGACCGACCCTACCTGTCCGTGAAGATTTTCAAAACACTGTTTTTTCCGAAGAAAAACTTAATAGCCACAATAAATACAAATTTAACTAACTCAAAAGCATTCATGTTTGTTTCAAGCTCATTTGAAGCAAAACACATTCACTATAAAGTCATTTTCATTATTTTATTTCATTATATAAAGAGCTAAGAAGAAAATAGATGTCTTCAAGTATTTTCAAAGTCAAAAACAAAAATTTGTTTCAAAACTATTCCTTTTTTGCAGTTGGACCTGATGATTTTTTGATTTTGGAGTAGAGAAGTTGAACCGAAACAAATTCATTTGTTATTTTTTATTGACAAAATTAAAAGTATATTTCATAAGCGTCAATTTTTTCCATAAACTTCAATAAATCCAACTATTTATATTTGTCTGGTGCTATTATATGTTTATTCAACTAATTCTTGATAAAAACTCATCTATAGATAAGTATGATTTTTTTTTTCACTTCTACAATAATCATTAGGTATGTTAGATATTATGACTAAGAAGTTACTATTTTTTTTATTCTTATATGTAATTTGAAAAATGATCATGAACAATTTTCTTTTCTTTTTATTTTTGGAAATCAACCATACAAATAAAATTTGATCAAATAAGTGTATTTAATTTTTTATATTGGATAAGTACTTAAAATACTAAAGTAGGTTTAAAAATTAGCAAGCAAAGCAATATTCCACACAATATAAGTTTGGTTAATTGGGACAAATTCACTTTTCTGACAAATGATTAATTGTGGTTACATGTATTGCTTCAGTTGGAATTTGGTAATCAGATTGCTTGGTAAGACATAATTAAGTTTCGTAAAAAATTTCAGATTTTGGGAAAGGAAATATATTCCTTAGAACTAGGAATATTGCAACAAAAATCTAGGAATATGAAACCCATATTTTCTATGGTATTCTGATTCCTTTCCTAAGGGATTTGATACTAAAAATAAAAAAAGACATTATTGCCCCATTTTTTTCCCACGTTAATTCTTCTTTCTCTCTCATGAATTCTCTTTGACACCATAGCCGCTCCTTTCTTTTTGTTTGGGTTTTTCTCCTTCTCCATCTCCATCAGGTTAGATGAATCATATTCGTATTTCATGTTGACTATTTTAAAGTACCTTAATCTCCATGTGCAAGTGGTATTGTTTTTACCAATTTTTCAGTCAATAGTTTGTTTTAGAACATAAATGTGTTTTGATCAATGATTTAATTGTTACGGTGTAAAAGCTATGTTTTGATAATTTATATATATATTAATTATATAAAAGTATAATTAATACTATATACTTTATATATAGTTTATGTGGAAGGGGTATTTTTGTGAACTTATTAAATATGAATTCCATTTCTTATTGTTACCAAACATGAGAAAATGAAATTGTCAAATTTTCTGGCTCAAATTCCAAATGTTACCCAAACGTTATAATGAAATATTATTTCTGAAAATCAAATTCCTGGAAATCAGATTACCAAATTCAGATTCCATTCCCGTCAAACAAACGGGTCCTAAAAGTCTTTGGTTTGAATTCCACGAGAATTCACATAGCAAAATTTTTTTTAATACTTTAATACTACTAGCCTTGTTAATGAATATTTTTTTATATTTATTTGTTGGACATTCTTTAAATTTTACTAGCCTAAACCCGTGCTATGCACGGTATCATATTAGATATTTAATACGCACAATTGTTGATGTGATAAAAAAAAATACAAATATTTATGATCTTAAAATAAAATTAAAACATAACAATCGTGCACTATATTTCTAAAAGTGATGAAAATTCCATGTTCAATATTGTACACTTTCATTGGTGAAGTGATATCTGTATAAAACACAAATGATAACTTATTAGCAACTCAATAACATTGTTATCATACTTTTATTGATAATTTTTAGTTGCAAAGTCAGTAACAATAATATGTGATTTAATAAAATGAACTGAAAAAGGACTTACTTTTCTTAGCCTAGAATAGACAAGGTAAAATTGCAGAAAACGTCCCAAACTAGTTACTGATTTTGGATTTTCGTCCCGAACTATTTAACTTGGCGAATTTCGTCCCGTAATTTAATATTTTTTTTGAATATCGTCCCAAACTAATTACTAATTTTGATTTTTGTCCCATAATTTACCATTTTGTATGAATTTAGTCCCAATATTAAATTTCTAATTTCATGAAAATGACGTTCAATCTTGTAATTAATTTGGGACGAATTCTGAAATATTATATAATTATTCATGTTAAAATTTACCATGTCATGACACTTAAGCAACCATGTGATAATTCATTGGATTCCATCTTATAATTCTGGTGGGACGATATTCCAAAAAAATATTAAATTACGGGACGAAATTCGCCAAATTAAATAGTTTGGGACGAAAATCCAAAATCAGTGATTAGTTTGGGACGACTTTTGCAATTTTGCCAATAGACAATCTATTTGGAAGATGTGCGCACTCTTCAGACCAGTCAACAGGTAAGACAAAATTTACAACACAACGAACATTCGGTCTTGCCCAAGTTGGCGGTACACGAATGATAAATGTAAGTGCACGTGTTAGGATGGAGTAGATGTGTTCTTTCAACAAATTGCTACCATTTTGCTGAATAATACAACACATCAGTTCGACAACACTACGTGGTAGTATATAAGTAACTAAGGTTGAGCTAATATTTGTATTGTACCTTTTCTTGAAGACTTTTGTAAAAAATAACTCTATTACAAAATATATACTCAGCTTGATCATGTAGCAGTTTTATGTATATAGATCCAGTACTGTCCACTACTGTAGCATGGACACGAAACCTAAATAAAATATAGTTAATTTTAATTGTTAGTATATAAAGTAAACAATTAAAATAAATAAATTGATAATAAATACCTGATAATAGGATTGACCACATCGCAACATTTAATACAAATCATTTGTCCAAAGTGTGATATGCATTCAGTTTGGCAATGATTGCACAATGCATACCACATGTTGTCCACATCTACAGTTTGGAACCGTGCAATTATGCGGAAAAACTTAATCTGCATACTAAATAATAAAAGTTGTTTTGATTAATTAGTAAAACCGAAGTGTAAAACTTAGAGTTACTCACCCCTGCATGATGTCCATATTCACGTATCCATATCCGTTTTGCATTGGCAATTTTCAATGATTTTGAAATAGAGAACCTACTTGAACGTAACAATGAGACTAATTTTTTAGCACAACGATCTACAAAGAACCTACAAAAAATATATAAAATTGTATTTTATTATTACTGCTATACAATTTCCATGTCAATTAGACAACTGATATATACTTTATTTACCAGCTCCTAAGTTTATTTGTAGAGCTATCAATCAGCAAGAATTCACGGATATTTAAACCTTCATTAGTCGAACGACAATGGGTAACACAAACAACCAATCCAATAACATCTGTATTTAAGAATAAGTTAATATATATTTCAATTATGTTAATGTTTTGAAAAAGTAAAAATTTTAAAGAAAAAGGTTACAGTACCTATCAATAAATCTTCTTTGTTGACGTGAATTCCTATGTCCTTGAGCATGACGATGGAATGAAATTCTCGTAAAAAATTGTCACTCTATGGCCTGAATTTCTCAATCCTTGACTCACGCTCAAATAGCAACTGATAGCGGTGCGGTATTAATTTAAATTTTTTATCAGCCATAATCATTCAGTACACCATGAACATAGTAAATCTCTCTCTCAACCAATTGTGCACTGAAGTGTACAACGTTGTCATGATGCACAATGCCTTGCATGAAAAATTTCTAGAAAGTTGATAAATTAATGGGATTAGAGCACAACTATATTTATTAGAATTTTGTAGATAATAATATATTGTTGAAATTATTATATTTGCAAATAATACTCATATATTATGTTCTAACCTCTTGATCAACAAAAACCATCTTTAGCAAACTTGGCTTCTTTTGTTTTTCATGGAATTATGCAACATATATAGCTAACATGTTATGAAGTCAAATCAAAATTATTTAATTAACTTCAATCCTCCACTTTCCACTATTCCACAATAAATCCACTGCCAAAAAAGTAATACTTGGTCAAAATAAATAGTTGAGATCAAAATGCAAAACATTCTAAAAATTGAGATCAAAGTGCAATTCTGAAAAGCAAAAAATCAAAAATACTGAGGACTTACCCAACTAACAGTACGAATTTGTTTTTCCATGGAATTATGCAACATATATAGCTAACATGTTATGAAGCAAAATCAAAATTATTTAATTAACTTCAATCCTCCACTTTCCACTATTCCACAATAAATCCACTGCAGAAAAAGTAATACTCCTATGCATTTAGTTAAGTGAAATTTGCTCCCTAATTTTCTGTTTTAATCATTTAATTTAATTGGAATTAAGAAGATATGAGGAAAATAAATAAGTTCCTTAGAACATGAAAATAAGTAAAAAGTTGCTGCGAATTATATGAGGAAATCATTATTTGGACATACTGCAAAATTTCAATACTGAACATCTGAATTTGACATGAACTTATCCGTGAAAAGAAAATACCTGAAAATGGGTTTGAGTAGATGTAAGTTTTGTCAATTTCTTGAGAAAGTCCGTGTTCTAATGTTCCCACTGTAGTTCTGTATTCCATGAAACCAAAGAACCCATGTTTATAAGAATTTAGTGATATTTGTCAAACCTCAAAGTAATGCAAATAAAATATGTATCATGGAATGAGAAAATTGAGTGAATTGATAAAAGTAGAACGAACCTGCAGCTTTTGAGCCATGATGAACTGTGATTAAAGTTTCGTGAATTTCTCCGAAATGTAAAATCTGAAAAAAAAAAAAAAAAAAAAAAAAAGATGTGGTATAAACACCATAAATTATTGAGACATATAACATTGATACATGGAATAGAGTTGATGAATTGTGATCACCTATCATGTGGTTGGGCTGGATGGAAGGAAACTTTAAGGGTTGTGTTGCCAGCGGATGAATTTGGGATGTGAATTTCAATCTCCTCGAATTAGATGGTAGTTGAAAAAGAAGTGGGGAAATGGAAAATGCATGGATTTTGGGCATAAGTTAGTCCCATAATAATTTTTTCTTTAAACATCAGGCGTGGGAGTGGG
This sequence comes from Penstemon barbatus, assembly GCA_003313485.2. Classification (NCBI taxonomy): domain Eukaryota; kingdom Viridiplantae; phylum Streptophyta; class Magnoliopsida; order Lamiales; family Plantaginaceae; genus Penstemon; species Penstemon barbatus. The sequence goes on along the minus strand of CM064884.1, from coordinate 23,560,348 downwards.
AATTCCTGCTGATATTGTTACTGCATATTTTTTTTTTTTATTTTCATTTAATATAAATTGTGTTAGAGCATAGTGTTTGTTTCTTTTTTTTTTAATTTATTTAATGTAACTTTAACTTTATGCATGTAAGCCGTTTGAGTTTTGGTGGATGATAGAAGTTTTAGAGTTGAGTTACTGGAAATAAAGAGATATTGGGTGCATGAAATTCTTTTTAATTTTTTTTTAATGTGACCACAAATCATATTAGACGTGGATTATGTTGTAGACATGTGAGTGGAAGTTATTGCCAGTAATTGTAAATCCTATTTTTTTTAAAAATAATTGTAAATTCTAGGAAAAGAGAATTTGAGTCAAAATTAAGTATTTTAACCAAAAAGTACCCTTGAAATAATAGTAAGTAGGATAGGATTAGCGATATTTTTTTTTTTTTTTTTTGTTAAAGTGTACATGATTTTATTAGCATAAAAAAATAAAACCACAACCGAGAAAAATAACCAAACAAATCTAACTTGGCGAACTCCATCATTTGCAGTAAATGAGGTCCACGCTCGCACGACCCTATTGTAACCAGAAGCCGAACCCATGTTACCATGATTGATACAAATGGACTAAGCTTCATTCTATTTGATTAGCTGGCAAATATATCTAGTTATTTTAGATATTTAATTGTTTCAGTATTTTCTTTATTAAACTAAAGTAGTGTAGGAAGTAGGACTCTTTGTTTGATGTTATTAGGACTCTTTATTTTGAGGTTATTAGGACGGTAAACGCTTTAAATATTGATTATGCAATATTGATTTTACTCTCATATATCTTACGTTCGTAAGAATTACACAGTTTACCTTGAGATCATATCAGAAAACTCACATAAAATTAAAAATTAAGAACACACATATTCATACAAATTTTATCTCATAGTGAATCAACAATTCATCCAACACACCAAAAAGATTCTTTATCAGAAAAGAATTACAATATAATTAGGGTCAGTTCGGTACCCACCATTCTAATTTGACCCAATTGTCAATTTGAGCCCATTGAATAATCATCCCTGCTATTTAATCTCGGTTTGGGCTCAATTATACAATTTCTGGGGTGGGGCTCCAATTTTAATTGGGTCAAATTCGGTGGCTGGCCCACAAAACCCGAGATTAACATGGGCTGCCCGTGTTATAATCGGCCTCACCGAACGGAAATTTGGACCAAATTAAAAACCTTGATTAATGCAATTATGGGCTAATTTGGGCAACCGAACTGACCCTTAGCATATATTATAATCCATAACACAACCCCATGTTCTCTGCCAAAATATGACAAATCGAATCACAAGTTTAATATCTCGAAACTTTCCTTGACATCAGGGTCAGATTCAGGATTTTGGTCCGTGGACTAAAATAGTATAAAAAAGAAAGGGTGATTTACACTCAGACCCCCTGAGGTTTAGTTTTATTACAAGGAATCCCCTATAGTTTGAAAAATTATAGGGATACCCCTTACGTGGTGTTTTTTTAAACATTTTTACAAGTTATAGGGGGTGTCCTTGTAAGACTTGTTAAATTATAGGGGTTGTCCTTGTAATTTTTGAAACTATAGAGGGTTTCTTGTAATAAGACTAAATCTCAGGGGTCTGAATGTAAATCACCCAAAAAGAAATTTCAATCAAAGTCAAACTTAAAGTTATATTATTCACGAAAAAATATATGATGCAATTCAAAATCGAGGAGGTAGAGTTTGACAAAAATAACCCCTACGAGATATTTTAATTACATATGATACCTCGTTATAGTCCCTAAAGAACCCCAAATATCTACGTACGTATCTACATTAATAATTGATCATGGTGATTTTTTCATTTTTTTGAAATCAATCTATGATAGCATCATTTGAAATAATATTAAATATGTTTCTCAGATAAAGATAACTAATAGCCATTGACCGCCCATTCGTTTATGAAGTCGATTTTTTACTATCTTCATAGCCGAAAAACTCTCTCCGCTGATGCAGTCAATGGGTAGAATAAGCGTCAATGTCACAAGTTTGTAAAATTAACGAGAATGTGACATGTCTTTTAATTACAACCATCTTTTTAGCATGATCACCAGTCTCTTTCAACTTAGAAAAGCCATCACTTGTTCGAACATTCCTAATATAATTTGCAAGTTGATTGGGAAAGGCCAATAACTCAAGAAAATAGAAATCGTTTGAATTGAAGATTTGAATTTGGAGATGTTGGGAGTTGGGAGTTGGGAGTTAGGAGAAGATTTGAGCTTTACTTGAGACTTGGATAGAGTTAGGCAATATTGAAGTGGGATAATATTGAGTTGAATTAATTAGATTAATTTTTTATTTGGACTGAAAAACTTCTTAATGGGCTAATTGTTTGGGCCTATTTTCCGATGGTTGCAAAATTTTGAGGGATAGGGTTCCTTCAGGGTCTTGTCAAACATAAAAGTTATGGGCCTGTTTGTTTGGTGTTTGAAAAAATAGTTTGGGAAAGTAGTTGAGCTTTGTGAAATAATCTCAATTTGTTTAATATTTGTTTGTTTGGGTTTTGAGAGAGTGGTTTGAGAACTAAAGTAGATGTAAGTATTTTTTGGAAGAATTAGGTTGTAGGTGTAAGATGTATAAAACTTTATGTCAAAGTATGTTTGTTGTGAGATAAATTGTATAAGAGATATGTTACTTTATGTCAAATCAGAGTAGAGTTGTATATGTTTTGTTTAGAGATAAGAAAATTGTTGTTTGTTTTGGTTTTGAGAAAGTAGTTTGAGAAAATTGAGAGATGAAAAATTTATTTCAGAAAATAGAAAACATGTTTCTTTGACATTTTCCAAACACGAAATTTTTTTGGGAAATGCCAAACAAACATGCCCTATGTATCTCTTTGGCTAATTTTTTATATATCAAATGACACCTACGAAAAAAGCGGCAATCAAGAAAAGTTCAATAATTGAATTAACAGTGGTTGGCTCCTATATAACGAACTCAACTTTATGTTTTTAAGAACAAAAATGCATTGATCTTTATCATGAAATTAAATACTAGGAGTATTATATGAATTATATCAATGTTAATAAACAACATGGAGGCCTATCTCTTTGATATTTCCAAAATTATTTCATGTATTCTATTTTAAAAATAAATTTATCATCTCTTAATTTTCTTAAATTTGTTTCTCAAAAGCTAAGCAAACAATAATTTTTTCATCTCTAAAAAAAGTCCAATACAAACTCGATTTTGATGTGACATAAACTAATAACCTCTTACACAACTTATATCATATAACAAACATGATTTGACATAAAAATTGAAAACCCCATGCTTTCAAATCAGTGCCAAATACACCTCCAAATCAAACACAGTGAATAGGCTAACCAACTTCTTCCTAAAATTAAATTAAGTGTGTAATAATATATTTTTCTTTCATTTAAATGTTCTAAATATTTTTATCTTTCTTGAATATGATTATATGGATCAACATATACACTTGTACACATTAATATGATCATATAAATTAATATGTGGATTATTTCATTTTTTGCCACAATCATATCTCGTTGGCATTTCTATTCCGTAGCTTTTCTAATTTAGTGCGACAACTTCAATATCGGTGATGCTCAATTCTAAAATTGGCCCCAAATCCCCATGCGTGGGACACAAGACATAAAAAAATTGGCCCTTACGTGGGGAATTTGGGGCCAATTTTGGAATTGGACCTCAATTGACACCAAAATTGTCACAAATATTGAAGTTGTGACACCAAATGTGCCAACTCGAAAAAATATGGAATAAAAATGCCAGCGAATTATAATTATGACACAAAAATGCAATAATCTCTTACTATAAATATAAACTTGAAAAATAATAGCTTTATTTGAAATCATAGCTTTATATCCCTCGTACACAATATTTATCACACCAGCTATATTTTCGAGCAAAAATAACCACATGTATCATTCATATAACTTTGGTACTTCATCTCCTGGCTCAGGCTTTGATTCTGAGCTTTGAATTTCGGTAAGTGTAATATGATAGCTGAAGTACTCGAATTACCTCTGTTAAAATCTCTTAGAGGTCATGTGGATGATATGTTGGTTCATTTTGGCCAAAACATTTTCATAAATAAGGTCGATGAACACCTGTTTTGTAATAGGAATATACGTGAAGTTTTTTACATGTGGGACGAAAGTGTAAAATCAAAATTGAACTTGAATGATAACTAGTGTAAAAGATTAGGACAATGTAGAATCAATAAATCTTACAATGGAGTCTTTATTAACCTAGTGCACCATATATAAATGTTTTTGGATTATTACAATCAAATAGGTAATTGCACTTGTAGTGATCTTAAGGTTTTGTATTATTTTGTCCTTAAATGTTCAACCAATTAACAGAAGTCACTCCAATTCATACTCAACGAGCCTTACAAAATTAAATAAAATTAAAAATAATTAATATAAATCTAGAAAGTTAAATTGAATAAATCCCACCCTTGAACCATCCCCAACAGAAGAAGGGCTTGCTGAAGAGGCCAATTGTTCCTTAATACCATTTTGTGCATAATCTCTTGATCCAGAGGTTAGCAGGAGAAGAATTAAATCCTGCAAAATAAACACATCCAAAAATCTTGACTAACAGAAAGAAAGAATTAAATGGCAAGAATCAAAATAAATCTAGTATTTATTTAGCAATTGCTACCTAAATAGGTTACAGTTAAATTGATCACTCAATCCATAACCTTTTCATCACAAACAATGCATCAGGTTTTTTAGCACCTGTTTCTACGTATCAGCAATTTTTTGCAATCAACAATTAATTCTGAAACACCAAAACACTTCAACAGGACCAGCAGCATTCTTTCACATAATATTGCTTAAATAACTTTCAAATTGATTTCAAGTGGACAGACAATAAATAGAAGTCAGTAAGTCACAGCACAATTTCAAGTTGTCTTGTTAAAATGAAAACTTTATAATTTCGCTGGCAAGGAGAATCTGCTGATGCAACTCATAAAGTAGTTCATTGAAAATAGATGTATATCTCCTAAACAATTATAAAGTATCTGGTAATTCAGTTAAGTTTGGAACACTACAGTAGAAGGCACAAAAATGATAAATTACATGATTGCAAATCGGATTCTTTCCACTTCCATTTTCCGAGGTTTTCAGTATCAACTTAGGTTGCTTTTAGGCACATTCAGGAAAAAAAAAAAAAAAAAAAACTTTCCCACTTTCTCAACTGCAAAACAACCCAGGCTAAACATTAAACAGTGAAAAAGAAATTCATTTAACTGCCCAACAAACTTAGAAGTGTCTTCATAACTAACATATAACTGTACGTTACTAAAAGTAGTTCTCCTCCTCTTGAAATTTCACAAATTTCCGTCGCTTTTGAAAAGATTTCAAACTAAGGTATCTAAAATTTTTCGACAGATAGCTAGTTTAATCAACTACTACAAGAGCACCGAATGAGTATTCCAATTCTTTGGGTAAATATGCTGAAAAAATTTACAAATGCTGATTTCAGCAAATGTAATTAAAAGATACAAGGTATATTCATGCAGTTAAAGTACATAAATGCCAATTCCATTTATTGTTGATTAGGAATCATTTGCTAAATATGCCAACTAATCAATTTGGAATATCCCTAGAATAACAGTAACTTTCAAAACATATTGACACAAGAAATTAGGATATTAAACTTAAACAAATGGTAAGCCTGAAATTTATTTGCATGTGATGTGTAATGACTTCCTCATACTTTAATGCAAGGTATTATTCCAAAGTAAAATTTAAAAATTTGCATAGTATTCAAGCAGTACAACATATGAAATATGAGGAAGCATCTGTTTATCACCAGCGCACAAACTCAAAATATTGGTGAAATTATTTTTCGCAATATTGCTTTTGCCATAAACTTTTGTATCACATCAGAAACGAGTGACGTAAGAAAGTAGAAAAAATAATACTCCTCTTTAGTTTACCTGCCAGACACGACATATTTATTTAGTTGCCTTAAACTTCCGTATCACATCAAGAAGAACACTATCCTGATCTTCACCTTTCAGATGATCAAGTAACATGTACATAGTATCCGAATCCGGAGAGAAATCCTTTCTTGTCATTACTTCCAAGAGTGGAATTGCCTCGTCAATATTCTTTGTTGTTCTGAGAAAACCCCGGACGAAAATATTGTATGTGTTATTACTAGGCAAGCAACCGTTTTTTTCCATTATCATAAGCAAATTTTTAGCCTTTTCTATCATTCCTTCTTTACAAAGTGCACCGATGATGATGCTATGTGTTATAACATTAGGTTGCAAACCTTTGGAAGGAAGTTCATTGAAAAGTTTTCTTGCAGAGTCGAGTTTTCCGTTCTTACACAATCCATCAATGAGGATAGTATACGTTACTATGCTAGGATTAACACCATTACATTCCATTGCATGTAGAAATGAAAATGCCTCTTCCATTCGCTGATTTCTGCATAATCCATCCAACAAGACATTATAAGTCATTAAGTCAGGAACCACTTGACGAACTTCCATCTCATGGAAAAGCTTCCAACCAGCATCAATTCTACCAGCACAAAATAATCCTTGTATCATGGAGTTATATGTAACTATTGTGTGCTCCAACCCTTTACAAGGAGCTTCAAGAAAGAGTCTCCAAGCTTTATCCACATTACCTTTCTTGCAATACCCATTAATCAAACTACCGTAGGTGATAATACAAGGCTTAAGGCCTGACTCCACAACCAAATGAAATATTTTTCCAGCTTCTTCCATTTCTCCTCGCATACAATATCCATCAATCAGTGTAGTGTAAGTGACGATATCAGGATTAATATTTCTTTGCTTCATAATTTCCAACATATCTTCTGCATCTTTCACCTTTCCGTCCTTGCAAAATGAATCCATCAATATATTAAAAGTAAACACGTTAAGAGAGATCTTGTGAGCCGCCATGTCATTTAATAAGTTTAGCACTTCACCGTATCTACCGAAATCGCATAATCCTTGAATAATAGAACTATACGTGACGACATCAGGCGAAATTCCCTTGTCAATCATCCTGGCTAAGAATTGAAGAGCATCATCAACCCTTCTATTTTTGCACAGACTATCAATTACTGCACTATAGGCTTTGACATTTGGTTTGTAATTTCCTTTTTCCAATAGCCCAAGCAAATGAGATGCTGAAAGAGTGTTCCCTGCTTTGCACAACCCGTTGATCACAGTGAGGAACATAACTTCATCATGCTCGCAGATTTTAAATCTCAACATTTTTTTGAACAATTTTTCTGCCTCGGCCACCTTCTTCTCTAAGAATAACCCTTTAAGGAGAGTGGTGAAGGTTGTTGTATATGGTTCGTAGCCGCGCTTGAAGAAGCTTCCTAAGATTGCAAACCCGAAATCTACCCGATTAACAAGGCAATAACAATTAATCGCAATGGTCATGGTGTAATCATCAACAGGGACTCCCAGTTCACACATTTCGTCAAACATATTGAGGGCAGCAGAGTATTGTTTCATCTTGACAACCAAATTCAATAGTTTGGTGTATTCGATAATAGAAGGCTGAGGTCGCATTTTTAGCATATCACGAAACATGTAATTAGCATCTTCTACCTCTTTTATACGACTGAAATCCAATCTAGGTTTGTAGTTTTTGTGGCTGTTAATATGAAATTTTGAGCAGTAACAAAGATATCGAAACTTACTCTCAATTCCTCTTCGAATCAGCCTAGTGGCATCTCCCCTCATCTTCTTCTTCACTGGTATCTTGCGATTAATTAACACTGTTGTAATATCTGAAGGATAAAGGAAGAAAGAAATAAATCAAAGTTCAATTTGAGCAGTAACAAATGTAGTTTTTACGTCAAAATATGTTTTTAGCAAATGGCTCCCTCTTACAGTCTTTTCAATATATGGTTGCGGAAATTTAAGTTTTTTTTTATTGTTGAATAATTAAATACTTATAATTATTTAAGTCTAAAACTTGACTTCATTAGAATGTAATTTTTAAATTCTGTAAAAGAATTTATTGATATTTTAGATAAAAGTTTATGGAGAATATGGAGAATATATTAGATCAAATAGTTATACTTATTGAACCTTTAACAACTACAGAATTGTATGTAATTTTTGGGTGTAATATGTATGTATCGATTTTAAATTTAGTCAAATTTCAATTTATAGTTTTTGGGGTTAAACATGTAATAATCTATTTGATGGAAAATGATGCCAATGAAGTCATGCTTAAAAGAAAATTCTTGTCCAAGCCTGAGTTGACCAAACCCATCCAACCATTATATTTGTTTATTTGATTTTAAAATTTATTCAACTTGTTCTTGATAAAAACTCATATGAAATATAAATATGTATACATTTTTATCACTTTTACAATAAATCATTAGGTATGTTAAATATTATGACTAAGAAGTTACTATTTTTTTTTTAAAAAAAAAGAGTTATATATAATTTGAAAAATGATCATGAACAATTTTTTTTAAAAAGAATCAACCATTTATATAGAATTTGATCAAATAAGTGTATTCAATTTTTTAAAATGGATAAGTGCTTAAAATATTAAATTAGGTTTAAATTGATCAATCTAAGCAATATTTCATTAAATTTAGGTTTGGTTAATTGGGACACAATCACTTTTCTATTAAATAATTAATTGTGGCTAGATGTTTTACATCACTTTCTCGGTATCTAATACCATAAGATTATGACACCTGCATTGGTTTTTAATTATAAGAATGAACAAGTTTATACTAAAATCGAGAATCAAAATTTGATTCAAAGTTTTAAACGAAAGCCAAGCTACAAATTTAAGGATCCGTTTGTTTACTTAGGAATGACATATTATTTGACAATTTACTTAGGAATCCCACCATAAATGCTGATTTTTTTTACTTTAATTGTGGTTAGCCTTGGTAGTGAATATTTTTTGTATTAGTTAGGTGAACGATATTCTTTATACTTTATTAATGTTTTTTTGTTTTTAACTGTACATGATTTTAGTTCTCAAAAAAAAAAAAAAAAAAAAAAAAAACCTGTACATGATTTTAGCATAAAAAAGTTGAATCCACCACCGAGAAAAATAACCAAACAAACCCATGGCCTAACTTGGCGAACTCCATCATTTATGGTAGGGCTGTCAATGGGGTGGATTTCAATCCGGATCCGTCCGAATTCGATCCGATTTATTAGGATAATTGTCCGATTAGAGATTCGATGGACCTGATCCGATTATAAAGATCCGAAATTCGAAACTCATGGAGCGAATATGGATTTAGGTCGATCCGATCCGTTAAAGATCCGTATCCGACAACAAATAAAAAGAAAGATATATATAAAAAATGATTTATAAAAATAAGTATCATTAATAATATTTCAACGTCAATTTAAGAAGATAGTAATATATAATTCGTTTATAAATTTATTTAAACCATTATATTCATTCTACAAATATGAATATAGTAAAGAAACTTTGAAAATGAAGCTAAAATAAAATAAATTTGAAAAGATAATAAACTTATTTTAGGAAAAACACATCAATTTAACTTTTAAAATACAAATTTATTGGATCCGAAAAATATCCGATATCCGGCCAAATCCGACCAAGATCCGTTGGATTCGAAAAATCTAGATCCGAGCACAATCCGAGCAAGATCCGAATCCGACATAATTCGATCCGATATAAATGGAGCCGGATCTGGACGAGCCTGATCCGACCAGAATCCGACCCATTGACAGCCCTAATTTATGGTAAACAATCAAGAACACACATGTTCATATTAGTTTTATCTCATTGTGAAACTACAATTCATCCAACACACCAAAAAAATTCTTCACCTTAAGATATTATAATCCAACACCATAACACAACTCCATGTTCTCTAAGCCAAAACATGACAAATCGAATCACAAGTTCTAAAACCTTCAGGAATCGTCAGTCTCCCAACCATATATTTGTACAATAGTATTATACTTAATTCCCAATAAAACCTATATTGCAGTCCACGTGACATTGAATTCGTCATGCTCAGTATAAAAATAACAAAAATGACAAAAATAACTCTTAGTAGGGACTAATGTAGAAAAAAAAACTTACTAAAAATAATCAAAATGACATAAATAACTCTTAATAGGGACTAATGTAGGGAAAAAAAACTTAACAGGAACGACTTTGTAAATTATTAATGATAAGGAAGACCAGAAGTGATGTATACCCTAAATAATAGGAGTATTACATCAATGTTACCAAACAACATTGAACTTTTCAGTCGTGCTCTTTTGAATCTGGTACTTTTAATACTAGAAAGTACGTGTCTAATTTTAATTTCATGTGTATTTTTCATAAGATAGAGGAAAATTAGATATTTTTATGTCATAGAATATCATATATTTATGACTGGTCAATTTATTTTGTAAGAAATTTATTTTTATTAATTATTATTAGTTTATAAAAAAATGATAGCTTTCAATAGTTGTAATAAAATATTAAATAAGGACTGATTTAATCATTACATCTTATAAATTTGGTTCTAAAATAAGATCATAATAACATTATTTAGTTCATTCCATCATAGTATATTTCATGTCAAGTTTATCCGTTATTCACCGATGACACATGTTTCATCCATTTCTTCATAATTTTCACTCGAACTTTCATCTATTTCACGAACATTTTTTCTTACTGGTTTCACAAGTTTTTGAACCAACTTCATCAGTGTTTACCAATTTCACCCGAAGTTTCATCGATTCATATGTTTTTATTGTTTGATTTTTCTTTATGGATTTTTTCACTTTCTAATCGGTTATAACATTTTTCATTGTTTTCCCCTTTTTCGTCAACCTTTCTTCCAATTTAAACCATTTTCTTCCGATTTTACCTTTTTTTTGTCGGTTAAAGTTTAACTCGTTTTCACTGATTTCACATGTTATTCACCTAAATTTTTCATTGATTAAACATGTTTTCACTGACTTCAAGTTTTTTTGACTGATTTTATCTATTTCTTCACAATTTACCCAAACTTTCATCGATTCATATGTTCTCATAAACTTTTTTTTACCGGTTTATTTTATTTTAGCAATTTATCCCTTTTTTTTATCAGTTATAATATTTTTCATTGTTTCTCATTTTTGGTCAATTTCTTTTGTTTTTTTTCTGCAGTTTAAACCATTTTTCTACCGATTTCACCAATTATACTCTATCTTAACTGATTTAACTCGTTTTTACCTTTTTCATGTGACTAAACTAATTTCACATGTTATTCACCTGAATTTATCATTGAACAGATATGTTCTTACCAATTTTACGTGTTTGACCAATTTTACCCTTTTTTCACCGGTTTTACCCAATTTTACTGGATTTCACTGGTTTCATCAATTTTCTTAGAAATTTCAATTTTCCTTGATTTCACATATTTTAACCCATTTATTTTAACCGATTTTACCCGTTTACATCCATTTTTCACAAATTTTACCCAATTTTTTTATCGATTTCAAATGTATTTAAGATTTCACATGCATTTTTTATCGGTTTAAAGTGCACATACGTTGTACGTGTCTATTTAATTTCAATGGAAGTTTGTTGCAAACCAGAGTAAAATTAACTCCATTATGTCATAAAATATCACATTACTGAATGTTATTCAATTTATTAACTTCATTATGGTATTTTCATTGACTTCTTTAGTTTTTTCGATTTAAACTATTTTTCTAATGGTTTGACTTTGTTTTTGTTGGTTGAATTTTTTTTCAATTGATTGATTTCACTCATTTTTACCATTTTAACCAATTTTCACTCGTTTTCATCGATTTTAGCCCTTTTTCAATTATTTTACCCGGTTTTACATATTTCATCATTTTTATGCAATTTCATCGATTCATCGATGTCATCCATTTTTTTTTTTGCGAATTTCACTTGAATTTTCATTGATTTCACTTGTATTTACCGAATTTTCAACTCAAATAATTATACATCTTCAATTACTTTTAAATATATCTCAAATTATTTCACTTAACTTATCATTTGGGTTTAATACTTGTGTCTGTCTCGTGATGATACTCCGTTATTTGTCCATCAAATGACATATTGTTGTTCGTGATGAATGATGCTATTAATTGTAATTTGAGTGACTATATATATTATTACTGAAAGTTGAGTGACCATTGTGTGTTTAGACTTAAACATGGCATTTTTCCCTCTAATTTGAATATACTTTTGTTTTTCTTCTATATTTATAGTGCTTGGTTATGAGGAAATGAAGTTACAAATTTTCTTAAAATATTTTCCAACCAAATTTTTGATGAGAAAATTTAAGGAAAATTCATGTATAATTATATTTAATTAATATACTTAACAACTTGAATAAGGACATTTTTGTCTTAAAAAAATATTTAAATTATTCACACTTGTAGTAATAGTATAGATATAGATTTGCAGTTTCATTCATATAACTTGGATATTAGGTCAATTTCGCAAATCCCAATTAAATTTGTGGTTTGAGAATCCCTAGTTCTTGATTATGAAAAGCTAGCTTTAACGTCCTCAACTCTGTTAACAAGAATTAATTTTGATACACTAATTTCTAGTTATTAATATCAATGTTTCCTAACGAGATCTATTAAATCTTTTGAATTAAGTGTTGAAGTAGGTCGATAGTTGATGTTTTCTATGCTGAAGTTCAGTGAGCTATGGAATTTTTTTTTGGATATTTTGAAAGCATGAACTTTAATTTATTGAATCCGGAAAAAGATTCAAATTTGATCGAACTCGAACAAGATTAGATGGACTCGAAGATAGCAGAAGTCGACAAAATCCAGATCCTACCTTGAACTTTTATCTATTCATTCACCATATTGAAATCCATAAATTAATGTGGTAAAGATTCCTCCAAATGTGTGAAGATCAGTAAGTAAATGACTACTTTTGTCGTGGGCCTAAAGTTAAAGGACCAAATCTACAATTTTTGCACCCCAACATAATCCAAATCCATTGACTAGTGACTACCTAAGAGTGCATCTGATTATGCGGAATTTCGTCGGGTACGATTTAACCATTAAGGTTTGTGATTAGGGGTTTTCAAAATGAATTAAAGGGCTCTGTTACTTTATTCTGGATGGATCAATCTCAAGGAAGAACAATTGAATGGAACAATCGGTAACCAAGACAATCAATGAATAAAATAGTATAGCAACAACTTTTCTATTCAGTAATCTCAGATTGCTTTATTATGCAGGCGTAAGTAGAGTACATAAAAAGGTGTGTAATACAACGATTAAACTAGGTATTTATATCACAATTAACCTAGTTTTACAAGGAAACTTAATTCTAATAGGACTCGGCCCAGTTGTCCTTCTTGAGTCCGGATTGTAGCCTGCTCGTTGAGGAGGGTCGTATTCTACTAGGTCGATAGATGCTCCCGAATGGGCTTGTCTGCTCGAACCGATCCCATAACCCTTAGTCGATCTGAACATTATAAGGGGTGCGAAATAGCCCCCATCAGTACTCCCTCACTTCTTCGAGCGTATATGTAGTAGAAGCTCGTAGAAGTAGAAGGTTAATTTCGACCGTATTTTCTATGAGTTGTGCCTCGTTAAAAACCTTACTTAAGAAAAAACCCTGTGGGAAAAAATCCTAAGTAAGGAAAAGAGTGCTACGCCTCATAGATAATCGTTTTCTTGTTCCAATTATGAACCGCTACGTGTCTCTTTGGGGAAGCGTTTCATTTTTTTCCGTTTGGCGGGAATGCGATCAGCCGTGAGAAGTTCAAAACGTCTTTTCACTTCTCACTATAAATAGGTGACTGTTATATTAGTCATTTTTTACTTTATACTTCCTTTAATCTCGTAGTCATTTTCTTGCTCGGTCGTTTGTCCTTTCGAAACTGCTTCTATCGACTCATACCCTCCAAGGATCCCAAGAATGGCTTCTATAAGAAAATCTTCCTCGTCTTTAAGTGAGAGAGTCGCTCCTACTATCGAGGAGGTGATACATTCTAATCCTTCGAGCGAGTAGATTGGAGTGTCTGAATTCATTGTCCCGACTGAGGATACCTTTAAGGTGCAAATTCTATCTGATACAGACGTCGCTGCCAGAGCTAAGAAAGGCAAGGGTACGGCTCCTCAAATTTCTGAACCGATCGAGGATCTTGCTTGCGCTTACACCAAGGATACCTTCCTTGAGGTCGTGAGCAACTACGCCAAATATTTTCCGGATAGTTCCGAGATCATTCTCCCCTCTCCTTCTGATAGGGTTACATCACCGCCGGAGGGATGTCGTGCCTTTTACACAGCCCATTTTAACTGCGGTCTGCGTCTCCCCTTGTCTGCCCTCTTTCTTGACATTTTGAAAATATTCAGTGTGTCTTTGACTCAATTAGTCCCTAATTCCGTGGCTTTCGTGGTCTGTTTTTCCGTTTTGATGATAGCAAAAGGATTCCAACCCTCTTTTCGTAATTTTACGCAATTGTTTCGTTTTAACATTTCTAGTTCCTCCAATCGCGGATATTTCTTCGCTAGCCAAAAGACTAGTCGCGCAATCTTTGACTCCCCGGTTTCCAGCAATCCTTCCTGGAAATCTCATTTTTTCTTCGTTCGTCCGCCTTCTCATCTTCGTTTGGCGGATGGCTCCACTGAGCTCTTTTCGTGGGACCATGATTCCAAATGGATTTATGGTGGTTGTTTGCCGACTGGTGATCTTATTCCTGACGACCCCCAGTTTATTGGCGAAATCCAAGCTATGCGTGTCAACAAATATCAGAGTGCTCTTCTTATTGTCGAAGCTTTTCTTCGCAAGGCGGGACTAAGTACTCATGTTTTCCCAATTTCTTCTCCTTCTGAATCACTGGGTAAGTATCTATTCTAATTTTTGTGTTGTCATAACACTTTTTAGTACTAAGTCTAATTTTGATTTTGTTTTCTCCTCAGCTCTTATGGTAGAAAACTCCCGACGCTCTTCAAAGGGAAAAATGGTGTTGTCTAAATCCAGCAAAACCATAGAGAATGTTCCTATCGAGCAGAGAGCGTCTCGGAAGAGAAAATTGGAATCGACTCATGATTTCGAGGAGAACAGAGAGGAATCTCCATATTCTTCCCAAGAATCTCCTGTTCGCGAGGGGACAGGATCGGGTTATCCTCCTTTCCAACTTAGGACATCTTTAGGTATACGTGGATGCCGCAGTTGGTCGATGCCTCATCCTAATGATAATCCGGTGGAGAGAAAAAGGAGTTACTATGGTCGTTCCGGTAACGATCTTTCTCTACTCGGCGAGAATCATCCAAAACCCACTTTGGTCGAGATGATCGAGGATCATTTAGAGGGAAAAAGAGCCGCTGGGTATCCCGAGAATGATTCTTTAGTTCATGACGAGAGCGAAAATGCAGTGGATAAGGCAACTCGGGTTCTTCTGTCCGGCGTTTTTACTCGTGACATGAATAAGCTCCTTAGGAAGGATCCTTTAGAGAAATTTCAGCGAGCTTCTCTTTATGCTGAAAAGGTGATCTCCTTTATGTGTGCTCGTAGGATCAATTTCCTCAATGAATAGTTTAGCTTGCTAATTTTATTTTTTTTACCTTTTTCTCTTTCAGACTAAGACTTGTTTGGCATTGTATGCCTATGAAGCTGCTCTCTGGAAACAACAATGTGAGTTTCTGGATGAGAAATATAAGACTTTACTTCGTAAGACTTCTGGTCCAGAGGCAGGTCCCTCAATGACTTCTTCTCTTCCGATCGTAGAGACTCGGACTACGGGGACTGATGACCGGGAGATTATAGATAGGGTTCTGGAGACTTCTCGTGCTCAAGAACAAGCTAATCAGTCTGCTAAGAAGTTGGAAAAGTATCAATTTCAGAGTACTGCTCGAATTAGCGAGTTGGAATCTCAAGTATCGAGTCTCCAGGCTTCTTTAGAGGAGTACGAGAGAGATATTCCACTTAGTGGACTCAGGGATCGTTATGGCAGGAATCCTGATGAAAAAGTTATTCGTGAATTCCTTAGTTCTCCTGTTCATACGGCGTTGGTATATCAAATGGTTGGTCCGCTCCTGGAGAGTACGTTCAAGAAGGCGATTCATCGGTTGGTCGCTTTTGAACTGATAGATGATCGTCGAAAGGAATATTTTAAAGCGGCGCACATTCGGTTGAACCGTTATGGCGAAGAATATTCTCCTTCCGAGCTGCAGGACGTCGTTTATCAAAAGTTTCCCTTAGCTCACCTTGTCAAAGAGTTCGGTAGGCCATTGCCGATTCCTCCTGCAGATATTAATGACGAAGTCGATAATAATTTTATCGGTCTAGAGGAAGAGGAAGAAAATACCGAAGCAAATAATGAAGGAGACGTCGCTGGCGAGCAGGAAGTTCCAGATGGCGACCAAGTTGTATGATTCAAGGAGCGATATGTTGATCTTGTGAAATAACTATTGTAACTGTTATCGTGAGTTGAGTTGTAATATTACTCTTTTATCCCTTTGTAAAAATAGACGATTCAAATTCTGACAGTTACGTCTTTTCTTCTTCTCTGCAATAATTTGGACAAGTTATTAATTTTGCCGTAATCATTATGCGTATGTCTTTTCGAATTCTTGCATCAATTCCCAGGTTAGTTACGCGCCCATTCTTTGAGTTTTCTCGCGTTTTTTCGTATAGTATAAATACGAAAGGTAAAACTTTACTCGCTATTTACCGCTTCTACTCTTTTTCTAACAGATTACTCTTTCGTTAGCAGGTCGATAAGCTTTCTCGATAATTTAATTTACTTTTTTGAATTCCGATCATGAGTAATCTTTTCGGTAACACTTCTAAGCGTCCTTCCCGCGAGAGCGCTAGGAATGTCAGGCTAAAAAGGTCTCGAACAGAGGGGCCCTCGATAGAACCTCCTCGTTCGTCTTCCAATAGTAGATCGGCGATCGATACTCTTGTCGTCCCTTCTGAACCTTTTCCCATAGTTAGTTCGCAACAAAATTTTTCCTCTTCTGGTGAAGTAGGAAGGAGGCCATCCCCTGGTCGGGTGGCCTTCGGCGATTCATCTTTTATGGAGCAAGCTTTCGACGTACCCTTTACTTTAGGCACTTCTTCTTTCGAACATGGCACATATGAGCATGTTCCTGTTAGTTCCCTTCATTTTTCTACTTTTGCTGCCCCGATTGTCTACGGAGGCCAAGTGGGTGTTGTCTCGGAGGTGACTAATGAGGGTTCCTTCGTAAATCCCTCCTCAACACAACCTATTTCTCAAAATTTCCCTGATTACTTATTTAATGATACTACTGTGATGACTACTTCTTTCGAATCCGGCGGGCCTTCTGGAGGTCGGACCGGATCAAGGTCCGGTCGGCGGACTGTTATCTCTGCTTCGAGAAAGGAGACCTCGGTTAGTCCTAACGAGAGGGAATCCCCTCGTTTGTTAGATGACCGTTGTATTCTTGAGCAAGTTAAGGATATCATGCAGTCGGTGACTCCGCGTCCTGACAATGTTCCTTTGGTAGTGAACTACCTGGCTCTGTCGAGCCTGATGCTTTGTCCTGGGACCTTGGCTTAAGCACAATTTTGCCTGGCGAGTTGAGGAAGCTCGAGGGTACCTCTAATGTTCGCCTTGTTCAGTTGCTGGTGAAGCTATGCGAGCAGGTAAACATATTTTTTATTATTTCTCCCGCTTTTATTTTGATTGCCTTGTTATGTAAGGGCTTTTCTTTTTCCTTTTCTTTTTCGGGCCAAATATTTTGCACTTCAGTTGGGTGTGCAAAATGATGATCTGTGGATATGTAAGGATGCCTATCAACGTCGTTTGGAGTCGGAGACGGCAAAGGCCACCGGGCAGACCCTCCAGTTGCAGCTTGCCAATGATGACCTCAAAAAATTACAAGAAGAGAAGTCTGTCTGGGAGAAGGAGAAAAGTGATTTTGTTCAGGCTGCTGCCCTAGCAGAGGAGTCTCGACGGCAGGCCTATGTAGAGGGTTATGATGCCGGTTATCTAAAGCGTCAGGAGGAATTGATGGCGTTCGCAGGTAACTTGACTCCTCGGAGGAGTGCTTCTGCTAGTCGGCCTGTTGATAACAATCCTTCTCGGTGACCTGTTCGATCCGGCTGTTATTTTGAGTTTCTTCTCTCTCTCTCTCTCTCTCTTTTTTTTTGGTAGTGCCCCGTCCTTTTGTGCGGTTGTTTGGGCTGAATTTTTTGTATGGGGAGAATGAACCAATAAAAACTATGATATTTTATGAGCATATCTATTTCTTGATCAATTTTGTTTAGTAGATATCTTTCGTTATTTATGAATAAGTATAACCTCTCGAAATAATCAGTATAGATTAGCATACTTATCTGATATTGATCTTCTGGGAGAATATGCTTTGTTCGAAAGAGTAGGTTAGTCTGGCTCGATCAGTTTTTAAGTAACTGAATGATATAACGTTTGTTCTGCAAATCAAACTTTTTAAATCAAGTATAAGAATGGTGATCGACCAAGTATGGTCCCTTATAATTGTTCCTCAGTCGCGTTAGACATTAAAATTTGGACAGTAGGCCATCCATGTAGATAGTTGATTGAATAATTGATAAAGAACGCTCAGTGTTGTCATCGATGTTCGACCAGTCCCTTGTAAATTTGTCCTTTTGCTAAGGATATCTTATTTAAGGACGCTGTCGTTTCCACTGTTGAGCTCTGCTTTTCTTATCATAGGTTTAAGTTCGCTGAACCTTGTGAAAAGACATCGTTCTAGGTATTTTCTTAAAATCCATGTTTCTCTATACTGATTGTGAGTTCCATGTTCCTCAAACAAAGCAACCAGTGTATCAAATATGTCAAATTTTTTGATATGGGAGGAATTGGAAAATGTAGATTTATTAGTTAGATCCAGCCTGTTCAGACCTCCTTCAGCAATTATTTGGAATGTTAGGCAGTGGCGATAGTGCAGTCTGGAATGACGGTAATTATTGCCTTAATTTCGGTGTCAGGCTTCTTGGACTCCAGTGGAGCTCTTGTATAGCTAATTAATAATTTTCCATATAATATATGAGGCAGTGACGACCCTCGTATACCGGAAGGTTAGGTCTTCCACTTCTAAGCGAACCAGTGTTTTTTCATAATGGTGTAATCTTGCATGCCTTTGTTGTGGATCTCAAGCTGTTTATCAAGCGACTAGCATATGTGAGCGTGCAAACTTTTCTGGTGTAGAGCTCTTTTAGATCCGCTTTTATTGTGCAATGATCGCTTCGATCTGAATTTCTTTTGTCATTGATTTGTTGAGTCGGTCAGAGAGGTGCCGTTCCAACTTACTCGCATTAATTACGGGAAGTCAAAAGGTCGCATTGATCAATTCTCCATTCAGCCATATGATTAATCAGATCTATCCCTATAAATAGGGAGGTGGTTTCCATATTTTGATTGTAACTCTCAAAAAGGATGGAGGTCTCAGTTTCCTTGAATTTTATTTTGCCTTCTGATCCCATAATATTCAAAAAGTCACATTATCGTGATTCATATCATAATATCTTAAATTTCTTCTGTCTTGTACTGACGGGTCCCATGGAAGCCCTACCTTGTACTAACGGGTCCCATGAGGCCTCAACCTTTGTTTCACAGGTTTGAGGTCCGTGGTTTCTGTTTGCACGTGGAGGGTTCATATTTACCAGTCACCCTCGCTCTTCGATGTCACCTCCGGAGTGATAGACCACCGGGGTGCGCCGGTAAATGTGCTTACGTCGTTGGTCCCACGAGATGCTGCTTCAGAGTAAAATGTTTTAACTCTTGATGTGAAAGCAGTATCTTGTTGTGGGTGAATGAGTATTGCCGGTTATCTGGCTGGTAATGCTCATTTCGTCTGGAAGAACATTTGATCTTCAGAGCCTGGCCATCGAACTAAAGAAGTCGACCATCCTGAGCAGCATGCTTCTTAGGTGGTTAATTCCGACCTTCGAGATACTAGGGAGGAGATTGATGTTTCCGTGGACATTGTCGTGAGGACCATCGATCTATAGGATAGGATCATTTTATCTAAACAATTGTAACGATGTATAAATCGTATATAGACCTTTGTAATCTGATCAAGGCTTTTGTATGTAATTTATTACACGTTCCTTGAACACAGATGAATAAAACTTTATTATTATTCCTTGCATTCTTCTTGTTGTTGATTTCGTCTCAATCTTATTTATTATTATCATCGAGGAGCGTTTATCGAGCGGATCAATTTATACTCAACTCTTTTCATTTAGACTTAGGTTTTATACCAAAAGTCTTTTTAATCATTAAAAATAGATCGAGCAGCGTATATTGAGCGGATCAATTTATACTCAACTCTTTTGATTTAGACTTAGGTTTTTATACCAAAACACTTTTAATCTTTAAAAATAGATCGAGGAGCGTTTATTGAGCGGATCAATTTATACTCAACTCTCTTGATTTAGACTTAGGTTTTTATACCAAAATCCTTTTAATCGTTGAAAATAGATCGAGGAGCGTTTATTGAGCGGATCAATTTATACTCAACTCTCTTGATTTAGACTTAGGTTTTTATACAAAAACCCTTTTAATCGTTAAAAATAGACCGAGGAGCGTTTATTGAGCGGATCAATTTATACTCAACTCTCTTCATCTAGACTTAGGTTCTTATACCAAAGCCTTTTAATCGCTAGACATGGATCGAGGAGCGTTTTATTGAGCGAATCAATTTATACTCAACTCTTTTGTTTGGACTTTAGGTTTTTATACCAAAGTCTGTCTAATCATTAAAAGTGGATTGATGAGCGTTTATTGAGCGGATCAATTTATGCTCAACTCTTTTGTTTGGACTTTTAGGTTTTCATACCAAAGTCTGTCTAATCTTTAAAAGTGGATTGAGGAGCGTTTATTGAGCGGATCAATTTATACTCAACTCTTTGTATTGTTAGATCGAGGAGCGTTTATTGAGCGGATCAATTTATGCTCAACTCTTTTGATTTAGACTTAGGTTTTTATACCAAAGCCTTTTAATCGTTAGCCATGGATGGAGGAGCGTTTATTGAGCGGATCAATTTATACTCAACTCTTTGTATTGTTAGATCGAGGAGCGTTTATTGAGCGGATCAATTTATACTCGACTCGTCATATCTTCATTGGATCTTAACCAAGATGATCGTACAATTCCGAGGAGTGTTTAACGAAGCAATCGATTTATACGCAACTCGTTTTGATATTTTTCTTTAATCGAGCTTTGATTTGATATTTAAAATTGCTAAAATCTTTAAGAATCGAACCATAGGCCAAGGCCTTTATTACAAAGAATAAAACTAACTAAAAAGAAAATAAAAGCAGCATAAACCGTTACGATTTATTTACCATAGTATTTTCTAAGGTTGACTGCATTCCATGTTCGTGGTAGGACTAATCCGTCCAAGTGTGCAATCTTGTATGAACCTTTCTTTCCTACACCGATGATAATGTATGGTCCATCCCAATTCTGTTGTAACTTTCCCACATGCTTGTATACCTCTACTTTTTTCAAAACCAGGTCTCCTTCTTTGAAGGTTCGGATGCGTACTTTTTGATTGTAGGCCTTTTCCATGTTTGATTTAGCGACTTGCAAACGTACGACCGCTTTTTCTCTTAAAGCTTCTGCTAAATCAATATCATTTTCTCTTGTTTTCCCATTTTCCTGGTCGTTATACATTTCAATTCTTGGTGTCGGAATTAGCGTTTCGACTGGAATAACAGCTTCCGAGCCATATACTAGACTAAATGGGGTCTCCCCGGTTGAAGTTCTGACCGTGGTTCGATTAGCCCATAGTACTCCTGGGAGTTCATCTAGCCATTTTCCTTTGGCTGCCCCTAATCTTTTCTCCAGTGATTTTATTATTTCTCGGTTCGCTACCTCAGTCTGTCCGTTTGCTCTAGGATGCCCAACCGAAGTGAAATTTTGCTGAATTCCTAGCTTTGTACACCATTCCATTACCTGTTTTCCCGCAAATTGGGTTCCGTTATCAGAGATCAGAATTCTCGGGATGCCAAATCGACATACTATGAATTTCCATAAGAAATTGATCACTTGGAATTGAGTTATTCGGGCAAGGGCGATGCATTCTATCCATTTGTTGAAGTATTCAACAGCGACCAAAACATATGCTTTCTTGGATCTAGCCGCTGTGAAAGGTCCCACGATGTCCATTCCCCATTGATCGAACGGCCAACATACGGGTATTGGGTGCATGTTTTCGGCTGGTTGATGACATATATTAGCATGGACTTGGCAATGATGGCATTTTTGGACATATTGGACGGCATCATTGTTGATGGTAGGCCAATAATAACCTGTTCGAAGGCACTTTAAAGCCAAGGCCCTTGCTCCGCTGTGATTTCCTGCATCTCCCTCATGTACCTCCCGGAGGATATCGTTGGTTTGAGATTCGGAGATGCATTTTAGGAGAATTCCTGATACTGATCTTCGGTAAAGTTTTTCTTCTATCAATGTATATTTTGGAGCCCGATATTTTATTTTCCGAGCTTCATTTTGGTCAAGCGGCAATTTTCCTTCTCGAAGATAGTCTATCATTGGAGTCATCCAGTTTGCTCCAGCTTCTTCGATTTCCATCATTTCGGCGACCGGTGTCTCATCGATATCGATTGGCGGCGCATTGGAGATTAACCAGTTGATCAACCTCTCAGTTTTTCCGTCGTGGGATCCTGTGAACCTAGACAGTTGATCGGCCCATTTATTTTCCGAGCGTGGAATGTTCTGTATACCGAAACTTTCGAATTTTTCAGCCAATTTTTTCACTTTGGCAAGGTATTTGACCATATTAAATTCCTTAGCCTCATACAGACCTTCTATCTGTCTTTGTACTAACTCTGAATCAGTTAATACCTTAAGGCTTCCTATGTTGGCCTTGATCGCCATTTCCATTCCCGCGATCAGCGCTTCATATTCTGCTTCGTTGTTTGTTACGATGAAGTCCAATGTTATCGCATAATTTATATCCTCCTTATTAGGTCCGGTAAAGTTGATTCCGGCACCTCCACCCTCTCGGCATGAAGCAAAGTCGACGTGCATTAACTAGGTTTGTCTTTCTACGATCAAGATATCGTTGTTATGGCTAGTAGATTCGGTGTGTTCGGTTGCCTGGGTTGGAGTTTCTAACAGGAAGTCAGCTAAGACTTGGGCTTTTATCGCAATTCTCGGTTTGTACTCAATTTCGAACTGACCGAGTTCGATAGCCCACTTGATCAATCTTCCAGAGGTTTCTGGCTCTGCTAGGATCTGTCTTAGTGGTTGGTTTGTTAAGACCACAATTTTGTAAGTTAGAAAATAAGGTCGGAGTTTTCTTGCTGCTACCACTAAGGCCAAAGCAAATTTCTCTATTTCCAGGTAGTTCTTCTCGGCCCCTTGTAGTAATTTGCTTAAGAAATAAACTGGCTTATGTTCTAAGCCATCCACTTTGACGAAAACTGAGCTGATGGCCACATCGGAGATCGATATGTAGATAT
Source organism: Penstemon barbatus (assembly GCA_003313485.2). NCBI lineage: Eukaryota > Viridiplantae > Streptophyta > Magnoliopsida > Lamiales > Plantaginaceae > Penstemon > Penstemon barbatus. The sequence goes on along the minus strand of CM064884.1, from coordinate 23,536,879 downwards.
ATAATGGTTCTCCTTCGGTTGGCTTTGCCAACAGCGGGGCTCTCGTTAGATATTCCTTTAACCGTTCAAAGGCCTGGTCGCTTTCTTCGGTCCAAGCAAAGTTTTTCGCTTTCCGAAGGGTTTGGAAGAATGGCAAACTTTTGTCGGCCGATTTGGATATGAATCTATTTAACGCCACGATTTTGCCTACCAAGCTCTGTACTTGGGGGATCGACTTTGGAGGCTTCATTTCAGTTATGGCTCGAATTTTTTCTGGGTTGGCCTCGATTCCTCGTTGATGTACCAAATATCCCAAAAATTTTCCCGATTTAACACCGAAAGTGCATTTTGCAGGATTTAGCTTCATTCTATACTTTCTCGATATTTGGAAGCATCGATCGAGATGTTTTACATGATCAGCTTCATTCATGCTTTTGACCAGCATATCATCTACGTATACTTCCATTATTTCTCCTATAAATTCTCTGAACATCATGTTAACTAACCTTTGGTAAGAGGCTCCGGCGTTCCTTAACCCAAATGGCATCACTATGAAGCAATACACTCCCTGCTCGGTTATGAATGTAGTTTTTTCTTGGTCTCGCTCATCCATGTATATTTGATAAAAACCTTGGAAAGCATCCATCATGCTGAAAATTGCAAAGCCGGCGGTTGAGTCGACTAATAAGTCAATCCTTGGGAGAGGATATGGATCGCGCGGGCATAACTTATTAAGGTCGGTGAAATCGTTGCACATTCTCCATTTGTTATCCCTTTTGTCACCTTTTGCTACTAGCACAACATTACATAGCCATTCTATGAAGTGTATTTCTCGAATTTGTTTTGCCTTGAGTAGTCTTTCTACTTCTGCCTTGATGATTTTATCCTTTATTGGCCCATGATTCCTCTTCTTTTGTCTAGCAGGTTTTGCCGAAGGGTCGATTTTTAGCGAATGACTGATTACTCGGGGGTCAATCCCTTCGATGTCGTTCGCGCCTAGGTAACTAAATTCGCGCTCCTCCCTCTCCTGCGCGCTCTGAATTCGCGCTCTGAGCGTAAAATCGAAATTCGCATATAACTTCGCGAATTTATAGATCACAGTTCGCGAACTCTTCACCAACAATGCGCCCCTTCATTATTTGTGGCACAGAATACAGACACCTGTACAATTTCATTTTATAACAGTCCGACAAAACCAAAAATATCTGTCAATCAACCTTTTGGGCAGCAGGCAGTGGCAACATTACTTTGAATTGGTGGGTCCCACGAATTGGGAGATGGGTCAAATTACCATTATTTCCTTTTTCTTTTCTTATTTTTTTAATACGCTTTTCTTTTTTAAATCAACTAAATATTTTCCTTCTACAAAGTGATACAGATTATAATGAGAATCTTAATTAAATTTTAGTATTGTATTGAATATTAATAATTGATAATTAATAGTTTCACTTTATTAGTTAATTTATATGAGCAGCGATCATGATTGGAAAAATATTTTATTTAAGGGAAAAATTCAATTGCTAGAAAGGAATTTTGAGGGATTATGATCCAAAATGCTCAAGGAAATGTATTAAATATTTATTTTCATATAAAATACCATAAATGATTTTTTAAAATATCCAAAATTTTAATATATAAATAATAAAATTGTAAAATTTTGACGCTCTCACGACGCTCTCAGAATCATATTTTTCTAAATACGACGCTCTGCGCTCTCGCTCTCGCTCTACGCTCGCGCTCGCGCTCGGCGTATTAGTTACCTAGGTTCGCGCTCCAGGCAAAGACATCTACATTATTTCTGAGAAAGTCGATCAACATTACTTCCCCTTCCTTGCTTAATTCGGTACCTATTCTTGTTGTTTTTGTTGGATCCCCTTGTACCAGTATGACATCCTTATGTTCCGGTGGTTTTAAAGCTAAATCCACTGGTTCTTTTCCCTTTTTATCTATTCGGTCAGTGCTAGGGATTTCAACCTCGTTTCTATCAGCGTCGTCTTCAAGCTTTCTTTTGCTCGGGGTAATCGATTTAGGGCAATTTCCCAATGTTAGTGATGTGTTGTAGCAGTCCCATTCCATACAATGATCGTTCACTATTTCTCCGATCCCTGCGTCAGTTGGAAATTTTATTTTCTGATGGTATGTTGAAACAACTGCTCGAAATAAGTTGAGTGCAGGTCGTCCTAGAATCGCATTGTAGGCAAAGGGCGTTTCTACTACTAAAATTTTACTAGTTTAACCGTCCGATATGGTTTTTTTCCGAGTGAGACACTTAAAGTTATCGTGCCACTGGGGACAATCTCGGATCCTCCAAATCCTACTAAAGGCGTGGCTACTTTTTGGAAAGTTATTTGTCCCAAGTTCATCTGGGCTAGGACCTCTTTAGAGATGATATTCGCTGAGCTTCCATTATCGATTAGGATTCTTTTGAGGTTGTAATTTGCCACTTCTAGCGATACCACCATCGGGAAGTCTGGGCTATCCTCTTTCGTGTCCCAAACAAGGTTTTTGGGTACCTCGCCCTCGTTGAAACTAATTAGCTGGTTGTTTGTTGGTTTACTTTCTAGAGTTCATACTTCTTTCGGGTATTTTAGGCTTCCAATTATGGATCTGGCGGTTCTTCGACGAGCATTACGACTGTCCCCGCCTGCGGGTCCTCCTGAGATTGTATGGATGGTACCGTTAATCTGGTCAGTGTTTAATTCTTGCGGGGGACCATCATTAGGGGATCTTCTACGGGAATCTCTTCTTTGATTGTTATACCGAGGACTCCTAATTCTTCATCGCTTGCGGTTGCCCCGCTCCAAATAGTCATCTAGTTTTCCTTGTTCGATCAGTTTTTCAATTTCTTTTTTAAGGTGAAAGCAATCTTCAGTGCGATGCCCATGTGCCCGGTGATATTTGCAGTATAACTCATAGTTTCGTCCACCTGGTCTGGGCTGAGCAATTCTTTTTGCTTCCGGGATCCAATTATTCCTTTCTAGTACAACCAAGATTTCTTCTATCGGAACAGTTAGCCTTGGGTGTTCTACTTGATTAACCCTTCCCCGGATTGCCGGCTCGGCGGTTCTAGGTCTTTGATAGATGTTAGGTCGTCTGTCCTGGTCGTTTTTATTGTATTCTAATCGCTAGAACACGTTGCTTTTTCTAAAAGACTGTTCATAGTCCATGGATCTTTGGGCAGGAATTCTATCTTGCCGTTTGGAGCCTGAGGCTGTAACTTTTTATTTTTGTTCTTATCTTTAAAATAATTCATCTCTTCCTGGGTCATTTATTTAGACGCCAAGCTCATGATGTCAGCGAACGTCCTTGGTTGCTTTCGACTGAGGGCATTTCCGAACTGCCTATTTTTCGTGAGGTCGAAGAGAATGGAGATTATGTAATCGATATTTGGGGAATCGATTTTGAGCAATTCCACATTAAATCTTGCCAACCAGTTCCTTAGGGATTCGCCCTCTTGTTGATAAATGGTTCCCAAATAGCTCATTGGAAGTTTTTGCCTCTTCTAACTAGCGAACTGCTGTGTCAGCTTGTTGCATAATTCCCGAAAACTAAATATGGAGTTGGCTGGTTGCTTGGCGAACCAGTCCAAAGCAAGTCCTTCTAACGTGGTCACCATTAAATTAGCGGTAAATTCCGCCGAGTGAGCATATATGTTCATTATGTTTGTGAAGCTAAAGATATAGTCATCTGGATCAGTGGTTCCGTCGTATCTGGGTAGTCTACCTGGAACCTGTCCGGTCGACTGTGCCTCTTTTATTTCTCTGCAGAAGGGAGAGCAGGCCGCTAAGCTCTCCTGGAGTTTTGCGGTTCTGGCCCATGGGTTTTGAACAGATCGTAAGCGTTGCTCAAGTCGTTCCTGTAACATCTTTTCGATTTCTTTTTTTGAGAACTGCATAGTCCGTGGTCGATTTGGGATTGCGTTGCCTACGTCGTCCTCGATGGGGATTATGGTATGTTCCTTGGACCCGCTGCGTCCCGGCTGCGGTCTCCTTTGACCCAGTTTTCTTCGGGGATTGTTATCGGAGGGTTTTGAGTTCCCCCTTTGCGGACTGTGTAATGAGCGCTGCTCGCTTACCGGGCTATCAGCTTGTTGAGAGATTTGATCATTCTGCCTCGGCGTCCTGTGAATTGGATTTGCCCTAGTAGTTCTAGGGTTTCGAGGAACCTGTTCGAGTACGAGTAGTTCCTCTGGGCTGAGTGATTTAAAAAGCATAGCAATCTGTCGCAATTTCTCCTGAGCGTCTGGGAGGGGAGCAGGGATCGCTGGAGCTACAGGTTCTTCCGGTATCGTACCAGTAGGGATCCCTTGTGGTTCATGTTGGTTCTGAAGATGTCCCTGTAAATTGTCGTTGTTCTCAGGGGCGTTATTATCAGTATTGCCCTGTGGATCCTCAGACGTATTATGGGGGTTAGTTGTGTTACTCCTTGCCCCGTTACGAGCGCTTTTCCTTAGGCGAGCCATATGTCGATCGAATAATTAACCTAGCCCCTCGGTGGGCGCCAACTGATTATGCGGAATTTCGTCGGGTACAATTTAATCAGTAAGGTTTGTGATTAGGGGTTTTCAATATGAATTAAAGGGCTCTGTTACTTTATTCTGGATGGATCAATCTCAAGGAAGAACAATTGAATGGAACAATCGGTAACCAAGACAATCAATGAATAAAATAGTATAGCAACAGCTTTTCTATTCAATAATCTCAGATTGCTTTATTATGCAGGCGTAAGTAGAGTACATAAAAAGGTGTGTAATACAATGATTAAACTAGGTATTTATATCACAATTAACCTAGTTTTACAAGGAAACTTAATTCTAATAGGACTCGGCCCAGTTGTCCTTCTTGAGTCCGGATTGTAGCCTGCTCGTTGAGGAGGGTCGTATTCTACTGGGTCGATAGATGCTCCTGAATGGGCTTGTCTGCTCGAACCGATCCCATAACCCTTAGTCGATCCGAACATTATAAGGGGTGCGAAATAGCCCCCATCAGCATCATACTCTTCTGAGTTTTGATGTAAAATGTTGCAGCAATCTAAAAACAAGTATTTATTTAAAAAAAAATCAAATACGCATGTTTCCTAGACAAATCAATTCAGCTCAAAGTGTTGGGATTCGGTAAGATAAACAGCCCTAGGCACAGCGGAATATAAAACTTTTAGGACCTCTTAAGGAATCTTGCCAGGATATTCTCTAGTTGTATATATATGAATGTAATTAAAACGATAGTATAAGTTTTCTCGTTTATACCTATCTCCTTGCAAATCCCCGGCTAGCAAAACGAGCTCTGAATTCTGCTCCCGCAAAATCGACCCAGACCTTTTGAGTAGCGCCCCACGTGTTGCGCCTCTACGAGTTGATACACCACAATATCACGAAAATAATATGTCTCGATCAGCTAGAACACGAGATATATTATAAACTAGGAATTAGGAACGATTTAAGAACAAAACTCGAAAACGAAAAATTCTTCCAAGTGGAAGAAGGGTTCAGTCGATATAGCTAGGGAGAGGGAGAGAGAATTTTTGCTCTTGCTCAATATTGCATATAGAGTTGTGTGAAATTCAACTATAAGAAAGCTACTTATAGTTTTCTCTCTAACCTAGCCCTATTAGGACTAGGTCTTCTTTCTCCTACATGGGCCATGGCCCTCTTTAATTAGAAGACCAAGTCTCCTAATTAATTCATGGCCCAGTTAATTAATTTGACCAGGCCTAATTCATGTATTGTGTATGCCCCCGTAGGTTCACCACATAATTGGCCGTGGGTTATAATTAAATATTATTTAATTATTCGAGTAAGACTTACTCTAAATCAATCGAACACTCTGTCGATTGACCATTCCAAAATTAGCACCCCTGCCAATTTCGGAATTCTCCCACACTCCACGGTCGATGTCCAGCCACAAGCCCATGGAGCCCAATCACTGGTGAATTAATTCAGTGAACCTTTTATCATTTATAATTTCCATATACGACATAATCTCTCCATCGATCAATCTCCCAGTTGAGACTTAAGGGTATGGTCTTTCATCGGATTCCCTTTTCTTTTGTCTTGACCTTATGTACTCTGGTCTCGAAATAAATTCTCTTTGACTTAATCTTTATGAGCTACTTACATAAAGTCGTCAGATACCTTGGCCAAGGATTTTACCAGAATTAATTTCTCACAGAAATCCATAGGAGAATTTCCCAACCTATCAAGTCGGGTCAATGGATCCTTTGTTGATGATATGAATCTGCATACGAGTTCCTCTATACCCAACATGAGTCCACAGAGACTTTCTGGCGATCCCCAGTCAGTCGGAACTCATATCAAAGTATAGACGTTCTCGCACCAGATAAACCCTATCACCTCAAGTAGTTAGGGATCGTTCCTCGTATACTATTATAAATATGGAATAACTTCAACCCCGATATGCGACTACCGCTTCCATGGTGAGTTATTTCCTAATTGGGGTATTCAGTGCGCTTGCCATCCTAGCAAGCCACCCACTTATGTGTGTCGACTATCCCAGTCACGCTCGTGGACCCCAGCGTCCTCCAGTTCATCGGAGTACACACAATAGTGAGAATCTAACCGAATCCAACGATGTCCTATCTCGATTGGATTCTACGACTCTTGAATATGTTCTAGATCACGGCCTTGGAGATCAGTCCACGGGTTGTCCCATAGCCCTGTGATCTAAGGACTTCTATCCTTATGCGTAGATAATTATTACATAAGATAAAGATGACCATTTAATAAAGTGCATTTATTAATCGAAATTGAATAGTTCCGCATTTATTACAATAAATCCTAGCCATACAGATGGCTTGCAGGACACTATTTCTATCAATCTCCCACTTGTCCTAAAGCCAGTCTTTTATGTTCTTGAGTCCCATCTTATGCAGATGTTTCTCAATTGCCTTTTGAGGCAGATGCTTCGTTAGCGGGTCTGCCGTATTATCTTCTGAGTCGACACGTTCCATCTTAATGTCTCCTCTACCAATGATATCTCTTATCACGTGGTATCGTCTTTGTACGTGCTTGGATTTCTTATGAGATCTCGGCTCCTTTGCTTGCGCTATTGCCCCATTGTTATCACAGAAGATAGTAATGGACTCAGTGATGCTAGGTATCACATCCAATTCCTGGATGAAGTTCCTCATCCAAACACCTTCCTTTGCTGCATCACTCGCAGCAATGTATTCAGCTTCGGTGGTTGAATCCGCGGTTTTTTCTTGCTTGGAGCTCTTCCAGCTAACCGCACCACCATTGAGGCAGAACACGTATCCTGATGTCGACTTGAAGTCGTCTACATCGCATTGGAAGCTCGAGTCTGTATAGCCTTCCAATTTCAATTCTCCTCCACCGTATACCAAGAACAATTCCTTAGTCCTTCTCAGGTACTTCAGAATTGCCTTTACGGCTATCCAGTGCTGCTCACCTGGATCAGACTGGTAGCGACTTGTAACGCTCAAAGCGTATGCTACGTCTGGTCTCGTACATAATATACCATACATTATGCTTCCTATCGCGGATGCATATGGTACTCGAGACATATTACTTCTCTCTTTAGGCGTCTTTGGGGCCATAGACTTAGAGAGTGCAATCCCATGTCTCATTGGAAGCAATCCTCTCTTGGATTCTTCCATACTAAATCTTTTCAAGATTTTGTCTATGTACTGGGATTGGGAGAGGCCCAGCAGTCCTTTTGATCTATCTCGGTAGATCCTTATACCTAGTACAAAGGATGCTTCTCTCATATCCTTCATTGAGAATTGTGTAGATAACCATGCTTTAGTTTCGGACAACACTTTCACATTGTTTCCAATGAGAAGAATGTCGTCAACGTAAAGCACAAAAAATTCAACTGTACTCCCACTGATCTTCTTGTACACCCAATGTTCGAACATGTTTTTGATGAATTCAAAAGTTTGGATTGTCTCATCGAAACGAATGTTCCAACTTCAGGAAACTTTCTTCAGTCCATAAATGGACCTCTGGAGTTTGCACACCTTGTGTTCATCTCCTTTGGATGCATATCCTTTTGGTTGCTCCATGTAGATCTCCTTATCAATGTCCCCATTGAGAAAGGCAGTCTTCACATCCATCTGCCATATCTCGTAGTTATACCACGCAGCTATGGCCAGCAAGATTCGAATGGATTTAGGCATTGCGACGGGCGAGAAGGTCTCCTCAAAGTCAATTCCAGGTCTTTGAGTATATCCTTTTGCCACTAATCGCGCCTTGTAGGTTATTACCTCTCCGTTCACTCCAAGCTTTCGCTTATAGATCCACTTGCAACCCACGGGAGCCACTCCCACTGGTGGATCTACCAAGGCCCAGACCTTGTTTAAGTGCATGGACTCCAATTCGGATTCCATGGCTTCGTGCCACTTTCTCGAGTCTATGTCTAGCATAGCCTCTTCGTAAGTTCTTGGGTCGGTTAGAGACTGTCCAGTCTCATGCAGCAGACCGTAGTACCTCTCGGGTTCTCTACGTTGTCTTTCTGACCTACGAAGAATCGGTGTACTTTCTGGTGCACTTTCATGCTCATGTTCTCCCACTGCCTGTGGCGACGGGTCAAAATCAAAATCAAAATCAAAATCATATGTAACAGTTTATGATCCTATAATGGGTGGTCCCTTCAGGCCAAAATCAAATACGAAGCCCAAGATTAATCCGAGAGGTAGTCCTATAATGTAATAGCAGCCAATGTTTATGTATGCCACAATACCTTGCCATCCAGCTCCAATGGCAACCCCTAATTATAATTAATTGAAAAGCATAAATTTCACTGCAAAATTGAATATTATAGCAATCAAAACGCAGCTCCAAGATTAATCCGAGAGGTAGTCCTATAATGTAATAGCAGCCAATGTTTATGTATGCCACAATACCTTGCCATCCAGCTCCAACGGCAACCCCTAATTATAATTAATTGAAAAGCATAAATTTCACTGCAAAATTGAATATTATAGCAATATAAACGCAGCTCGGAGAATGTGCAGTTACCAGATAAAACCGGTTGAAGTCCATTTAGTAGAACTGTAAGTGCAAGCAAAATCGACAATGGAGTAGTCTCCTTAGCTACTGCTTCGCTGTTGGTGAAAAGGTATGGGAAAATATCTCTTGTTGCGACAATCGAGTAGTCCCCTTAGATACAAACAATAGCAATCAACATGCTCGTGATCGAAACCACTACCACTGAGAATTTCGCAGCTATTGCATTTCCAGCTCCAAGTTCGTTAGATACTCTCACACTAAAATTCAAAATCAAAATAAATTACATATTGATGTATCCCTTCACTGATACAAGAGATTTTGTCAAGAACAGGACTGCTACCACTATCTACAACAACCTCATCAAGATTAAGTATTTATAACTCTTCAAACTAATTTATAACTTACGTTTTCAGAATCTACAAATAATTTGGAAATTCCGAATTTTAGATTTTAAATTTAACAAAAATCTGAGATATCAAGCAGCCACTACAACATAAAAACCATCATTTGGAAGAATTTAATCAAAAACATGGCATATCAAAAGAACAAATAAGCCTTGAAAAAAATCCAAAATTTAGATTATCTTTCTTGTCCTCTTCTCACTTCATCCAATCTTAGGAACCTCACTTGCAATGCCATTGTCGTTAACCCAAACTCGAACCCTGTCACAGAGAAAATCAGCACACACAAAATCACAATTTTTGGCCTCATAAAATCACATAACAAGTATATTATAATAAGCTCATATATACCGAAAAGCAACCTTATTTAAAGTTACATATGATGCATAAAATAATGAACGGATTTTTTACTGAACAATGGTTTTTTCTTTAGTTCTTTCTTCTATCTTAAAGATACTACTTTTCGAAGAGCTCAAGTTTTAGGATAAAAGCCATTCATAGTCAATAATCTTTTCCTCTGTGAAGTATCTGAGTTTCCATCGCATAGAATGGATCAGGTTTTCTAGCACCAGTGTTCAGGTAATCTCTAACGGAATACTTCACAAAACCAGCTTCACATAATTTTTCACTTCCTAAAATGAATTTGCAATTAATCTCAAGTGGACAAAGTTTTATAGACTACATCCATTAATCAATGTACCAACAGTCTTCAAAACAATGTTCTGAATTTCATTTTTATCACAAATAGTAATACTATAGAATAAGGGAAAATTAGAGCTGTAGTTTTTATTGTCTCTGCTAGGTTCCTTTTAAATTATCAAAAAAAAAAAAAATTACCTTCAAGAAAGACTTGACATCAATTATATGGGCAAATAAGCTGATTTAAGTAACAAATTCTGATGACATAATGTAAACAATCTTTTATATATGTTCCAGACTCTAGCAAATGTAATTGGAAGATAAAAGGTAAAACATTCATGCAGTTAAAGTACAGAAAATACCACTTCAATTTCAACCAAACCTCATCAATAAAGTTCCACAGAGAAATATCATATTTATAGTTGATTGCTAATTCTTTGCTCTATATTTCATCTAGTCACTAAATTGAGGTATACCTACTCTATCCAGTATTAAAATTACCAAAGGTATAACCATCAGTTTCCTCGATTTCATTTATAACTTAATACCCCAGAAATCAATAACTTTTGAAAACACATTGCTACAGGAAATTAGGATATTGAACAAATGACTTCCTCACAGTTTATTCTAACGTACTATTCCAAAGTAAAGTTTCAACACTGTCATGCTTCTCAAAGAGTAGAACATACAAAAAATTGATGAAGCACCTACTTATAACTCGAACACAAACTCAAAATATTTGTGAAAGTATTCATTTGCAATGTTTCTTTTGCAATCCCAGACTAACTTAAGCAAGTAGCAAAAGTGCAAAACCAATAATAAGTTTATGTACCAAACAAGGAAAAAAAAAAAAAAAGATAAACCAATAATCAGTTTACCTGCCAGACACGACTTATTTATTTATTTGCCTTAAACTTCCGTATCACATCAAGAAGAACACTATCTTGATCTTCACCTTTCAGATGATCAAGTAACATGTACATAGTGTCCGAATCCGGTGAGAAATCCTTTCTTGTCATTTCTTCCAAGAGTGGGATTGCCTCGTCAATATTCTTCGTTGTTCTAAGGAAACCCCGCATGAAAATATTGTATGTGTTATTATTAGGCACGCAACCGTTTTCTTCCATTTTCATGAACAAATTTTAAGCCTTTTCTATCATCCCTTCGTTACAAAGTGCACTGATGATGATGTTATTTGTTATAACATTAGGTTGCAAACCTTTCGAAGGAAGTTCATTGAAAATTTTTTTTGCAGAGTCGAGTTTTCCATTCTTACACAACCCATCAATAAGTATAGTATACGTTATTATGTTAGGATTAACACCATTACATTCCATCGCATGTAGAAATGAAAATGCCTCTTCAATTTTTGATTTCTGCATAATCCATCCAACAAGACATTATAAGTCATTAAATCAGGAATCACTTGAAGAACTTGCATCTCATGGAAAAGCTTCCAACCATCATCAATTCTACCAGCACAAAATAATCCATGTAACATGGAGGTATAGGTAATAGTTGTGTGCTCCAACCCCTTACAAGGAGCTTTAAGAAAGAGTCTCCAAGCTTCATCTATGTTACCCTTCTTGCAATACCCATCAATCAAACTGCTATAGGTGATAATAGAAGGCTTAAGGCCCAACTCCATAACCGAATGAAATAATTTTCCTGCTTTTTTCATTTCTCCTTGCATACAATATCCATCTATCAGTGTATTGTATGTGACGATATTAGGATTAATATTTCTTTTCTTCATAATTTCCAACATATCTTCACCATCTTTCACCTTTCTTTTCTTCATAATATCCATCTTTCACCTTTCCGTCCTTGCAAAACGAATACATCAATATATTATAAGTAAACACGTTAAGAGAGATCTTGTGAGCCGACATGTCATTTAGTAAGTTTAGTACTTCACCATATCTACCAAAATCGCATAATCCTTGGATAATAGAACTATATGTGACGACATTGGGCGAAATTCCCCTGTCAATCATCCTAGCAAAGAGTTGGAGAGCATCATCAACCCTTCTTTCTTTAACAGGCTATCAATTACTGCATTATAGGCTTTGACATTTGGTTTGTAATTTCCTTTTTCCAATAGCCCAAGCAAATGAAATGCTGATAGAGTGTGCCCTGCTTTGCACAACCCGTTGATCAGAGTGAGGAACATAACTTATTAGGCTCACAGATTTTCTGTCTCAAAAATTTCTTGAACAATTTTTCTGCCTCGACCACCTTCTTCTCTAAGAATAACCCTTTAAGGAGAGTGTTGAAGGTTGTTGTATTTGGTTCGTAGCCACGCTTGAAGAAGCTTCCTAACATTGCAAACCCGAAATCTACCCGATTAACAAGGCAATAACAATTAATCGCAATGGTCATGGTGTAATCACTGACGGGGACACCCAGTTCACGCATTTCGTCGAACATATGGAGGGCAGCATAATATTGTTTCATTTTGGAAGTAGCACTTAACAGTTGTTGAATTCAATTACAGAATGTTGAGGTCTCATACTCATCATATCAAGAAACATGTAATTAGCATCTTCCACCTCTTTTATACGACTCAAATCCAATCTGGGTTTGTTCGAGAAAGTCTCTATTTTTGTTACTCAGAGTTTGAAATTTTGAGCAGAAAATAAGATATGGATATCTAAACCGTAATTGTCTCCGAATCAGCCACTTATGCCCAGCCCTCATCTTCGAATCAGCCACTTTTGCCCAGCACAAAACTGAGAGAAGAAACCTTAAAAAACAGGGGAAATATTATTATTTTTTTTAGAACAAAACGGGGGAAATAAATTAACTGGCTTTTTGTTTATTGGAAGTGTATAAATAGATGATATTGTAATATATTTTGTACATCCACAATAATGAAATGAAGTCAATATTCCTCTCCCTACTCTATTCGATCTCTATATTTTTAGTTTTTTTTTTAATTTGTTCTTTTAGATTTTTTTTCATAACACGTTATCAGCACGACTTGCTAAAACCTTTGTTACCAATATAGCTAATCGGATCAACGAGGAGATTCGTATTTCTTACTTCAAATTTGCAGGATCAAAATCAACACAAATATGAAATGGTAAGATTACCAAGGTTCTTTCTACTTAAAATACGTATTGATTTATGTAGTTATGATATACTTCATATTATGAAATCAAATGTATTACAAACCACATATTCTTTTGACTAGAAGATCTGAGAAGTCCATACAAAAATATATAGTTGGCCATAAACTTTCAAATACATGGGACATTTTCCTAATCTGGATAATTTTTATATCTACATTCATAAATTTCTTTTATACATGGAACATAGTTTATTGAGAGACTGCATCTGAATTAGATTATCGGATTTGACCGTCATTTCTTGAAACCAAATTTGGATCAGATGGAAAAAAGAGAGGGATTCATGATTGGATCAAAATTGATTAATATTGGTGAAATTTATTATCATGACAGTGTGATAATACATGTACATCGCTATTTGCCCAATTCATCCCCACTCTCTCAATTGAACAAATTGATGCTCCGAATGTATGATCAATTTCGAAAATAATACTCTCTTGTAGTTCATAAATTATCTCGATAAATCCATGAGTTTACATATGATTGGATCAGTGATACAATTTTTCTAAATTGCAGTTTAGTCCCTATTTTTATAATTACAATACAATCCTCGAAATTTAAAAAAAAAAAATTACAGTGCAGTCCTTGAACTTTTCTGATTTTCAGTTTACCCCTGAAATAATAAGAGTTTTCTAAATCAAATTATTTAATTTATAATTTATTGTTTACCTTTCGGGTTTGTGTTTGAAAGTTTATCCAACTTTTACCTAACAGTTGATATTGTGCCACTAAGTTCGATTTACATCGTGAATAAAGAGAAGGTGAATTGTGAATTTGTATTTTCTCATAATGGTTATGTTTTAGACAATGTTACTCTCATTGTTATCCAAAACTTGAAATCCTAAAATGAAACATTTGGTTAGGCTCGAAGCCTAAATGATAAACTCAAACCCCAAGATTTGAAAGGCATGAATTATGCTTAATATCACCAAGTTTAATCTTGATATTTTTGAATAAATAAGGCATGAATTCTTGACGTTGAACTTCATTTAAATGCCTTGAAAATTCTATCATTGAATGAAAAAGATAAAGTTAGGGCAATATTTCTTTATTAGCTTTATCCTCCTTGAACGATTGAAATCTCAATATATTTGAGTAAAGCAACGGTTTGTCCTAAGAAGAAAATTGGAGGTCACCAAAAGTGACTATCTTTATTGAGATTATATGTTGATAAAAGTATCACAACTTTGAAGATTTTAAAATGCTCATGAATAAGAGAGGTTTAAGTGTTTAACGAAATACCCTCTGATTCATTTTGTTGTTGTACAGTGAACTCTCAATGAAAATCATAACCCACACCACACTGATCGAATTAATCATTCCCTGAAGTGAATGCAAATATTAATATAAATTATTCATTTTCAAAAGTGAATGACATGATTTAGTCATACTCGAAATATCTCATGATTGCGTCAAACCACTCGAAGTGAAACGATTGCGATGATAAACAAGAAAATGAAAAAGGGTGTGCAAATCGATAGCACTTATTAGAGGAGTGGAATACAATGGTTTGGTACATGTTGTACACAAATGCATATTGTTGTTATTTTCTAAACTTCCATTAAGTGGGGATAGAAATGTGTAAATCTATTGATTCCAATATCATCGTTGATGATACAATTGAACCACTTGATATCACTAATATGTTGTTTGGTGATTTATTTTATTAAATCAAGAGGAGGTAATAATGATAACGAGAAAACCAATGTTGATTAATTTTATGGTAACACCATGTTGTATTTTAAGTCATTTTATATTATCTCATGTCTGAATCTCTAATATGATTTGTTATGCTTTCTATTATTTGTTTAATTTCTCATGTCCATAGTGCTAAACAAATATGATTTAGGTGGACTTAAAAATCTTTGTTAAAATTTATTATTTTATGATAATTAAACATTATTGATATGAGCATTATGAGAATGCAAAATGATATGTGCATGTTAGATGCATAAAATTATTTAAGCATTCTAAAGATCTATAAACAATTATGTGAGCATAGTAAAGATTAATGGTGGAAATATATATTTGGTTGACAGTGGGTTGACACACAATTCTTCAAGAAAAAAAAGTATTCTCGAATTTGAAATTAGCAAAAGCATAATTTAATATAAATTGAGGTACTATTCTCCAGAAGAGCATATATATATTGTCTGGAAGAGGAAATATTTTTGTTAAAGAGACTTTGGGCTCTTTAAAATTCAAAATGAATTTGTTAGATTCAAATACGTATTGAAGAACTTATTGACCAGTTTCATATGGAAACTATATATATGAGGGGAATATGAAATATTTAAACTACATCCATGCTAGAAAAATGTCGATGAATAAGATCCCAGTTTTTCCATCAAAACGAATTATTCGACCATAAACAATGTTGGATCAGAAATTTAAGTTGAACCAGAAGTTCAATAATTCAAAATATTATGAAGCATGACAAATTGATCGTCCAGGAAAAATTACAAATGCTCCATCTAGTACGGACATTTTTTGTAGAACCATATGATTTTTTACCTTATGATTATATGTGTGTCGATTGCTCACAAAAGTAAATTGTTAGACCATCTCCCGTGAAGATTAGTCGTGAGTCCCAATCCTTTTTACGATGATTTTAATGGGATACATATGGACTTGTAGATCCACCTTGTGGACCATGTTGTTATATCATGGTCTCGTAAACGCAAATTTTTAATGGTATAAGATATACCTACTGTCATGCATATGGCTTTTGCTGAGAATCTTGCTCAAGTATAAGATCGAGGGCAACGTTGCAATTTATGTCAGACTGAAAAATCTAATAATTCTCAATTAAAATTTATGATTGTGCGGTTTATGTTTTGATTTTTCCACCAAAAAATGAACAAATATGGGTCTAAAAAGATGTGTTGGTTGATTTTAATTCCCCGTCTGTATTCATAGAATTTTGAACGCCTGACGAGGCGATATGGTTAATTCAAAATATCCTGATAATCCTTTTGATGAGACAATTTTCCCGTCATTAGGGGGAGAATTGATGTCGTCCCATGTAGAACGACGTGAAATAAATGTACCATACTTGTCTCATCCTGGCCCACGCACAAATAGTACGAGCAAGAATTGAAAATTGCACAAACTTGGATTGAAGTCCTTGAAGGACAATATGCTAGCATCCTGTAAACGCACTTGAAGCGTGAAATTACTATTGGTGCATAAAAGAAACTTCTAAAAGAAATTGGTTCTTAAAGTATTTGTCCCTTCTGAGGAGGGATCTGTTTCAAAATAAAGCGCTATAGAAAAAAATGACTGATCAGTCTAAATCACGAGATACTAATGAAGAGGCACATGAAACAGAAATAAAATATATAAAGAAATTTGG
The DNA here is from genome assembly GCA_003313485.2 of Penstemon barbatus. Lineage (NCBI taxonomy): Eukaryota > Viridiplantae > Streptophyta > Magnoliopsida > Lamiales > Plantaginaceae > Penstemon > Penstemon barbatus. The sequence continues at coordinate 23,520,388 of CM064884.1, read as the reverse complement.
GATATAAAGAAAATAACTATAAATAATAGTTTTCCTTATGGGTCGCAGTAAAAGTTATAAATCAGGATCCTGAACCGTGAACGGTTAATTTAATATCGACATAAATAAATAAAAGAGATAAATTGGCCAAAATAGAAATACGATTCAAGATAGTATTAAATTGTAAAGTATTTGGACTACTTGTCCGCACGCCTGAAGACGTGAAATTGGTATGTCACAAACATATAATTTTACGAAAATGTGAGATATAAGACACGACTTCTTATACAAATTCTCGCAGAGACCTATAACCACGATGAAACATATTCCCCCGTGATTGATGTAATCACGTTGCGGTATTTAATTAATTTGCAGTCCTTGAAGGACTTAAAATGTGTTTATGGATGTAGTAACCGCATATTAGATAGATCATTGGGTAGTGACATTTATTTTAAAATTCCTGAAAGAATTATATGGTCTCGTGTTTTTTTTTTTTTATTGAACAATACGATTCTTATACTAGTTAGGGTAACCTGGTCAGATGTGGTATAAACTGCTCAATAGATACCTTGCAAAATAATGATTCGTGGATAATCTAATTTGTCCATTTATTTTGCATTGAAAGGTTTTAAAATAAAATTTTCATTATTCAGTATGAGTGGGTGATTTAAATCTTGTGAGGACTCCTAAAGAGCTCACAAATACCGCAAATTACTTCATGAAAGAACTTGAGATGAAAAATCTCAGATAACAAAATTTTGTCTCTACCTGTAGATTGAGCGTTTATCAAATGGATATTTATACATCTTTGAACATATAAAGCTCATTTGTTGAGCATCTCATGGTTCGCACATTTAATATGAAGAAAAATATTATCATCTTCGACAGGCTAATGAAAAGGAGTTAGATCATGAAGTACATTTTCAAAGTAATAGTGAAGCTTTAATAATTTTGTGAGGCCATACATAACCTCCTTGGTTAATTTACTAAATATATATAGCTTTATACTGACGCAGAATCATTGGAATGATGTTAAATATGTATTATCTTTGTGGAACAACTATGAACATGTTTTACTCGAAAGGTTTAAACCCACAAATAGTGTGTTATGCATAAATTGATTAAATGAAATACTGCCGACTAAATTATTCAGAAAGTTACATCAACATATGGGTCTTGTATCGGCATCAAGGGGAGCATGTCATGAATAACAATCTAAGCATTGTACTCTTTTTCCTTCGTCCAAGTTTTTGTCCCAATGGGTTTTCTTGGCAAGGTTTTAATGAGACAATATTACACTATTATCAATCACGTATGGATATGTACTCTTTTTCCCTTATCCAGATTTTTTCCCACCGGGTTTTTCTGACAAGGCTTTTAACGAGACATATTCTACAATATGTACATCCAAGGGGGAGTGTTATAAATATTATTAAATGGTGGATGTACATATGAAGGGTTGTATATCATGCATTGAATCATTTGATGAGTCATATGAAAGGACTCATAACTTATGTATAAAGAATTATTTTTGCATTGCTAACTTTTGTTGACCCATAGCCTGCATTGATAAATTAAATTACATTCAACATAGTTCATATTTTCAAGTAAATTCAACAAAAGGTATGGGTAAAGCAAATAATTACCTTTTGCTTCTCAACGGTAGTAGTATCTTTAGATCCATTAAACCGTGATGTTTGCAAGCTTGTTTCATGAGAAAACTGCAATTATAATTTGTATTAGAGCATTGGTCAATTAAAAAAATGTTGTATCAATGTCATTTACTTACTTGGTATCCATTTGGTAGGGCTGATTTCTTTTGCATTGCTAACTTTTGATGACCAAAAGGCTGAACTCAATAATTAAATTTTATTCAACATATATAGTTGTAGCAATCGAGAAATTGAGGATAGTTTTGTTTGCTTTCGACATCACAGGAATAACTCGGTTTCGGCAACTTGCAATAATCCAAAAAACCTCTTTGTTTCACCATTAGCTCCATTCAAATTTCTTGAGGTAGGTCGCTGGCCATTATTAGGACCAGCATCTTCATTAGGAATTCCCATTGCATCATGTAGCATGCTAGTCAAATCATCCCTAAAATATGATGTAGTAGATTCATCTTGTTGGCTCATGTAAGATGGTACATAATCTTCTCCATGAAAAGTCCAATTCTTATATGTAGGATCAAAATTCAAAACCATCACGTAAACAATGTAGCATCACATCTTCACGCAACTTGCAAAATCCATTTTTGCATTTTATACAAGGACACCAAATTTTAAACCCATCTTCCTTACCAACGAATGAGAATTCTAAGAATTTATCAAGTCCTTGAACATATGCATCGGATAGACGATCAGACAAACCAATCCAACTTTTATTCATTTGAACGGTTATTTTCTCAACTGTTACAATTTGTAAATGTAATCATATAATTTTGAATCAAATGCATTGTATTTCACGATTAATGTTTAAGACTTACTTTTGCCTAGAAGTATTAGTGATTACAAAATATGAGTTTAAAGTTTAGATGTATTTTTTAAAATAGCAAAGAAAAAGAAAAAAGTTAAAGTGGTGTCCAACATTCATTCAAGTTGAGTTTTTTCATAAACAATACTACTACCCAATAAAAGTAACAACGAAGCAAAATATGATGTTCTAGTTTTTAATTATGCTCGAGCACTAGCTCAAGTGACTAAATTTTTGCCATAGCATGCATAATTTTCAGAATTGCACCCCTTGAAATAAAATACGAGTTAATGTCAATTTACCCCCTGTAAAATGCGTAATGTTCAATTTATTCCTCTGTTATTTGGAAAAGGAGCATTTTACCCTCATGTGAAAAATTTTAGAGTAACAATTTACCTCCTTTATACAAAGATCATAACTTAAAAGTAAATTTCCAAATTTATCATTACACGCAGGGGAGGGGGGTTACCACATTTATCATAGCAAAGGGGGGTAAACTATCACATTATTATAATATAGGGGGGGGGGGGGGGGGGTAAAGTATCACTTATAAAAATATTAGGGGGTAGTGTGAGACTTTTATGATATTATAGGGGGCTAAAGTGCTCTTTTTCAAACATAGGGAGATAAATTGAATATTACGAATATCATAGAGGGGTAAATTGCCATTATCTCAATAAAATACCTTTTTTTTTATACTATAGCTTTCAACAAAACCCAAAAAGTTCTAAGTCAAGGCATTTCATTTATTCATTCTTGTCATTACTCTCAAGACTAGCTGCTATAAATTACGCCTAAAAATGTAACATGCACCAAAGGTCATAAAACTCAAATGAGCCATAAAAAAATTAAAGTACCAAAGGTCAAAGTACATGACTTCCTAAGGCCATCTCCAGTGAGTATATACTTCCCTTCCCCTCAGACTCCCATTTCACTCAGACTCCCCTTCCCCTTCAGACTCCTCTTTTTATAGTCATCTTCAATGATTTAATCTTTCCATTTTATTTAAATAGAATTCTCATAATTCTCCACTCTCACTTAATTTAATGAAAATAAATATATATAATAATTATACTAATAGTTAATTGAACACTAACATTAATAACAAATAATTTAACATTGACATTAATAATAGTGTTTACAACAAATTTTAAAGTCTGCAAAAAGCTTGAATAGACAATAAAATTAAGGAGTAACAAATAATATATATTTAAAATTTAAAAGTGGTTACAAATCTCTATATATGAGTCCTCTGATTCTTCTCTTTGTTGAACGTATGGATTCAAGTGCACTCGGCTTGTTCTTGAATCGTGTGATGCGACATTCTCCAAGATTTGCGGATGGAGTCACGGATTTGAAGTGTTTGCAGATCTTCAAAGCTTGAGGAGAATATCTATGCGTATATGTGAATTTGTATGTAGATATGTATATATGCGTGTCTGTATCTCTTCAAATGAATTCACAAGACCTCTTTATATAAATTTTGAAGAGAGTCCTTCATAGCAGCTTGGTGACGTGTCATGATTTGATTGGCCCTTACTTCCTTGGAATGAAAGACTTCATTTGATTGGCCAAAACACCTCACTTTGACATGTGGCACGTTTTGATTGGCCACTTAATCATATGGCTTTAAATATATCATTTTGACACATGGCTTGATATAATTGGCCAATAAATAAATATTAGAAATCAATTAATATCATTATTTAATTTCGGGATTTAATATAATAAAATCCCAAAAATAAAAAATTAATTGATTACTAATAAATTATTTATAAGTGTCATTATTTAATTGGGCATAAATTTCATGTATCTACAAATGCCCCTTCGAGACTTATTCACGAATAACGCTTCGAAGCATACTTTGAAGTGAGTAAGTCACGACTATGATATAAAAATGCACTTGAAAAATATTGCGTCACGGTAAAAGAAATTTGAACAACCGTGATCATGAATTTAATTGAAGTGGACTTTAAGTGGGTACATAGTTTAATTAAATACCCATGACTTAAGCCCACTTAATTTAGCCCATTTATATGCATGGTCTATGTAGACCAAAAGTACTTGATAGATTTTCCTTTTCTTTCTTCCCCAAGAACTCACGAACAGAACATAGCCCCTTTTCTTCTTCCTTTTTTTTTTGTTCTTTTTCAATTCAATCGATCAAGATGAAAGTTTCCATCGTAAGATAAATTCCAAACTTGATATTACAGCGAATCCAGCGATCTAATTCTTAAGGAAACAAATTAAACTTGAATCAATTCCTTCCAATACTAGGAAATCTAAAATTCCCAAAATTTTCTTGGTCATCATAATCTCCAAGTATCTTCTATAAAATTGGCCCTCAAAACCCTTTCATTCATCAGCAATAATATTCAGAGAATTTGAGAAATCGATCGCGTGTGTAAAATAAAATAACCCACGTAAAGATTTCTTCCCCTTTTCTTCCTCCACCTCTGTTAAATCCTTTTCTTACGTAACTGTAACTGAATCAATTCAATAAATCTAAGGTCAGTAATCAATTTGACTATTTACAAAATATGAGGCAGTAATGAATCAGTTCAATAAATTTTCCACGGCTGCTCCCATTAGATTTCCCTCATCATTGACCAATTAGCCTCAAATCACAAACAAGCTTTCACTTTATCAATGCCAATCCATGTCCTACGTAACTGGCAAGATACACACACACACACATATATATATATATATATATATATATTTTTGGGAAGTTTCATCAAGCTCTTATAAACAATGGACTTCAACATGTGCAGATAAGTTTTTTTTTTTCTTTTTTTTTTTTTTTTTTTTTTTTTTTGCGTGAAGGTTGAAGAGCTTAAATTAATTAAAGGCTGCTGAGCTTGTACCATAGGCTTGAGAATTTGTACCGTGCCCTTAGGGAGTAGTAGCTTGATCTGTATACATCTTTAACATAAGCTAAAATATAGATCAAAATTATATTTAGTTCTACATCCTCAATTTCGCATCATGCCCCTTTATTCTCTTTTTTTTTTTTTCAATCGATTTCTTTACTTTTTTTTTTTTTAATCGAAATTTATCTTTGTTGCAGATATAGCATCGCGACACCAATGGAGTTTATCGACTGCAAAGTTCCATACCCGAGCCTCTACATGATCAATAAGGATGAAGCAGACAAAACAAAAGGAACTACTTTAACTGGGTATCAACCAGCAATTGGTAAATTCGCCTCAGAATACACTTTGTCTAAGGAGCCACATTCATCAAAAGTTTCATTGGAGGTTTTAAAGGATGTTGGTGTATTGTCTTCGGCCACACCTAAGCATCAGAAAGTGTGTATTTTGCAGCCTAACGCACTTAACAGAGGTTCATCGTCCAGTTTCTCGCACCCTATTCGTTCATCAACTTCATGGAGGTCTTCATGGTACTCTTCAGCACCGTCACTCGGTGAATTTTCTCATGTTGCCGGTTACTGGGAGTGGGTTGAAGATGTCTTTGCAAAGAGGAACAAGAATCTCCATCGAGCTGGGATACATGATGCAGTTTGGGCTTCTTTGTTTACTTATGACGTCGAAGAAAGCATCATCCGCACCTTTTGCGACCTGTGGAGTCCATCCACCAATTCGCTCCACACGGCAGTTGGGGAACTTTCCATTTCTCTGTGGGATTTGCATATACTCGGTGGACTTCCCCTTCGCGGTCTATTCTATGACGAGGTGATTCCATCAGCGAAGGAGCTTCTTGAAGTTGATGAAGAGGGCAAATCATTTCTCCCTTCTAGTTGTCGATACTTGTTTTCGGCATATCATCATTTAGGAGGCGGCAACTCTGACGGGTTAAGCATTCTTGATTGGGTGCAGTTCTGGTTCAAAGGTTCTATCAGATATCGAGAACCATACCCACGATCATGTAGGAAAGGAGGGACAAAGCCGCGACTTTCTTATAATCCTTCAGGGGAGATTCCTGCTTCTTCGACTCGTGATCGGACAACAGAAGAAAATATCCCTTTCGATACACTCGGGATTGCTGATCTTGATAGAGAAGAGACTTACACAACTGCTTTATTGGTGTGTTGGATATGCAGGTTTCTTGTTCCAAGTAAAAATGTTAATCACATACGACCCAGCGTCTTCAAGGTTGCAAGCATGATGGCTTCTGGAGAAAAGTTCTGCTTAGCTATTCCTGTATTGGCGAGCATATATCGAGGGTTAAGAGGACTGACTTCATCTACTAATTTGAAAGAATGCGACGCCACTTTTCCGATCCACTACGTATACGGCTGGCTTGGTAGCTATCTTAAGACACATTTTGACAACACTGAGACTGCGCGAAAGGCTAATTCCATGAGAGCGTAGATGGTTAAGTTCGCAGGGGAGAAAATGGCGCGAAAATATAGTGCAGTGGAGGCTCAAGATATCTTTGAATCGATCGGACCGATTCGCATGGCGCCTTTCCCGATGTGCAAAGAAAAAATGCAGATTTTCTTCGATAATGGAAATTTTTCTGAGGTTGATATGGACCTATTCATCAGTCTTCGATCGTGCTACCTCGTCTTGCGACTCGACAAGCACTATGTAGTTGAGTCCTATAATCCAACCAGATTTGGGAGATAATTCGGATTTTGTCAGGATCTTCCACAAGGACTGAGAACGGAGAGAGATCCTCAAACTTTGGAAGCGGCCATGCAACTTTGGTAGTTCTCGACTCGCGTCTACACTGGAGCCAAACTAACTTTCCCTCGTTCAATTGAGCAATTGGCCACGCATGAGTATTTTCAATGGTGGTCGAGTAATTACCGCAATCCTTTCAAAGATCCCCCTAAGGTTGTTTTGAAACTTTCTAACGGTGCATGCGATTCTTCGAAAGAATCAAAGAAGAAAGCCATTGATTCTTCTAGCAATGGTGTGCAAAAAGAGCATACTTCTGTTTCTAACTTAGTACCCAATGGTACTTTGAAACCTGAGGTTCGAGCAACGAAACTTAAAAGAACTGTGGTTGAATCTTCGACTTCTGAAAGTGACTCGCATCGTGATCATCATTGGAAACGTAGCAAAAAGATCCAGGTTTTTGATTTAGATTCCATTAGCTTTGATTTTGACACATTCTTTGAGGATTGTCCGAGTTCAGACATGAACTTCGAAGATATAGCTCGACGCGTAACAATTTGATTCATGCATTAAAATTTCATTTTTTTTTTATTACATGTCAATTTTAAATTCGTCTAACTATTTCCTTCTAATTTATGTAGCTTGCTGATATCGAAAATCCAAGGAACCAAGAAGTGTCCTCAAAGGGCAAAGATGTTGAGGCGCCAAATGATAGTACTCACTCAAGTTCTTCAATGACTAAGGAAATCGACGACGATTCTGATCGTCTCCCACTTACTCAAGTTTTGGCCTCACATAAAGGGAAAGCAACAAGTTCTAAAATTCCTTTGCATTTGCCATCCTTTAGCAAACATGGAGTTCAACAAGCAGACTTGACTTCTTCAAGGACGGAAAATGTGGTAATAGCTTTTGAGCCACCAGTTCGAACATCACCATCTTCAATTTCTACATTTCGATGCGATGAAGTAGTGGCACGTAGCAAACGCAAAATGGTCGAAATGATGTGGGATGACCTCTTTAAGCAACTTTCGAGTACATCATTTGATGGGTTACATTTTATCAAAGAAGAAATGAATGGCATCCTCCAAGCCATGAGTCAACATGGAGGCATTGACGTGACGAGTTTACATGAGAGAGTGAATGATTTTCTTGGGAATGCTAATCAATACGTCGAGGAGACTCAGTTATTGTCCCAAAAAATGAAGAAGGAGTTGTTTGACCAACAAATTTCTGGTGCTAATCAACGTCTCCAAGATATGCGAGTGCGAGAGAATCAACACGCCATTCATGCTCGAGATCTTGAAGTGAAGCTTACCGAGTTGGGGGAGAAAGAAGATAACTTGAAGAAATAGCGAACCAGAAGGAAGAGATAGGCTTGTCGCTCCAAGAAGACGAGAAACAACTGCTTGATATCCAATCTGCCATTTCTAAAATAGAAAATGAGGTTTCGATTCTTGAAAGCAATCCTCCCTTATCCGAGGATGATCTTGTGCGTCAAACGAACCTGAAGAAGGAGCTAGAAACCAACCTTCAAGATTTGAAGAACTTCAAGATTTTCCCTTGATTTAGTTGTTTCATTTTCTTTGTTGCTAAGTAGGAACTTGCACCTTTCTTTTCTTTTGTATTGGACTCTTAGATATGAAGATGAATAAAGTTGATTCTTTTCTTTTTCCATCTTCATTTCATTTCATTATTTGTTGAAATTCATTTTCCATGGTTGCACTTGATCAAATCCAACTTGCATTCTTTAATTTAACACTTAAGAATTTAATCTAAGTATTAAATAAAGAGATTCGATGTAACTGCAAAACAAATCTGGAAGACTTTGTTTCGTGAGAGCTAGTGCTCCTAAAGGCTTTCTCTGATAATCATATATTTTTTTTTTTTACGTGACTGAACTCAGAATTAGCTTCCAAGCTGCCTACGTATCTCATAAAGAGAATCAAGTCATAACGTAGTTCAAAACAACTTTGATTAATAAGGTAGGGGGGGCCGTTCACAGTTTATACTCATGCGGGCCAGGAGTATCCGTTTCTTAACCACCTCGGACTAGGTGGGGATTTAAAATTTAACCACATACATGCCATTAGTGGAGTAAGTTAACATTTTAGCCACATGAGTTACTATTGGTGGAGTAAGTTAGCAGTTTAACCACTTGCACTACCATAGGTGGGTACCTTTCACAGTTTATACTCGTGCGGGTCAGGAGTAACATGCAGTTTAGGCTCGTGCGTCATGGAGCATTGTCTTCTTGTAGACTTAGGCGTAGTATTGCTTTAGAAATTTGCCGTTGATAGGTCCGATATGAAGGCCATCTTCAGCAACCAACTTATATGCACCACTTGTATAAACTTCTTTGACGACATAAGGGCCATCCCATTTTGATTTGAATTTATCGCCCATACGACGTTTCATATTAATTGGTCTTCTAACAGCAAGCACTAAATCTCCAATTTGGAAGGATCGGGGTCGCACCCTTTTGTTGAAAGCTCGAGTAATGCGAGCTTGGTAGCATTCAAGGCGTTGTTGGGCTTCCAACATTTTCTCATCAAGTGCCTCTAGTTCTTCAAGGCGTAGACTTGCATTTTCTTCACTTGTAAGACCCTCTTGGATAGCAATTCTTAAAGACGGAATTTGTTGTTCGAGAGGCAGAACAGCTTCTACACCGTATACCAATGCATATGGAGTTGCTTGAGTTGGTGTTCGGTAAGTTGTTCGGTATGCCCATAGAGCTTCTCCAATTCTCTCATGCCAGTCTTTTTTGGACTTCGCTAGTACTTTCTTTAACAGATTGCATAAAGTTTTATTGAAAGCTTTAGCGAGGCCATTAGCAGCAGGGTTATACATGGATGAATTGTACTGCTTGAAGCCAATCTTTGGCAAAGATTGCTCACCACGCTATTGCAGAAGGGTTTTCCATTATCGGTAATGATGCATCTCGAGATCCCATAGCGATATATGAGATGCTTTTGGATAAAATCCGCCATACTTTTTTGGTTTACTTGTTGAAGGGGTATAGCTTCAGCCCATTTCGAGAAATAGTCTGTTGCAGCCAAAATGTACATGTGTTGACCAGATGACTTTTTCAAAGGTCCAACTGCGTCTAGCCCCCATGAATCAAACGGCCAAGACGAAATAGTTGGGTGTAGCGGCTCGGGCGGTTGATGAATGAAATTGGCATGGTACTGACAAGCTTGACACTTCCAAGCATAATCTATGCAGTCTTTAACCATGGTCGGCCAGTAATATCCCATCCTTTTAATCTTAAAGTGCAACTTTGGCCCTGATTGATGGGCTCCACAAACTCCAGCACGTGCTTCTGAAATTGCCATTTGTGCCTCTTCATCTCCTAAGCAACGAAGAAATACTCCATCAAAAGATCGACGGTACAAAGTTTCTTTGTAGTAAATGAAGCGCGGTGCCCTACGGCGAATATCCACTCTTCGTTTAAAATCGTCGGGCAACTTTTCATGTTTGAGATAGTCGATGAGAGCATATCTCCAATCCTCTTGGTCAACTTCGAAAACCGAGACCGCATTGTTCTCAACATTTCCATCTGTCGAACAAAGGCGGCACCACCCATTTCTGACATATTGAAATTTGTGCGTTTTGATCAGGCAAGATTAATGCAGAGGCGAGTTTGGCTAATGCATCAGCTTGTCTATTTTCCTTCCTTGGTATATGTCCGATGGTCAGTGATGGGGCTATTTCGCACCCTACATACTGTACGATCGACTAAAGAACTTGAGATCGGTTCGACCAAATCAGGCTGTTCAAGATCATCTCATCGACCAGGCCGAATACAGCTCTCTTCGATCAAAAGACAATACTCCGGACCCAAGAAGGATATTTGGGCCGAGTCCTATTAGGACTATGTTTCCTTGTAACGCTAGGTTTAACATTATATAAATACCTAGTTAATCATTGTATTAGAACTACGAAATCCCTCAACTCCAAGAATACATGATTATAACTGCTTACTACAGCACAACTGAATAAGATTCAATATTATTCATAGCTTTTGATCTCCATATCGGTGTGTTCTTAGCTTTGTTTGTGGTTTTACTTCTTGTTCTTGAATATTGCTTTTCTTTGTAATCGATCCATCCGGAATAAAGTAACAGAGCCCTATAATATATATAAAATATCGAAAACCCCCCGATATCACAAATTCACTGATATTCAATTAACCCGACGAAATCCGGTTAAATCAGTTGGCGCCCACCGTGGGGCTAGGTTAATTATTCGATTGACACATGGCTCGCCCAAGGAAAAGCGCTCGTATTGGAGCGAGAAGCAATACAACCACCGGCCATAACACATCGGAAGACATACAGGACAACAACGATAATAACGTTCCCAATACCGACGAGAATGTCCAAGATACACACCCCGACAGCAGGGACCCCAAGGAGGCCTTCCCGGTGCCATACGGGAAGAACCAGAAGGCCCCGAAATCCCCGTTCCTCTCCCGGCGCTCAGGAGAAACTGCGACAAATAGCAATGCTCTTCAAATCACTTTCCAGAAGAATTACTAGTACTAGATCAAATTCCTCGAAACGTTACGGCTGCCAACAACTCCTGCTCCAGGAGTGCCAAGGCCAAACGAACAAACCTCTCAACAAGCTGACAGCCCAGCAAGTGAGCGACGCTCGCTACACAGCCCACAGCAGGGCAATTCTAAACCCTCCGATAACCATCCCCGAAGAAGACCAGGTCGAAGAATACCACAAGCGGGTCGCAGCGGATCGAAGGAACGAACAATAATCCCTATCGAGGATGACATAGATGATGCAATCCCAGATCGACCACGAGCGACTCGATTCTCAGAAAGGAAATTGAAAGGATGGTACAGGAGCGACTCGAACAACGCCTACGATCTGTTCAAAACCCATGGGCCCGACTGCGGAACTCCAGGAAAGCCTTGCGGCTTGCTCTCCTTTCTGCAGGGAAATAAAAGAGGCACAATCCACGGGACAGGTCCCAGGTAGATTACCCCGATATGATGGAACCACCGACCCGGATGATTATATCTTTAGCTTTACGAACATAATGAATTTATATGCCCACTCTGCCGAATTCACCGCCAAGTTAATGGTGACCACATTCGAAGGACTCGCGCTGGATTGGTTTGCCAAACAGCCGGCCAACTCTATATTCAGTTTCCGGGAATTATGCAATAAACTAACGCAGCAGTTTGCCAGTCAGAAAAGACAAAAACTCCCGATGAGCTACCTAGGAACCATACACCAACAAGAGGGAGAGTCCCTAAGAAATTGGTTGGCAGATTCAACGTGGAATTACTCAAAATCGATTCTCCGAATATCGATTACATAATTTCTATCCTCTTCGACCTCACTAAAAACAGGCAGTTCGGAAACGCCCTCAGTCGAAAACAACCGAGAACGTTTGCCGACATTATGAGCTTGGCGTCTAAGTATATGACCCAAGAAGAGATGAATTCTTTTAAGGATAAAAACAAAAACAAAGCCACAGCTTCAGGCTCCAAACGGCATGACAGGATTCCTGCCCAAAGATCCTTGGATTACGAGCGATCCTCCAGGAGAGGTAACGTTTTCCAGCGATTGGAATACAGCAAAGCCGACCAAGAAGGCAACCTAATTTCTACCAAAGACCAAGAAACCTGAACAACCAATCAGAAGCAGGGTGAATCAAGTGAACACCCAAGGTTAAATGCTCCAATGGAAGAAATATTGGAAGTTCTAGAAAGAAATAACTGGATTCCCGAGGCGAGGAAAATCGCTCAGCCAAGACCAGGGTCTCGAAACTACGATCAATACTGTAAGTACCATAGGGCACATGGACATCGAACGGAGAATTGTTTTCACCTTAAGAGAGAAGTTGAAAAACTGATCGAACAAGGAAAACTAGACGAATACATAGAGCAAGATAATCCAAGGAGAAGTTCTCATCGAAGGTCACCTGAACGTCGACCTACTCAGGAGTTGAATCACGACCAGATCAATGGACTATCCATACGATATCCGGGGGCCCGCGGGTGGAGATAGTCGTAACGCCCGACGAAGGACAGCCCGATCCATAATTGGAAACTCAAAATACCCAAAAGAAATTTGGACCCTGGAAAGCAGGCCATCAAACGATCAGCCGATCAGCTTTAACGAAGGTGAAGTACCTAAAAATATCGTCTGGGACACAAAAGAGGATAACCCCGACTTCCCGATGGTAATCTCGCTAGAAATAGCAAACTACAATGTCAAGAGGATCCTGATCGATAATGGGAGCTCAGCCAATATCATCTCCCGAGAAGTTTTAGCCCAAATGAACTTGGGACAGATAAACCTGCAGAAAGTAGCTACGCCGTTAATAGGATTCGGAGGGTCCGAAATCATCCCCAGCGGAACAATAACCTTAAGCGTATCACTCGGAAAAATACCCCACCGGACAGTGAAGCTAGTAAAATTTCTAGTGGTAGAAACCCCTTTCGCTTATAACGCAATATTGGGACGACCAGCTCTCAACTTATTCCGAGCTGTTGTCTCTACTTATCATCAGAAGATAAAGTTTCCGACCGATAGAGGCATCGGAGAAATAACAAACGATCATTGCATGGCTTGGGACTGCTACAGTACCTCGTTAACTATGAAAGAACACCCAAAATCGATTACTCCAAGTAAAAGAAAGATCGAAGACGATCTTATTAGAAATAAAATTGAAATCCCGAGTACTGATCGAATGGATAAAAAGGGAAAAGAACCGCTAGATTTATCATTGAAACCTCCAGAACATAAGGATATAATTCTAGTACAAGGGGACTCGTCCAAAACAACAAGAATAGGTACAGAATGAGCAAAGAAGGGGAAATAATGCTAATCGACTTCCTCAGAGACAATGCCGACGTCTTCGCCTGGAGCGCAAACGACATTGAAGGAATTGATCCTCGAATAATCAAGCATTCCCTAAAAATTGATCCTTTGGCGAAACCCGCCAGACAGAAGAAGAGAAATCATGGACCGGTAAAAGATAAGATTATCAAAGCCGAGGTAGAAAGACTGCTTGAAGCGAAACAAATCCGAGAAATACATTTCTCGGAATGGCTATGCAATGTTGTTCTAGTGGCAAAAGGGGATAAAAAGGACAACAAATGGAGAATGTGTAATGATTTTACTGATCTTAACAAGTTATGCCCACGCGACCCATATCCCCTCCCAAGGATCGACCTATTGGTCGATTCGACCGCTGGCTTCGCGATATTCAGCATGATGGACGCCTTTCAAGGGTTTTATCAAATATACATGGATGAGCGGGACCAAGAAAAGACTGCATTCGTAACCGAGCAGGGAGTATATTGCTTCATAGTAATGCCATTCGGCTTAAGAAATGCCGGAGCTACTTACCAAAGGTTAGTAAACCTAATGTTCAAAGAGTTAATCGAAGAGTTAATGGAAGTC
>CM064884.1:23349635-23470170 GCA_003313485.2 Penstemon barbatus | reverse complement strand
GCATAAGGCTTTTTGGGCTGTTCGCAACTTGAACATGAGTTTGGAACTGTCGGAGAAGGAACGATTGATGCAACTGAACGAACTCGATGAATTTCGATACATAGCCTATGAGAATGCCAAACTCTATAAGGAAAGAACAAAGAAATGGCATGACAAGACTATTACCACTAAGTTGTTTGAACCGGGTCAATTGGTACTCCTTTTCAATTCTCGTCTCAAACTTTTTCCTGGAAAACTAAAATCTCGATGGTCTGGACCGTTTATCGTCATAAACTCATTCCCACATGGTGCCATAGAGATAGCCGAAGCTGGGACCGGTAGACAATTCAAAGTCAATGGACAACGTCTCAAACATTACTTGGGTGGAGAAATTGTGAAAGAAAAGACCTCGGTGGTCTTAGAATGAAGTCAACTGAGTATCATGTCGAGCTAACGACATAAAACTAAGCGCTTCTTGGGAGGCAACCCAAGCTTTTACTTGTTTTTTGTTTTTCGTTTTTGTTCTGTTTTGTTTTGTTTTAGTTTTAGTGTGATTTGTGGTGTTTTGTGGGGTTTTGCAGGAGTATCACGGTGCAAGGTAACGAGAAAATGAATATTTCATAGACTGGGGCGTTTTGGAGAAGAAGAAGAATGAAGCCATGGCACAATTTGAGCAAGGCCATGGCTCAATTGTAAGCAAAAAGAGTGCCTAATTTCCAGAAGCTTGAAGCCATGGCACAACTCTAGTTAGGCCATGGCTCAATAAATGGCACAAATTCCAGCAGCTTAAAGCCATGGCCCTACTTGAATAAGGCCATGGCTTCACTTCAAGTGCCCAAAAGAGCCAATTTCCAGCAGCTTCAGGCCATGGCTCCAATTGGATCGAGCCATGGCCTAAAAAAAAAAAAAAAAAAAAAAAAAAAAAAAAAAAAAAATTCAGAATACCTTCAGCTCTCACAAACCACCAAAACCTTCATCACTCACAAACCACCACCGACACCCCGAAACCGCCGACCACCGCCACGAACCCTACCCAGCCGCGCAGATCTCCTCACGCCGCCGCCATTCTCTTCTTCACGCGACCTTCTCTCCGTCAGATCGAGCCCAGCCGCGAGCCGCCAGAAGAAACCCTAAGGCCGCACCACACGCGACCGTCTCTCAGATCTGCCGCCGCCCGAAGCTGTCGCACCTACATCTCACTCCGCCGCGGCCTTCTCTCCCACAAACCCTCCACCGAGCCGCCGCGACCACCGTTCCCCTCCCCACGCGAACATCGGCCGCTCAGATCTAACCCCAGCCGAGACAGCCCACTTCATCTCCTCAACCCAAAACGCGAACACCAGCCGCGACCTGAAACCCTACCCCGCGCAACCTCCCTCTTTCTCTCCTTCCGTCGCAACCGACCTGCCCCTCACACAACCACGCCGTTCAGCCACCCCAAAGCTTCGCTGAAACCCTAATTCCGCCGCCCTTTGCCCAAAACAGCCACCAGACGAAACCCTAACGCCGCCGCAGCACCTCTATATCGATTGGGCATCTCTCAAGGGTCGGTAACAATTGATTCTTGCTTTTCTTTGTTCGATTCTTGATTTTTTGACTTCGATTGTTAGATTGAGGGTGTATTTTGCTATTATTGGGATTTGGGTGTGTGATTATTTGCAAATTGTGGAGGATTGGATGATTGAAAGTTGTGTGATTAATTGGGGTGTTGATTGATTGTGTGGGTAGTTGAGATAGATTATTTTCGATTCGGTGTGATATTTGGGAATTGATTGTTCGTGGGGAGTAATTTTTTTCGGTGAAGTGTTTGTGTTGCTTACTTTATACCAAATGGCACCACGAAGTAGAACGGTCCATAAGAAACCACCCGTGAATAAATTAGCACTAACAACCACATCAACGAAAAAGCCTAGTGGTGCTAGGGATAAACAAGTGCGGACGGATGGATTTGATAGTAGTAGGTTTGTTAACCCAGAGGCTCAAAAGAAATTCTTTGACGAACATGAGATCACAAGGACAATTATCACGGAGAGGGGTGTAGAATGTACTCCCGAGAGTTTCCCCGAATTTTATCGGTTGTTTCAACAATGGGGGTGGATGGAATTCATTAAACAACCAACGGAGATTGAGGGCGAGCTCGTACGCGAATTCTATGCAAATGTTTCCCAAACTCCGGATGCCCAAGAGGTCAAAGTTCGGGGAAGGTTAGTCAAATTCGATAAGGCGACCATCAATACTCTTTACGAGTTGCCAACTTATGCCACTGACCAATACACCACTTGCCTAGCGGAAGCAATTGATATGAGAGACATAGTGGAGTACATTTGTGTCCCGGGCACAGTCGTCCGTCCGACGGGACCAATTTTGAAAGCATCGCTCACTCCTACAGCAAAAATTTGGTTCGCCTTCATTGCTTGCCGCCTTATGCCCACGACACATTACACAAAACTCTCGGAAGGCAAAGCCCGCCTAATCTACTCGCTCATGAAAGAACACACCGTTGACGTCGGAGAATTAATCTGCAAAGGCATTTTCCGAAATGCAACAAAGGAAGGGGCCCAAACATTTTGGTTCCCCTCCCTTATCTGTCGTCTTTGTATGCAAGCCGGGGTGCAGCGAGGTGACGGTACTGGAGTGGTGAAATTAACAAGTGCCTTCGATGATCCAACCTGGTGTAAGATATTGGGTATTTCGTATTGGAACCCCAAGAGCGCGAGGACTATTTCAAACCGGGGATCGACATCATCTTCGAAACCCACCCCAAAACCGAGGACAATGCCACAGCGGCTTGACGCCGTGGAGAAGCAACTTAACTTTTTATTTGCTTACATACAAACTGGCTTTCAGCGAAATGAGGCGTTCCAAGCAGCTGAGTTGCAGAGTCGAGGTGTCCAACTGCCACCAATGCCGCCTTTTCCAACTATGGATGATTTCGAGAGGGGCCCCACCGATATTAATGATGATGCTGAGTCGGGTCCCGAGAATGATGCTTAGGATGGATAGACATATGGGAGACCGCCAGTCACCGCCTCGTAGGGACGTATTCTTTTTACTGTTCTCTGTTTTATTTTGTTGGTGGTTTTCTCACTGTCTGCATGTGCATTTTCTCGTTTTTTCTGTTTGGCTAGTCTGGCATGTTTCATCTCGTCTGTTTATATCACAGTGAGGACACTGTTTGTTCTAAGTTTGGGGGGGGATCGCATTTACTTCATGCATGCTAGGTCAACTTTAACTAAATTTTTTGAAATTTTATGTGTTTTTGACTGTTTTTCCTGCACATTTTAAGCACGAATACATACTCGAGAATTTAGGATGACATTAGAAAATTATAGTTAGAATAGAGCTTAAGAAATCTTTCCTTGCCTACCTAGTCTCTAAATTCGAGGGTTAAAGTGCTAAGAGTCTAAGTGATAGTTTTGCCTAAGTTTGGGGGGAAGGATAACTTTAACAAGAACCAAATGAAGCAAATGAAAAAAAAAAAAAAAAAAAAAAAAAAAACACTATAAAATAAGTTCAAATAAAACAACCTCACTTGTATGAGACCTGAAAAACCTCATCGCTTGAGACTTATACTTGCACTCCTCTAACTTGACTGCGATAAGATGAACGCTATATGGGTGCTTTGATTTAACTATTCGGCACTCCGCTATTTTGACTGCTTCTTTAGAACAAGTTATGAGTGTGAGTGGTGCTAAATATTACTAAAGAAAAAAAAAAAATTTGCTAAGTGAAAGTTCGAACTTAAAGGAGTCAATAACTTCGACTGAAAGCTTTGCTAGAACTTAGTGATTGGTGTGATAACCTACGAAGATAGAGAATTTGTTTGGCAAGTAAGGAATTCACGCAATTAGGCTCAATGATTTCGAAGCTATGGTGATCTAGGTGATTCCGACATTCTCGTACTATGTATATACACACACACGCAGGAATTACATGATAAAGTGCATAACATTTGGAAAATATTGGTGTGGAGTTAACTTTGAATGCATGACGATAAATGTTTGAAGTTGGTTAGAATTGTTTTGAAATTAGTGTCATTACTCGAGGACGAGCAACAATTTAAGTTTGGGGGTGTGATAACTCTGTGAAAATAGAGTTATTGCGTATACTTCTTAGACTTAAATTAGTGTTTTTCTTGAATAATTGTGAGTCGTTTGGGATTTTATTGCATATTTCACTTTTTAGAGTCGATTCACGAAATTAATCAAGTTTCGAGAATAATCCTTGATTTTTGGTACTAATTCGATTTATTCTATTGTAGGAGATGAAATGAGCCAACAAAGTTTGCTTTCAATTGAAAATGAGCAAGTTCAAATATTAAAGGGGTCAAATGATACAAAGGCAGAAGATCAAGGATTGAAAGTGCAAATAGAGTCCAATATTGTTGAAATTGTGGTGTAATGCGGCAGAGACTTCCGTTGAACACTAATGGGCTGCGGCCCATTTGTTGAATTTTGAAGATTAAAAGAATCCTAATACATGTAGGAATCTGAAAGCAAGAAATAAAAAGGCTAGAAGAGAGGAAAAAATCACAGCACGACATTTAGAAAAGAGAAGACAAGCAAGATCAAGGAGAAAGAAGCACATATCACACTTTTTGCTATTTTTCGTATTTCTTTATTAGAGAAGACTATGAACTCCTCTTTTATTGTTTATTTCGTTAATTTTAGCATGAACTAATTTCTTTTAGTCTAGGGTTTTTACGGATCCATGTTATGCGAATAATGTTTTAGTTTCTTTTCTAGTTTTAATTTAGTGATTTTCGATTTTTATTATCGATATTCGTTTATCTAATTTCGTGCTAATTTACTGTCAAATTGACTGGCCACCTATTTGATTGTTTACTTTTCTTGATTGAACCTGGGAAGGGAATATTAAGAATAGAAGAAGGAATTAGATAGTGGATTGCTTGTTAGTATAGGAATATACCCAACACACCCATATCCAAATTAGGTCATATGATTCATGCATGTTATTAATTCTACTAACTTAGGAATAAGAATAGTAAATTAATTGCATAGGTTCTTAGGTGATTCGGAAGACACTTAAGGATAGCAGTGAACCCTAGGATAGCGAATAAGAATCACTAGTTAAAATTAGAGAGTTAATTAACATTAGGAGCATAACATAGGTGAAGTTTAACTCTAGACCCTTTCTCATTGATTGTCTTCTAAAGCACTTTAATCATCATTTTAGAGTAGTTAATTTTCTTAGTTTAGTAGTTAGTTAATCAACAAACCAACAATATTTTAGCCTAGTTGAATTAGAATAAGAATTAAGGTAGGGAATTTGGTACAATTTTGGTTTCAAGTCCTCGTGGGTTCGACACTCAACTTACTCTTTATTACTTTTGCGATACGTGCACTTGCGTTTATTTGCGTGTGTAAAATCCGCAACAATGACCCATCTGGAAAACTATAAATAGCCCTCATAAATAAGATCAAAGGTACGTGCATTCCTAAGCATTAAATACGGACCGATCTCCTACATAACTCGACACTTACTTAAGCATCGGAGGGTTATCGCCGGGTAACCACCGGCATTAACCTGACGTAGTTGTCTTTGATTACAGGTTAGGATCCCCTATACAAATCGAGGAGAAGCTTGATTGACCTGCCGACCCTCACATTGACGAGTCGTGTAACCCCAAACGTGGATTCCGACTAGGAACTATCATCCTATCGATAACGCACTCATCAAGAATACACAATCTAAAACCATGTAACTTGTTTAGGTCATGAACTTGATCCACCAATTTTATTTTAAACATCCATCAATCTTTCTATTAATTCTTAGTGGAAAAACATATATATCTAGCACAATGAACAAACACGAAGTGATTTTAAGTTTATGAATGCATCCAACAAAAATGCCCTTTTACAAAAGAACAATATATACTAGCTCATCAGCCATTCAGATTTCAAGGAATACAACACATATAAATGGTAAACCAGCATACAAGTAACAATAAAATAGCAAACATGCCTTAAACCACAATCTGAAAATTAAGTCAAGGATAAACATTTTCAGATTCATTAATTATAAAAAAATTTGAACCTTCTATAGTCGTTCTGTTGGTCCCAAGTGGTCAGATGAGGTTTAGAGGGGGGGGGGTGAATAAACCTCTTTAAAAAATTTCTTCCAATTTTTAACTTTAAACCTTTTTGTTTAACAGTGAGCAGACTAAGCTGATCAGAGTAGTAAGTTATAAGTCTGTTCGCGAACAAATCTTTGAACAGGTTTGATGACCACTCGTCTGATAATTACTTAGCTGATTTTGTCAAAATCAGTTTTAATACTTAGAGTACTTGCAGCGGATTTTCAAACTGTTTTTCACAAGTATTCTCAGTAGTTTGAAAAATGTTTCCCCAGTTTTATAAACTCCTTTTAAGTACTTTTCAAACAGTTAACTTAAGGTGTTTTTATGCAATCAGAAAATATGCAAGTTTAAAAGCAATGTAAAAACACAAGTAATTTTTATAGTGGTTATATGGATGTAAATATCCTTTAATCCACTCGTCCAAGTCACAAAGATCTTGGGTTATACTAGAAACACAAAGTAACCAGTACACTCTGCTTACGCCGATCAACAAATGAACAGGCCGTAAGTGCGCAGTAAGAAATCACAAAGAAATCCTACTCTCTGAAGTAATATCACTCACTTAGATGGATATCTACTTCTCACAACACTCTGTTTACAAAATCACTCAGAAGATGTATTTATCTTTGTTCTTCAACTTCGCTTTTCGTCAACAAATGACTAAGCTGATGAGTGAGCTGTTCTTGAGACTTAAAGAATTTTGCTTCGAAAATTTCTCAGAGATTGTGTTGCTTCTTTTCTCTTCGTCTCTTTCAGCTATTTATACTTGAGGTTTGAAAAATGTCCGTTGAAGAGAGACAAGATTCAAATTCCTCGAGTACTGGTCCTTAATTTCCGCGAACGGCTCTTTTGCAGTCTGTTCGTACTGTCAACAGTACTATTCTGCAGGCAGCATTAAATGCACCCAGCTGATGCGAAGCATTTCTTCAATCATTTGTCTTTAATATCCTTGTACTTCAGCATTTATTACTTCCAGGGGCATTTATTACCGTTGGGAAGACTTTATGATCCTTTCCACTTGGCTGACGGAAGTGCAAGTCTGATGGTGAGTTAAGCTGATCCCAAACTTGAACAAATCTGATTTGAGTCGGCTGATCTTCATCAGTCTGATAACTTTCCTTCAGCAGATCAGAAGTCTTGGACCTTGAAAATTTTGACTCTTCTGATTCACTTAGTCAAAATTCTTCCAAAGGGATCGTCAGCTAAGTTACTCCATACTTAGCGGATTTTGAAGTTTTGGAATGCATCAAAACCTCCCTTCTAAATTTGTCTTCAGTGCCTTCATCTTCATCCTTATCCAACAATTTCCCCCTTTTTTATGATGACAAAACTTCAGCCAAGTACCTGTTAAAACTTAAGCTAAAGATTGTAATCCTCAAAATTTTCTGAGATAGAAAAAGTATATTGGATTGAACTTGTCTTTTTATTGATATTGAAAAAGAATTACAATTACAAGTTCATCAGATGAGATGTCTGAAGAATAGATAAAGTAAACTGATTACAAGGATTTTATAATTTCTAACCATCAGCTTCTTCATCAGATTCTTCAAGCACTTCTTCGTATTCATAAGATGACTCCTCATCATCTTCTTCTTCATCTTCATCAGCTTCTTCACCTTGAAGGATGACTTCTTTAGCAGCTTCCATTTTCTCTTTAAGTTGCTGCTCTCTTAGAAGTTCCATCGCCTTCCTAGCTGATTCAGTATTCTTGTACTTAGTCAACGACTCTGATTGATCAGCAGCAGAGTCTTTGGATTCAGCCATTACTTCATCAGTTTTGGCTTTTTCCTTAGTCTCTTCTTCAGACTTGTCTTTGCCTTGTACTTTTCCAAGATCTTCTTCAGCCGTCTTGGTCAGCTCAGTAGTTTCATCAGTTTTCTTGGCTTCAACAGCAGCAGAAGTTTCCTTGGTTGTTTCTTCCCCTTTATCTTCCCCCTTTTTGTCATCATCAGACTTGATGACTTCTTCAGGTTTAGCAGCAGGGTTGAGTGCAACTGTTGGAACTTTCAGTGCAGCACCTAAAGTCTTCAAATTCTGATTCATTACATCATGACTTGCTGTTAGGTGATGAAGAGTTGTACTGATGTTGTCAGTCTGATCATTGAAGCAGTCAATGTTGAGTTGCATGGTTGAAAGTTCTTCGTGAATAACATCACCAGCTTTTTGAAGTTCCTGCAACAAGCCAGCATTGATAAACTTCTCTTCTTCACTGACTTTGATGAAGGTTGCAGTTAAATCAGCTATCTTGTGCTCAGCTCTTTGTAAGGCAGCATGAAGATGATTTACATCAGCCTTCACATCTTCCACATTTATGTTCATGTCATTTAAGCTGGTCACTAACTGCAAAGAGTTGTCTTGAGGAATAGGAAAACTATCAACTTCTTTCTTGATGATCTTCTATGTTGACTGTTGCATAGATTCCAGCTGAAGTTTATTTGACTCTGCCAATTCTACTTTAAGTTCATTCTTCAGCTCCTTTTTGACCTTCATCAGCTGCTGGTTATGCTTCTCTTCCAGTTCCTTTACTGAATTCTCCATCAGCATCTGGAAAGCTTCCATCAGTGATGAGTGTTCATCACCTGATGAAGCAGAAGCAGCAGCTTCATCCTTTTCTTCAGTTTTCTGGTGGACAGGAATATCTTCCATGTTAGTCTCCTGATGATCTTCAGAAGCCTTAGCATTCCACTCAATGGCTAAGGTCTTGTCAGCTGTTTTGTGCTCATCAATGACGTCATCATAGAACAGGTTAGTGATGGTGCCATCATCATTGAAGCAGGTTGTTTGTCTTATCTGCCTCACAATGATCCAGGGGTTGACAAAGGCGTTATTCCCCTTGGGCACTTCACTGAACTCTTTTACTTCCTTGCCAAAGATAATGTGCTGGATACTAGGCAGTTGGGGCAACTCACTTGAGTGACCCTGCTGATATCTTGACCTATCTGCCCATCTCTTCAAGGCGGTCATAACAGCAATGTTGACTGCTATTTCTTCAGCATTGTCAGTTTTTCTTCTCTTGGCTGGCAGGGAGTTGTCTATTTTCTTGGCCTCCTCCAGTGCAAACTCCTTTGCATATTGATGCATGACATCTCTGACATAACTAGGATCCAGGGCCTTTTGAATTGAATCTGTCTTTAGCCAGTTCAGAACCCATTGTTCTTCAGCAGCTAAGTCCTTCAGATTCTGAAGTTCTGTTATGGACCTTTTCAGCCTATTGTCTCTCCATCTGATGTATCTTGGCTTTTCTTGCGTCAACAGTGTCTTTAACATTAACTTCTGATCATAATAACCTAAAGACTTTTCAAACCTTCGGAAGAGTTCCTTGTCAGCATATACTATGTTGAATGCTCTCCTTACTTCAAACTTTTCCTTGGGCTTGGCCTCAGCAGCAGGCATTTTTGGCTTTCTCTTCTTGTCTTCATCTTTGCCTTCGCCAATTTTGATGCCACCTCAATGGACTGGTCCATAGGCATCAGTCTTGCTCATTTCCAAAACAATTGCCAGTTCAGCTTCCTCAGCAGCTTTTCTCTCTGCTTCAGACATCTTTCTTCTGGCTTCATCTTTAGCAGCTTGAGCCTTGCTTAGCTCAAGGGACTTCTTTTCCTCTATCTCATCTTGCTTTCTCTGTTCAGCTTCTTCCCTTGCTTTCTTATCAGCTTTAGAGATTTTCTTTCTCTTAAGCACAATTTTCTTCTTTCCTTTATCAGCTTTGGCAGGGGCTGGACCAGCAGAAGAGATGGGAGCAGCAGCTATAGGATTGATGATCATGACATCTGGATCATCTTGAGGTTGAGAAGCCTCAACTGTTGGTGCAGCTTGAGTAAACTGTTGCGCATCAGCTTTGTCAGCAACAGAAGCCTCAACAGCTCCAATCGGTCTTTCAGCAGACACTGGACTTTGTCTTACTACGTTTTCTAATTCAGTGGGTTCTTCAACAAAAGTCATCTGCTTCCTTGCAGTTTTCTTGGTTCTTCCTTCAACATATCTAGAAGCAGCAGTGTCTTTCTGTTGACTTCTTGTCCTGTGAGCAACATTCTCAGCAGGCATTTCAACAGATGGAGTTCTAGAAGGTGATGCAGGTGAAGCAGTCCTGACATCAGCAGTGACTTGATCAATAATCTTCGTGGCCTGATCAGCAGCAGTCACTGACTCCATTTTCTTTGAAGCCTTCTCCTTAGGCTTATCAGCAGCCTTTTTCTTTTTAGTCTCAACAGCCAAGTCAGCTGTTTTGACTAGTCTCCTTTGCCTTTTGGCAGGAACCTCCTTTGGTTCCTCATCTTCATCCTCTTCAGGCTCACCAGCCTTCCTCTTCATAACAGGCAAGTACTTGGACATTGCATTAGACTTATGGATCTCCTTTCCATTCAGCACAACACAGCCCAGTTTTGACAGCAGATAACTGAGTGTGATTCTGTGGTTGGTGTAGGGGCCTTTTCCTTTCTTCACTTCAAGGAAATCAGCGAAGATGTACCAAACTATGATGGACCAGTTGACTTCCAGTCCATAGTAGATAGCAGCCATTATGCTGAACCTTTTCATGGTAACAGCATCCAGAGAAAAGGTACAGTTCTCTATCAGCTTAGAGACCATATCAGCCATCCGCTGATATTCATCCTTCAGTTGTTTCTTCCTTATGTTGCCAGACAACATTTCTCCTTCCTTGGCGCAGATCGCCCAGAATTGTTGGTGCTTTTCTTCAGTCAGCACAATAACATCGTGTCTTCCTCTGTTTGGGAGACCAAACGTCTCGTGAAGAACAGCGGGTGTGATGACCACAGATTTGTCACCGACTGTCGCCTTGATTTCCATAGAGTTGTAATCAGCAGATGCCGTCTTGTAATACTCCATAACCTGGTCAGTCCAGATTACGCCTTCGTTGTACTCCATGAAATTTACCAACTGAGCAGATTTGAACTTTTCCAACAGTTCCTTCATCAAATCCGTACCAGATTGGTAGTAGGATTCATAAACTAAGAACATACCTTCAGCGGCCATCTTAATCTGTTGAAAGTTAGAGAAATAGGAAGAATTTTGCAGAAAATTGCAGGTAAATTTTCTCTCAAGTATGCTTTGAATGTTTAGGGTTCGTAAAGAACTACACGGCTGATCAGATTGGGATTTATAGAGTTAGGGTATCTTGATTTCCGTGATACCAGCCAACCGTTAGATCCGTTTCTTGTCAGTGCTGATCGTGCGGCGTCAGTTACGACCTTTCAAATTCAAATCGCATTAAATAAGGAGCGGGAATTTGTACCGCCTTTCTGTCACTTGTAAAAGCGTATTTTAAAATAAACGTTTTTAAACAGTCAACTTTTACACAAGCGATCAGATGAGTAAAATAAATACTTATCTGATGGACTAATGTCCTGAAGACACTGTTGTTATCAGTGAAAGTCAATAGCTGATAACCTTCCTCAGCTGTTTGTCAATCCAGCTAGATAATAAATCTTCATTCTTCAAGACTTTAATCTTCTGTTGAAAACATAACTTCAACTAACTGACATTAACATATTTCATCTTTTAATCAGAAGTACCGCTAGTCTTACACGTTCCCCCTGACTTTAAGAATTCATAAGTTAACTAGTCTGTTGAGAGTTAATCCTTGAAGATAAATAAGATGAGTAAGCTGTTGAACTTTAGTCTTCTGATAAGTTCCCCCTCAGCTTATGCATCTAATTTTAATAAACCTAGTTCAGCTCTTAGAGTTGAAAACCTTGTCTCACTTAAAGGTTTTGTGAAGATGTCAGCAATTTGATTTTCAGTAAACACATACTCTATTATGACATTTCCTTTCTCCACATGATCTCTAATAAAGTGATGCTTGATCTCAATATGCTTAGTCCTTGAATGACTTGTAGTATTCTGAGTAAGGCTGATTGCACTAGTATTGTCAAAGTAGATTGGTATTCCACTGATCTTGATATTGTAGTCTTCTAGTTGATGCTTCAACCATAAGATTTGTGCACAGCAAGCTCCAGCAGCTATGTATTCAGCTTCAGCAGTAGATATGGATACTGAAGTCTGTTTCTTACTCATCCATGAGATCAGACGACTACCTAAGAATTGACAGGCACATGTTGTGCTTTTTCTATCAATCTTGCAACCAGCAAGGTCAGAATCTGAATATCCAATAAGCTCAAATCCAAATTCCCTAGGGTACCACAACCCCAAATCTTGAGTGCCCTTAATATATTTCAGTATTCTCTTGGCAGCTAATAGATGAGATTCCTTAGGATTTGATTGAAATCTCGCACAAACCCCAACAGAGTACATGATATAAGGTCTGCTTGCTGTTAGATATAACAATGACCCAATAATGCCTCTGTATTTGGTGATGTCTACTGATTTGCCATCTTCATCTTTATCCAAACGAAGACTTGTAGACATAGGAATAGTAGCAGTAGAGCTAGTTTCCATACCAAATTTCTTGAACAGATCATTTGTGTATTTTGCTTGGCTGATGAAAATTCCATCAGGCAACTGTCTTAATTGCAAACCAAGAAAATAATTAAGTTCTCCCATCATGCTCATTTCAAACTTGTTCTGCATCAGCTTTGAGAACTGGTCACACATCTGTTGGTTAGTTGAACCAAAAATAATATCGTCCACATAAATTTGCACAAGCAAAATATGTTCTTCCCATTCAATAGTGAACAAGGTCTTGTCAACTTTACCTTTGCGAAATCCTTTAATTAAAAGAAAATCAGATAAGGTATCATACCATGCTCTTGGAGCCTGTTTCAGTCCATAGAGGGCTTTCTTTAGACGATACACCTTGTCTCCTTCTTGATAAACTTCAAATCCAGGTGGTTGTTCAACATATACTTCTTCTTGCAATTCTCCATTGAGAAAAGCTGATTTCACATCCATCTGATAGACGGTGAAATTCTTGTAAGCAGCATAGGCAAGAAAGAGTCTGATTGCCTCTAATCTTGCTACTGGTGCAAAAGTTTCATCAAAGTCAATGCCTTCTTCTTGGCAATAACCCTTGGCCACTAATCTTGCTTTGTTTCTGGTGACTTCACCATCTTCATTCATCTTATTCCTGAATACCCATTTAGTGTCAATGACTCTTTGATGACTTGGTCTAGGAACTAAGTACCAGATTTCATACCTTTCAATTGATTGAGCTCTTCTTGCATGGCTTCAATCCAGTTGGAATCATTAAGAGCTTCTTCAACTTGTTTAGGCTCTATTTGAGACAGAAAGGTGACAAACATAGCATCTTGTGCAGCAGCTCTTCTTGTTTTCACTCTGTCTAAAGGATCACCAATCACTAACTCTGGTGGGTGATTTCTGAGCCATCTGAGATCAGGTTGCAAATCATAATGTTGTCCTTTGTTTTGATCTTGCAACACTACTGTTGGAGTTCCAGTAGTAGTCTGTTGAACATTTGTTGTCTGTTGAACAGTCTCTGGTCTATCAGCTGTTTGCAACTCGTCTGTTAGACAATCAGCACTGTGATTTTGAACAGCACTTGAGTTATCAGCTGGGTTGAGATCAGGCAGTATGATGGGAACATATTCTTCATTCCTTCCAACATTCAACTTCTGTAAATCAGTAGACAGATCTTGATTAACATTTTGATTCTTTTAAGAAGATTGACTTGGTTCATCAAATACTACATGAATAGATTCTTCTATTAGTAATGTTCTTTTGTTAAAAACTCTATAAGCTTTACTAACAGTAGAGTATCCTACAAAGACAGCTTCATCAGCCTTTTCTGCAAATGCAGTAAGGTGATTTTTACCATTATTTAAAACATAGCATTTACAACCAAATATCTTAAAGTAATGAATGTTTGGCTTCCTGTTGTTCCAAACTTCATATGGAGTCTTGTTTTGGTGCTTGTTGATCATGCATCTGTTTTGGGTAAAACATGCTGTGTTTGTTGCTTCTGCCCAAAATCTTTGAGGCAGTTTAGCTTCAGCTATCATGGTTCTGACAGCTTCCTTCAGTGTTCTGTTTCTCCTTTTAGCAACACCATTCTGTTGAGGGGTTCTAGCAGTTGAATACTCATGATGTATTCCTTTGATATTACAATACTCTTCAACAGTAGAGTTCGTAAACTCTGTCCCTCTATCTGATCTGATCTTCAATATCTTTATACTTTTCTCATTCTGGATCAGCTCCATCAGATTAGTAAGATGTTCCTTGGTTTCACTTTTCTTTTTCATGCATATCACCCAAGTATATCTTGAATAGTCATCCACAACAGCTAGGCAGTATTTCTTTCCACCATTGCTGACTGGATCAATGGGTCCAAATAAGTCCATGTGTAGCAGCTCCAATATTCTTCCAGAAGATTGATGCTTCTTGCTTTTGAATGATGACTTGATTTGTTTACCCTTCTGACAAGCGTCACAAAGCTTATCTTTGCTCATGACTGTTTTAGGAATCCCTTCTACCAAATCATTCTTGATTAATCTGTTGATGGTCTTGAAGTTTAAATGATTCATCATTTTGTGCCACAGCCAACTAACTTCACTTGGTGTTGATGCCACCAAACAAACGTTTGAATTCTTGTCAGCAGAATTCCAGTCGACTATGTAGACATTCCCTTGTCGTCTTCCAGATAAAATTACCTTCTTTGTACCAATCTGTTCAACATAGCACTTATCTGTTGAGAAGATGACTGAATATCCTTTGTCACAAAATTGACTTATGCTCAGCAGATTATACTTGAGGCCTTTAACATATGAGACGTCAGATATCTCTATGTTTCCTCTGATCAGTCTTCCTTTAGCTTTAATCTTGCCTTCCTTGCTATCTCCAAAGGTAACTTTTGGACCATCCACAGCAACAGCATTAGTCAGCTCATGTATTCTTCCACACATGTGCCTTGAACAGCCACTGTCCAAGTACCAAATCTTCTCTACTTTACTCCTACTCCTAATCCTAACCTACAAAACAAAATAAAATTGTTTTAGGTACCCTTATTGAGAGGGTCCTGAAGGATTAGTTCCACCTTTGACAACCTAAGATGATGAAGTCTTAGGCTTCTTAGGTTTCTGAGTTTCAGCAGGAGTATGAACAGCTTTGCCTTTACCACGTTCATCAGATTTGTCATATTGTTGATGATCAGCATGATAAGGATAATGTTCAAATGCAGAGTAAGATGCATGATAAGGAGGATATGCATGCATTGGATGAGCAGGATATGGTGCATAGTAAGTTGGAAATTGAGGTGCATGATACATAGGATGATATGCAGCAGGTTGCACATAATAAGACTCATTTCCATACCAAGCATTTTGATTTTTCTTGTTTTTATGCTTCTTTGGTTTACTTGATGCTTGCTCATTAACAGACGACTTAGTTTTATCACTAGTCTGATTAGTTTTAGCCTTATCAGATGACTTTCTAGGACTCTTCTGTTTAGGCTTACTAGTCTGTTTTCCTACACTAGGCTCTTTGCTCTTTTTAGCCTTAGGAGTTTTCGTCTCCTTTAATGCTTTCTCAGGTGAAGCAGGTCTAGCAGTTTGAACATACAGGATGACCTTACTATTGTCAACAGATATAAATTTCTCAGTATGATTCAATTCTTGCTTATCCTGTTCTAAAGGTGTCTTCTGTTTACTAGACATATGAGTGGATGCAACAGATGACTTCTCATGAGACTCAATGACTTTCTCAAGCTCAATGATTTTACCTTTATAGACTTCACATTCAGCTTTCAGAGATTCATGTTCTTGCTCAAGCTGTTTATATTCAGCTGATTCTCTTGGCCTTTCAGCTGTGAGTTTCAGTGAATTATTTTGCTCTTTTAGCAATATCATCTCTTCCTTAAGCTTTTTATATGCTTCAGCAATAGTAGTATTGTTAAGCATCATTTGTTCAAATGAATTAAATAATTCATTATCAAGAGGAGTTACCTCACTATCCTCAGAGTCATCAGATTCCTTAGCCATCAGGCAGAGAAGGACAGGGCTCTCTTCATCAGAAGACTCTTCATCAGAAGTGTCAGAATCTGAATCAGATGAGTAGACAGCAGCTGGCTTTTCTGCTTCTACTACCATCGCCTTAGCTTTCTTATGCTTTCTTTCTTTTCTGATTCTCTTTTCTTCTTCAGTATACTTCTCAGCTTTAGGATATGGGCAGTCTCTAATGAAATGACCCAGTTTCCTGCAATTATAGCACATCATCTTAGATTTATAAGAATCCTTATCCTGAGAAGAAGAAGTAGGGTTAGAAGTAGAAGCATTGTTATATTTGTTCTTCATTTTTCGTCTGTAGAACTTTTTGAAGTTGTTCATCAGCAATGCAATGTCTCCAGCAGTGTACTCCTTTTTGTTGAGTAGTATGGCTTCATCAGATGAGTCCACATCTTTGCTTTTGTGAGCTGGCCTTCTAGGATTTTCAGTAGCAACAAGTGCAGCTGTGGGACTTGAAGTTGAGGTTTCTTCAACACCCATTCTTGGCAGTTTATACTCATACGCCTTGAGTACTGAGAACAGCTCGATGAGAGAAATCTTGCCCAGATCTCTTGACTCTTCCATGGCTGTCACCTTCATGTTGAACTTTGGAGGTAGAGCCTTCAGAACTCTGACGGTTATCTCCTTGTCCGTAAAGGTTTTTCCAAGCTTTAACACTTCATTCAACGTCCTTGTAAACCTTGTATCCATCTGGTCAATGGTTTCCGCAGACTTCATCTTGAAGTTGTCCAGCTTTTCCAGAGCAACACTCAGCTGATGCTCTTTGATGGCGTCGTTTCCTTCGCTCATGTCACGAACCTTGTCCCACATCTCCTTTGCAGTTTTGCAATGTTTGACTTTGTCAAACCGATCATTGTCCAGGGTTTTGGTCATGATGAAACGGCCGACTTTATCCAGATTGAACAGCTTTATTTCTTCGGCTGTCATCTCTGTCAGATCTTTTTCCACCACTAGTTCAGCTTCATCAACTATGATAGTTTTGGTGAATTTAAATGGACCTTTTATGATACATGTGTACATGTTATCATTATAAGCAGCTAGGAAAATCTCCTTCCTGATTTTCCAGTCTTCAAACGACATACCAGCAATGTGGGGAACATGGCTGATACAGTCCATTTTTCAAAAAGTTTTGAATTTTCAAAAAGATGCTCTTTTGAAAAGTTTTAAAACCTTTGAAAAACACTTGGATCAAGCTCGTTGATCAGGCAGATGATTCAAATGAACCACCTGCTCTGATACCACTTGTTGGTCCCAAGTGGTCAGATGAGGTTTAGAGGGGGGGGGGGGTGAATAAACCTCTTTAAAATTTTTCTTCCAATTTTTAACTTTAAAACTTTTTGTTTAACAGTGAGCAGACTAAGCTGATCAGAGTAGTAAGTTATAAGTCTGTTCGCGAACAAATCTTTGAACAGGTTTGATGACCACTCGTCTGATAATTACTTAGCTGATTTTGTCAAAATCAGTTTTAATACTTAGAGTACTTGCAGCGGATTTTCAAACTGTTTTTCACAAGTATTCTCAGTAGTTTGAAAAATGTTTCCCCAGTTTTATAAACTCCTTTTAAGTACTTTTCAAACAGTTAACTTAATGTGTTTTTATGCAATCAGAAAATATGCAAGTTTAAAAGCAATGTAAAAACACAAGTAATTTTTATAGTGGTTATATGGATGTAAATATCCTTTAATCCACTCGTCCAAGTCACAAAGATCTTGGGTTATACTAGAAACACAAAGTAACCAATACACTCTGCTTACGCCGATCAACAAATGAACAGGCCGTAAGTGCGCAGTAAGAAATCACAAAGAAATCCTACTCTCTGAAGTAATATCACTCACTTAGATGGATATCTACTTCTCACAACACTCTGTTTACAAAATCACTCAGAAGATGTATTTATCTTTGTTCTTCAACTTCGCTTTTCGTCAACAAATGACTAAGCTGATGAGTGAGCTGTTCTTGAGACTTAAAGAATTTTGCTTCGAAAATTTCTCAGAGATTGTGTTGCTTCTTTTCTCTTCGTCTCTTTCAGCTATTTATACTTAAGGTTTGAAAAATGTCCGTTGAAGAGAGACAAGATTCAAATTCCTCGAGTACTGGTCCTTAATTTTCGCTAACGGCTCTTTTGCAGTCTGTTCGTACTGTCAACAGTACTATTCTGCAGGCAGCATTAAATGCACCCAGCTGATGCGAAGCATTTCTTCAATCATTTGTCTTTAATATCTTTGTACTTCAGCATTTATTACTTCCAGGGGCATTTATTACCGTTGGGAAGACTTTATGATCCTTTCCACTTGGCTGACGGAAGTGCAAGTCTGATGGTGAGCTAAGCTGATCCCAAACTTGAACAAATCTGATTTGAGTCGGCTGATCTTCATCAATCTGATAACTTTCCTTCAGCAGATCAGAAGTCTTGGACCTTGAAAATTTTGACTCTTCTGATGTCTTCTTTTACTTAGTCAAAATTCTTCCAAATGGATCATCAGCTAAGTTACTCCATACTTAGCGGATTTTGAAGTTTTGGAATGCATCAAAACCTCCCTTCTAAATTTGTCTTTAGTGCCTTCATCTTCATCCTTATCCAACACGTTCCAATGCACCTCCCATTACAAGTTTCTTCAGCCACTATATATCTAGACAAAAGAATCCCTTAAAAAAAATTAGTCATAAATCTCCCAGTTAGATTTCATGTAACATCCATTAGTTATCTTAATATTCAGGTTTACACTAAAATGAACCATAATCCATCTTTTATTTCCATTACAATTCTACACATAAAATAAGCCATAAAACCCCCAACCACTGTTTCTAATTCATAGATCTCCCACTTAAATAATTTAATTACTCACTTTTCAAATCAAAATATGTAAAGAGTTTAGTGGAACAATTTAATTACTCCACTTTAATTTAATTACTCACTATTCCACTAAACTCTCGAAGTAGATTATATTGACCTAAATTAAACCCAGCAAAAATTTGGAACATCAAAATGTAGTAAAAAATTCAACAACACAAATCTTGAAGCAAGAAACAAAATACCCCTTTTCATAAATTTTCATCAAAAAACCATTATTGAAAGTGAAATCCCCAAATTTTTACAGATTCCATACATTTGCAAAACTTGGCTAGCCCATCTCTCTAATTAGATAAAAGTTCTAAGGCCATCTTCAACCCGTAGGGCTATTTATAGCCCTGGGGTGTCAATCTCCACCCGGGGAATCTGCACCCCCCTGAGTATCATCTCCAACCGGTAGGGCTATCTCCTCCAATTAATTAAAAAAAAAAGTCTTCCCCACTCTCACCTATATTATCTATTATAATAATAATAATAATAATAATAATATTAATAATAATAATAATAATAATAATAGTAGTAGTAGTAGTACCAATAATAATAATAATAATAATTATTATTATTATTATTATTATTATTATTATTATTATTATTATTATTATCTATATAAGTTGTTATTTGTATCCTAGTATGTGTACAAGTATTTGGAGTAATTTAATGCAAAATTGTATTTCTACATTTTGTCTCAATTATACATTGAACATTAATGCTATATTAGAGTTTAAATAAAATTAAAATATTTCAAATCAAATTTTAAATGTGGCTAAATAAATTATTATTTCATAGACAAATATATGATTTTAAAATATTTATTTGAGTTAATTATCTAATTTTATTTGAGTTCATTTTCATTCATAATGTGTAAAATATTTATTTGAGTTAATTATCTAATTTATAAATAAATTTGGCTACAAGTTTCTATAATTTATAAATTTTAATTTGTACTAAAAGTTCAACAAAAGTGATGTAGCTCAAATGGTAAGGAAGTCATGTTTCACTATAAAGATTTCGTGTTCAAATCTCAATTGTTATAATAATTTTTAACAATAAAAAAAAAAAAAATTAAAAAAAAAAAAAAAAAAAAAAAAGGAAATCCATCAGGTGGCGCCACTTGGCGCCACCTGAAGGATTGTGGCTGGGACGTGCTGATAGCGCGTCCCAGCCTTGGGGCGGTCCAAATGGACCGCCCAGTGTCCTCTCCAACCCGCAGTTGGCGGGCTGGCCCAAATCGACCCACCCCCAGCCCGGGTTGGAGATGCCCTAAGACTTACCGTGAGTGACCAAGCTTCAAATGAAATCTTGCCTCCTCGTTACTTGGATAGTCAAATGGTGGGAGTGAGAGATTTGTGTCGTAAAGGACTCTGTGTGTGTAATTTTAATTGGGTTTATCTGATATTGAAAGAAAATGAAAATAAAAAAGTCTGGGCTTTTTAATTGGAGGGAAAAAAAGTGATAGGAAGCTAGATATTTTTCATTTGAGAGGGAAAAATTTATGATGTGGAGCCAAAATAAAAAAAAAAAAAAAATCCAATAGTATTTATTACGATAGTTAAATTTCGTAACAAATAATTAGAAAAATCGTAAGATTTAGAAGTAGTGTTGGTTGTATTTCCTAGAACTATAAATAGATGATATTGTAATGTATTTTGTACATCCACAATAATGAAACGAAACCAATATTCCACTCCCTACTCTATTCGATCTCGATATTTTTAGTTTTTAGTTTTTAATTTGTTCTTTTAGATTTTTTTCATAACAGAATTAACTACTTATAGAATGCTTCATTGTGTGTCTTGAGTAAAAAAAAAGAAATAGATGTAAATAGAATTTGGGTATTTGGCACTTTATACCCTTAAAATATGATAAATAAATATTTTGCACCCTTCAATTTGATTTTTGACAATTTGCACCCCCAGTTTATGTATGGTATATGCAGCGCTTTGCTACCCCTACCACTTTCCGGCAAAAAATCTACCAAATTAATAATTTCTCTGTTCAGTCTGGGGCAAACACATATACTTGAAGTAAACATTAATATAAATACAAAAATCCTAATTCGGCAACTAAAATGAGCTCTTCTTTAAACATGTTCATACTTTTCAGAACCTCAATGCTTGATTGTGCCAAAGATAATTTAGTCATCTAAGATGGCAATTATTTCCACAATCACAGGCCTACATGCAAATCCAAAATGAGAAGTTTAGAAAATTGCGACTGCAAATGAAGGGCTTAAACGCTACATTGATAGGGTGTGGACCTATTATGACTGAAGTTTATAAATCGATGGTGATTTAATGAAGACGATGGTGGTGGCGCAGGATAAGAATGGTGCAAAAGACAGAATTACTTTTCCTATTCTTTCTTAAAAAAAAAAAAAACTGTATGATTATATTGGTTTTGCGTCTCAAATCATTTTTCGGTGGCAAATTTTGCCGAAAACTGACCAAGGTGCAAAGCCCTAAAAGTAACAAATACTCACAGAATTTGCAGTAACTTTAAATTGTTGAATGAGTTTCAAATTCGTTATTCTAATTAAAACAATATATAAAATGGTAACGTAAAAAACTTAAATTCTTAAGAACGGTCCAAGCCATATTTGATATTTCTTGTTTTATATAGGCTGTCCAAGTTCAAATATAAAATATTACTATTTCAACTCATCGAGATTTTTAACTTGGTATTTAATTAAAAAAAATTATTATTTTAATTTGTTGAGATGGGTGTTTTAATTTTAAAAAAAAAAACTTACTTGTTATTCTAAAGCTAAAATGCTGGTTTTTAATCATTGGGTATTAGTGTAAGTTCTCCCGGGAACTTGCAATAGGATTGTGTTTTCCCCTTAGACTCTTCTTCGATTAGTTTTGGCCAAATTAGGTCATGATGTGAGATGCACAATAGGGGTGTTCGCGGTGCGGTCTAGTGCGGTTTTGTACTTGATCAAATCCAATCTAATATTTACGGGTTTTGAAATCACTAGTCCAAACTCAACCCAACAAGTCTTGAGATTGCACTATGCGGTCCATTTGGGTTGGGGCGGGTTTCGCGGTCTCAATTATCAACTATCTTGTATTTTTATTATTTGATGAGTTAAATATAAATTCACTAATTAATTATATTTTTTTGTTTTTATTAATAAATTTAGTAAACTTTCATAGAAAATATAATGTAAATAATGTAAAATATCAACTAAAATATGATCTTCAATGAATACGTAATTTAATGAAAGTTAAAAAAACCTGAACACTAAATTAACAAGTTTTCATTACACAAAAATTAAATTGTTCCCAAAGAATAAACAAAAGAGGAAAATATATTTATATTCGAACTTGGTGTTGGTGGTTAATGGTCAATGAAAAGTTTGATTGATATTTTTTTTTGTTGCTTTACTTTTTGTTTTTCGCAGAATATTTTTTTAACTAATTTGTTCTACTTTTGAATCTACTTTGATCTTTTTGGCACTTAAAACTGGGGGGTTACGTAAGATTGTGGGGTTTATCTAATATAATTGGGGTTTAGGTTATTGAACGCGACTAATTTGTCAAAGAATATACTTATATTAATTTCTCATTTTCTTAAATTTAGGACTAAATTAAATAATAAAATATAATAAAACATATATACATCATCATTTATATAAAATGCGGTCGAATGCGGTTATGCGGTCTAAAAAAGTATAAAACCAAACCCGATAAAAAACTTGCAGTCTTGTTTTCATGATGCCCAAGATCAACCCATCCAACCTTCAACCCATAAATTGCGGTCGGTTTGGGTTGGGTTGATCGGTTGGGGCAGTTTAGCGGTTTCGTTGAACATCCCTAATGCACATATCAATGTATTAGGTGTTTTCGTCATTTAAATTAGGAGAAAAGTGTAAAACTGAAGTTTACGGGGAAAGTGTAACTTCATTAGAAGTTTAGGGGAGCAAAATGTAATTTTTACTAAATCAAACATAATTCAAAGTGCAAAAAATATTCAATTTTAACATTATGTAAAATTGTAATAAGATATATAATACAGAAAACACTAAAGTTTTAGTGCGAAATCAACTAATAAAAAATAGATACAAAATCGAGCATACACTATAATTTTATATATGTGTTCATCTAACAAGTTTTAGATTACATTTTTCAAACGAGGTTTCAAGTTGTTCTGTAAAATAAATGAAGAAAACAAAAAATTGTTTGACAATATGAAATCATTGATTTTCTAGTTTATAATTGACATTTGAATCATAACATTGCATCCCCCCCCCCTCTTATAGTTGACTTACGCTTTTTTCCTTTAAACTTATGCTTTTGTTGCACTTTTCCTTTTGAACTTATATCCTTGTTGGACTTTTCCCCTTGAATTTCTTTATTTCACTTTCCCATGATTCTAAATGATGGAAGTACCTCACAAATTGGCATGTGTCTCTCATGTGACCTTATTCTTCCAAAAAATTGATCGGAAACAAGAACAAGTGCAACATTAATGTAAGTTCAGGGTGGACAATGAAAAAAAATTAAATTCAGGGAGAAAAGTACAACTTGGTTGTAGGTTTAAGGAGAAAAATGCAAATTTTCTAGTATTTTATGCTGCAAAATTAGATCTTGGATACAATTTTTTGTGATTTGAACAAACACTATAATAAGTCTTAGGTAGTTTATTTATGAATTTTTTAGGAGAATAATATGTCGATTTTTATATCATAAGGAGTTAAATTCTCCTTAAATTAGGTCATTTTTGCAGTTCTGTATATTTATAGGTACTAGAAAAGTGCACGTACATTGTATGTGTCTACTTTTAATTTCAGGGGTATTTTTAGTAAATTAGAGTAAAATTAGCCTTTTTTTTTGTCATAAAATATTATATATTTATGACTGATTAATTTTTTTTATGAAATTTATTTTTATTAATTATTATTGGTATATAAAAAAAATGATGGTTTTGAATAGTTGTAATAAAATATAAGATGAAGACTGATTTAGTCATTACATCTTATAAAATTGGTTCTAAAATAAGATTATAAGAACATAATTTAGTTCATTCCATCAAAGTAGTTTTCATGTCAAGTTTATCCGTTATTCACCGATGACACATGTTTTCTCCGTTTCTTCATAAATTTCACCGGAACTTTCAATAATTTCACGAACATTTTTTCTTATTGGTTTCGTCAGCTTTTCACCAACTTCACCAGTGTTTACTAATTTCACCCGAAGTTATATCGATTCATATGTTTTCACTGTTTAATTTTTTCATCGATTATAACATTTTTCATTGTTTTCCTGGTTTTCGACGATTTTTTTTCCATTTTAAACAATTTTCTTCCGATTTCACCTTGTTTTTGTCGGTTAAAGTTTAACTCATTTTCACGGATTTCACATGTTATTCATCTAAATCTTCATTGATTAAACAAGTTTTCACCGACTTCAAACTTTTTTGACTGATTTTATCTGTTTCTTTACAAATTTCACCTAAACTTTCATTGATTTATATATTCTCACTGTTCAAATTTTTTTACTGGTTTCTTTTTTAGCGATTTATCCCCTTTTTTATCGGTTATAACATTTTTTTTTATTATTTTCTAATTTTCGTTCCATTTCTTTTATTTTTTCTTCAGTTTAAACCATAATTCTACCGATATCACCAATTAAACTCTATTTTTTAACTAATTTCACTCGTTTTACCATTTTGACCCTTTTTAACTTTTTTCATGTTTTTTTAACTAATTTCACATAACGTGAACTTTTCATTGATTAAATATGTTCTTATCAACTATGCGTTTTTGACCGATTTTACCCATTTTTCACCGGCTTTACCCAATTTTACTGAATTTCACTGGTTTCATCATTTTTCTTAGAAATTTTATTCAAATTAGTTTCATCGATTTCACCAACTTTACCATTATTTTAATCGATTTTACCGGTTTTCATCCATTTTTCACAAATTTATCCGATTTTTTTATCGATTTCAAATATATTTACGATTTCACATGTATTTTTTTTCATCGGTTCAAAGTGCACATACGTAGGACATGTCTATTTAATTTCAGTGGTATTTTGTTGTAAATCAGAGTAAAATTAACTAAATTATGTCACACATATTAATGACTCAATTCAATTTATTAACTTCATCATGGATTTTTTCATTGATATCTTTAGTTTTTTTTTTTTTTTTTTTTAAACCATTTTTCTAATGGTTTAACTTTGTTTTTGTTGTTTGAACTTTTTTAATTTTATTGATTTCACTCATTTTTACCACTTTA
Source organism: Penstemon barbatus (assembly GCA_003313485.2). Taxonomy (NCBI): domain Eukaryota; kingdom Viridiplantae; phylum Streptophyta; class Magnoliopsida; order Lamiales; family Plantaginaceae; genus Penstemon; species Penstemon barbatus. Next base: position 23,445,064 of record CM064884.1, on the reverse strand, counting down.
ACAATTTTCACATGTTTTCAACGACTTTAGCCTTTTTCACCGATTTTACCCGTCTTTCACATATTTCATCATTTTTATGTAATTCCATCGTTTCACCGATGTCATTCATTTTTTTCGCGAATTTCACTTGAATTTTCATCTATTTCACCTGTATTTACTGAATTTTCAACTCAAACAATTTTACATCTTCAATTATTTTTAAGTATATCTCAATTTTTTTTCATTTACCTTTTTTTTATAATTAAAAATAAAAGAATATTTCACTTATCATTTAAAGAATATTTCTTTATCGATCTAAGTCATTCACTTATTATATTAATTATTTTAATTCAGTGTTCTTTGATTTTCTTTGGTTTTATATTTTTTACTGATTTACTCGTTCTTGATCAGTTATAACCTATGTTAATTTTTTTTCTTATTTTTCATAGATTTCTTTTGTTTTCTCATATTCAAACAAAAAAAAAATCTACTATTTTTGTTCACACTATTTTTGCTAGTTAAACTTTTGTTTTCTTTTTTTAATTTTACTAATTTTTATCGGTTTAATTTATATTTCACTGATTTCATATGTTTTTATTATTATTATTATTATCAATTTCACTTGAATTTTCATTGATTTCACATTATTTCACAAACTTTACAACTTGAATAAATTTTTGTCTTCACAAAAAAAAAAAAAAATAAATAAAAAATAAAAAAACTTAAATTATTCACACTTTTAGTATTACTAGAAAAGTGCACGTACGTTTTACATGTCTAATTTTAATTTCATGTGTATTTTCGTGAATTAGAGTAAAATTAGCTATTTTAATGTCATAGAATATCATTTATTTATGACTGGTCAATTTATTTTTTAAGAAATTTATTTTTATTAATTATTATTAGTTTATAAAAAAATGATGGCTTTGAATATAGTTGTAATAAAATATAAAACAAAGACTGATTTAGCCATTACATCTTATAAAATTGATTCTAAAATAAGATCATAAGAACATTATTTAGTTCATTCCATCATAATATTTTTCATGTTAAGTTTATCCGTTATTCACCGATGACATATGTTTCATCCGTTTCTTCATAAATTTCACCCGAACTTTCATCTATTTCACAAACATTTTATCTTACTGGTTTCACCAGTTTTTTAACCAACTTCACTAGTGTTTACCAATTTCACACGAAGTTTCATCGATTCATATGTTTTCACTGTTTAATGTTTTTTTATTGATTATAACATTTTTCATTGTTTTCCCCTTTTTAGTCGATCTTTTTTGCAATTTAAATCATTTTCTTTCGATTCCACCTCGTTTTTGTTGGTTAAAGTTTAACTTGTTTTCACCTATTTTACTGATTTCTCATGTTATTCACTTATATTTTTCATTGATTAAACATGTTTTCACTGACTTCAAGTTTTTTTGACTGATTTTATCCGTTTTTTCACAAATTTTACCCAAACTTTCATCGATTCATTTGTTCTCACTATTTAAACTTTTTTTCACCGGTTTATTTTATTTTAGCAATTTATCCCTTTTTTTTATAGGTTATAATATTTTTCATTGTTTTCTCATTTTTGGTCGATTTCTTTTGTTTTATTTCTTCAGTTTAAATCATTTTTTTTTGCCGATTTTGCCAATTAAACTCCTTTTTTAACTGATTTCACTCGTTTTTACCATTTTAACCTGTTTTTACCTTTTTCATATTTTTAAACTAATTCCACATGTTATTCACCTGAATTTTTTATTTATTAAATATGTTCTTACCAACTTTACGTTTTTGACCATTTTACCTTTTTTTCACCGGCTTTACCCAATTTTACTAGATTTCACTTGTTTCATCATTTTTCTTAGAAATTTATTGAATTCATTTTCATCGATTTCTCATATTTTAACCCGTTTTTAATAGATTTTACCAGATTTTATCCATTTTCACAAATTTTACCCCATTTTTTTTTATCAATTTAAAATGAATTTAGGATTTCACATGCATTTTTTTCACAGGTTTAAAGTGCACATTCGTTGTACGTGTCTATTTAATTTAGTGGTATTTTGTTGTAAATCCGAGTAAATTAACTCCATTATGTCATTAAATATCATAATAATGAATGTTATTCAATTTATTAACTTATCATGGGTATTTTCATCGGTTTCTTTAGTTTTTTCGGTTTAAACTATTTTTCTAATGGTTTGACTTTGTTTTTGTTGGTTGAACTTTTTTCATTTTATTGATTTCACTCATTTTTATCATTTTAACCAATTTTTGCATGTTTTCACCGACTTTAGCCTTTTTTCAGTGATTTTACCCGATTTTTACATATTTCATCATTTTTTATGTAATTTCATCGATTCACAGATGTCATCCATTTTTTCAGCGAATTTCACTTGAATTTTCATTGATTTCACCTGTATTTACCGAATTTTCAACTCAAATGTTTAAGTATATCTCTAATTATTTCACTTACCTTATCATTTGGGCCTGTCTCGTGATGATACTCCGTTATTTGTTCGTCAAATGCGATAGAGTTGGCTATTAATTGTAACTTGAGTGACTATATATTTTATTCCTGAAAGTTAAGTGACCATTATGTGTTTAGAGTTAAACTTGGGTGACTAAATATGCATTTTTTCTCTCTAGTTTGATATGCTTTTGTTTTTCTTCCATATTCATGGTGCTTGGTTAGGAGGAAAGGAAGTTACAATTTTTTTTAAAATATTTTCTTATCAAATTTTTTATGAGAAAATTTAAGAAAAATTCATGTCTAATTATATTTTATTAATATACTTAACAACTCACTACAACAAATATTGTCTTTAGCAACCAAATTATCAGCGACAAAGCTGAGATAGTTGCTATATGTCCATGTTTTGCAACCGAAAGTCAATTGGTCACTAGAATCCACCTGCACCGGTTCTTCTGTGACTAACTAGCAGTTGGTGGCTGTAAATGGTCGCTGAAGATTTGACACAAGTATAGTAACCATGTTTGGTTCTCATAGCGAGGAGTTTCATGGTCATTGTGGCTACACATCTACTGTGACCATTTTCAGCAACGAATATTTTGAATGGTTGCACTTCTTCTCGTAGTTGGATGTCAGTAACCAATTACTATTGTTGCTAAGTGCGAATATACCAGTAACGAGTCTGACATGGTCACTAAAGTTATTTTCATAGCAGCAAATAAAAATTGGTTGATATACACTCTCTAGAGTTAGATTTCATTGACCAATTGTTGCGGTCGCTAAATGTAAATCCCCTGCAATGAATTTATGATGGTCGCTCACTGCGAGTGCCCAGCAACGAGTTTAAGATGGTTGCTAATATATATTAAGAGCAACACTTTTTAGATGGTCGCTACGTGCCTTATTGATTTAAATGTCAGGAACCAATAACAATGGTCGCTAAGAGTAATTTCATAGCAATGCATTTTAGATGGCTGCTGAAATTATATTAATAGCAACCATTGTCCATTGGTCGTTACTTGATCTCTTGAGTTTGTTGTCAGTAACTAATTACTATGGCCGCTAAGTGCAAGTCTACCAGTGACGCGTCTGACATGGTCGCTAAAGTTATTTTCATAGCAACAACTAGAAAATGGTCGTTATAAGCTTTCTTGAGTTAGATTTATCGACCAACTGTTGCAGTCGCTAAGCGTAATCTCCCTGCAACAAATTTGTGATGGTCGCTCAATACGAGTGCCCATCAACGAGTTTAAGATTGTTACTAAAATCTATTAAGAGCAACACTTTTCATATGGTCACTGAAATATATTTTTTGTAAGGAAACAACTAAAACCGTAACTTACTTAGTGTTTAACTTAAACGTCTAGTTTGTGAAACTAATCATATAAAATGATATTTCAATAACTCATAATTAAAGAGTTATATTCTATATTAAGATCCACGAAGGCATATATTAATTCAAATTAGGTGATCATGACTTAATAATTTGGTTATAAACTTGTAATGAAGCTATAATGAATATGTAAATATGTAATGGTTATAAACTTGTAATGAAGCTACGCTAGCTTTCGCTTTACTCATTCGAGTTAGACTCGTGTTTAAATATACAAGTCTATTTTTTAAAAAAACTAAAAATTGAGAAACTATATGTATATTATCTTAAAAAATATATCAAGTCCATCTAGTTAGACTCGTGAGTTCAATTTGTTTCAAAATTAAAAAAAATTCTAACGAAATTTTAAATTTAAGGATAAAATCTAATGGAAAGTTCAAATTTAACATGCAAAACTTCAAACTAAAACAATCAATCAATCGCAACAATCTCATTATCCAATATGAATCATATCTATAAAATTAAAAATTAGCATGAAACTATTTAAGATAAAGCCAAACTAATTGAATATAACCAATTATAAAACTGATAATCCGAAGAAATAAGTAATCCCAATAAATAAGTAATTATTAAAGCTCATAATTATAATTAAAAAAACAAGTACTTTTACCACTCATAATCCTAAAATTTCCACAATAAATATTAAATCCCCTTCGATTGCGAGATGCATATCTGCATCAAAGAAAAAAAGGAAAGAAAATTAGTAGAGCTTAAATGTAAATTAAGAACTTAAAACAAGAAAAAATTGGAACGACGTCTTCTACATGTACATTTTTAAGTCATTGATCCTTAAAATGTATACATATATAATATATATAAATATATATGTGTGTGTATATAAAACATAAATCGTGCGTGTACATTTAAGATGTTTTTGCAAATGTTACTCACCATTCCTGTAGATTAAGTATTTCAGACATACTTTTTCCACTCATCTTCTCTAAACATTGTATGAGAGTTGCCATTTTAGCGTTTGTGGTTGATAGCTCTTCTTCCAGCTTTTTCTGATAGTCAGATGATTCAGAAACTGCAATGTTGCCACTAATAGGTTTCTTGGACTTTACAACTTTTTATTTGACGTACGATGAGTTCTCTCCAAGTACCTAAATGCAAATTTTTTCTGAACTCATACGAGAAGCTCCTTCGGGTAGAGAATTTTGTTGTTCTCGTAATTCTTTCATTTGAGCCTACGCAATTATTCATATGATTTCATTAATATCATAATCAGTTGTTATAAGTGAATACAAAACAAATGAATGGCTAATAGAATTTAAAAAAAAAATTATTTACATACATGATGAGCCTCAACTTCTTCATTAGCCCATCCAGTCTTGGAGTTGTAATATTCAGTCTCGTACATGTCAATGTCATCCAAAGTCTATATCATGACATTGTGAAATCTCAATTTATATTCATTGTATTTAGATCAATATAAAATAAAATGACTTACTTTCTCGTACTGATGAGCTGCACGCGATTTCGTCCCCAGTTTATGGTTGGTCTTCAACTTGGCTCTATTATTAGATTGTTTTTCGGAAACTTGCTACAATTATTAGAAAAAAAATTGGTTTTAACAATTTGTTAACTATGACTAATAAATCAGGTTGAGTTGTGACATTTACCTTGAATTTATCCGTCTCCCAAAAGTCACAAAGCCATAACCAATCTTCAGGACGATTAGCAAGTCTATCATAAATGTGCTGCCTAGCTAGTTCCACACCAACTTCGTCTCTCCATTTCTTATAGTGTGTGTGAGCATTTGAACGAAAGGTAGAATACGATTTTGCGAATGACCTCTTAACGCATCGCTTTACATGCTCTTTGTTATGTTCATAGTTGAGCTTATCCTACACATTTAATATACTATGAAATATTGTTTATTTAATAGAAATACTTTAAAAGAAAAAATGAAAGAAGAAAAAAAAACTAAATGTTCACTTACGAACAACTTTTTGTAAAGATGATCTTTTGTGTCTTCTGGAATCTCTTTCCAGCCTGAAACTTGCATAGGTGCCTCAACCTTAACAAGAATTCCGATTTGTGAAGCATGCTTTGAGCTATGCTGACCAACTGGATGGTCCATTCCCTAAGGAATAACAATACTCGGCTTCGTCCCATATTTTCGTGTATGCTCTTGGGTGTTCCACCCTATAGTAGGTCCACGTTTGGTCTTCTTTGTTTTCACCGGTCCTTCGATAATAAGAAAAGGGTTCTTAATTAATAATTAATAAAAATAAAAATAATTAACCCATGGATGTAATTCTGAAAAACAAATCAAGAATAAGAGTACTAAAACATAGGTCCAATTACATATGTTAAAGCATATTGAGGATGAAATCTCATATGACTGAAAATGCAATTCTACTAAAGTAATTTTGATTTTTAGAAAAATCTAAAAGTTAAATAAAGTAAATATTACTAGACAGTTAGCATTTTTTTAATTTGTAAAGGTTATCATTTCAGAAAATAATCATTTCTCAAAAATATTTGAGTTAACTTCTGGTAATATATACTTTAACTAAACTTCATGATTTTATAACTCAACTTGATGATTTCTTGATCAGAATATATATGTAAAAAAATTGTTTGGACCACCAAAACATATATCTCTACTCAATGGTGGAGCTAGACCGATTTATTTGGGGGGACGAAATTTTTTCGAGGGACGCATTAAATAAAATAAATAATTAGGAAAAAATATATCATTTTATATTTATTAAGAAAGAATTTCTTTTGAAATGTACATTACAATAAATAAAGAATATTATATAAAAAAAATTGCAATATAATTATAAGGAGAAAACCTTATATGTTATAAAAAAATAAAAATCTTATTTTTCTTACAATTATTCAGATTTTTTTTTTTTTTTTTTGGATATGCACTAAATAAAGAATATTATAAAATCTTGTATTTTAATAACAATAAATATTATATTCTTTATATAATCATTAAAAAGAAAGAGAAATTTAAAGAAAAGCTTAACTATTGAGCTTAAAAAATAGCTTAAAAATTGGAAAAAAAAGAAAGAAAAATTCTAAAAAATGGCTTAAGAATTGAAATAAAAATCATTTGCACCAAGTTGGATTCGAACACGGGCTGTCAGCATGAACCTTCAAATCCCCTATCCATCCGGCCAACACAGTCAGTACACAAAACATTACTACTAATAATATTTATTCCAAAAAACAAGATTCCAAAATGTACAAAAAACATAGCTCCGCTACTGTCTCTACTGAACTCAATGTTGGTTATTGTAATGTACAAAAAACAAGATTCCAAAAATAAACTCAAGTGGGAGTCACTTTAATTCTTTCTCTAGACAATGAATTGGCTATTCAATTTTATAGATTTTCCAAAAGCAAAAAACAGTGCAATAGATTGATGTTCATGTGTCGTGCAGGGGAAACTTTGACATAACATGCTCTACCATTTTTATTTCCATTATAAAAGATATCTTGTGTGCCTTTAGATGTGTCAAGGACCTCCTCCATAGATTCTAAAACAAAGAAAAATTAGTATATAAAAATGACTTTTTAAGTAAATGGAGCATGACTTAAAAAATTAATATCACCTCTAACAGAAGAGCTTATGTGCTCGTTTGAACCCCTCTGCTCATGAGATTCATCCATGATGTCATCCTTTATTGCAACCTGTCTAGCCGACTTGTTTGCAATGTTTGAGTTACTAAAAGCTTTGGTCTAAATAGAAGTTACCCTTTTGGATTTATTTAAAGATGTGAAGAAAATTAATAAAAAAATATCAATAGAAAATCTAAGGCACGAACATATAATGCAACTAAGTGAGAAGTAATAAAAAAATTACCACTCATGTTTCGTGGAAAAGAAGACTTGTTTGTGCTATCAACCATAGTATCAGTTGCAGCCAGAGCACTTTCTAACATTGCCTTACGTTTTAGATCAAATGTTTTATTTGATGTAGCCATTGCACTCGATAATTATTTTTGACGGTTCAAATGTGTACTCATTGTCGGTCTCTAACCAAAACAAAATTCAGTTACCAAAATAAGTTATGGACGAAATAATTTATCATCACAAACGGACATTTAAAATCATAAATCATAACAAAAAAGAAAAAAAATCTGAAATCCATACATATTACTCCATAGACAAGCTCGAACAGATGATATACATCTGTGTATAACTTTAAATATGAAATATTCTACTATTGTATATAAATGTAAATTATATAATAATAGTGTTATCACACTTTGTTATCCTAAACAACAGAGAAGCCAAACGTAATGAAGAAAGAAAAAGTTTTATATCTACAATTGTTTAAAATCAATGAGCAAAAATCACAATTTGAACCGATCCTATCTAATTTGCATCAAGAATATACAAAGAATTAAAATTCCTATTTAATTCTCCATTTAAAGTGATGAAACTTTACTGTATTTACCAGAAAACTGCTTCGGAAAATTGCAGAGAAAAAGAGAAGTAATCAAAGTCTATGTTTCTCTTGAAATTGGTAACTTTTATATATAGGTGTATGATCGTTCATAGAAAAGGGAGGAATATGTGTTGATTGTGTCAATCTTTAATTATACTAGAAAATCATTAAACCAAATTTTGTTTCCTTACTTCAATTTAGTTTGGCGGCAACATATGGAAAAAGATACACAGCGTAAATTATACCCTGGTTGCTCCAAATCATTGTTGTCATTTCTCGTGAAGTTACTCAACATAAAATTTTGAACCGAATGACCAACTATGATATGATTATTTCGCTATTCAAAGAATATCTACCAGATGGTGATATTATTCCTCCTTCATTTTATGAGGCGAGAAAGGTTTTATCAGGAATTGGTTTGGGATATGAACTTATACATGCATGTAAAAATGATTGCATTCTTTTTTGGAAAGAGCACGAGTCATTAGAAAATTGTTCTGTGTGCAAAGAGTCTAGATGGAAAGTCAATGATGCCAAAAGAAAAAAAATCCCCCATAAAATACTGCGCTATTTTCCCTTGAAACCTAGGTTACAGCGGTTGTTTATGTCAAAAAAAACAGCTTCGGATATGCGGTGGCATGCTAATAGAAAAATCGGATCTGATGACACAATGGTTCATCCGGCGGATTCTGTAGCTTGGAAAGATTTTGATAAACAGTACCCTTGGTTTGGTCAAGATCCTCGTAACATACGTCTTGGATTTGCTACTGATGGGTTTAATCCTTTTGGTAATATGAATAATTCTTATAGCATATGGCCAGTAATTTTAGCGGTTTATAATTTACCACCTTGGCAATGCATGAAAGAACCTTATCTGATGTTGTCTCTTTTAATTCCTGGTCCTAGATCACCGGGAAAAGATATTGATGTATATATTAGGCCTTTGATTGAAGAGCTAAAGGAATTATGAGTTGGAGTGATCACACGAGACGCAGAAAGTGGAGAATGTTTTCGGCTGCATGCAGCAATTTTATGGACAATCTTATAGCATATTGCAGGTGGAATTTTTTCCCGTCCTCATCCTCTTAAGAGCCATTTTTATTGGTAAATTTAATTTTAGCATCGAACTCTGAGCTGGTGTGATATTTTCCCAGTTTACATCTTTAATAAACATTTTTAGTTATTTTTTATTTATGATTCTCAATGAATTATTTGTTGTGATTATTGTAGAAAAAAGGCAGATTCATGGTTTGATTTGGTGGATTTCATGCGATATAAGAACACCTGGTTAGTTCATTGGTTCTTTACATTTGCTTTTACATTCTTAACATTTTGTCTTTTGATATATATAGATATATATATCTCTGATTATGTTTTAATTTGTTGCAGTTTTTAAGTTGATTATAATGTTCCATAGAGAAAGATGAAAAGTACAAGAACAGTGTTGCGGATTTTTAGTAGATGTATGACTCCAATTAAAAGGCTAAAATATCATATTTAAGTAGATATTTTTCTTTATGTTTGTTTTGGGTAGCTAAATTTAATTGTTTATGTAACTATTATTTTGATATATTTTAGCAAAAAAATTGGATTACATTTTATAATTGTATTACGACTTATTGTTATCGGATTTTGGTCAGTAAACTTACATTTCAACAACTATATTTAATGACATCTTTTGGTCATTGAATAGTTCAAAATAATTAAACTTTAACAACCATCTCTTTAATATATGTGACCTGGTTGGTAAAAGAATGAGTTTCACTAGCCAAAACAATATGGTTGTTAAATGTAAAATTATGGACACAAAAGTAATGTTATAGTAACAAATATCTATTACATTAGAAAGGGAAAAAATTGTGGCTTACGACTACATCTTTAAAGACAACTATTAACTAGTCACTACACATAAAATTTTGTTGTAATACGTAGATCATTAGCGACCATTTGATGCTACAACAACTACCTCTCTATACATCAGCGACTAAAATATTCCTGCTAATGGTCAAGTATTTTAAACACCACTACAAATTGGTCATTAAACATGAATTTTTGTTGGTATAAATATAACATTAGTGACAATCTAATGTTGTAGCGACCATTTATATCTATATTAGAGACCAAAAAAATTGTTGCTTATAAACATGCCCTTTACAGACCACTTGCGAATGGTCCCTAAATATGATTTTGGGTTGGTGTCAAAGGCACATCAGTGACCACTTAATTATGGTGCGACCACTAATCTCTACTTTAGCGACTACAAATAACATTGCTCATGTACATGTCTTTTAGAGACCACTAATGATTGTTCACTAAACATGAATTTTGGTTGTTGTAAATGTAGCAATAGCAACCACATAATCCTACAACAACCAGTCATACAACATTAGCGACAAAAAAAATCATTGGTAATGACCAAGTTTTTTAGAGACCACTGGTGTTTGGTCGGTTAACATGGAATTTGGTCGGTGTACACATGACTTTAGCGACCATGTAATTATGAAGTGACCATATGTACATACATTAGCGACTAAAAAAAATGTTGCTCATGGCTGTGACATTTAGGGACAACAAGTGGTTGGTCACTACACACAATTTTTTTGTTACTATATTCATAACATTAGCGACCCTGCAACGCTACAACGACCACCCGTCTCTACATTTGCGACACAAAATATTGTTCCTAATGGTTGTCTTTTAGGGACCACTAGTGGCCGGTCACTAGAAATGAATTTTTGGTTACTATACACATAACATTAGTGACCATACAATAATGCACCGACCATACATCTCTACATTTGCAACTGAAAATATTGTTGCTAATGATGTTGTTCTTTAGCGACTAATGGTGGATGGCCGCTAAACACACACTTTCAGCGTCCAAATTAATCGTTCGTCGCTGCGTAGCTTTAGTAGCCAGTGTGTACTGACCAACCTTGTTCTGGTCACTGAAGGTTTCTGTAACCGTTTTTCCACTTTTAGTGACCAATCTCGAATGTCGCTGAAATCGATTTTTCTTGTAGTGACTTGAATAAGGGCATTTTTGTCTTCACAAAAAAAGAAAAAAAACTTAAATTATTCATACTTTTAGTAATACTGTAGATATAAATAGTATTAATATAGAAGTATATAGATAAAATTAAGAGGGCGGCATTGAGATCATTTTATAAAAAAAAACAGATGAATTATACCAACTATTTTATTACATGGAGTAAAGTGCCCTTTAAACATATCACGGAAATTAATTTGTTACTTACTCAAATGAATATGTGGTTCAAAAATTCAAATAGCCTAGATTTGTTTTTATTATTCAATATTTATATACTTTTATTTTCCAAACTCGAGTAAGTGCAACCTAAATTTATTGTATTAAAAAAAAAAAAAAAAAACCCTGAATTTACCCATTGTTTCATCCACAAAGAACTCAAACAATATGATCTTTTCCTTTTTTGTTAATAAGGGAAAATTACTCCTCTCATTATCACAATATTAGCATACAATGCTATTTCTTGATATGAACATTTAATCGGATTTAATTCAAAAGATCCCAATTTGATTGACGAACAAGGAGAAAATGCAAGATACTATCCTATGTTATTTAAAACCTGGATAAAACTACTTTGTGATTTTTTTTACACCAAATATTCTTATATTTTTTAAAATTCTACTTATAAAATCTAATTTATGTTAGTTACTAATACCGTTAGTTTTTAATTGAATTGCTTAAATTAACCCTATATATAGTAAAAGTACATGGGCATTTTGTGCAAAAGTAAAAAATACAAGGGAATTTTATGCAAATATTCAATACTAAAAGGGAGTTTTGAGCAAATGTTTGAAAGTATAAGGGAGTTTTTTGCTGAAAATATTATGCAAAACAAAGAAAATTGCATATTGTTCGTATGAAACACATTCGCGTTAAAAATTAGGTGGAAGGAGACAAATTGGATGTTTTATGCAAGATTTATGAAAGTACAATGAAGTTTGATTAAAAAAAAAATTTCACAAGATAGTTTGGTGCATGTTTTTCATAACACAATGTAGTATTTTGCATTTCCCCATACTAACAGTCAAGAAAGAATTGTTGTTGATCTTGAGACCACTTACAATGAGCAAAGGCTACCTAGTAAGATTCTAAAACTCTGATTTCACAACAGTACTGATAAATCTTATGAAAATTAAATGAAATATCTACAATTCTTCAAATTATTCATCATGTTTTCGATTGTAACGACTTTGTGCAGAAAATGGAGCAGTTTTAACTGTGCATGACACTCAATCTCCTTGAATGCAAATTTTGTTCATTTTAGTCTATATTTTTGCTCGTAAATGACCAAAATAGCCCCATCTTTCACTCAACAAGTTTTAAGAGAAGGGACTTCTATAAATGGAGAGTTCAAAGTAAGTTCAAAATCTATTCAATTTTCTTTGATAAGTCAGTGAATGTACATAACTTTTCTGCTTTGACAATCAATATTTTAGGAATTGACAATAAAGTAAAAACACATTTAGATCATTTAGCTAACAAATACTACAAGTTATCTTATCAGACTTCATCTCGAAGCCTAAAACATCTCAGCCATTCCATGAAAATACATACATCATCAAAAACCAAGTGTTGACAATACAGAAACACATACATAACATAATCATTAATTTTTTTACCTGCTCGAAACGACTTATTTAGTTTTTGGCCTTAAACTTCCGTATCACATCAAGAAGAACACTATCTTGATCTTCACCTTTCAGATGATCAAGTAACATACACATAGTATCCGAATCCAGGGAGAAATCCTTTCTTGTCATTTCTTCCAAGAGTGGAATTGCCTCGTCAATATTCTTTGTTGTTCTGAGAAAACCCCGGACGAAAATATTGTATGTGTTATTACTAGGTAAGCAACCGTTTTTTTCCATTTTCATAAGCAAATTTTTAGCCTTTTCTATCATCCCTTCTTTACAAAGCGCACCGATGATGATGCTATGTGTTATAACATTAGGTTGCAAACCTTTGGAAGGAAGTTCATTGAAAAGTTTTCTTGCAGAGTCGAGTTTTCCATTCTTACACAATCCATCAATGAGGATAGTATACGTTACTATGTCAGGATTAACACCATTACATCCCATTGCATGTAGGAATGAAAATGCCTCTTCCATTCTTTGATTTCTGCATAAGCCATCCAACAAGACATTATAAGTCATTAAGTTAGGAACCACTTGACAAACTTCAATCTCATGGAAAAGCTTCCAACCAGCATCAATTCTACCAGCACAAAATAATCCTTGTAACATGGAGTTATAGGTAACTATTGTGTGCTCCAACCCTTTACAAGGAGCTTCAAGAAAGAGTCTCCAAGCTTCATCCACGTTACCTTTCTTGCAATACCCATTAATCAAACTACCGTAGGTGATAATACAGGGCTTAAGGCTTGACTCCACAATCGAATGAAATATTTTTCCTGCTTTTTCCATTTCTCCTCGCATACAATATCCATCAATCAGTGTAGTGTAAGTGACGATATCAGGATTAATATTTCTTTGCTTCATAATTTCCAACATATCTTCTGCATCTTTCACCTTTCCGTCCTTGCAAAATGAATCCATCAATATATTAAAAGTAAACACGTTAAGAGAGATCTTGTGAGTCGCCATGTCATTTAGTAAGTTTAGCACATCATCATATCTACCGAAATCGCATAATCCTTGAATAATACAACTATATGTGACGACATCAGGCGAATTTCCCCTGTCAATCATCCTGGCTAAGAGTTGAAGAGCATCATCAACCCTTCTATTTTTGCAGAGACTATCAATTACTGCACTATAGGCTTTGACATTTGGTTTGTAATTTCCTTTTTCCAATAGCACAAGCAAATGAGATGCTGAAAGAGTGTTCCCTGCTTTGCACAACCCGTTGATCACAGTGAGGAACATAACTTCATTAGGCTCACAGATTTTATGTTTCAACAATTTCTTGAACAATTTTTCTGCCTCGGCCACCTTCTTCTCTAAGAATAACCCTTTAAGGAGAGTGGTGAAGGTTGTTGTATCTGGTTCATAGCCGCGCTTGAAGAAGCTTCCTAACATTGCAAACCCGAAATCTACCCGATTAAGAAGGCAATAACAATTAATCGCAATGGTCATGGTGTAATCATCAACAGGGACTCCCAGTTCACACATTTCGTCAAACATACTGAGGGCAGCAGAGTATTGTTTCATTTTGACCACCAAATTCAATAGTTTGGTGTATTCGATAATAGAAGGGTGAGGTCGCATTTTTAGCATATCACGAAACATGTAATTAGCATCTTCAACCTCTTTTATGCGACTGAAATCCAAGCTAGGTTTGTAGTTTTTGTGGCTGTCAATGTGAAATTTTGAGCGGTAACAAAGATATCGAAACTTACTCTCAATTCCTCTTCGAATCAGCCTAGTGGCATCTCCCCTCATCTTCTTCTTCACTGGTATCTTGCGATTAATTAACACTGTTGTAATATCTGAAGGATAAAGGAAGAAAGAAATAAATCAAAAGTTCAATTTAAACAGTAACAAATGTTGTCAAAATATGTTTTTAGCAAATGGCTCCCTCTTACGGTCTTTTCAAAATATTGTTGCGGTTATTTATGTTTTTATTGTTGAATAATAAAATACTTATAATTATTTAAGTCTAAAACTAGACTTCATTAAAATGTAATTTTTAAATTCTGTAGAAGAATTTATAGATATTTTAGTTAAAAGTTTATGGTGAATATATTAGATCTAGATCAAATAGTTATACTTATTGAACCTTTGACAATTACACAATTGTATCTAATTTTTGGGGGTAATATGTAGGTATCAATTTTAAATTTAGTCAAATTCCAATTTATAGTTTTTTGGGGTAAACATTTAATAATCTCTTTGAAGGAACGAAAATGCCAATGAAGTCATGCTTAAATACAATATTAATCCTTAACTCTTGCTAGAACGTGAAAATAAGACATCATATCTCTTGTTTTTAGTTATGAAAAAATAGGCGTAACAAATGCCTTTATATCGTAATAAATAATGTATTTTTTATTACGGAAAACACCACAGGGAAATTCTTATACAGATCGGGTTTGGCCGAACCCAAAGCAACTACATGGCAAGTGTAATACACTTGCTTTGGGATTGGATGTAGTCATTTAACTCCCAGGAGAGTGACCAATCACAAAGCAAGTGCGATACACTTGCTTGGTGGTTGGTTGGGTTTGGCAAAGCCAGGCATGGACAAGAATTTTCCCCGTAACAAGCAGTCAAAAAACCAATCCTTACGGTTTTCTAGGCGTAACAAAAGGCCTATATTTCGTAATAAATAGTTTTTGTTACGAATGTTTAACCGTAATGAAGCATTAGCTACGCCTCCAATCCTTACGGTCCAAAAATCGTAATCTGTCATTTCTATGGGTCTATCTAAAGGGTCATTTGTGGTGAAGACCCCTTTGTGCGCAGAGTGTACAACAGTATGGTGGGAACCCGGGGCTTGGTGGAGGCACATCCTGCGATTTACATCCTTCAGGGTTCTAGGGCAAGGGTTCTGACGGTCCAGTATTAGTCAAGTGTAAGCTTGTACACCTGGGTTATCAAAAAAAAAAAAATAGTAATCTGCCCGTAATAAAAGGGTATTTATTACGAAATATATATATTTATTACGGATTTCCCATTGTAACAAAAAATCATTTTTCTTATAGTGCAAGCAATATATATACAATTTTAGTCCCACTTATCAGCAATTTTAATCATAAATTCGTCGGAACAAAACCAGTGCTCATAAATTGTCACACAAACTGAGGCATTACTATTTTTCCCTAATAAACGTGCCCATAAATTGTCACAATGCATAGATGAATATAGACATTAACTTTGACATTTAAAATCACATAAAACCATATAGCATGAATGAAACGTTCCTACGTTGATTAACAATGCTAACTCGAAAAAACCCTCAAGTTTTCAGCGTACCTAACCAAAGCAATATAGCATGAAACGTAAACTTGACCACTTTCATCATTTTAATTTCTATTAGAAAAGTACACGTACGATGTATGTGTCTAGTTTTAATTTTATAGGTATTTTTTTCATAAATTAGTGTAAAATTTGTCCTTTTTATATCATAGAATATCATATATTTATGACTGATCATTTTATTTTAATGAAATTTATTTTTTTAAATTATTATTGGTTTTAAAAAAAATGATGGCTTTGAATAGTTGTAATAAAATATATAATGATGACTGATTTAGTCTTTACTTTTAATAAAATTGGTTCTAAAATAAGATCATAAAAATATTATTTAGTGCATTCCATAATAGTAATTTTCATGTCAAGTTTATCCGTTATTCATCAATGACACATGTTTCATCCGTTTCTTCATAAATTTTATGGATTTCACGAGCATTTTTTCTTACTGGTTTCACCACTATTTTCACCATCTTCACCAGTGTTTACCAATTTCACCAGAAGCTTCATCGGTTCATATGTTTTCACTGTTTAATTTTTTTTATCTAGTTTTCCTCTTTTTAATCGATTATACATTTTTCATTGTTTTTTCATTTTTTTCCGATCTTTTTTTCCAATTTAAACAATTTTATTCCAATCTCTCATTGTTTTTGTCGGATAAATTTTAACTCGTTTTCACCTATTTCACTAATTTCACATGCTATTCACCTAAATTTTTCATTGATTAAACATGTTTTTACCGATTTCTAGCTTTTTTGACTAATTTTATTCGTTTCTTTACAAATTTCACCTAAATTTTCATCGATTCTTATGTTCTCACTGTCTAAATTTTGTTTTCCCGGTTTATTTTTTTCAGCGATTTATCCCTTTTTTTTAATCGGTTATAATATTTTTCATTATTTTCTCATTTTTGGTCGATTTCTTTGGTTTTTTTCTTCAGTTTAAACCAGTTTTCCATCGATTTCACTAATTAAACTCTTTTTTAACTGATTTCACTTGTTTTTAGCATTTTAAACTGTTTTTATCTATTTTTCATTTTTTTCACCAATTTCACATATTATTCACTTGAATTTTTTATTGAATTTTATTATTATTCACTTGAATTTTAACTGATTTCACTTGTTCTTACCAACCTTACGTTTTGATCGATTTTATCCCTTTTTAACCAGCTTTATCAAATTTTATTGGATTTCACCGGTTTCATCATTTTTCTTAGAAATTCCGTTCTTTTCATCCATTTTTCACAAATTTTACCCCTTTTTTATCGATTTCAAATGTATTTAAGATTTTACATTTATTTTTTCACCGATCTAAGGTGCACATATGTTGTACATGTCTATTTAATTTATGTGATATTTTGTTGTAAATCAGAGTAAAATTAACTTCATTATGTTATAAAATAGCACATATAAATGACTATTACTCAATATATTAACTTCACCATGGGTATTTTAATCGATTTCTTTAGTTTTTTTCGGTTCAAACCATTTTCTAATGGTTTGACATTTTTTTTGTTGGTTGAACTTTTTTATTTTATTGATTTCATTTATTCTTACCAATTTAACCAATTTTCACATGTTTTCACCGACTTTAGCCCTTTTCACCTATTTTATCCAATTTTCACATATTTCATCATTTTTATGTAATTTCGTCGTTTCACCAATGTCATTCATTTTTTTCGCGAATTTCATTTGAATTTTCATCGATTTGCCGAATTTTCAACTCAAATAATTATACATCTTCAATTACTTTTAAGTATATCTCAAATTATCTCACTTACCTTATCATTTCAAAGATATTTATATTAATTAGTTTAATTCAATTTTCATTGATTCTTACTGATTTTATATTTTTTACTGATTTACTCGTTCTTGATCAATTATAACCTATTATCCATAGTTTTTCCTATTTTTCATCGATTTCTTTCTTTTCTCCTATTCAAACCAAAAAAATATATATATATTCTACTGATTTAGTTCATACTATTATTGCTAGTTAATTTTTTTTCTTCTAATTTTACTTATTTTTATCAGTTTAACTTATATTTCACATGTTTTTTTTAACAATTTCACTTGAATCATTGATTTCACATTGTTTCACAGATTTAACCTTTTTTCAATGATTTAACCCATTCTTCATATATTTCACCCATTAGTCATTGATATCACTGATTTGTTTCCCATTTTTTCAGAAATGTCACCCGAAATTTCATCGATTTCGCATGTATTTATCGGTTTTACTGGCACTTTTTATTACCGATTTCACCCAGTTTTTCACCTCTTTCACCAGTGTTCATAAATTTCATGTAGATCGATTTCACATGTTTTCATCAATTACATAAAAGTTATTAGATCGATTTCACCAATTTTCATTGATTTTCATCCGTTTCTTAACTTATTTCACATGTTTTTCTCGAAAATATTTTCTTGAAAATTTGGGGTAATTATCTAATGTCAAATAAAGATTACTTAGTTCACTAAGTCATAAGCATTTTTTTTCATTCATTGGTAAGATGCGGTTCTACTTTAACATATTTTATGATATTTAAGATAATTTGATTTTTTTAAGAAGTGACATATTGTACTAAATCTTTAAATGATACAAATAATATTTTTTACAACTATTCAAAATAATAGTCTTTATTTTTATTTTT
This sequence comes from Penstemon barbatus, assembly GCA_003313485.2. Taxonomy (NCBI): domain Eukaryota; kingdom Viridiplantae; phylum Streptophyta; class Magnoliopsida; order Lamiales; family Plantaginaceae; genus Penstemon; species Penstemon barbatus. The sequence goes on along the minus strand of CM064884.1, from coordinate 23,426,178 downwards.
ATGTGTTATAAGAGAACAATAATAAAATTGTAAAAGTGATTTAGGAGTTAATTTCTTAATTATTGAAGTTAATGTAAGAAATAACTATAATAAGACTTCATATCTAATTGGAATATACTTTTGTTTTTCTTCCATATTCATGGTGCTTAGTTAGAATGCAAGGAAGTTACAAATTTTCTTAAAATATTTTCCTACCAAAGTTTTGATGTGAAAATTTAAGGAAAATTCATGTCTAATTATATTTTATTAATATACTTTACAACTTGAATAAGGGCATTCTTGTCTTCACAAAAAAAGAAAAAAACTTAAATTATTCTCACTTTTAATAGTAGTAGTAATAATAATAATAATAATAATAATAATAATAATAATAATAATAATAGAGTATAGATATAGATATAGATAGATATAGATATAGATTAAACATTGGGTGAAATCGGGTTTCACGAAAATTCTCCTTCCATCATAATTATCTAATATTTTCAGACTTAATTTTTTTTAAATGAAATTTGTATACATAAATATGGATTTTTTGCACTTTGCACCCTCAAAATACAGAATTTGCACTTAATACCCCCAAAACAATAACTATTCAGCACTTAGCACCGCCTTCCTTTTTCCGACATCGTTGGCCACCGGATTAAAAAATATTCTAGGGGCAAAAAAGGTAATTCGTTTTTGGATGTTTGCCACTTCGCATCCCTGAAATAGAATTATCACTTAACACTCTCGAATTAAGAACAACTCAACAACTTGCACCCCACAACACAAGAAATGTGCATTTTGAACCATCGAAACACATTAACTTTTAACACCCTTAAATTAAGAAAAAAATCAGCGACCAAAACCACTCGTTTTTTTGAGTTGACCACCGGAGTCAAGAAAACTTAGGGTCAAAATAGGTAATTCATTTTTTTCTTTCTTAAAATTTGCAGAATACGACATACGATATACTATTTTCTCTCTCCATCTTTCTTTCATCAATATTTTTTTATTTCCCAAAGGTTTAATTCCCTTCGAAGCGCGTCAAACACATAAAGTGGAACCTCTCCCAATAGGGATTCGAACCTGAGTAAGCTACTTTGTAGTAACTAGTTCCTTCCACTAGAACAATCACCAGTTGATTTTCATCAATATACATATCTATGTTGTAGACTTATATAAAAATTTTGTTTTTGTAATATGATTCAATCAATTTTATTTATATATATGGTCATGGAGAAACACAAAACTATCACTTTGCACCCCGAAACAGGAACAATTCAACGCTAAGCACCCCGTATTATTTAAGGGCAGAGTTGACTATCGGAGTCGAAAATCCAATTGCAAAATTCAATTTCTAGAAGAAACTTTACAATCATGAAGTTCCTATAATTAAATATTGTATCCAGTCTTATTCCCTACTACCGCTTCGAATTGGTCAATAAATTATTTTAGTATAGTTTTGTCATCAAACAAAGTCGGCAATTGATCACAATAAAAAAGAGAAAACCGGCAAAAGTTTTATTTGAGAGAAAAAAGAGAGATTTTGTGATCATGGAGAAAGAACAAAATCTTAAGTGCAAAATTCTAATGTTTCCATGGTTAGCTCATGGACACATATACCCTTTTCTTGAATTAGCCAAAAGACTCTCAAAGAAAAACTTCAACATTTATTTGTGTTCTACTCCCATCAATCTTGATTCAATCAAAAAAGATCAATCCAATTATTCTTCATCAATTGAACTCATAGAACTTCAAATCCCTGAATCGGATGAACTTCCAAAAGAGCTCCACACAACCAAGAATCTACCACCAAATCTATTGCCAATTTTGTTACGAACCTTTCAAAAATCAAGTTCGAGCTTTGAAGATATCATAAACTCTTTAAAACCCGATCTTTTAATTTACGATTTTTTTCAACCATGGGCTCCCAAGTTTGCTTTATCCAAAGGTATACCCTCTGTTAATTTCGTAACTTCGGGTGCAACTCCGTGTTCTTTCTACCACCATATGTACACCAAAGGGACTAGCTCTGATTTCATTTCTAAAGCAATATATATCTTAGATCAAGAAAAAATAGATGTTCGTGCTCGTCTTCAGGCAAATTTAAAAGATGCTGATGAAGATTTTGCATTTGGAAACTTCACAATGTCTAGTGAAATTATTTTAGTTAAAAGTTGTAGCGAAGTTGAAGCAAAGTATATTGATTATCTCTCGGTTTTGAGCAAGAAACGAATTGTACCAACCGGTCCACTTATTGCGGATTCTAATGATCAAGAGGAGCAATCATACATCATAGATTGGCTAAATGGTAAAAATCATCGTTCTACGGTGTATATATCGTTTGGTAGTGAGTACTTTTTATCAAAAGAGCAAATTGACGAAGTAGCAAAAGGGTTAGAAATTTGTGATGTAAACTTTATATGGATCATTCGATTTTCTTCTAATGAGAAGTTAATTAACAAAGAAAATGCATTGTCTAAAGGTTTCATCGAACGTGTAAAAGATCGAGGATTAGTTCTTTTCGAGTGGGCCCCACAGACAAAGATTTTAGGACACTTAAGTGTCGGTGGTTTCGTGAGTCACTGTGGATGTAGTTCTATAACGGAGAGTATGTATTTTGGTGTTCCGGTTATAGGTATGCCTATGAAATCCGAACAACCTCTAAATGCTCGACTTATGGTCGAGGTTGGTGTTGGAGTCGAGGTTGTAAGGGAAAGGAATGGGCAATATTTGGGCGGAGAGATAGCAAAAGCAATAGATAAGGCGATCGTGAATAAGGCATTTTCTGAAAGGTTGAGGTGTAGAGCTACAGATTTGAGTGAGAAAATAAAAGAGGAAGAAGAACAAGAAATGGATGAAGTAGCCAGGCAGCTAATGAAACTTTGTATAAAGAACAAGTAGTAAGTACTTTCTGTTGAATTCCAGACAAGCATGTTAAGTTTTGGTGGATTTAAGGATGTTTTTAAAGGACCATTTGCAGAATTATCACATTTATCTAATTTAATTAGCAAATATTGTGTTTTGTTAGGAAAAATATGACAATAAATTACATGGATGATGGATGCATAAATGAAGCCCAACCCAAATTGAAACTCCAATAACCTATGTCCCAAAATTAACTTCAAGAATTCTAAGATTCAGTTTTGTTAAGTCTATTTTTTTCCTTAACTAGATATTTTGTTTTCTTATTCTCCAACTTTCTTCAACAAATTAGATCATATTCTTTCTCTACCATCTTTCACTGTCTAATTATTGACTCCAATAAATTATTTTTATTCTTTCTCTACTCTCTCTCACTTTATCTTCATCGAGTTTCAATCTCTTGTATCACATTAGATTTCAATTTGGATAGTGATCTTTTTTTTCTCCCATAAAATAACTTATTTGTTATAGAATAACATTCACTATACATGTAACGATTATTTCTCCTAAAAAAAGTTTTTCAAAGTTAAAATTGATAATGATCTATTTATGATCAGTATGTAAAAATAAAAAATTAAGGGAATTGATTATTTTATCTAGGGCTGTCAATGGGTCGGATTCTGGTCGGATCAGGCTCGTCCAGATTCGGCTCCATTTATATCGGATCGAATCCTGTCGGATTCGGATCTTGTTCGGATTGTGCTCGGATCTAGATTTTTTGAATCCAAGGGATCTTGGTCGGATTTGGCCGGATATCGGATATTTTTCGGATCCAATAAATTTGTATTTAAAAAGTTAAATTGATATTTTTTTTCTCAAATAAGTTTATTATCTTTTCAATTTTATTTAATTTTAGCTCACATTTTCAAAGTTTCTTTACTATATTCATATTTGTAGAATGAATATATTGGTTTAAATAAATTTTTAAACGAATTATAAATTACTATCTTCTTAAATTGACGTTGAAATATTGTTAATGATACTTATTTTTATAAATCATTTTGTATATATATCTTTCTTTTTGTTTGTTGTCGGATACGGATCTTCAACGGATCGGATCGACCTAAATCCATATTCGCTCAATGAGTTTCGAATTTCGGATCTTTATAATCGGATCAGGTCCATCGAATCTCTAATCGGACAATTATCCTAATAAATCGGATCGAATTCGGACGGATTCGGATTGAAATCCGCCCCATTGACAGCCCTAATTTTATCTATGAAAAAGTATATGTGAGGAAATATAGAATACGAAGATTTAAACATCTTCTAACTTAGCAAAGTATAATATACACAATTTTTTCTTTTTTAGGACCTAAATTTTGAATTTCGCCTAGGGCTGTGAGAAGTCTAGACCTTCATTAATAGACGAGATTTTTATCAATTAGAAAATATGTATGCGGACTGCGGTGTTTATGCATTTAACTCTATCAACAAAATCTTGCAATTATTTAAATAATAAAAGACGATTGGTGAATCTTGCTTATTGGATCCCTTTTTTTTTTTTTTAATAAAACTTCGGTGAAACATCATTGTCGAAAATTTGAGGTAGGAGTGAGCGGACTTGTTTCCTTAATTATTGGGCTTACATGCATTAATCAATTGAGTCAAAATCTTCATGTTGGAAATTAAAAATAAATAAAAAAAAATCTTCATGTTGGAGTAAACTATTTTAAAGTTATCATGTTGGAGTTAACTTTTGTAAAGTGATCATGTTGGACTGATCCCAAATCCTAATATAGTCTTGGCAATTTATTATTTTTTTAACTAACCTATGATTTCAAGATGTCGCTCGGGGATATTTCCCTGTTTTATGTTAAACCTGCAAGATATTATTCTGTAAAATTTTTATTGCGCGAGACTTTCTTGTGTTTTCAAAAATTCCGTAAAAAATACTCAATTTGTAAAAAAATAGGTCATTTTGGATCGACATATTTCAATAAATAATTTTTAAAACACTTCGAGTTGGTCCCTACAACTTCACTTGATATATTTTTTAAATGATTTCTTGAAAAATATCGATTCAAAACGACCTATTTTTTAGTGTTTTTTGCAGTGTTTTTGAAAACACAAAGAAGTTTGACGCAATAAAATTTTCACTGGATAGTTTTTTATAGGTTTACCATAACACAGGGGAATATTTTGCATTTACCCCATGTTGCACATGTTATAAGGTAAACAAGTAGTGCCGATATTCTTATATTGGACTCTATAAGTCAATATGGACAAGTTTTGGTTCGATCTCGCGATTCCACGAAATTTGGTTAAATTCGTTTCATATCAAGTCTGAACATAAGTTTTGCGGAACTCATATTTCAATATATATATCCAAATTGAATAAACCTTAAACCGATATAATTAAAGAAATTAATTTGACACATACCATGTATTTTTTCTCGATAAAAATATTGAGTTAATTTAACATCCAAATTCAATCTAAATCATATCTCAAATTTTATATCGGAACCATCTAAACAATCTTTTCAATACCAAAACCAAGTGAAATAGAGCCAAATCCTGCCTATAGGCTATAAGGACATGATTGTTCTCACCAGTTTAGCTGTAAGGTGTGTTCCTTGACCCATTATTTTAAGGCTAGCGATATTGCCAGAGCAACAATTGTTGCTGCCAGAGCAATATTTATCAACTACCTAATTTGCCCTTGCCTTAATTATCCTTCTCTCACCTTAATTATTATATCCTCCATTCTCTCTTCATTAATGTCTAATATTATCAATCAGCTTTTTCCTTTCTCTTCACCAAATTAAATTTTTTTTTGTTTAGAGAACTCTTCACCAAATTAATTGATCACTCCTAATACTTTTCCTCTTTCTTCACCAATTTTATATATCTAATTATCTTTGTAACTCATGAAAAGGAAAAGGAGAAGTGAAAAGATATTTAGTCAAATGAAAATAAAATGGACCTTAAAATTAGATCTCTCTATCTTAATACATAATTGAGACTGAATTTTTTAATCCAAAGAGTTATGAATCATGAAATTATAACTCATTTTCTAATTTCCCTTATTTCTCTGAAATTTTTTAGTTCATTACAACTAGCATGAAATTATAATTCAACATCATTTTTTATTATTTTCCCAAACGCAGCCCTTTTTGCCTTTTCTTTTAATCTTTCATTTTTTTTTCAAGAATGGACTGGAAATTTTAGTAGTTGATACGAGGAGCATCAATGGTGTGATTATGAACTTTAATTACAAATTCTTCAGTAAACATCTTCGAATGAAATTAAGTGTAAAACTTATTCTCCATTTACTAACCACACTCTGAAACCAACAAAAAGTAAAAGAAAGAAGAACTTGCATATTGTGCATATGGAGGAAGATGTGGGTTTGCTGAAGTGTGATGGTGGTGATTTATCAAAAAAAAAAAGTGTGATGGTGGTGATTTATCATAAAACAATTTATAAAAAAAGTGTGATGGTGGTGACATTAATTAGCATGGAATAAAGACAAAAGCTGAAAATAATAATTGGATGTTTTAATTGCAGAAATTAAATTTGTGCACTAAAATCAATATTGAAATGTATTTAATGAGAAGGGTAGTTTTGGAAATATATAAATATTGCTCTGGCAACAACAATTGTTGCTCTGGCATTATCGCTAGCCTTATTTTAAAACTAGGTGGGTCCGAGGTCGAAATCTCAACTTCTCCCGTGAGTCAATCACGAGGCGATCATTGTCACACCTTGTCACTACATTGCCTTTACTAAAATTGATTTGTAGGATTTCTCTTTGGTTTACAAGCCTAAAGTTTGGTTGTCTAATTAACAAAACATCTCAGTCTCTAGAGGGTTCTTTTCACTTAGCACCCCCCAAAATGAAAGAAATGAGCAGTTTACACCCTCAAAACATAAAAATAGCACTAGGCACCCTTGATAAAAGAACAACCTAGCATGTTGCATCCCTCACTCACTACAACAAAAATGATCTTTGGAGGCATCAAGCTTGATGATATTTTAAAGAAAATGTGAGAAAAAATAAATACACTTACATTTTTTAAAAATGTCAGGAATTATAAATGTTAAATATACTATTTAGTGACATTTCAATATTATTATAGCATTTTTTAATGTTACATCTTGTTATGATAGTGACATTTAACTTTTAGTCACACCGATACAAGTGGCAGTTTGAAAAATGTAATTACGTATAAAATGTCACAAGCAAAGTGCCAATGTCACAATTATAGTTAAAAATAACATTATAAAATATCACTATAGTATAAAAATGTCACTAGTTAGTAAAATTAACATTTATAGTTTGTGACATTTTTAAAAAATATGACAATATTAATATTTTATGACATTTTCTATAAAATATCATCAAGCATGGTGCTACTATTGATCATATTTGTCGTAGTGACTCTTTCCGACAGAATTAACCATCGGAGTAAAACAAACCTAGGGTCGAAATAGGCAATTAGTTTTCTTTCTTACCTAAAAGTCAGTAGGATACATTACAAACAATAGAACACGTGCCCATTTCCTCTCATTCTAATAATATACTTCATTTCTATCCATCTTTGTTTTCAAAGTCAAGCTAAATTACCTAATTCTTGTTGGAAAAAAAACTGAAAATTAAAATCAATTTTTAAATTTTGTAACCTCCGTAATTATGGAGTTGTAACTCCCGTAACGGAAAGCCATTAATTTTTTTTTATTCCGACTTTGCCCTCACTCCGACCCTATAAATAGAGTCTTTCTTTTCTCGGTTAAAACACACCAAAATCACTCTCAATTCTCTCTTACTCATTCCTTCTCTAGAGTTCTAGAGTTTTAAAGAATTTCAGTTCGATTAGCAAAAGTTTGGTGCAAAGCTTCTTGCTAATACCGTTGTATCCTGGGAGACAAACGTTCAAGAAACCTCGAGCACGAACCGGAAGGGTGAGGGAGCGAATTTGTTTTAAGGACACTGTGTTTTCACACAGGCCTCGGTTTGGTTCATTTTGTTAATTGTTGTTTACTTTTTGTCCAAATTATCTTGTAATTTAATTTCAAAGTTTTCCTTTTACGTATACAATATTTTCCTACAATCTTAAGACAAATCGATTCTTCGTAAAAGGAAAACGCTTGGAAAACCTTTGTGACAGAAATTGTTGAAGGGAGTTTATAAAACCTTTTACGGTTTTAATCTTAAATTTTATGGTCAAGGGAAAACAAAGGATATTTTTGTGATTATTTTAACGGAACAGCACGTTACGTTATATACATTAATTGGTTTCAAGTTTTAAAAAATAACTTGTTTCATAAACGGTTACGGACTTTTTGGACAGAAACTTTGGTTTCCAATTCCAAAATTACTTCCCAAATTTTAATCAAGGAATTTTCAAACTGTGATAGTAATTTTCAAGGCTCTCCGGAAAATTAATTTGGTGTTGTATTGAAAATTGTTATTCAAGTACACTTTATCTACATAAGGCACTTACTGGACGTGTAAGGTGATTGCAAAGGTGTTTTGCTTTATGAAATTAGCACTTACTGGACCTCCATTTTAAATAAATTTTCAAGATTCTTTACATAGTTTGAACAAAACTTTTTGGGAGTCATTGAAAATTGTATTGGAAAAACTAATTGTTTACAAACATTGGTAACATCTTTCGAAGGATTTTCTCTAGTGAAAATAACATTTGCAGCTGGTGATGTATTTAAAATAAAGTCTACTGTTACGTAATTTTTATTAAAGGAGTAATTGCAAAGTATTAGCAATACTGGTCCTCCGATTTTATAATACTTTCAAAGTTGTTACAAAAAGTTTGGAACAGAAAATTATTTACATCGATTAGATATCTGTCTTGGGACAGATAAAATTTTTGCGATATTGAAAAAAAAAATTTGAATATAAAGAAATTTGGGACAGAAAATTTAGTGTTGTAATCTTGTTAAGATACTCACTTAAATATTTCTGAATTTCCTTTGTAGAAATTGACAATTGTGTTTTGGTTTCAGAAATGGCAACCAATGAGAACACTGAAGTTGTGGTAACTGGGAACTCATCTGGAGCTCCAGTACCAAACCCAACTGTGGCACCTCTGAGCCAAGTTGGAGCTGTGGCACCTCTGAGCCAATGTTGATAAGTTCTGGATTATCACAGAACATGTGGGGGGAAGCTATCGTATCTAGCAATTATCTTTTAAATAAGATACCCCGGAAAAATCAGGAGAAAACTCCATATGAATTATGGAAAGGTCGAACACCTTCTTACAAATACTTGCGAGTGTGGGGGTGTCTTGCCAAAGTGGTAGTACCTACACCCAAGGAAGAAAGGATAGGACCGAATACTATAGATTGCATATTCATAGGTTATGCTCAGAACAGTAATGCTTATCGGTTTCTTGTGCATGAATCTAAAAATCCTGAGATTCACAAAAACACGATAATGGAATCTAGAAATGCATCTTTCTTTGAAGATATATTTCTAGCAAAAACGAGAAAAGAAGTGAGTTCATTCAAAAGAACTCATAGTCAAGACCATGAGTCTGAACAGGTAACTGATGATGAGCCAACTGAGGTTGAGCCAAGAAGAAGTAAAAGAGCAAGGATAGAAAAATCTTTTGGCCCAGATTTTCTAACATATATGCTCGAAACTGAACCTCAAACCTTCAAAGAAGCTGTAACTTCTTCTGAAGGACCTTTGTGGAAAGAGGCAATCAATAGTGAAATTGATTCCATCTTGCAAAACCATACATGGGAGTTAGTTGAACTTCCTCCAGGTTGCAAACCACTAGGATATAAGTGGATTTTCAAACGAAAAATGAAACCAGATGGAACAATTGATAAATACAAGGCCAGACTAGTAATAAAAGGCTATCGGCAACGAGAAGGCCTTGATTACTTTGATACGTATTCTCCTGTGACGAGAATAACTTCCATTAGGATGATACTTGCTATCGCAGCTTTGCGAAACTTAGAAGTACATCAAATGGATGTAAAAACAGCTTTCTTAAATGGAGATTTGGAAGAAGAAATCTACATGGAACAACCTGAGGGTTTTTCTGCTCCAGGGAAAGAAAAGAAAGTCTGTAAACTGGTTAAGTCGTTGTATGGCTTAAAACAGGCTCCGAAACAGTGGCATCAGAAATTTGATGATGTCATGTTGGAGAAAGGTTTTAAAACCAGTGAATGCGACAAAGGCATTTACGTGAAAGAAACAAAAAATGGCTATGTCATTCTTTGTCTCTATGTTGACGACATGCTTATCGTTGGAAGTAATGATAAGATGATTAAATCCACTAAGGATATGCTGAATGCTAGATTTGAAATGAAAGATATGGGTCTAGCAGACGTGAACTCCTATAGATCCAAGTCAACCTTTATCAAAGAATAAAGGTGAGAGCATCTCTCAAGTGGAGTACTCAAGGATTATTGGAAGTCTAATGTGCCGGATGAGTTGTACAAGACCGGATATAGCATACGCTGTAAGTAAACTAAGCAAATATACTAGTAATCCTGGTACTGACCACTGGAAAGCCATAGTGAGGTTACTGAGATACTTAAGGTATACTCGTAACTACGGGCTATACTATACAAGATATCCAGCTGTTGTAGAAGGATACAGTGATGCAAACTGGATATCTGATGTAAAAGATTCAAAATCCACCAGTGGATATGTATTCACTTTAGGTGGTGCAGCTGTATCTTGGAAATCCTCTAAACAAACTGTGATAACCAGATCCACAATGGAGTCTGAGTTTATAGCTCTAGACAAATGTGGTGAAGAGGCTAAGTGGTTACGCCAATTCTTAGAGGGTATTCCACAATGGTCTAAACCTGTGCCAGCAGTATGCATTCATTGTGATAGCCAATCTGCGATTGGAAGAGCACAAAGTAAAATGTACAATGGTAAGTCTAGGCATATACGCCGAAGGCATAATACCATTAGACAACTACTCTCAACTGGAGTGATTACTATTGACTATGTAAAGTCAAAGGATAATCTAGCGGATCCGCTAACCAAAGGGTTAACAAGAGAGATAGTTGCTAAGTCATCAAGAGGAATGGGACTAAAGCCCATGGAATAAAAACCTAGCGAAGGAAAACCCAACCTAGTTGACTGGAGATCCCAAGATCTAGGTTCAAAGGGACAACCTAACCGCAAAGGTTTAGTTAAGTCACTGTGGGGGTTTTACCCTCAAGTCCATTCATATGATGAAAACAGTGATAACGGTTAAGGTTAAGCCAAGCTTTTAATGATTCTTGTAAAAAGAGTAACTCGGGATACTCTAAGGAAATGAATCACCTATGTGAGAGAGAAGAAGGGCCGCTTCAAAGGGAATTGTATAGGGCACAATTCTTAGAAACTCTTGCTGAACCAGGCAGATGTCCATGGCCAAAACGGACATAACCGTAAGAACTGAAACGTTACGAGGTAAGATGCGTGTGAGGAGTATGTCATCGTTTACATAAACAGCAGAACAGTTCAAGGACACCGTGTCTACTGATCAGCCAGTAAAGTAAACATACTTTCTCAAGGGAAGGTTCAAAGGGTTACTCCTACCTATCCTATGCAAGTGTCTACCGCTGAACTCTATCTTCTTAGAACTTCGTGTTAGGAATTTATTCAATTTTCATTCTTGTGGGGGATTGTTGGAAAAAAAACTGAAAATTAAAATCAATTTTTAAATTTTGTAACCTCCGTAATTATGGAGTTGTAACTCCCGTAACGGAAAGCCATTAATTTTTTTTTATTCCGACTTTGCCCTCACTCCGACCCTATAAATAGAGTCTTTCTTTTCTCGGTTAAAACACACCAAAATCACTCTCAATTCTCTCTTACTCATTCCTTCTCTAGAGTTCTAGAGTTTTAAAGAATTTCAGTTCGATTAGCAAAAGTTTGGTGCAAAGCTTCTTGCTAATACCGTTGTATCCTGGGAGACAAACGTTCAAGAAACCTCGAGCACGAACCGGAAGGGTGAGGGAGCGAATTTGTCTTAAGGACACTGTGTTTTCACACAGGCCTCGGTTTGGTTCATTTTGTTAATTGTTGTTTACTTTTTGTCCAAATTATCTTGTAATTTAATTTCAAAGTTTTCCTTTTACGTATACAATATTTTCCTACAATTCTGCCCTGGGTTTTGTTTGACTCGGATGGTTAATTCTACCGGAAAGAATGAGGGATGCAACTTGCTGGTTTGTTCTTGTTTCAAGAGTGCTCAGTGTTATTTTTATGTTTTGGGGGTATAAAGTACATATTTCTCCTATTTCGGGGTGAAAATTGCAAAAAACCCGCTTCCAGATGAAACCTTGAAATCATGGTACTAAGGAAATGTTTATTCATAATCAAGTCGATAACATATGCTGTATTTATAACTGAGAATCCAGTCTTATTCCTACTACCTAGGTAGTTTAATTTATTTAAGAGATCCACTTTGAATTGGTCAAGTTGAGTTATTTTTAGTATAGTTTTGTCAGCACTCAGAACATTAAAAAAAAAAGAACATTAAGTCGGCAATTGACAATTAAAAAAGAAGCAGATAAATCTCATCTTTCATTTCAGCTTTTGTCTCATATACAGTTTATAGGAATAAATGCATGATATTTTCAAAAACGGATTGGACAGTGATCTGGTGAGTCGATTGGCCACTGATTTTACTGGTTAAATCGATCGGATCGCTTATCGAATTGGATAACATCATAATAATGTAATATATTTAATTTTTAAAATATGTAATATGCATAAAATTTAAACATTATTCTACAATTGCTTAAAAATATATAAAATTTTATAATATATTTAAATTAAATAATATAAATTTTATTTAACTTATATCATAATGGTAATATAAAAATAATTTGTAAACTTATATAAATATAATATGATTATATTTCTTTATAAAAATTTAAAAGTGTAAGTTAAAAATACAATCAACTAAGAAATATTGATTATTTGAGTTCAAAATCAAACTTGCAAAATATATCGATTTTATAGAAATATTGCAAAATATTTTATAGAACAAATTTTGATAAAAAATTATTATTTGAGTATTAATTTTCATTGTTAATTTGAATTAATTATCTAATTTATAAATAAATTTGGCTACACGTTTATATTATTTGTACTTAAAATTCAACAAAAATGATGTAGCTCAAATAGTAAGTAATTTATGTTTTACCTAAGATGTTAGATGTTCAAATTTCACCTTTTACAAGTTTTAGTTTATTTTTAAAATTAAAAAACTTTTAAAAAGAGAAAAAAGAAATTCAGAATCGGATTGAACCAATGCAAACCGGTTCGCCAGTTCACCGCTTTTGGACCGATCAATCCGGTTCAGTCTGGTTCTTGAGTCAGGTGATTTTAGGGGGTAAATCGGACTGGACCAATCTCCAGTTCGAAGTCGAACCGGTCCGGTCTGATTGTAATTACATTGGTCTTATGTGAAATTTGCATGTAAAGAAAAGTTATAGGACATAATTTGTTTGCCAGAAAATTTAGTATCTTGATTTCACGTACCAGTGAATGTTAAGGAAAGTAAAATGCTATTTGCCTCAAATTGTATTTTGTTCTTTAAATCAAATAAGGGTTTTTTTTGGTGTTTTGTACCCTGAAAATATAGGGTTTTGACACTTTGCACCTCGACTTAAATATTTTGACATTTCGCACCTTGAAAATACAATTTATTTAGTACTTTGCACTCTAATACGTGTCTTAATAAAAAGGTTGTTAGTGGAAAAGTATAATAGCCATTTTTTAAATATTATTGACACTTTATACCTTGAAAATATAACTTTTGACACTTTGCACCCTACAATTTAAGTCTACATTGTTGGAAAGTTCCAAAAAATATATTTTCAGGGTGGGTCGGATGGGGTGGGCTGGGTTTTAGTTTTTTTTTTTTTAATTATAATTATTTATTATTTTAGTAAATATTAACAAGTTTTAAATTATATAATTTATTGTTAACTAGATTAACACTAGTATACAAATCTTATATTCAAAAATAATATATTTTCTTAATTTATTTAGATAAATGTTAAAGTATTATTCAATTTATTAATATTGTTTATAAATTAAATTAGTTATTTAAATATAATAAGTAAAGTCTTCAAATTGGTCTGCACGTGATCTTCTCCGAGTCAAATTTCAAATTTGAAAACAATGTAGACTTAAATCGTCATTAAATTTGGAGATGTGGGCTTTTTTGGTAGCTTGAAATGTTATGGGGTAAATTTATCAGTCAACATAAATAATGACACCAACTTTGCAATTATACTTAACTGTCACGTTACCACTTAACGGTAAGTTTTAACGACTGTATCAAATTTGTAACAATTTATTAAAGTGTTATACCAAATGTATTGAGCATATACAACTGTGTAAAAAAGTTGAAAATTAACCTAAAGTGTAGTACCACAATTGCAATTTTCTCTCTATATATATCACCCCCCAAAGTTCAATATATCCCTTAAAACTTGAAGACACGATTTATTATGGGTCCTTAATTTAAATTTTATTTGAACAACCACTAACATCAACTTTGATTTTCAAGGTATTTTCTACTTGTTTATAACTCGTAAAACTCTTTTAAATTTTCAGAAAACTCCTTATAATGTTCAAAAAACTTTGATAGAGTAGCATTGTTCATGTACAAAGGATAATACACATTTATTAGTTTTGTTCATTAGTGAAAAAACAATAACAAAATATATAGAGATAATTAATTTGTGTATTTAATTAATTCATATAACAAAAATAGTAAAGTCGAAAAAGTTAAGACCGCAAAACCCGTCCCAAATCGCTCTAATACGATTGGATCGTAAAGTACAATCTCAAGACTTGTTGGGTTGAGTTTGGACAATAATAAAGTATAAAAAAACTCAATTATTGGGTTGAGTTTGGGCCAATACAAAATCGCACTAACCTACATCACGAAGACCCCTAATAAATAGTCATTTTTTAAAGCAAAAACCTCAAAATACTCTTCTAACCAAATGACTATAGATCTACAACATTTATTATTCTCTCTCATATTGTACTAAGCAAATCCGTGTATATATCTCCATCAATGGCTCCATTGCTTCTTTCACAAAAAATAAAAATAAAAAAAATAAAACTAAAATGTCAATCTGACATATCTCCAGCAATTGACCATTGCTTCTCTCTCTGTCATCAATCTAGCATATCTCCATCCGGGAACTTATTTAAATCAAATTAAATCAGACTCACGATCCCCAATTACACAAGGAAAGTAGAATGAAGATTGCATGTTTTATGTAGAATTTTTGAAAGTATAAGAGAATTTTATACCTAAAAAAATTAACATAATAATTTTGTATAGTTTTCGGCTTTTCGCATAACTCATGTGCATTTCCCCCAGTATTATCATATAATGGTGTCACTTGCCATTTTACCAAATCTCAAAAGGATACCACCTTATATTGCATTGAAATCAAACTTTATCAATCGAATACCGATCAAATCAGTATCATTATTAGTATTGATTTTTAGGTGTATAGAATGTTTTTGCATTTTGTGCTAGGGTATAATTGTCAATTTCCTGCAAAATATGTATCTGAAGTGATTTTTTGCTAATAAAAAATAATTTGGGGGGGGGGGGGGGGTTTGGTTGCTGATAATAATATACGGGTTTCTTGCAGCTATACAAAGTTTAAAGGATATTTTTGTATTTCACTCGGCAAACAATATATGAAACTCAAAAAGCAAATGGAGAAACAGGGAACCACAGACCAGTAGAGTACAAAAAAGGAAAAATATATAGTTGAACTTTTATTCCTGAAGAAGTTGTCAAGTGGGAAAACTGCTATTTTGATGAGGGCCTGCAATTGCAATTTACTCATATCTTAACTTGTTGGAAGTATAGCTGTGGCATATGCCTGAAAAGATCAGTCATTCAGAAGTGAAATAATGTGCCTAAATAAAGGTAATAGACATTATGCTAAATACCTAACAAACTTGTAAAATTAAGGGAATTAGCGCATTTTTCGTGTTATAACTATAGCTTGTTGGCATTTCAACCCCATATTTTTCGGATTGACATATTTGGTGCCACATCTCCAACATTGGTGACAATTTTGGTATCCCAATTCCAAAATTTGCCTGAAATCCCCATGTGTGGGCCAATTTTCATATCACGTGACCTGCATATGGGGATTTCAGACCAATTTCGAAATGGAGCCTCAATTAGTTCTAAAATTGTTATAGATGTTGAAGTTGTGGCACCAAATATATCAGCCCGAAAAGATATAGGGTAGAAATGTCAGCTAGCTATAGTTGTGGGAAAAAATACAATAATTCCTAAAATTAAGAGACAAAACTACTACCATTGGTTTTCAATAGTATTAATATTGCATTAAAAGAAAGTAACATCACATTGATTCAAATCCAGATTTACACCCAAGCTGAAATACTTTTAACACATCCCTCAAGTACAACAAACAAAGATGAAAAGGATAAAATAAACTACTACGGAGTAATACGAAATATAACAAATCACAAACGAATAACAATAATAACACAACACTAGTAACAATGTTGACCATCGATAGCAAACCAAACGTGAATTCGATCGACCGATTCACACAAACAATATCGACAATCAATCTTGAGTAACAAACAATGAACTTTGGAGTGATAACTGAATGACAAACGATCGATTGGTAACCTCGCCAAACATGAAGATGTACTGCATGTATATTTGACATAATATTTATTAGGATGTAACTTTAAATAAATCTTGATCACTAAAACAAAAATCTTAACTTCTTACCAGCATGATATTGTACTAGAACTTTGGAGTATGATCAAGTGGTACTGGTTATCATTCATCTCCAGGAGCAATTATGAGCTTGAATCCACCCCTTATGGTTCTTTGCTGTTCTTTTGCCAATTTTATTTTCTTGGCTGAAAAAACTACGTATTTGGTGACACGTTCCAAGGACAACACCTCGAGGTTTCCTCCCAGCTGGTCAAATGGAACTCCTTCGAGTTTCTCGCAGTTTTTAAGTACAATGCTTCTCAGTTTTGGAAAGGGATCACCTGAGGCTGTCCAATACTTTAGATCTGTTCGTGAAATGTACAAGAATCCGAGCTGATGAAAGCCGCCGCCAAGAGCTTCCCAAGCATTTCCTATAAATGCATTGTCTTTCAATTTGAGCACCTCAAGGGTACCGAGTTTTCCGACTGTAGACATCTGAGTCCAACTCAAATAGGTAGCTGATAATGTTAGAACTCTAACCCTTGGTGGGAATCTATGAGGAAGGCCAGGAAGTGGATTTTCATATGCTACTTTAGGAAAAACATCATTCACAAGCTTTAACTTTTCAAGACGGCCCAATTTTTCCAAGCAATGGGAATCCAAAAGCGTGGCTAGTTGACCACGAATACCCAATGTATTCAGGTTTTTGGCCTTGTTAAACACTTTCTCTGTGCAACTTTTGGGAGATAATCTACTAAGTGTTTGAAGGTTTTCACCTCCTTCACCTTTACCACCATCCACGATGATCAGATTAATGGATGCTTTTGTTTTCACATGCCTAAGCTGCATCATTTTCCATAAATCTGCCCTGAATTCGAGGGTACGTGACAATGTGTGCACCGTAAGAGTTTGTAAGTTCCAAAGCTTGGAGATAGCGTCGGGAAGAACTTTCAACTCATCACCCGAGAGAGTTAGATACCTCAGATGAACTAGTTTGGGAAGGTTAGTAGGAAATCTAGGGAATTTAATAGTTACATCGAAGACTCTGATCAGTTCAAAAGCATCGGTGATGGATGAAATATCTTTGGCCTCCAAGTTAATTGGTGCCTTGGAGAAACACAAAAAGGAACGGGCCTTAGGGACCTTTACCTTTGGTTTTGTCATGAAGAAGTCCTCGACATAAGAATGGATACAAAGACGTCGAAATTTATGCGTTTCCTGAACTGGAGGTTCGAAAACACCTTCCTTGGACTTTTTAACTTCTTGGAGTAAGTTTTGTTTCCCAAATGCAGCTTCATTTTTGCAGAATTCACGTATTGTGTCGTGAACACGGCAAGTTTTGACTTCGCCGTCCGGTTTTGTTTTATCAACCATCACTAAGTTCCTATTGATAAGATCCTTCAAATTATCTTGAGCTATTTCCTCCAAGCTCTTTCCCTGCTTTTGTTGAATGAATCCTTCTGCTATCCATAAATGGGTCAACGTCCAAGCGAGAATCTCAGTATCTTCGGGAAACATCGCCAAATAGAGAAAACAACCTCTCAATTCATGAGGCAATTTAGTGTAACTCAATGATATAATATTTTCCATGTGTTTCTCCCCGTCTTCTTGAATCAGATAAGTGCCCACACTCTCAGAGACCTTTTCCCAGTCTCTCTTCATCGTCATGTTTTCTCCAGTTGTTGAGAATTTTTCAACGAGAACCCCCCCTATCACTATTATTGCAAGGGGAAGTCCACCACACTGCCCTGCTATGATTTTCCCAACTGTTTCCAACTCAGATGGGACTCCGTCTAGCTTACCAAATACTTCTAATTGGAGGAGCATCCAACTTTCAGCTGGATCTAGGAACCGCAACTTGTGGGGTTGTCTCCTACGATTTGCACTCCAAGCCACTTTCTCCTCACGACTGGTTATCAAAACTTTACACATCTTATTATGCTTTGGCAAGACAGATTGGATCTCGTTCCATACCTCAACAGTCCACACATCATCCATGAATATCAAACATTTTCCTATCTTTAGATTCTCTGTAACCAATTGGGTTAACTCTTCAATGCTCTTACTAGATAAGTCTTGTTGTGTGAATTTTTTCATAATCGTGATAAGCACATCCTTTTTGTTGAACTCTTGAGAAACATTAATCCAAATGAGAGTGGGGAATTCATATTGGATTTTAGGATCTTGATAAATCTTCCACGCTACCGTTGTCTTCCCAAGACCAGGCATACCGATGATGGAGATAACTTCAAGTTCCTCCGATGCTTCATTAAGATATCCGATTAATGTTTCCGTCTCATCTTCAAAACCAACTACATTGTCTTGCCTCGGAGCCTGTTCACATGAATCATACGATGATAATTTACAGACTAACAGATGCATTTGTTTATTGACATAACTTGAAGAAATTAAAAAAATATATATATAGAACAAGATCAGTGCATGATTTGAATTAGCATAGAAGTGTCTGCAAGATAATATGTTACGGCCTTACAATCAGCTGCATTTTACTGTTGCATTACTGCTGATTACATCCAAATATATGCTGTCAAAATTTTTAAAGTAAGGACTAAGGAGTATATATGTTGGTTTGAAAATGAAAATACGAGGCGTAACATCCGTCAAGGACCAAACAGGAAAAAAGCAAAATCGGTGTCACAACAATTGCTCGCTGATGAATTTCGCCTACTCCTATTCTATTCGGGTTGAAGTATTTACCCCACAAGTTAATTTTCAGCAATTTCAAACCCCAATTGCAAAAACTAGTTCGAGCCAGCATCATGTGCAGGCCATGTGCTAGGCAAAATAAATTAAGTAATACCTTTACATGTTTATGCAACAAACATAGTTGTTAATAGCGAAAAGTCACGCGAAGAGGCGAGGCGAGGCGAAAAGCGCTAGCTTTTTCTGAATAAAGCGCCTATATATATTTTTTTAATAATAATATGTAGTCAAATAAAATGTGTATATTAATAGATTTAAGTGCACATTCTAATATGTATTAATATACTTAAGTAGTAATATGTAGTTAATTAAAAAAAGTTAACATTCATGTATTAAGTAAAAAATATGTAGTTAAAATGTTGTATAAAATTCATAAAATAATTTATTTAAGTATAAAATAAATAAAATACAATAAAATAAATAAACTAATGCATTTAAGTAAATACTAATATTTAATTGAATAAAAGGGTGTCAAATAATAAAAAGTAGAACACTACTAGCATAACAGTCCTTTATCACAGTCCACTTGTACAGCCAGTAGAATATAAGAAAAATTATTTCAAGAAGTAACCTGTTAAACAGGTAATAGGTAACACAACTAATTTTGAAAGCATTAAATAAGGCTGTACAAAAGGCCGTGAAGAAATGGGATTTTATATAATCATTTTCCTAAAAAGTATCAATGAAAATTTAAAGAAAAAGCATAATTATTATTAGAAGCACAAATTAGTAAAATATATAAGATATGTGACTCTTCAGACAAAACAAGAGGGAAAGTAAAGTGGTGGGCCATGTCACTTTATTATAAACAAAAGGAAAGTTTAACAACAAAAAAAAAAAAGGAAACCGAAAACAAAAGGAGAGAGAAAAAGAAGGTTGTTGCTGCAAATCCTAATCTTCTCATTTTACTCGGCCGTCAAGAGATTCATCTTCTTCTTCATTTTTTTTTCTAACCTCGCCTCGCCTCGCCTCGAAGCTCGCTTTAGCGAGTGCTACAATCACTATTAACAACCATGGCAACAAAATTAGGAAATTTTGTTTTATCCCAACTTTTTTTTTTCTTGCATTTTGTCTCATCCCTCCCCGATCCAATTTGTGACCAACAAAAGAACAATAGAGAAACTAGGGGATGAGATTCAAACAAACTACGGGACTAAATTTGGCGAGGTGATATATCTATAGACGAAAATCAAATTAAGCAATTAATTTGAGATGAATTCCGCAATTTTACATATTTGTCTAGTAACAACATGACACCTAACTATATATCCAGTTGGGAAAAATCAAAACTGCCTATCAGTTGGGATGGATTCCACAATTTTTCCATGAAAATATATGTTGAAAATTAAGCAAGAAAATTCCAATTGCCAATAACAAATTAAATAGGACCGAATTGCCCAATTCTTTTTTCATCATAAAACGTTATTAAAAGTGAAGTCTAGACCTATACCCAAGGCAGCCTTAGGTGGATCTAAAAAAAGGGTAAAGTCCAGCTCTAAAAATGAACAATCTGAAAAATTGGAACAGAGAAGAAGATCGAAGAAGAAAGAAGTACCTTTTTCCTTAGGTCCCTTATTTGTTGTTCCTGATTCGTGTCAGACGCATCAGGAATCTGTAGGTTCACAAAATCAGCTCTAGCTTTTTCGAACACTCGTTTGACCTTACCTTCCCTCAACGAATTAACTTCTCGGGCGAGGTTGAGTTTATTAATTCCGCTGATATTTCTGAGATTCTTTGCTGCAGCTTGGGTGAGACAAACATCGATAATGTCTTCGACTTCGTAAACCACCTCTCTTATCTGTCTCTCCCATTCTTTGAAGAGGTCCTCCTTTTTGCGTCTTTTGGACGCATCATTCAGAAACGCCTTCATTATCGCCAGATCCTCCTCCAGCAGCTTCAGCTCATTTTCCGCATCCGAAATCAGCTTTTTTTGGTATAGCATTATCTGCTTCAGGTTTTCCAATAGGAATGTTACTGCTGCATCTGCCATTTTTTTTTTTAATTCTAGTTAAGAATGTGTGGTTGATTGATTGAGAGCCTTGAAGATGAACGATTGCTTGAAATACTCGATCGGAGACTTCAGAGTCAATGCGTAATGGGTCAACGATAAATTAATTGGGATATATAATGACAGTTTAGCCCTTGTTATATTACATTATTACCTCCCTCTAATTTGAAAAAATGCATTTTACCCTTTATAATTTTATAAAAGTTTCGCATTGCCTCCTATTGTTTTGAACTGCGGAACTTTAGCTCCATGTGTTATGATAATGTGACAGTTTATTCCTTGTATGATGATAAATATGACAATTTATCTCTATGTATTATGATAATTGTGGCAGTCTACCCCCTATGTTACAAAACAATTTTCTATGTCCACTCTTAATTTCAAAAAATGAGTCACATTCTCCGGCTCAAATGGGTAAATTACTTCTTTAAAATTTTCACATGGGAGAAAATTGCACTTTACTTTTCATGCTCACTCTCAATTTGAAAAAGTGAGTTACACTCTTCGACTCAAAGGGTTAAATTGGTTCTTAAAAATTTTCACAGGCGAGTAAATTGCTCTATACTTTTCATGCACACTCTTAATTTCGATAAATGAGTTATACTCTCTGACTTTAGAGGGCAAATTGTTCTTTACAATTTTCACATTAAGTAAATTATTGTTTCAAATCACAGGAAAGATAAATTATATGAATATTACTGGGTAAATCGCCATTACCCCTATTTTTATATGATAGAACCTTAAATTGTAAATTAAAAAATAAAAGTTAAATTGTCCATATTCTATTTCACATCACTTTCAATAGCATTTAAATTATTCCTATATTCAACATTTATGTAAAATTACGGGCCACACCAAAACGAGTCAAAAAGAAATGACAATATAAAATATTTGTAAGAAATATTGTGTTAATTGTGTACATTATTCTATCACACAATCGAACGTATTTGCACATATATCATGATTGTTCTTGTACGTACTAAAATTATTATAATTATTGTATAACCAAAAGTGTAGTTCAATATGGGTAAAAATAATGGTTAAGAACAGTTGTTTCATTATCTTATACATGAAATGATAGTTAAGAAAGCACTTCTCAAAAGGAAAGATCTTTGATTGATTTTACCACTTCATCGATTTTATTCATTTTTTTATATAATTCACCTTAATTATCATCGATTACACATATATTTATTAATTTCATGAACACATTCGAACCAATTTTACAATGTTTTCACTGACTTCACTAATTTCACCCTCGATTTTACATATTTCAACGATTTTATAGATTTTTCACCGATTATTTCAAGAAAAAAAAAATTCCCATGAAAATTTAACGCTATGCATGTCTTAATATTATTTCCATGGATGTTATATATATTTTATTTCTCTAGACAAAAGTGTCATAATATATACTCCTATACTTTTTTTCCGGATAAAAAATAAATAAATCTTGGTAATCAAGGTTAAGACCAAGAAGGAAATTTCGATCAGTGCTTCCATGCCATGATTAAAAGCTTCACAACATTTGTACTTTTGAATTTTATATAAACTATAATGTTGTAGAGTTTAAAATTTTGGGCTTTCTCTTTTTAGGAAATTCTCTTGTTTTTCTTAATCAATTTTCTATCTCTTCTCTAACTCTATTTTTATCTCTATATCTATTCTCTATTATTATAAAAGCATGAATATTTCTTAACTTTTTTATGCGGACTAAAATGCCCTTATTTAAATTGTAAAGTGATATTAATTCAATGGTAAATATGTAAAAGTAATTAAAGAAGTATAATTAGACATGTAGTCTTGTTATATTAATTTATCTCCTATATAAACTCCTAAATTTATAAATTCTCTCTTACATCAATTTTTGTAATTTTAATCTTCTTCACTTATAGATAAAAACGAACCATTAAAAAATATTATTATTTTAAATAAATCCTAAAAGTATATATAAAATTATTATATTTTAGCATCAGTAATTATTGGAGTAAAAAAATACTAATTTAAAGATTTAGTAACCATAAGTCATAAATACGCTAAATATAAAATTCAAAATGAAATTCTCTTAATTATCATTATGTTAAAAAAAAAATTAAGATTGCATCGCATCTTAGTATGAATGAATTAAAAATACTTATGACTTAGCTAATCACGTAATTTTACTTTGGCTAGAATAGAAAAATATATAAAATATTCAATAATATCAAGACATGCACAACCTCGAAATTTCATAAAATTCTTTTCGTGAAAAACGGGTGAAATTGGTGGAAAATTGTCAAATCGATGAAAATTCGGGTGAAATTGGTAAAAAAAAAAGGTTCCACTGAAATCGATAATTTCATGTGAAATTAATGAAAATTTGGGTGAAATTCGTGAAAAATGATAAAAACTGGTGAAACAACAACATATAAAGCTAGTGAAATCGATGAAAAATTAATAAAAGTATGTGAAAACTGTCAAATCAATGAAAATTTAGGTGAAATTGGTGAGAAGAATATGTGAAATCACTGAGAAAAAAAAAGTGTGAAATAGGTGAAAACGGGTAATATGATAAAAACATTTAAAAACGGGTTAATATAATAAAAACATGTGAAATCAGTAAGAAAAAGAGTTTAACCGACAAAAGAAGGTGAAGCCGGTATAAAAATAATTTTAAAAAAAAACAAAAGGACAAAATCGTAAAAATATAGGATTCCTCCATAACCTAATTCGGATGCGTCAGTTTCCACAATTTTAAAAGCATCTGGATTAGCTATAGCCAAGCAAGGAATTTCCTTAATCTTATTTTTTATTTTGATTACGGCTTCAGTATGAACCTTAGTCCATTCAGGAAGATTTTTTCTTAACCTTTCAAATAAAGGTTTAGCGTCTATTGCTAAATTTTTATAAAAGTCTGAAATATAATTAAGACTTCCTAAAAATCTTTGTAATTGAGTTTTCTCTTTAAGTTCATTTGGAAATTTTTCTCCAAAAGCTATCGATCTGTCAATAGGGAAAATTGTCCCTTCCTTGATATTATGTCCTAGAAATCTTATTTCTGTTTGAAATAATTTTATCTTTTTAGCCGAAACTACTAATCCTGCCTTTTTAACAGCATTAATAAATGCATATAAATATTTGAAATGTTGATCGATATTTTCTGAGAAAACAAGAACATCTTCAATGTAAACAATACAAAATTTTGTATAAGGACTGAAAATGTCATTCATAATATTTTGAAATTCAGAAGGAGCATTTTTTAGCCCAAAAGGCATCACATTCCATTCGTAATGTCCGAATGGCATTGTGAAGGCAGTCTTATATTTGTCTTCATCTGCAATCTGAATTTGCCAAAATCCAGATTTCATGTCAAACTTAGACATGATTTTAGTGGTGTATAGACGATTTAAAAGATCTCTTTTATTTGGGATAGTATATCTAATCCATCTTAATGCTTTATTTAAAGGCTTGTAATTAATAACAAGTCTATGAACTCCTCTTTCTAATTCAGCTGCATTTTCTACATAAAATGCTGGACAGCTCCAAGGACTGTAAGATTTTCTAATTAACCCTTTGAGTAATAATTCACCAATTTCTTTTTTGCAAATTTCAAGATGGCGTGGACCCATTGCAATAGGTCTAGCCTTAGTTTGAATTTGATTTTCTTTAAAATCTGGTTCATAAGGTAAATTTACAATATGTTTTTTCCTTTCCCAAAAGGCATTAGGAATATCAGCACATATAGTTTTTACGATTGATTCTTGTAGACCATTTATTCTTTTTTGAATTAGAGGTTGTTGTATTTGTTCAGCTATTTTTTTGTAATTGATTTCCTGAGATAAGGAATTAAGAAACTTTTCTTTTCTCTGAATTTTCTTTTGAATTAAATCTATCTCGTGATAACGAGGTTGTGTAATAAAATTAAATGTTATTTCCTGCGAATTAACAGTGCTAGTAATTCCATTATCATCAATGCTTTTAATGGGATAAAGCATATGTAAAAATGGATTCCCTAGAATGACATGATATAAATCTTTTACCATTATAAATGGCATTTCTAAACAAGTTCCATTATTACAGACATCAGTGTTTTGTAACTTATATTTTACTATAAGTTTTCTACCATCTGCCGCATTTAAGATTTCGGTAGTTTTTGAAAAATATCTAGAAGGAATTAACCCTTCATTGATATAATTCAAATCAGCTCCGGAATCTACCATTGCAATTGCAGTGAGAATATATTCTCTATGAACTATTAATTTTATTTTAACGTGCCATTTATGAGTGATTACTCTGTCAATCATGTTTACAAATGATAAGGATGCATTTATATTTTCATCTTTTAAAGATTCCTTTTCAGTTTCTTCATTATTTTCCTCATAAGGATCTGTTTCAAGATTCCTTAACTCGATCAACGACACTCTAGATTTTAATTCACATAATTCTTGTTTAAGAATTTTAACTTCATGTTTTAATTCACTGGTACTAGAATCTCCTAAGATATTTTCATTAGAATACTTTGCTCTATTTAAAATTTCTTTAAGACTATAAGTCTCTGGTTCTTTAAATTTTAATCCTTTATCAGGTTTCTTATGACTATATTGTTCCAAATATTTTTGGAGCATCTCTCTTTTAGCAATAGGATCAGCTATTTGATCAATTATATCTAAAATAAAATTATCTTCTTTTGTTAACACACATAATCCATTAGCCTGACATAAGGTTTTGTAATATTCGCAATTTCCTTCACAATCATTTTCTGATTGCTCAGATTCTGCTTCTAATTCTTCAGAATTTTCTGATTCTTCTTCAGTTTCACTACCATCTATAATAGCAGTAATTTTGAAATTTCTTTTTTCTCCTTCGTTATTAAGAAATAATTTTTCTAAGGTCTTTTTAAGGCCTTCATCTATGTCTAGATTATTAATTTTCTTTTTCATTTTACACTTATTAGCGTAGTGCCCAGGTTTTTGGCATCGCCAACATAGAGGGACTTTTTTCTGCGAAGTAAAAGGATGATTTTCACCTTTGTTTTTATTTTTCTTTTTATAGAATCCTTTCTTTCCTTTTTTAGGAAAATATGTATAAGATTTTGTATTTCTGGAGACTCTATTAGTCTTCTGTTTTCTTTTTTCACTTGTAGGTCCTATAGGAGGTAAACCAATTTGTTCACAGAAGTCTCCTATTATTCTTTTTCCTAAAACCTTTTCCTTTTGAATTTGTCTATGTAATTTTATTTCATTGCACAAATTAATGCCTTCAGAGATTACCTCAGAGGATAAATCTCCATAAGTGTATTGGGCATAAGGTATAATGCCATTATGTTTTTGTTTAATTCTATTTAGAATTTTTTCAGCAAAGAAATGTGGTAATCCTGATAAGAATTTTTCTTTCCAAAAGTCATGTTGACTGTCTTCTCTAGTGAAGACTTTGGAAAAGAAAACATCTTTATACCATTTAAACTGGGATAAGTTTTGACATCTTAAATTCATTAACTGTTCTTGGGTTTTATCCAACTGTAATGAAGTTGTTCCAATAAAATGTTTTGCTATTGTATATAATAGAGTATTTACACAATCTGTAACTGCTACAGGTTGTTCATTAACAATTTCAGTCTTAACTGCTTGCAAAATATGTAATTTAGCTTCTTCTTGCAGGTAAAAATCCCACCATCCTTTTAATTGTCCAGTGAAGCCTTGAGTTATGGCTTTCGCAATATTTTGATCAGAAGTACCATTTGCTTTACATGCAGTTGCAAACATAGTCATGTAATGCAACACCGTTTGCATTTGGTATTCTGACATACCATCAATGTTCCATTCATTAATGGATCTACCGTCAAATTGAACGGTCATGTAATCATCATGTTGTTCTAATTGTAAATCAACTGGAGTATGCCTATGATAATAGGGTTTTGCAGGTACATTATAAACCATCTTCTTCTTGTAAGAAGAGGATAATTTATTGACCCCAAAGTTCTGTTGGTGATTTTGTTCTGTTAAGAACATATCTTCTAGTTGATCAATTTTATCTTCTATTTCAGAAGTTTGTTCATTACTTTCAATTTCAGATTCGTTATCTGAGTTTTGTTCTAAAGGAGATACATCTTTTTCCTTTAGACCAAGATTCTTTAGTCTTTTTACAATTTCATCAACCATCTCAGAAGAGGAATCTTCTGGTTTGAGTTTGAAATCGATTTTTTCTGATGGCATTGGTTTAAATAAAACCCTTTTATCAATGATTGGTGTTTCTTCTTTAGAAACTTGTTCTTCAGTTTTTTTTATCAATTGTCTTTTCAATTCTATTTAATTGTTCTCCCATAGTTTTGAGAGTTAAGTTAGTAAAATTATTTTGTTCAACCACAGCTTCAATTTTATCTTCTTTTCTATAAGGAGTAGCAATAACTTCATCATCCTTTGGTTTAATAATTAAGTTAAATTCAGGAGGATGAATGCTTTTAAAAACTTTTCCTTTAGTAGTTATAAAGTATCTAGAAAAAGGAAGCTTCAATTGTAGAGATAAAATTCTTATTTTCGAAATCAGGAAATTGACGCTTAGTTAAGTAAAAATACTTTTTTAAAAAATCAAAGAAATCAATAACTTCCCCATTAATTTTTAAAAACCTTTTATAAGAAGTAAATAATTTCTTTTGAGTTTTATATTCTTCAAGAAAAAACCATTTTCTAAAAATCTCATTTTTAGGAGAATAAAATAATTCTTTAGCAATTCCTTCAAAAGGGAAAATAATTTCTTCAGGAATTGTAATAGGTAGGACACTCGTATCACTGATACTATTATCACTATAGTATCCCATATCTGAAGCAGTAGGAGACTTTGCTTCTGTTTCAGAGGGAACGGTAGTGGATGGTATACTATCATTATATTCAGGTTGATTAACCCCATCAGATGTAAATTTTGTTCCTATTAGGTTATCTTTTTCAAAATTAGTTATAGGAGCAGACGAAGTGGATCTTCTAGATCTAGTTCTACTACTTTCACCTTTTAGGTTTAGCTTATTAAATCGAAGGCTATGACTTTTAAGATTAAGTCTAGCAATTCTCTGATTTGAGAATTTAATTTGAACAGTTCCATCTTGATATTCTTTTATTTCTTCTAATTCTCTGTTTTCATGTTTAACAGGTTCACTGGCCTTTTCTAAAGTCCATTGTTCAGGTAGTTTAACCTGATCCCAAGTAATAGTCTTGGGTACTTTTAAATTACTTTTAGATAGATTTGTAACGAATAGGGTAGTGGATCCTTTATGATCTAAGGCAAAACTCCTAATATTTGGTACTACCGTATTCATAACTTTATATTGGATCCTATAAATCAGGATTATATTTTCCGATCCTTGCATCATATTAAATCCTTCAGATTTAATATCAAGGCACAAGGAGTGCATAAGGGTCGGATCTGTCAAAGACAGAGTAAAATTAGGAAAACAAGAGAAATAAATTGGTCCGTCACAAAGACTAGACTCAATTATTCCTAGCAGGGAGTCATGGAATTTATTATGATGTTTATCTCTAACACAAATTATTGCGGATGTATTTAATCCTAATCTTGTAGCAGGTTTTAATCCTACTTGGATTAATCCTATATGTAAAAATTTATATTTTTGCTTATGGTTTTCAATTAAAGCTTTTGATAATAATTGAAATGAATTGTATCCTTCAGTTAAAGGAATAGCTTCTTCTACAGTTTTAACAATGTAGTCCGAAGAAAATTCAAAAGTTCCCTTTTGTTTATAAACAGATGATTGTACTGGTAATTTCCAGTTCTGTAAGGATTTTTCAAAATTTTCATTAATAATAATTTCTTTATTTCCACTAGTCTCACTTTGTCTTTTAGACAAAGTCCTAGTAAACCTATGCATTCTTTTACAGATCACTGTCAACGGCTTACGTCCAATCCCAAAAGCCAATACACAGGCCACCAAAGGGACTATTCAGGATGTGCGACTTAAGGGTTTCCCCGTGTCTCACTGGAAAATTACGCAGAGAACTACTAAGACTTAAATCTAAAAGGACAGAGTAAGACAAACGAAGATAAAGAAATTAAGCAGCTAAAACAATACTAATACGAACACACCAACTATGATAATAGTCTCTAAAATAAATATATTCAGGATTGTCAAGAAAGTCTATGCAAAGTTGCTTATTTTTTAAATAATGTTTACGACAGAAACTATAAAATTCAGAAATAGTAACATTACCTAAGTCAAAGAACTTAGAATACATAGAAAGGAAAATACTTAAGCAGATCGTAACTTAACTATACGAGAATATTGATAATAATAATGATCACGTAAAAAGACCCAATAAGGTTCGTCTGGAAAATCTTCGCAACACTTCTTATTAAGTAAATACTGATCACGATAAAACTTAAATAACTCAGAAATAGTAAAAAACTTAGAATCAAACTGATGAGGATGCATACATTAAGTAGAAAGTATAACAATCATACGGCGGCGTACATTATACCAATGGATAGTTTTACTTACCTAAAAGTTGAAGTCAGGATGATCAGGATAATTCTTAATTAAAAGTTCATTACTTTCATATTCTTCACAAGCAATATTATAAAGTTCACGACCAAATTTAGATATCTAGAAGGAATTAACCCTTCATTGATACAATTCAAATCAGCTCCGGAATCTACCATTGCAATTGCAGTGAGAGTATATTCTCTATGAACTATTAGTTTTATTTTAACGTGCCATTTATGAGTGATTACTCTGTCAATCATGTTTACAAATGTTAAGGATGCATTTATATTTTCATCTTTTAAAGATTCCTTTTCAGTTTCTTCATTATTTTCCTCATAAGGATCTGTTTCAAGATTCCTTAACTCGATCAACGACACTCTAGATTTTAATTCACATAATTCTTGTTTAAGAATTTTAACTTCATGTTTTAATTCACTGGTACTAGAATCTCCTAAGATATTTTCATTAGAAGACTTTGCTCTATTTAAAATTTCTTTAAGACTATAAGTCTCTGGTTCTTTAAATTTTAATACTTTATCAGGTTTCTTATGACTATATTGTTCCAAATATTTTTGGAGCATCTCTCTTTTAGCAATAGGATCAGCTATTTGATCAATTATATCTAAGATAAAATTATCTTCTTTTGTTAACACACATAATCCATTAGCCTGACATAAGGTTTTGTAATATTCGCAATTTCCTTCACAACCATTTTCTGATTGCTCAGATTCTGCTTCTGATTCTTCTTCAGTTTCATTACCATCTATAATAGCAGTAATTTTGAAATTTCTTTTTTCTCCTTCGTTATTAAGAAATAATTTTTCTAAGGTCTTTTTAAGGCCTTCATCTATGTCTAGATTATTAATTTTCTTTTTCATTTTACACTTATTAGCGTAGTGCCCAGGTTTTTGGCATCGCCAACATAGAGGGACTTTTTTCTGCGAAGTAAAAGGATGATTTTCACCTTTGTTTTTATTTTTCTTTTTATAGAATCCTTTCTTTCCTTTTTTAGGAAAATATGTATAGGATTTTGTATTTCTGGAGACTCTATTAGTCTTTTGTTTTCTTTTTTCACTTGTAGGTCCTATAGGAGGTAAACCAATTTGTTCACAGAAGTCTCCTATTATTCTTTTTCCTAAAACCTTTTCCTTTTGAATTTGTCTATGTAATTTTATTTCATTGCACAAATTAATGCCTTCAGAGATTATCTCAGATGATAAATCTCCATAAGTATATTGGGCATTATGTATAATGCCATTATGTTTTTGTTTAATTCTATTTAGAATTTTTTCAGCAAAGAAATGTGGTAATCTTGATAAGAATTTTTCTTTCCAAAAGTCATGTTGACTGTCTTCTCTAGTGAAGACTTTGGAAAAGAAAACATCTTTATACCATTTAAACTGGGATAAGTTTTGACATCTTAAATTCATTAACTGTTCTTGGGTTTTATCCAACTGTAATGAAGTTGTTCCAATAAAATGTTTTGCTATTGTATATAATAGAGTATTTACACAATCTGTAACTGCTACAGGTTGTTCATTAACAATTTCAGTCTTAACTGCTTGCAAAATATGTAATTTAGCTTCTTCTGGCAGGTAAAAATCCCACCATCCTTTTAATTGTCCAGTGAAGCCTTGAGTTATGGCTTTCGCAATATTTTGATCAGAAGTACCGTTTGCTTTACAGGCAGTTGCAAACATAGTCATGTAATGCAACACCGTTTGCAATTGGTATTCTGACATACCATCAATGTTCCATTCATTAATGGATCTACCGTCAAATTGAACGGTCATGTAATCATCATGTTGTTCTAATTGTAAATTAACTGGAGTAGGCCTATGATAATAGGGTTTTGCAGGTACATAATAAACCATCTTCTTCTTGTAAGAAGAGGATAGTTTATTGACCCCAAAGTTGTGTTGTTGATTTTATTCTGTTAAGAACATATCTTCTAGTTGATCAATTTTATCTTCTATTTCAGAAGTTTGTTCATTACTTTCAGTTTCAGATTCGTTATCTGAGTTTTGTTCTAAAGGAGATAAATCTTTTTCCTTTAGACCAAGATTCTTTAGTCTTTTTACAATTTCATCAACCATCTCAGAAGAGGAATCTTCTGGTTTGAGTTTGAAATCGATTTTTTCAGATGGCATTGGTTTAAATAAAACCCTTTTATCAATGATTGGTGTTTCTTCTTTAGAAACTTGTTCTTCAGTTTTTTTTATCAATTGTCTTTTCAATTCTATTTAATTGTTCTCCCATAGTTTTGAGAGTTAAGTTAGTAAAATTATTTTGTTCAACCACAACTTCAATTTTATCTCCTTTTCTATAAGGAGTAGCAATAACTTCATCATCCTTTGTTTTAATAATTAAGTTAAATTCAGGAGGATGAATGCTTTTAAAAACTTTTCCTTTAGTAGTTATAAAGTTTCTAGAAAAGGAAGCTTCAGTTGTAGAGATAAAATTCTTATTATCGAAATCAGGAAATTGACGCTTAGTTAAGTAAAAATACTTTTTTACAAAATCAAAGAAATCAATAACTTCCCCATTAATTTTTAAAAACCTTTTATAAGAATTAAATAATTTCTTTTGAGTTTTATCTTCTTCAAGAAAAAACCATTTTCTAAAAATCTCATTTTTAGTAGAATAAAATAATTCTTTAGCAATTCCTTCAAAAGGGAAAATAATTTCTTCAGGAATTGTAATAGGTAGGACACTCGTATCACTGATACTATTATCACTATAGTATCCCATATCTGAAGCAGTAGGAGACTTTGCTTCTGTTTCAGAGGGAACGGTAGTGGATGGTATACTAACATTATATTCAGGTTGATTAACCCCATCAGATGTAAATTTTGTTCCTATTAGGTTATCTTTTTCAAATTTAGTTATAGGAGCAGACGAAGTGGATCTTCTAGATCTAGTTCTACTACTTTCACCTTTTAGCTTTAGCTTATTAAATCGAAGGCTTTGACTTTTAAGATTAAGTCTAGCAATTCTCTGATTTGAGAATTTAATTTGAACAGTTCCATCATGATATTCTTTTATTTCTTCTAATTCTTTGTTTTCCTGTTTAACAGGTTCACTGGCCTTTTCTAAAGTCCATTGTTCAGGTAGTTTAACCTGATCCTAAGTAATAGTCTTGGGTACTTTTAAATTACTTTTAGATAGATTTGTAATGAATAGGGTAGTGGATCCTTTATGATCTAAGGCAAAACTCCTTATATTTGGTACTACCGTATTCATAATTTATATTGGATCCTATAAATAAGGATTATATTTTCCGATCCTTGCATCATATTAAATCCTTCAGATTTAATATCAAGGCACAAGGAGTGCATAAGGGTCGGATCTGTCAAAGACAGAGTAAAATTAGGAAAACAAGAGAAATAAATTGGTCCGTCACAAAGACTAGACTCAATTATTCCTAGCAGGGAGTCATGGAATTTATTATGACGTTTATCTCTAACACAAATTATTGCGGATGTATTTAATCCTAATCTTGTAGCAGGTTTTAATCCTACTTGGATTAATCCTATATGTAAAAATTTATATTTTTGCTTAAGGTTTTCAATTAAAGCTTTTGATAATAATTGAAATGAATTGTATCCTTCAGTTAAGGAATAGCTTCTTCTACAGTTTTAACAATGTAGTCCGAAGAAAATTCAAAAGTTCCCTTTTGTTTATAAAAAGATGATTGTATTGGTAATTTCCAATTCTGTAAGGATTTTTCAAAATTTTCATTAATAATAATTTCTTTATTTCCACTAGTCTCACTTTGTCTTTTAGACAAAGTCCTAGTAAACCTATGCATTCTTTTACAGATCACTGTCAACGGCTTACGTCCAATCCCAAAAGCCAATACACTGGCCACCAAAGGGACTATTCAGGATGCGCGACTTAAGGGTTTCCCCGTGTCTCACTGGAAAATTACGCAGAGAACTACTAAGACTTAAATCTAAAAGGACAGAGTAAGACAAACGAAGATAAAGAAATTAAGCAGCTAAAACAATACTAATACGAACACACCAACTATGATAATAGTCTCTAAAATAAATATATTCAGGATTGTCAAGAAAGTCTATGCAAAGTTGCTTATTTTTTAAATAATGTTTACGACAGAAACTATAAAATTCAGAACTAGTAACTTTACCTAAGTCAAAGAACTTAGAATACATAGAAAGGAAAATACTTAAGCAGATAGTAACATAACTATACGAGAATATTGATAATAATAATGATCACGTAAAAAGACCCAATAAGGTTCGTCTAGAAAATCTTCGCAACGATTCTTATTAAGTAAATACTGATCACGATAAAACTTAAATAACTCAGAAATAGTAAAAAACTTAGAATCAAACTGATGAGGATGCATACATTAAGTAGAAAGTATAACAATCATACGGCGGCGTACATTATACCAATGGATAGTTTTACTTACCCAAAAGTTGAAGTCAGGATGATCAGGATAATTCTTAATTAAAAGTTTATTACTTTCATATTCTTCACAAGCAATATTATAAAGTTCACGACCAAATTTAGATATCTAGAAGGAATTAACCCTTCATTGATACAATTCAAATCAGCTCCGGAATCTACCATTGCAATTGCAGTGAGAGTATATTCTCTATGAACTGTTAATTTTATTTTAACGTGCCATTTATGAGTGATTACTCTGTCAATCATGTTTACAAATGTTAAGGATGCATTTATATTTTCATCTTTTAAAGATTTCTTTTCAGTTTCTTCATTATTTTCCTCATAAGGATCTGTTTCAAGATTCCTTAACTCGATCAACGACAATCTAGATTTTAATTCACATAATTCTTGTTTAAGAATTTTAACTTCATGTTTTAATTCACTGGTACTAGAATCTCCTAAGATATTTTCATTAGAAGACTTTGCTCTATTTAAAATTTCTTTAAGACTATAAGTCTCTGGTTCTTTAAATTTTAATACTTTATCAGGTTTCTTATGACTATATTGTTCCAAATATTTTGGAGAATCTCTCTTTTAGCAATAGGATCAGCTATTTGATCAATTATATCTAAGATAAAATTATCTTCTTTTGTTAACACACAAAATCCATTAGCCTGACATAAGGTTTTGTAATATTCGCAATTTCCTTCACAACCATTTTCTGATTGCTCAGATTCTGCTTCTGATTCTTCAGAATTTTCTGATTCTTCTTCAGTTTCACTACCATCTATAATAGCAGTAATTTTGAAATTTCTTTTTTCTCCTTCGTTATTAAGAAATAATTTTTCTAAGGTCTTTTTAAGGCCTTTATCTATGTCTAGATTATTAATTTTCTTTTTCATTTTACACTTATTAGCATAGATCCCAGGTTTTTGGCATCGCCAACATAGAGGGACTTTTTTCTGCGAAGTAGAAGGATGATTTTCACCTTTGTTTTTATTTTTCTTTTTATAGAATCCTTTCTTTCCTTTTTTAGGAAATTATGTATCGGATTTTGTATTTCTGGAGACTCTATTAGTCTTCTGTTTTCTTTTTTCACTTGTAGGTCCTATAGGAGGTAAACCAATTTGTTCACAGAAGTCTCCTATTATTCTTTTTCCTAAAACCTTTTCCTTTTGAATTTGTCTATGTAATTTTATTTCATTGCACAAATTAATGCCTTCAGAGATTATCTCAGATGATAAATCTCCATAAGTATATTGGGCATAAGGTATAATGCCATTATGTTTTTGTTTAATTCTATTTAGAATTTTTTCAGCAAAGAAATGTGGTAATCCTGATAAGAATTTTTCTTTCCAAAAGTCATGT
Organism: Penstemon barbatus; assembly: GCA_003313485.2. NCBI lineage: Eukaryota > Viridiplantae > Streptophyta > Magnoliopsida > Lamiales > Plantaginaceae > Penstemon > Penstemon barbatus. Next base: position 23,390,618 of record CM064884.1, on the reverse strand, counting down.
TGACTGTCTTCTCTAGTGAAGACTTTGGAAAAGAAAACATCTTTATACCATTTAAACTGGGATAAGTTTTGACATCTTAAATTCATTAACTGTTCTTGGGTTTTATCCAACTGTAATGAAGTTGTTCCAATAAAATGTTTTGCTATTGTATATAATAGAGTATTTACACAATCTGTAACTGCTACAGGTTGTTCATTAACAATTTCAGTCTTAACTGCTTGCAAAATATGTAATTTAGCTTCTTCTGGCAGGTAAAAATCCCACCATCCAATTAATTGTCCAGTGAAGCCTTGAGTTATGGCTTTCGCAATATTTTGATCAGAAGTACCGTTTGCTTTACAGGCAGTTGCAAACATAGTCATGTAATGCAACACCGTTTGCATTTGGTATTCTGACATACCATCAATGTTCCATTCATTAATGGATCTATCGTCAAATTGAACAGTCATGTAATCATCATGTTGTTCTAATTGTAAATCAACTGGAGTAGGCCTATGATAATAGGGTTTTGCAGGTACATTATAAACCATCTTCTTCTTGTAAGAAGAGGATAGTTTATTGACCCAAAAGTTCTGTTGTTGATTTTGTTCTGTTAAGAACATATCTTCTAGTTGATCAATTTTATCTTCTATTTTAGAAATTTATTCCTTATTTTCAGTTTCAGATTCGTTATCTGAGTTTTGTTCTAAAGGAGATAAATCTTTTTCCTTTAGACCAAGATTCTTTAGTCTTTTTACAATTTCATCAACCATCTCAGAAGAGGAATCTTCTGGTTTGAGTTTGAAATCGATTTTTTCTGATGGCATTGGTTTAAATAAAACCCTTTTATCAATGATTGGTGTTTCTTCTTTAGAAACTTGTTCTTCAGTTTTTTTATCAATTGTCTTTTCAATTCTATTTAATTGTTCTCCCATAGTTTTGAGAGTTAAGTTAGTAAAATTATTTTGTTCAACCACAGCTTCAATTTTATCTCCTTTTCTATAAGGAGTAGCAATAACTTCATCATCCTTTGTTTTAATAATTAAGTTAAATTCAGGAGGATGAATGCTTTTAAAAACTTTTCCTTTAGTAGTTATAAAGTTTCTCGAAAAGGAAGCTTCAATTGTAGAGAAAAAATTCTTATTTTCGAAATCAGGAAATTGACGCTTAGTTAAGTAAAAATACTTTTTTAAAAAATCAAAGAAATCAATAACTTCCCCATTAATTTTTAAAAACCTTTTATAAGAAGTAAATAATTTCTTTTGAGTTTTATCTTTTTCAAGAAAAAACCATTTTCTAAAAAATAAAAATCTCATTTTTAGGAGAATAAAATAATTCTTTAGCAATTCCTTCAAAAGGGGAAATAATTTCTTCAGGAATTGTAATAGGTAGGACACTCGTATCACTGATACTATTATCACTATAATATCCCATATCTGAAGCAGTAGGAGACTTTGCTTCTGTTTCAGAGGGAACGGTAGTGGATGGTATACTAACATTATATTCAGGTTGATTAACCCCATCAGATGTAAATTTTGTTCCTATTAGGTTATCTTTTTCAAAATTAGTTATAGGAGCAGACGAAGTGGATCTTCTAGATCTAGCAACTTTCACCTTTTAGGTTTAGCTTATTAAATCGAAGGCTTTGACTTTTAAGATTAAGTCTAGCAATTCTCTGATTTGAGAATTTAATTTGAACAGTTCCATCTTGATATTCTTTTATTTCTTCTAATTCTCTGTTTTCCTGTTTAACAGGTTCACTGGCCTTTTCTAAAGTCCATTGTTCAGGTAGTTTAACATGATCCCAAGTAATTGTCTTGGGTACTTTTAAATTACTTTTAGATAGATTTGTAACGAATAGGGTAGTGGATCCTTTATGATCTAAGGCAAAACTCCTAATATTTGGTACTACCGTATTCATAACTTTATATTGGATCCTATAAATCAGGATTATATTTTCCGATCCTTGCATCATATTAAATCCTTCAGATTTAATATCAAGGCACAAGGAGTGCATAAGGGTCGGATCTGTCAAAGACAGAGTAAAATTAGGAAAACAAGAGAAATAAATTGGTCCGTCACAAAGACTAGACTCAATTATTCCTAGCAGGGAGTCATGGAATTTATTATGACGTTTATCTCTAACACAAATTATTGCGGATGTATTTAATCCTAATCTTGTAGCAGGTTTTAATCCTACTTGGATTAATCCTATATGTAAAAATTTATATTTTTGCTTAAGGTTTTCAATTAAAGCTTTTGATAATAATTGAAATGAATTGTATCCTTCAGTTAAGGAATAGCTTCTTCTACAGTTTTAACAATGTAGTCCGAAGAAAATTCAAAAGTTCCCTTTTGTTTATAAAAAGATGATTGTATTGGTAATTTCCAATTCTGTAAGGATTTTTCAAAATTTTCATTAATAATAATTTCTTTATTTCCACTAGTCTCACTTTGTCTTTTAGACAAAGTCCTAGTAAACCTATGCATTCTTTTACAGATCACTGTCAACGGCTTACGTCCAATCCCAAAAGCCAATACACTGGCCACCAAAGGGACTATTCAGGATGCGCGACTTAAGGGTTTCCCCGTGTCTCACTGGAAAATTACGCAGAGAACTACTAAGACTTAAATCTAAAAGGACAGAGTAAGACAAACGAAGATAAAGAAATTAAGCAGCTAAAACAATACTAATACGAACACACCAACTATGATAATAGTCTCTAAAATAAATATATTCAGGATTGTCAAGAAAGTCTATGCAAAGTTGCTTATTTTTTAAATAATGTTTACGACAGAAACTATAAAATTCAGAACTAGTAACTTTACCTAAGTCAAAGAACTTAGAATACATAGAAAGGAAAATACTTAAGCAGATAGTAACATAACTATACGAGAATATTGATAATAATAATGATCACGTAAAAAGACCCAATAAGGTTCGTCTAGAAAATCTTCGCAACGATTCTTATTAAGTAAATACTGATCACGATAAAACTTAAATAACTCAGAAATAGTAAAAAACTTAGAATCAAACTGATGAGGATGCATACATTAAGTAGAAAGTATAACAATCATACGGCGGCGTACATTATACCAATGGATAGTTTTACTTACCCAAAAGTTGAAGTCAGGATGATCAGGATAATTCTTAATTAAAAGTTTATTACTTTCATATTCTTCACAAGCAATATTATAAAGTTCACGACCAAATTTAGATATCTAGAAGGAATTAACCCTTCATTGATACAATTCAAATCAGCTCCGGAATCTACCATTGCAATTGCAGTGAGAGTATATTCTCTATGAACTGTTAATTTTATTTTAACGTGCCATTTATGAGTGATTACTCTGTCAATCATGTTTACAAATGTTAAGGATGCATTTATATTTTCATCTTTTAAAGATTTCTTTTCAGTTTCTTCATTATTTTCCTCATAAGGATCTGTTTCAAGATTCCTTAACTCGATCAACGACAATCTAGATTTTAATTCACATAATTCTTGTTTAAGAATTTTAACTTCATGTTTTAATTCACTGGTACTAGAATCTCCTAAGATATTTTCATTAGAAGACTTTGCTCTATTTAAAATTTCTTTAAGACTATAAGTCTCTGGTTCTTTAAATTTTAATACTTTATCAGGTTTCTTATGACTATATTGTTCCAAATATTTTGGAGAATCTCTCTTTTAGCAATAGGATCAGCTATTTGATCAATTATATCTAAGATAAAATTATCTTCTTTTGTTAACACACAAAATCCATTAGCCTGACATAAGGTTTTGTAATATTCGCAATTTCCTTCACAACCATTTTCTGATTGCTCAGATTCTGCTTCTGATTCTTCAGAATTTTCTGATTCTTCTTCAGTTTCACTACCATCTATAATAGCAGTAATTTTGAAATTTCTTTTTTCTCCTTCGTTATTAAGAAATAATTTTTCTAAGGTCTTTTTAAGGCCTTTATCTATGTCTAGATTATTAATTTTCTTTTTCATTTTACACTTATTAGCATAGATCCCAGGTATTTGGCATCGCCAACATAGAGGGACTTTTTTCTGCGAAGTAGAAGGATGATTTTCACCTTTGTTTTTATTTTTCTTTTTATAGAATCCTTTCTTTCCTTTTTTAGGAAATTATGTATCGGATTTTGTATTTCTGGAGACTCTATTAGTCTTCTGTTTTCTTTTTTCACTTGTAGGTCCTATAGGAGGTAAACCAATTTGTTCACAGAAGTCTCCTATTATTCTTTTTCCTAAAACCTTTTCCTTTTGAATTTGTCTATGTAATTAATGCCTTCAGAGATTATCTCAGATGATAAATCTCCATAAGTATATTGGGCATAAGGTATAATGCCATTATGTTTTTGTTTAATTCTATTTAGAATTTTTTCAGCAAAGAAATGTGGTAATCCTGATAAGAATTTTTCTTTCCAAAAGTCATGTTGACTGTCTTCTCTAGTGAAGACTTTGGAAAAGAAAACATATTTATACCATTTAAACTGGGATAAGTTTTGACATCTTAAATTCATTAACTGTTCTTGGGTTTTATCCAACTGTAATGAAGTTGTTCCAATAAAATGTTTTGCTATTGTATATAATAGAGTATTTACACAATCTGTAACTGCTACAGGTTGTTCATTAACAATTTCAGTCTTAACTACTTGCAAAATATGTAATTTAGCTTCTTCTGGCAGGTAAAAATCCCACCATCCAATTAATTGTCCAGTGAAGCCTTGAGTTATGGCTTTCGCAATATTTTGATCAGAAGTACCGTTTGCTTTACAGGCAGTTGCAAACATAGTCATGTAATGCAACACCGTTTGCATTTGGTATTCTGACATACCATCAATGTTCCATTCATTAATGCATCTATCGTCAAATTGAACAGTCATGTAATCATCATGTTGTTCTAATTGTAAATCAACTGGAGTAGGCCTATGATAATAGGGTTTTGCAGGTACATTATAAACCATCTTCTTCTTGTAAGAAGAGGATAGTTTATTGACCCAAAAGTTCTGTTGTTGATTTTGTTCTGTTAAGAACATATCTTCTAGTTGATCAATTTTATCTTCTATTTTAGAAATTTATTCCTTATTTTCAGTTTCAGATTCGTTATCTGAGTTTTGTTCTAAAGGAGATAAATCTTTTTCCTTTAGACCAAGATTCTTTAGTCTTTTTACAATTTCATCAACCATCTCAGAAGAGGAATCTTCTGGTTTGAGTTTGAAATCGATTTTTTCTGATGGCATTGGTTTAAATAAAACCCTTTTATCAATGATTGGTGTTTCTTCTTTAGAAACTTGTTCTTCAGTTTTTTTATCAATTGTCTTTTCAATTCTATTTAATTGGTCTCCCATAGTTTTGAGAGTTAAGTTAGTAAAATTATTTTGTTCAACCACAGCTTCAATTTTATCTCCTTTTCTATAAGGAGTAGCAATAACTTCATCATCCTTTGTTTTAATAATTAAGTTAAATTCAGGAGGATGAATGCTTTTAAAAACTTTTCCTTTAGTAGTTATAAAGTTTCTCGAAAAGGAAGCTTCAATTGTAGAGAAAAAATTCTTATTTTCGAAATCAGGAAATTGACGCTTAGTTAAGTAAAAATACTTTTTTAAAAAATCAAAGAAATCAATAACTTCCCCATTAATTTTTAAAAACCTTTTATAAGAAGTAAATAATTTCTTTTGAGTTTTATCTTTTTCAAGAAAAAACCATTTTCTAAAAAATAAAAATCTCATTTTTAGGAGAATAAAATAATTCTTTAGCAATTCCTTCAAAAGGGGAAATAATTTCTTCAGGAATTGTAATAGGTAGGACACTCGTATCACTGATACTATTATCACTATAATATCCCATATCTGAAGCAGTAGGAGACTTTGCTTCTGTTTCAGAGGGAACGGTAGTGGATGGTATACTAACATTATATTCAGGTTGATTAACCCCATCAGATGTAAATTTTGTTCCTATTAGGTTATCTTTTTCAAAATTAGTTATAGGAGCAGACGAAGTGGATCTTCTAGATCTAGCAACTTTCACCTTTTAGGTTTAGCTTATTAAATCGAAGGCTTTGACTTTTAAGATTAAGTCTAGCAATTCTCTGATTTGAGAATTTAATTTGAACAGTTCCATCTTGATATTCTTTTATTTCTTCTAATTCTCTGTTTTCCTGTTTAACAGGTTCACTGGCCTTTTCTAAAGTCCATTGTTCAGGTAGTTTAACATGATCCCAAGTAATTGTCTTGGGTACTTTTAAATTACTTTTAGATAGATTTGTAACGAATAGGGTAGTGGATCCTTTATGATCTAAGGCAAAACTCCTAATATTTGGTACTACCGTATTCATAACTTTATATTGGATCCTATAAATCAGGATTATATTTTCCGATCCTTGCATCATATTAAATCCTTCAGATTTAATATCAAGGCACAAGGAGTGCATAAGGGTCGGATCTGTCAAAGACAGAGTAAAATTAGGAAAACAAGAGAAATAAATTGGTCCGTCACAAAGACTAGACTCAATTATTCCTAGCAGGGAGTCATGGAATTTATTATGACGTTTATCTCTAACACAAATTATTGCGGATGTATTTAATCCTAATCTTGTAGCAGGTTTTAATCCTACTTGGATTAATCCTATATGTAAAAATTTATATTTTTGCTTAAGGTTTTCAATTAAAGCTTTTGATAATAATTGAAATGAATTGTATCCTTCAGTTAAGGAATAGCTTCTTCTACAGTTTTAACAATGTAGTCCGAAGAAAATTCAAAAGTTCCCTTTTGTTTATAAAAAGATGATTGTATTGGTAATTTCCAATTCTGTAAGGATTTTTCAAAATTTTCATTAATAATAATTTCTTTATTTCCACTAGTCTCACTTTGTCTTTTAGACAAAGTCCTAGTAAACCTATGCATTCTTTTACAGATCACTGTCAACGGCTTACGTCCAATCCCAAAAGCCAATACACTGGCCACCAAAGGGACTATTCAGGATGCGCGACTTAAGGGTTTCCCCGTGTCTCACTGGAAAATTACGCAGAGAACTACTAAGACTTAAATCTAAAAGGACAGAGTAAGACAAACGAAGATAAAGAAATTAAGCAGCTAAAACAATACTAATACGAACACACCAACTATGATAATAGTCTCTAAAATAAATATATTCAGGATTGTCAAGAAAGTCTATGCAAAGTTGCTTATTTTTTAAATAATGTTTACGACAGAAACTATAAAATTCAGAACTAGTAACTTTACCTAAGTCAAAGAACTTAGAATACATAGAAAGGAAAATACTTAAGCAGATAGTAACATAACTATACGAGAATATTGATAATAATAATGATCACGTAAAAAGACCCAATAAGGTTCGTCTAGAAAATCTTCGCAACGATTCTTATTAAGTAAATACTGATCACGATAAAACTTAAATAACTCAGAAATAGTAAAAAACTTAGAATCAAACTGATGAGGATGCATACATTAAGTAGAAAGTATAACAATCATACGGCGGCGTACATTATACCAATGGATAGTTTTACTTACCCAAAAGTTGAAGTCAGGATGATCAGGATAATTCTTAATTAAAAGTTTATTACTTTCATATTCTTCACAAGCAATATTATAAAGTTCACGACCAAATTTAGATATCTAGAAGGAATTAACCCTTCATTGATACAATTCAAATCAGCTCCGGAATCTACCATTGCAATTGCAGTGAGAGTATATTCTCTATGAACTGTTAATTTTATTTTAACGTGCCATTTATGAGTGATTACTCTGTCAATCATGTTTACAAATGTTAAGGATGCATTTATATTTTCATATTTTAAAGATTTCTTTTCAGTTTCTTCATTATTTTCCTCATAAGGATCTGTTTCAAGATTCCTTAACTCGATCAACGACAATCTAGATTTTAATTCACATAATTCTTGTTTAAGAATTTTAACTTCATGTTTTAATTCACTGGTACTAGAATCTCCTAAGATATTTTCATTAGAAGACTTTGCTCTATTTAAAATTTCTTTAAGACTATAAGTCTCTGGTTCTTTAAATTTTAATACTTTATCAGGTTTCTTATGACTATATTGTTCCAAATATTTTGGAGAATCTCTCTTTTAGCAATAGGATCAGCTATTTGATCAATTATATCTAAGATAAAATTATCTTCTTTTGTTAACACACAAAATCCATTAGCCTGACATAAGGTTTTGTAATATTCGCAATTTCCTTCACAACCATTTTCTGATTGCTCAGATTCTGCTTCTGATTCTTCAGAATTTTCTGATTCTTCTTCAGTTTCACTACCATCTATAATAGCAGTAATTTTGAAATTTCTTTTTTCTCCTTCGTTATTAAGAAATAATTTTTCTAAGGTCTTTTTAAGGCCTTTATCTATGTCTAGATTATTAATTTTCTTTTTCATTTTACACTTATTAGCATAGATCCCAGGTATTTGGCATCGCCAACATAGAGGGACTTTTTTCTGCGAAGTAGAAGGATGATTTTCACCTTTGTTTTTATTTTTCTTTTTATAGAATCCTTTCTTTCCTTTTTTAGGAAATTATGTATCGGATTTTGTATTTCTGGAGACTCTATTAGTCTTCTGTTTTCTTTTTTCACTTGTAGGTCCTATAGGAGGTAAACCAATTTGTTCACAGAAGTCTCCTATTATTCTTTTTCCTAAAACCTTTTCCTTTTGAATTTGTCTATGTAATTTTATTTCATTGCACAAATTAATGCCTTCAGAGATTATCTCAGATGATAAATCTCCATAAGTATATTGGGCATAAGGTATAATGCCATTATGTTTTTGTTTAATTCTATTTAGAATTTTTTCAGCAAAGAAATGTGGTAATCCTGATAAGAATTTTTCTTTCCAAAAGTCATGTTGACTGTCTTCTCTAGTGAAGACTTTGGAAAAGAAAACATCTTTATACCATTTAAACTGGGATAAGTTTTGACATCTTAAATTCATTAACTGTTCTTGGGTTTTATCCAACTGTAATGAAGTTGTTCCAATAAAATGTTTTGCTATTGTATATAATAGAGTATTTACACAATCTGTAACTGCTACAGGTTGTTCATTAACAATTTCAGTCTTAACTACTTGCAAAATATGTAATTTAGCTTCTTCTGGCAGGTAAAAATCCCACCATCCTTTTAATTGTCCAGTGAAGCCTTGAGTTATGGCTTTCGCAATATTTTGATCAGAAGTACCGTTTGCTTTACAGGCAGTTGCAAACATAGTCATGTAATGCAACACCGTTTGCATTTGGTATTCTGACATACCATCAATGTTCCATTCATTAATGCATCTATCGTCAAATTGAACAGTCATGTAATCATCATGTTGTTCTAATTGTAAATCAACTGGAGTAGGCCTATGATAATAGGGTTTTGCAGGTACATTATAAACCATCTTCTTCTTGTAAGAAGAGGATAGTTTATTGACCCAAAAGTTCTGTTGTTGATTTTGTTCTGTTAAGAACATATCTTCTAGTTGATCAATTTTATCTTCTATTTCAGAAATTTATTCCTTATTTTCAGTTTCAGATTCGTTATCTGAGTTTTGTTCTAAAGGAGATAAATCTTTTTCCTTTAGACCAAGATTCTTTAGTCTTTTTACAATTTCATCAACCATCTCAGAAGAGGAATCTTCTGGTTTGAGTTTGAAATCGATTTTTTCTGATGGCATTGGTTTAAATAAAACCCTTTTATCAATGATTGGTGTTTCTTCTTTAGAAACTTGTTCTTCAGTTTTTTTATCAATTGTCTTTTCAATTCTATTTAATTGTTCTCCCATAGTTTTGAGAGTTAAGTTAGTAAAATTATTTTGTTCAACCACAGCTTCAATTTTATCTCCTTTTCTATAAGGAGTAGCAATAACTTCATCATCCTTTGTTTTAATAATTAAGTTAAATTCAGGAGGATGAATGCTTTTAAAAACTTTTCCTTTAGTAGTTATAAAGTTTCTCGAAAAGGAAGCTTCAATTGTAGAGATAAAATTCTTATTTTCGAAATCAGGAAATTGACGCTTAGTTAAGTAAAAATACTTTTTTAAAAAATCAAAGAAATCAATAACTTCCCCATTAATTTTTAAAAACCTTTTATAAGAAGTAAATAATTTCTTTTGAGTTTTATCTTTTTCAAGAAAAAACCATTTTCTAAAAAATAAAAATCTCATTTTTAGGAGAATAAAATAATTCTTTAGCAATTCCTTCAAAAGGGAAAATAATTTCTTCAGGAATTGTAATAGGTAGGACACTCGTATCACTGATACTATTATCACTATAGTATCCCATATCTGAAGCTGTAGGAGACTTTGCTTCTGTTTCAGAGGGAACGGTAGTGGATGGTATACTAATAGAGTCTCCAGAAATACAAAATCCTATACATATTTTCCTAAAAAAGGAAAGAAAGGATTCTATAAAAAGAAAAATAAAAACAAAGGTGAAAATCATCCTTCTACTTCGCAGAAAAAAGTCCCTCTATGTTGGCTATGCCAAAAACCTGGGCACTACGCTAATAAGTGTAAAATGAAAAAGAAAATTAATAATCTAGACATAGATGAAGGCCTTAAAAAGACATTAGAAAAATTATTTCTTAATAACGAAGGAGAAAAAAGAAATTTCAAAATTACTGCTACTATAGATGGTAGTGAAACTGAAGATGAATCAGAAGCAGAATCTGAGCAATCAGAAAATGGTTGTGAAGGAAATTGCGAATATTACAAAACCTTATGTCAGGCTAATGGATTATGTGTGTTAACAAAAGAAGATAATTTTATCTTAGATATAATTGATCAAATAGCTGATCCTATTGCTAAAAGAGAGATGCTCCAAAAATATTTGGAACAATATAGTCATAAGAAACCTGATAAAGGATTAAAATTTAAAGAACCAGAGACTTATAGTCTTAAAGAAATTTTAAATAGAGCAAAGTCTTCTAATGAAAATATCTTAGGAGATTCTAGTACCAGTGAATTAAAACATGAAGTTAAAATTCTTAAACAAGAATTATGTGAATTAAAATCTAGAGTGTCGTTGATCGAGTTAAGGAATCTTGAAACAGATCCTTATGAGGAAAATAATGAAGAAACTGAAAAGGAATCTTTAAAAGATGAAAATATAAATGCATCCTTAACATTTGTAAACATGATTGACAGAGTAATCACTCATAAATGGCACGTTAAAATAAAATTAATAGTTCATAGAGAATATACTCTCACTGCAATTGCAATGGTAGATTCCGGAGCTGATTTGAATTGTATCAATGAAGGGTTAATTCCTTCTAGATATTTTTCAAAAACTACCGAAATCTTAAATGCGGCAGATTGTAGAAAACTTATAGTAAAATATAAGTTACAAAACACTGTTGTCTGTAATAATGGAACTTGTTTAGAAATGCCATTTATAATGGTAAAAGATTTATCTCATGATGTCATTCTAGGGAATCCATTTTTACATATGCTTTATCCCATTAAAAGCATTGATGAAAATGGAATTACTAGCAATGTTAATTCGCAGGAAATAACATTTAATTTTATTACACAACCTCGTTATCACGAGATAGATTTAATTCAAAAGAAAATTCAGAGAAAAGAAAAGTTTCTTAATTCCTTATCTCAGGAAATCAATTACAAAAAAATAGCTGAACAAATACAGCAACTTCTAATTCAAAAAAGAATAAATGATCTACAAGAATCAATCGTAAAAACTATATGTGCTGATATTCCTAATGCCTTTTGGGAAAGGAAAAAACATATTGTAAATTTACCTTATGAACCAGATTTTAAAGAAAATCAAATTCAAACTAAGGCTAGACCTATTGCAATGGGTCCACGCCATCTTGAAATTTGCAAAAAAGAAATTGATGAATTATTACTCAAAGGGTTAATTGGAAAATCTTACAGTCCTTGGAGCTGTCCAACATTTTATGTAGAAAATGCAGCTGAATTAGAAAGAGGAGTTCCTAGACTTGTTATTAATTACAAGCCATTAAATAAAGCATTAAGATGGATTAGATATCCTATCCCAAATAAAAGAGATCTTTTAAATCGTCTATACACCGCTAAAATCATGTCTAAGTTTGACATGAAATCTGGATTTTGGCAAATTCAGATTGCAGATGAAGACAAATATAAGACTGCCTTCACAGTGCCATTCGGACATTACGAATGGAATGTGATGCCTTTTGGGCTAAAAAATGCTCCTTCTGAATTTCAAAATATTATGAACGACATTTTCAGTCCTTATACAAAATTTTGTATCGTTTACATTGACGATGTTCTTGTTTTCTCAGAAAATATCGATCAACATTTCAAACATTTATATGCATTTATTAATGCTGTTAAAAAGGCAGGATTAGTAGTTTCTGCTAAAAAGATAAAATTATTTCAAACAGAAATAAGATTTCTAGGACATAATATCAAGGAAAGGACAATTTTCCCTATTGACAGATCGATAGCTTTTGGAGAAAAATTTCCAAATAAACTTAAAGAGAAAACTCAATTACAAAGATTTTTAGGAAGTCTTAATTATATTTCAGACTTTTATAAAAATTTAGCAATAGACGCTAAACCTTTATTTGAAAGGTTAAGAAAAAATCCTCCTGAATGGACTAAGGTTCATACTGAAGCCGTATTCAAAATAAAAAATAAGATGAAGGAAATTCCTTGCTTGGCTATAGCTAATCCAGATACTTTTAAAATTGTGGAAACTGACGCATCCGAATTAGGTTATGGAGGAATCCTAAAACAAAGGATTAATAATAAAGAAACTCTTGTGAGATTTACTTCAGGTGTATGGCAAGGGCCAAGGAAAAATTATTCCACTGTTAAAAAAGAACTCTTATCTATTGTTTTATGCGTTCAAAAATTTGAAAGTGATTTATTAAATCAAAAAATTTTAATTAGGGTAGATTGCAAATCGGCAAAGGATATTTTAGAAAAAGATGTTAAAAATATAGATTCTAAACAAATTTTTGCTAGGTGGCAGGGAATTTTATCTGTCTTTGATTTTGAAATAGAGTTTATTAAAGGATCTGCTAACTCATTACCAGATTTTCTAACTCGTGAATTTTTGCAGGGAAATGAATCGAGCTAAAGACAAAGGAAAGGAGAAGTCTAAAGAGACTAGACGAGAAATTATAAGAAGACCAATGTCTTATAAGGCAATCATGGAAAAACCTATTGAAAAGCTTAGAGCTGATGCCTTAAAGGCAGCACCTGCAGAAATGAAGTTAAGAGAAGATGCTTATGCAGCATCACTTAAAACTAATGCTACAAATGAATTTTTATATCCTTATATTCCTTATTCGTATATTTGGATATATCCTCTAGAAAGAAAATACGCTCAACTTGAACCCGCAGAAGCCAGAAATTTATATCTAAAAGATTCTGCTGATCCATACCTTTATCCAAAGGATTATCAATATTATTATGCTATTTTAGGTATTACTAAATCTGTAGAATTTGATTCAGTTACCAGGTCTGGAACTGAATGGGCTTATTCAAAAGCTTTCATTAAACAAATTTATACAACTGAATCATGGAGCGGTGATTTATATCACTATCATGAAATCCCAAGGGGAAATCTTTTAAAACTTGATAAATATTGGTTTAACTATTTTGAATATATCAAAGCGTGGGAAGGTGCCTTTTGTTACGACAATAGGCAGAAAAAACATACTTGGTTTCTACAGTTTAGAGACTTTATCATTAATATGTTACCACAATGGTTTATTAAGTGGTTCTATAATTGGGGTTTTCATCCTATCATACTTCTTGATAAAATCAGATGTGTTTTTGATAAATTTAAAATTTCAAATCCTTCACTAAAAACACCAGAGCTTAGCTTTGCAGCTCTTTACCAAGTTCCATGGATAGTAAAATGGGATTTAATAATCTCAAATATGCCAATTAAAAAATGGGATGAGACCATTACTAATGTTCCTACTTTGGGAAGAAGAATTTTAATTAAATGGTGGGATAAATTTGATTTCTTTGAAGATTCAATCTTTTTCTAAAAAGGGAATTATTTCAATAGAACATCCCCCTCCTGCTCCAAAACCAAAGAGTGATGTTTCCGAACTAATTAAAGAATTGTTAGCCTCTTCATCCAAACAATCCAAACAAGACTTAAAAAAGCAATTGAGAGAAATCTTGGGCGATTCAGATGAAGAGTTAGAAGCTTCCAATGAAGCCATTAAGGAAGACGACAAAGAAGACGAGATTATGTTCGCACGACCCATATGCATAATAATGCATCTACTATTCAAGTACTTTTTACTGTTCATCCACAGTATGTCGGACACCCACTATTCATTTAATAAAATTGAAGACAATTTGGCGTCCGAAAACTTTGAAGTCCGAAGTTGGAATCCGCCACTGCCTATATATAGGAGTTCCATTACGAAGAGAAGACACGCTTGATTTCATCTACTTTTCTACTTCAGAAAATCTTCCCTTCACTTAAAGTTATAATCTTTCTTAATCTTGTAAAATAAGTTTGTAAAATAGTTTGTTTGGTACCTGTTCCCGCTGCTTGTATATTACTCTCTTCCCACTCCTTAAGTCGCGCATCCTGAATAGTCCCTTTGGTGGCCTGTGTATTGGCTTTTGGGATTGGACGTAAGCCGTTGACAGTGATCTGTAAAAGAATGCATAGGTTTACTAGGACTTTGTCTAAAAGACAAGGTGAGACTAGTGGAAATAAAGAAATTATTATTAATGAAAATTTTGAAAAAAATCCTTACAGAACTGGAAATTACCAGTACAATCATCTGTTTATAAACAAAAGGGAACTTTTGAATTTTCTTCGGACTACATTGCTAAAACTGTAGAAGAAGCTATTCCTTTAATTGAATGATACAATTCATTTCAATTATTATCAAAAGCTTTAATTGAAAACCATAAGCAAAAATATAAATTTTTACATATAGGATTAATCTAAGTAGGATTAAAACCTGCTACAAGATTAGGATTAAATACATCCGCAATAATTTGTGTTAGAGATAAATGTCATAATAAATTCCATGACTCCCTGCTAGGAATAATTGAGTCTAGTCTTTGTGACGGACCAATTTATTTCTCTTGTTTTCCTAATTTTACTCTGTCTTTGACAGATCCGACCCTTTTGCACTCCTTGTGCCTTGATATCAAATCTAGAGGATTTAATATGATGCAAGGATCGGAAAATATAATCCTTATTTATAGGATCCAATATAAAGTTATGAATACGGTAGTACCAAATATAAGGAGTTTTGCCTTAGATCATAAAAGGATCCACTACCCTATTCGTTACAAATCTATCTAAAAGTAATTTAAAAGTACCCAAGACTATTACTTGGGATCAGGTTAAACTACCTGAACAATGGACTTTGGAAAAGGCCAGTGAACCTGTTAAACAGGAAAACAGAGAATTAGAAGAAATAAAAGAATATCATGATGGAAATGTTCAAATTAAATTCTCAAATCAGAGAATTGCTAGACTTAATCTTAAAAGTCAAAGCCTTCGATTTAATAAGCTATACCTAAAAGGTGAAAGTAGTAGAACTAGATCTAGAAGATCCACTTTGTCTGCTCCTATAACTAATTTTGAAAAAAATAACCTAATAGGAACAAAATTTACATCTGATGGGGTTAATCAACCTAAATATAATGTTAGTATACCATCCACTACCGTTCCCTCTGAAACAGAAGCAAAGTCTCCTACTGCTTCAGATATGGAATTGCTAAAGAATTATTTTATTCTCCTAAAAATGAGATTTTTAGAAAATGGTTTTTTCTTGAAGAAGATAAAACTCAAAAGAAATTATTTACTTCTTATAAAAGGTTTTTAAAAATTAATGGGGAATTTATTGATTTCTTTGATTTTTTAAAAAAGTATTTTTACTTAACTAAGCGTCAATTTCCTGATTTCGAAAATAAGAATTTTATCTCTACAATTGAAGCTTCATTTTCTAGAAACTTTATAACTACTAAAGGAAAAGTTTTTAAAAGCATTCATCCTCCTGAATTTAACTTAATTATTAAAACAAAGGATGATGAAGTTATTGCTACTCCTTGTAGAAAAGGAGATAAAATTGAAGCTGCGGTTGATATATCTATAGACGAAAACCAAATTAAGCAATTAATTTATGATGAATTCCGCAATTTTACATATTTGTCTAGTGCCAACATGACACCTAATTATATATCCAATAAATTTGATATAGATTGGGACGAAAATCAAAACGGACTATCAGTTGGGATGGATTCCACAATTTTTCCATGAAAAATATATGTTGAAAATTAAGCAATAAAATTCCAATTGCCAATAACAAATTAAATAGGACGGAATTGCCCAATTCTTTTTTCATCATAAAACGTAGTTAAAGTAAAGTCTAGACCTATACCCAATGCAGCCTTAGGTGGATCTAAAAAAAGGGTAAAGTCCAGCTCTAAAAATGAACAATTATCTGAAAAATTGAAATAGAGAAGAAGATCGAAGAAGAAGAAAGAGGTACCTTTTTCCTTAGGTCCCTTATTTGTTGTTCCTGATTCGTGTCAGACGCATCAGGAATCTGTAGGTTCACAAAATCAGCTCTAGCTTTTTCGAACACTCGTTTGACCTTACCTTCCCTCAACGAATTAACTTCTCGGGCGAGGTTGAGTTTATTAATTCCGCTGATATTTCTGAGATTCTTTGCTGCAGCTTGGGTGAGACAAACATCGATAATGTCTTCGACTTCGTAAACCACCTCTCTTATCTGTCTCTCCCATTCTTTGAAGAGGTCCTCCTTTTTGCGTCTTTTGGACGCATCATTCAGAAACGCCTTCATTATCGCCAGATCCTCCTCCAGCAGCTTCAGCTCATTTTCCGCATCCGAAATCAGCTTTTTTTGGTATAGCATTATCTGCTTCAGGTTTTCCAATAGGAATGTTACTGCTGCATCTGCCATTTTTTTTTTTAATTCTAGTTAAGAATGTGTGGTTGATTGATTGAGAGCCTTGAAGATGAACGATTGCTTGAAATACTCGATCGGAGACTTCAGAGTCAATGCGTAATGGGTCAACGATAAATTAATTGGGATATATAATGACAGTTTAGCCCTTGTTATATTACATTATTACCTCCCTCTAATTTGAAAAAATGCATTTTACCCTTTATAATTTTATAAAAGTTTCGCATTGCCTCCTATTGTTTTGAACTGCGGAACTTTAGCTCCATGTGTTATGATAATGTGACAGTTTATTCCTTGTATGATGATAAATATGACAATTTATCTCTATGTATTATGATAATTGTGGCAGTCTACCCCCTATGTTACAAAACAATTTTCTATGTCCACTCTTAATTTCAAAAAATGAGTCACATTCTCCGGCTCAAATGGGTAAATTACTTCTTTAAAATTTTCACATGGGAGAAAATTGCACTTTACTTTTCATGCTCACTCTCAATTTGAAAAAGTGAGTTACACTCTTCGACTCAAAGGGTTAAATTGGTTCTTAAAAATTTTCACAGGCGAGTAAATTGCTCTATACTTTTCATGCACACTCTTAATTTCGATAAATGAGTTATACTCTCTGACTTTAGAGGGCAAATTGTTCTTTACAATTTTCACATTAAGTAAATTATTGTTTCAAATCACAGGAAAGATAAATTATATGAATATTACTGGGTAAATCGCCATTACCCCTATTTTTATATGATAGAACCTTAAATTGTAAATTAAAAAATAAAAGTTAAATTGTCCATATTCTATTTCACATCACTTTCAATAGCATTTAAATTATTCCTATATTCAACATTTATGTAAAATTACGGGCCACACCAAAACGAGTCAAAAAGAAATGACAATATAAAATATTTGTAAGAAATATTGTGTTAATTGTGTACATTATTCTATCACACAATCGAACGTATTTGCACATATATCATGATTGTTCTTGTACGTACTAAAATTATTATAATTATTGTATAACCAAAATTGTAGTTCAATATGGGTAAAAAATAATGGTTAAGAACAGTTGTTTCATTATCTTATACATGAAATGATAGTTAAGAAAGCACTTCTCAAAAGGAAAGATCTGTGATTGATTTTACCACTTCATCGATTTTATTCGTTTTTCATATAATTCACCTTAATTATTATCAATTACACATATATTTATTAATTTCATGAACACATTCGAACCAATTTTACAATGTTTTAACTGACTTCACTAATTTCACAATCGATTTCACATATTTCTTTATAGATTTTTCACCGATATTATATATTTCAAGAAGAAAAAAAATCCCATGAAAATTTAACGCTATGCATGTCTTAATATTATTTCCATGGATGTTATATATATTTTATTTCTCTAGACAAAAGTGTCATAATATATACTCCTATACTTTTTTCCGGATAAAAAATAAATAAATCTTGATAATAAGGTCAATACCAAGAAGGAAATTTCGATCAGTGCTTCCATGCCATGATTAAAAGCTTCACAACATTTGTACTTTTGAATTTTATATAAACTATAATGTTGGAGAGTTTAAAATTTTGGGCTCCCTCTTTTTAGGAAATTCTCTTGTTTTTCTTAATCAATTTTCTATCTCAATCTCTATCTCTTCTCTAACTTTATTTTTATCTCTATCTCTATCTCTATTCTCTATCTCTATTTTTTATTATAAAAGCATGAATATTTCTTAACTTTTTTATGCGGACTAAAATGCCCTTATTTAAATTGTAAAGTGATATTAATTCAATGGTAAATATGTAAAAGTAATTAAAGAAGTATAATTAGACATGTGGTCTTGTTATATTAATTTATCTCCTACATAAACTCCTAAATTTATAAATTCTCTCTTACATCAATTTTTGTAATTTTAATCTTCTTCACTTATAGATAAAAACGAACCATTAAAAAATATTATTATTTTAAATAAATCCTAAAAGTATATATAAAATTATTATATTTTAGCATCAATAATTATTGGAGTAAAAAAATGTTAATTTAAAGATTTAGTACACCATAAGTCATAAATACGCTAAATATAAAATTCAAAATGAAATTATCTTAATTATCATTGTGTTAAAAAAAAATTAAGATTGAATCGCATCTTAGTATGAATGAATTAAAAATACTTATGACTTAGCTAATCACGTAATTTTACTTTGGCTAGAATAGAAAAATATATAAAATATTCAATTCAATAATACCAAGAGATGCACAACCTCGAAATTTCATAAAAATTCTTTTCGTGAAAAACGGGTGAAATTGGTGGAAAATTTCCAAATCGATGAAAATTCGGGTGAAATTGGTAAAAAAAAAAAAGGTTCCACTGAAATCGATAATTTCATGTGAAATTAATGAAAATTTGGGTGAAATTCGTAAAAAATGATAAAAACTGGTGAAACAACAACATATAAAGCTGGTGAAATCGATGAAAAATTAATAAAAGTATGTGAAAACTGTCAAATCAATGAAAATTCTGGTGAAATTGGTGAGAAGAATATATATGTGAAATCACTGAAAAAAAATATGTGAAATAGGTGAAAACGGGTAACATGATAAAAATATTTAAAAACGGGTTAATATGATAAAAACATGTGAAATCAGTAAGAAAAAGAGTTTAACCGACAAAAGAAGGTGAAACCGGTATAAAAATAATTTAAAACGAAAAAAAACAAAAGGACAAAATCGTAAAAATAGTGAAAATAAGTTATAAGTGATAAAAAATAAGGGCAAATAGTTAAAAATATTAATGATAAAAATAAATAAAATTGGCTAAAAAATGTTAAAGCGGTAAATAATGAATTAAATAGGTAAAAAGGGGTTAATTGCTCTATTTTATGACATAATCAAATTAATTTTACTCTAATTTAAAAAAAATATCAATAAAATTAACTAGACACGTTCAATGTACGTGCACTTTCTTAATTATAGATAAATGTATAAATCACGTGTACAAATTATTTATTGCTATTGGTAAACATATTTCGTAGGTTTTTTTTTTTTCTTTTATAATTCTAATCATCCTAGCACGCATTTTCACACGTGCATAAAATGAAACTTTTCCTCACCTACCATTCCTTCACCAAACCATGGTACCATGACAAATTTAAAAAGAAATTCCCAGCCACATGTCTATTTGATATTTACCAAACAAATTTCCCATATATATTGTTGAATAATTGATTAATTTAAGACATGTCTCATTTCCTACCTTGCTGAATATTTTTTTATTAACTTTACAAATTCTTATCTTTTCAGCCTCCCTTTTTTTATATTATAAGTTTGAGTAATGGAGAAAGAAAGAACTGTGTCCAAAATTTTAATGTTCCCTTGGTTAGCTCATGGCCATATATTTCCATATCTTGAACTAGCAAAAAGAATCATACAAAGAAAAAATTTCTACATATACTTTTGTTCAACTTCCATCAATTTTAGTTCAATCAAGAACTTTATTGGAAAAAACTTTTTAAATAATTCCATAGAGTTAGTAGAAATCCATTTAAAACCATCCCCTGAACTTCCTCCTCATTACCACACCACCAAAAATTTGCCATTAAATCTAAATTTTACCCTTATCAAAGCTTTTCAGACATCAAATTCAAGTTTCTCAGACATCATAAGTACTTTGAAGCCTGATTTGGTAATATATGATATTTTCCAACCTTGGGCTGCAAAAATTGCTTCGTTACAAGGTATTCCTGCTGTTCATTTTGCTTCTTTAAGTGCAGCAACATTATCATATGTATATCATCATTATGTTAGTTTTGATGCTAATTTCCCATTCCAAGAATTAACCCTTAAGAAGCATGAGAAGAAAGGTGTTGATGATCTGGTTGAAGTTCTTTATACTAATGTTTTCGAAAAGGATAAAGATGTAATTTTTGTGAACTTTAAACTATCTTTTGATGTTGTTCTGTTAAAGACGAGTAAAGGATTCGAAGGAAAGTACATAGATTACGTTTCGAATGAGTGTAAGAAAGATATAATACCGGTGGGTCCACTTGTTTCGGATTCAAATGAGATCGATGAGGAAAGTTCAGAGATCTTGAAATGGTTAAGTTCAAAAAATAAATGTTCAACTCTGTACATTTCATTTGGTAGTGAGTACTTTTTGTCTAAAGAAGAGATCGAAGAAATTTCAATAGGGCTCGAGCTTTGTGGTGTTAATTTTATATGGATAATAAGATTTCCAGTCGGAGAAACGGTTAACATAGAAGAAGCCTTGCCAAGGGGATTTGTTGAAAGGGTAAAAGAGAGAGGTAAAATTCTAGAAGGATGGGCTCCACAAGCTAATATTTTGGCACATGAAAGTACGGGTGGTTTCATGAGTCATTGTGGATGGAGTTCGATAAATGAAAGCGTGCACTTTGGGGTCCCAGTTATAGGAATGCCGATGAGAACCGATCAATTCATAAATGCTAAGATGTTGGAAGAAGCCGGTGTTTGTGTTGAGGTTGTAAGAAATGAAAATGAAGTTTTCAAGGGGAAAGAGATAGCGAAGGCAATAATTAAGGTGATTACGGAAAATTTTAATGGTGAAGAATTTAGACGTAGAGCACGAGAGTTGAGTCAGGAGATGAAAATCGAAGAGGAGCAAGCGATAGACGAAACAGCTGAAAAGTTGTGGCGGCTTTGTTTGAAGAATAAATAAGCTACGTGGCCTAATAGTTATCGCTTATTTCTGGCTTTTTTTTTTTAATTAGTGTTAATCTATAAAATCAAATTATGGATGTGTGAAAATGTTATTAAAGCTATGAACTGCATTGATGAACCTTTGAAGAATAAGAATGGAGAGAAAAGCAGAAAAGTAAACTTCTTTAAAAATGAAATCTGAATTGTGTTTACAAGCGGTCGACTATATAAAGGAGAAGATACTTTGCGATTTCTCAACAAACAAAATCGTTTTACCTAAAGCACGCGCGTCTAATGACTAACTAATAACATAAAAATGGAAAACATAATATACAAAGCTATCAATGTAATTAACTGAATTTTAAATCTTCACTCTTTATTATCTTTACAGAGAATAAATTGCTCTTTATTTTTCATACATACTCTCAATTTTAAAAAATGGGAATAAATTGTTCTTTAAAATTTTCACAAGAAAGATAAATTGAACGAATATTACAGGGTAAATTTTCACAAGAAAGATAGAACTTTAAATTGTAAATATAGAAAACAAAAGTGAAATTGTCCATATTCAATTTCACATCACTTTCAATAGCAATTGAATTATTCATATATTCAACATTTATGTAAAATTACGGGCCACACGTACCAAAATGAGTCAAAAAGAAATGATAATATAAAAATATTTGTAAGAAATATTATGTACATTATCCAATTACACAATCGGATGTATTTGCACATATATCATGATTGTTCTTGTACGTACTAAAATTATTATTATTATTGTACTACCAAAAGTGTTGTTCAATATGCGTAAAAATAATTGTTAAGAACAGTTGTTTCATTATTTTATACATGAAACGATCATAGTTAAGAAAGCACTTCTCAATATGCGTAAAGTCTTTCATTGATTTTACCGCATCATCGATTTTATTTGTTTTTTATAAAGTTCACTCAAATTATCATCGATTATATATATATATATATATATATATATATATATATATATATATATATATATATATATATATATATATATATATATATATATTTATCAATTTCATGAACACATTTTAACCAATTTCACTATTTTTTCACCGACTTCACTAATTTCACCCTCGATTTCACATATTTCAACAATTTTATAGATTTTTCATCGATTTGATATATTTCAATAAAAAAAAAAATCCCATAAAAATTTAACACTATGCATGTCTTAATATTATTTTCATGGATGTTATATATATTGTGTTCCTCTAGACAAAAGTTCCATAATATATACTCCTATACTTTTTTCTGGATAAAAAATAAAAAAATCGATAATCAAGGTGAAGACCAAGAAGGAAATTTCGATCAATGCTTCCATGCCATGATTAAAAGCTTCACAACATTTGTACTTTTGAAATTTATATAAACTATAATGTTGGAGAGTTTAAAATTTTGGGCATTATCTTTTTAGGAAATTCTCTTGTTTTTTATATTCAATTATCTATATCTATATCTATATCTAGGGGTGGGCACGGGGCGAGTTTGGGATGAGTTCAGGGCTAGAGATATGGGTATAATAAATTTCGGGATTGACACTTCTACGGGATTACGGGTCCCATATTATTTTTATTCATCAATTTTTCATCCACCTAACAAAGTATTACAATATTACGTAATTATATTTCGTCATTTTTCTTTTGCTAAATTGTATAACTTTTAACCATTATTACATTAAACATATCATCAAATCATCATAATGACTATTTCAAATATATCCAAATACGACCACAAAGTGAAATCATATAATGAGACAATGATAAAATACGATCAACATCGAGTCTCAATAAGAAAAATCCAATCCAAATACTATCTGTAGTTGATATCAAAATAATTTATCAATGCTCACACTTAAATTACACAAAAGTTATAAATTTTTAAAATAACTAAAAGTCTAAAATCATATAATGACCCATAATATTGATTACTGATGAAATATTTGAAAGGAATTGTAGGCAGTTAAAATTTATTGCCAATTGAGTCCAAGATATATTAATTATTAATTAATTTATTTTGGAATTATATGAAATTTAATTCCTAAAATAATAATTAAATAATTAATTGATATATTTTATATCTTATGATTAATTGAATATAAGATTTCTTGCAAATAAATTAAAATCTCCATACGCAAGGCAAGTTTGTGTAGGAAATTTTTAAGCAAGGAAAGATTTTATTCACCATGTAATATTTGCATATCATATCTTTTTAAATGGCAAGAGAATTAAACAAAATATATTTCTTGTCATACAAGTTGTGAAGAACCAATCAAATTGCGCCACGTCATATGGAGAATATTGCAATTTTTCTCAAACCCCACCTATAAATAGGGGTCATCTCTAAGAAGAAAACACAATTCAAAAAATCATAAAGGAGTTCAAGAAGAAAGGAGCAAATTCTCTCAAAGTGTTCTTCATCAAATCAAGGCGTTCTTCATCATATTCAAGGCGTTCTTCGAAGATCGAAGGAAATTCCGGCGTTTGATTCGAGAACAAGCTAAGAAGCCCTCATTTAAACGTTATTGGAGATCTACGACGATCCAAAGAAGATTAAATTCTGCTAAATTCAAGAAATCCACGACGAAGTTCAAGACGTTCGTTGAAGAAGTTCAAATCATTTCACGTTTGATCCAGGATTAAGCAAATTTGCCCCTGGATTAACGTTATTCGAGCACAAATTCAATTCTGAGAAGATCAAAAGACATTTTCAAGATCAAGCGCAAGAAATATTTAATTTTCCTTAAGATTAGAATCAGAGGGTTATTAGAGATTGTACTCATTAAATCATTAAACCTCGATTTTGTACATTTATTTCTAGTTTAATAAATTTTAAACTTGAAATTTTATTTGTTACAAATTTTTGGCACGCCCAGTGGGACAATCTCTACCTCTCATCTCTTTTCTCTAAAAATCAATGCCCCCGAAGAAGTATCGAACTCTGACTGAGTTGATGGATGATCCAAGGGCTAAGATGGTTGAACAAGGAAAGGAAGATGGCGATCAAAGAAGTCCATCTCATTCTCCACATTTCGAAGGCTCCAACCAAGACGATGATTCTTCTAGCACTGAATCTTCATTTTCAAATAAGGTGCCTGCCATGACAACAAGTACTACAACCATTGAGGAACAACTGTTGGCCTTGACTAAGGCAATGGAATCATTCGCTAAACATGTCCAAGATCAAGATGCAAAGATCGAGAAGTTGCTGAGCCAAGCGAACCATATTGAAGGAAGTCATGTGATGGGAAAACAACCCGTAAAGCTCGAAGATGGTGATACATCAATGAAGCAATACTCAAATGTGAAGGATGAAGAGTTCGAGGAGTCTGAAGAAGACGAGATGCCCATTAAAAAGGCAAATTCAGAGGGAAAGTCCAAAGAACTCCAAATTTCATCCGATGGCATGATCCCTATAGATCAACTGAAGGAATTTATTATGGGAACCATCAACTGCAAGTTAGAGGGAGGCCTTAAATCATCTCTCGCTTATATCAAACCTTATACTCAAAGGATTGATAGGATGAAGATGCCAATTGGCTACCAACCTCCAAAGTTCCAACAATTTGATGGCAAGGGCAACCCGAAACAACATGTAGCTCATTTCATTGAAACATGCAATAATGCTGGAACCTATGGAGATTATCTTGTGAAGCAATTCGTTCGATCACTCAAAGGAAATGCATTTGACTGGTACACTGACTTGGAGGCTTGTTCCATTGATAGTTGGGATCAACTTGAGCAAGAATTCCTTAACCGCTTTTATAGCACTCGAAGGACAGTCAGTATGATTGAACTTACAAACACCCGCCAATGGAATGAAGAAGCTGTTATTGACTATATCAATCGTTGGAGGAATTTGAGTCTAAACTGCAAAGATCGACTTTCCGAATCTTCGGCAATTGAGATGTGTATTCAAGGAATGCACTGGGGTCTTCGTTACATCCTTCAAGGAATACAACCAAGATCATTTGAGGAGTTAGCCACTCGAGCTCACGATATGGAGTTAAGTATGTCTGCAAGTGGAGCTGATGGACCACCTCTTCAAGATCCTCGCAAATTCAAAGATAAATCTGAGGCAAAGAGAGGAGGCAAACCTTTTCAAAAAGTCACAAATAAAGAATCTTTGGCAGTAAATGTCGCGCCTCTCAAGGTATTAAGCAAAGCAAATGATAAGAATGTTGAAGATAATGGTGTTAAGAGGAATATGCCCCAAGAAAGGGAGCAAAGAAAGTCGACTCTCAAAGAGATGCAATCCAAGAAATATCCATTTCTCGATTCTGATGTCCCTGGCATATTTGATGATTTACTTGAAGCAAACCTTATTGACTTGCCCGAGATGAAGAGGCCCGAAGAGGCTGGACGCTCTGACGATCCAAAATATTGCAAATATCACCGTCTTGTTGGACATTCTGTCCATGATTGTTTTGTCTTCAAGGATAAAATCATGCAATTAGTTCGTGAAGGCAAAATCTCGTTGGAAGATGACAATACGATTGCAAATGTCGTGTCATGCAATGCAACTCAAGAAAATGAGATCTCTTCTAATGAATTACGTTTGTCAAATGACAAGAATGTTGGAGATTGTTTAACTGCAATATGTTTTAGCGATGAAGACCTGTTGTTTGGTTCCAAGCTTCATAATAGGCCTTTGTTCGTAAGTGGATACGTTCGTGAACAAAAAGTTAATAGGATGTTGATTGATGGAGGTTCCGCTGTCAATTTGTTACCTCTCCGCACGCTAAAAGAAATAGGAATCCCTGTAGAAGAACTTTCGAGCAGTCGTCTAATGATACAAGGATTTAATCAAGGGGGGCAAAGAGCTATTGGTGTTATAAGATTGGAACTACTAATGGAAGATATGCTATCAACAGCACTCTTTCATGTCATAGATGCTAAGACGTCTTATAATGTCCTTCTTGGTCGACCGTGGATTCATGAGAATGAAGTGGTCCCATCGACTTTACATCAATGCTTTGGATATTGTCGAGATGGAGTGGTGAAGAAGGTATTAGGCGACGAGAAACCATTTACTGAAGCCGAATCGCATTTTGCTGATGCAAAGTACTATATGGAAAACACAAATGTTGAGAAGAACAAAACCGATAAGAGCAAGGACGAGGTGAAAGACATCAAATTAAAAGAGAAGCAAGAGGAAGTTCCTTCGATTAAAATCGAGTCACTTAAAGAACTTACATTGCCACTAACAAAGCTTGATGGAGAGAAACCATCCCGTCCGCCGCTTAAAGGATTCGTCCGTCCCTCTCAAGGAGCTGAAGTAGAACATGGGACATTATTTTCGCAAGAAAATGGAGAAAGCTTTGGTCCAAAAGCCTTTGAACTCTTGGTGAAAGCAGGGTATAACCCTCAAGAAGACTCTCTCTTAGGAAAATTCCCTCCTAAAAGAAATTTTGTCCCAAATTCTCGTGTTGGACTTGGATTCAAACCACCAGGACCTGTTCGCATTGCTATAAAGAGAGTTAGCAGCAACCACATTACTGGAGAAGTGTACTTTTCAACAAATGTTGATCAAGGTTGTAAGAAACCGACGAGAGTATCTGTCTTTGATAGACTTGGCCCTCAAATATCTGTCTTTGATAGACTTGGTCCTCAAGGGAAACCTTTGACCCAAAAATTCGATCGTCGAAGACTGGGAGTTCCCAAGTTATCAAAATGCTCCAAGAAAATTGAGGAATCACCCGCCTCCAAAAGATTGCGAAGTTCAATCCCAACTCGTATGAAGAGACGTGATAATTTGATTATATCATGTGGTGAAGTACTGAAGGGTAAGTGGGAGACTATTATTTTCACAAACACTCAATGCAATGGTGAGGATGATAGAGAAAGTGTTGCATCTTCATATCATATTACTCTACATGAGGAAGATGCTGTCGAAGAACAAGACATTGAGATGCTCCTCCCGAACTCGAAGAAGGTGTTAAATCCACCGTAGATGAATTGAAAGAAGTGAATCTAGGAGATGTTAGCAATCCTAGACCAATTTTTATAAGTGCGTTGCTAAATGTTGATGAAGAAGAAGCATATGTCAAGTTATTGCGCGAATTTCGAGACGTGTTTGCTTGGTCCTATAAAGAAATGCCTGGTTTAAATCCAAAAGTGGCCGTTCATAATTTGTCTGTGAGAAATGGAGTTCGTCCTATCAAACAAGCTCAACGTAGATTTCGTCCAGAGCTGGTTCCATTGATCGAAGCTGAAGTAAACAAACTTATCGAAGCGGGATTCATTCGAGAAGTCAAGTACCCTACCTGGATAGCCAACATCGTGCCTGTGAGAAAGAAAAATGGACAAATTCGAGTGTGTGTTGACTTTAGAGATCTCAATGCTGCGTGTCCCAAAGATGATTTTCCTCTACCTATCCCAGAGCTTATGATTGATGCTACGACTGGACATGAAGCCTTATCTTTTATGGATGGATCGTCTGGGTACAATCAAATTCGTATGGACCCAAGAGAAGAAGAGTTGACTGCATTCCGAACTCCGAAGGGGATATATTGTTACAAGGTGATGCCATTTGGATTGAAAAATGCTGGCGCAACCTATCAGAGGGCGATGCAAAAGATTTTTGATGATATGCTCCATAAAAACGTTGAATGTTATGTAGACGACTTAGTAGTGAAGTCGAGGAAGAGAAAAGATCACATTCATGATCTAAGAAAGTGTTTGAAAGACTACGCAAGTATCAATTGAAAATGAATCCCATGAAATGTGCATTTGGGGTGACGTCTGGAAAGTTTCTTGGCTTCATTGTTCGCCAGAAAGGGATAGAAATTGAGCAAGCCAAGATAGATGCAATCATGAAGATGCCCGTACCACGCAATATTCATGAGCTCAAAAGCCTACAAGGTAGATTGGCATACCTCCGAAGGTTCATCTCAAACTTAGCTGGGCGATGTCAACCATTTAGCCATCTCATGAAGAAAGATATCCCATTCAAATGGGACGAAGCTTGCAACAATGCATTTGAACGTATAAAGTCCTACTTAATGAAACCTCCAGTGTTGGTTGCTCCAATACCAGGGCGCCCTTTGATTTTATACATCGCTGCTCAAGAACGCTCTGTGGGAGCCTTACTCGCTCAAGAAAATGACCTTGGGAAGGAAAACGCATTGTACTACTTAAGTCGAACAATGACGCCAAATGAATTGAAATACTCTCCAATTGAGAAGTTATGCTTGGCACTCATCTTTGCAATACAAAAAGTAAAACATTACTTTCAAGCCCATACTATTCGTCTTGTCTCAAGAGCAAATCCATTGAAGTTTGTTATGTCGAGGCCAGTACTATCCGATAGACTTGCACGATGGTATCTCCAATTGCAACAATTTGATATCGTGTATGTTCCTCAAAAAGCCGTAAAAGGACAAGTCTTGGCTGACTTCTTAGCTGATCATCCCATCCCTGCTGAGTGGGAATTGTCTAACGATCTGCCAGACGAAGACGCACTCGTAGTCGAAGTTGTTCCTCCATGGAAAATGTACTTTGATGGAGCTGCCCATAGAGGAGGAGCTGGAGCTGGAGTGGTATTTCTAACACCTGAAGGGGGAGTATTGCCTTATTCCTTTACGTTGATTCAAAACTGCTCCAACAATGTTGCTGAATATCAGGCTCTCATACTTGGTTTGGAGATAGCTGTCGAGACGAAGCGATTGCATCTTGAAGTTTATGGTGACTCTAAACTAGTGATCAATCAAGTACTTGGAGATTACGAAGTCAAGAAATCTGATTTGCTTCCGTATGTCAAGTATGCCAAGAAACTAATTGGGTGGCTTGGGCATGCTACGATCGAACATGTGCCAAGAAGAGAAAATGGACAAGCTGACGCTCTAGCCAAACTTGCTTCCACGATAGCTACGCCAGAAAAAGAAACTCATGTTCCAATATGTCAAAGTTGGGTCATACCTCCAATGTTCACTGAGGACGAAGATAACGAAGAAGAAAACCATGCTATAGAAGTTTATGAAGTTGAAAAGGAAGATTGGAGACAACCACTCGTAGATTACTTGGAATATGAGAAATTGCCCAATGACCTACGAAGGAGAACTGATATTAGACGACGTGCGGCTCGCTTCATTTATTACAAAGGCACACTTTATAGGCGTTCATTTGATGGAGTTTTCTTGCGCTGTCTAAATGATGATGAAGCTATGCAAGCCATGGAAGAAGCTCATTCTGGAGTTTGTGGCGCTCACCAGTCTGGTCCAAAGTTACATTTTCGAATTAAAAGAATGGGTTATTACTGGCCCACAATGGTTAAAGACTGTATGGATTATGCTCAAAGGTGTCAAGCTTGTCAGTTTCATGCAAACTTCATTCACCAACCGCCTGAGCCTTTACATCCGACTATTGCTTCATGGCCTTTTGATGCTTGGGGATTAGACGCTGTTGGGCCAATGACAAAATCTTCTCGTGGACATCTATACATCTTGGCCGCTACTGATTATTTCTCAAAATGGGCAGAAGCAATACCCCTCAAGGAAGTAAAGAAAGAAAATGTTGCTGACTTCATCCGAACTCACATTATCTACCGTTATGGAGTGCCTCGATATATTATCACTGATAATGGAAAACCATTCTGCAATGGTCTGATCGACAAATTGTGTCAGAAGTTTAGCTTCAAGCAGAGAAATTCATCCATGTATTATGCTCCTGCCAATGGCCTTGCCGAAGCATTCAACAAGACATTGTGTAATTTACTGAAGAAGGTGGTGGCCAAGTCGAAGAGGGACTGGCATGAAAGGATTGGAGAAGCTTTGTGGGCGTATAGAACCACCTATCGAACGCCAACTCAAGCAACTCCTTACTCGTTGGTGTATGGAGTGGAAGCAGTCCTCCCTCTTGAACAACAAATTCCATCATTAAGGATTGCTATACAAGAAGGACTTACCAATGAAGAAAATGCTCGTTTGCGCCTTGAAGAGTTAGAAGCCCTCGACGAGAAAAGGTTGGAAGCTCAACAAAAACTCGAGTGTTATCAAGCTCGCATTTCAAAAGCATTCGATAAAAGAGTTCGTTCGCGTTCTTTTCAACTTGGTGATTTGGTACTGGCAGTAAGAAGGCCTATCATCATCACTCACAAGACGAAGAATAAATTTACATCAAAGTGGGATGGTCCTTATGTTATTGAAGAAGTCTACACCAATGGAGCATACAAGTTAGTCGCTGAAGAGGGTTTAAGAGTTGGCCCAATAAATGGGAAATTCTTAAAGAAGTACTACCCTTGATGTTAGAAGAAAGCTCCATGACGTATGAGCCTAAACTGCGTGTTACTCCTGACCCGCACGAGTATAAACTGTGAATGGTATCCACCAATAGTAGTTCATGTGGTTAAAATGATAACTTACTCCACTAGTGGCATTTATGTGGTTAAATTTTAATCCCCACCTAGTTCGAGGTGGTTAAGAAACGAACACTCCTGACCCGCATGAGTATAAACTGTGAAAGGTCTTCCTGCAAAAAAAAAAAAAAAAAAAAAAAAAAAAATCCTCCTTTTGAACTACGTGATGACTTGATTCCTTTTGGGATACGTAGGCAGCTTAGATCATTTTCTAAGTTCAGTCATATGTTCAAAAAAAAAAAAAAAAAAAAATTCTCCTTTTGAACTACGTGATGACTTGATTCCTTTTGGGATACGTAGGCAGCTTAGATCATTTTCTAAGTTCAGTCATATGTTTAAAAAAAAAAAAAAAAAAAAAAAAAAATTTGACTTGCGATCATTCTTTGTTTAATGCTACTATGGAAATAAATAGAAAGATAAAAAATAACATCTTCTATTATTAATCTCGAAAGTTGGAGTGCATTACAAGAAAAGAAAAAGCAAGAAACAAAGCAAGAAATGAAGGAAAGAACTACAAAAAAATAAAATCTCAAACAAAGGGTTTCAAATTCTTCAGTTCCTCTTGAGCAGTTTTCAAGCGCATACGCGAAGTCTCCAGATTATCTTTCATTTTGTCAATCAAGGGAGAGGTGTCCTTTAATGTTGCAACTTCTTCTTCAATCTTAAGAATGTCAGCTTGAGCAGATTTGAGCAACTTCTCTTGGCGCTTCAAGGATGAAAGCAGTCTTTTCTTCTTTTGTGCTAAATCAATGAGTTTCTCCTCTATCACCTCCAAATCTTCCTTCGTAGAATTAATGTGATCAGCCTCCTTATCTTCTTTGTTTTTCGCCTCATGTAGACGACCTTGAGCCTCAGAAAGTTGTTGAGCAAGTAATTCCTTAGAAGATTTTTCGCTTGATGTTGATCTCGCAGTATCATAAACGACAGCCATATCAAAAAACGAATCTAACAATGTTACCACATGGGAGATGTCAACATCCTCAAACATTCTCATCGTCTGCATCACAATATAGACCTCATCTTTGATGGAAGAAATTAAGTCGAGCGAGGTCCTTCCTATCTTTTGACTAAGCTCGTTCCATAAAGTATTCAAGAATCTTTTTCTGTGCTCAAGTATTAACTTTTCACCCACAAAGACTGAGCAAGCTGCATGAGTAGGTGTTTTGCCTTGTGGAACTTTTTCTTGCAAAGTGGAATCAACGACTATCTCCGTAGCACCTCGAGATTGGGCATCATCACTAACTGGGGAATTCTCTTCTACCTATTGAAATTAAGCAATAAGAGCAAGTTTAGAAAAAGAGATATTAATCAATAATGGATGAACTAATAAGTAAATACCTCTTCGACGGAATCTTCCAATAAAGGCTTTTCATTTGGAAGGTCATTCGACATATTGAAATCTTCTTGGTCCAAAGATTTCGAAACTTGCTTTTGTCTTTTCCAGTTACGGTCTAAGTTGCTGCTACGACTTTCCTCCAAATCAATAGGAATTATCTTTCTTTTTATTTGTGTGGAAACATCGAACTTCTTTTGGAGGCCTTCATCAACTGGAGAGTCGGAACTATGTATCGAATTCTCTGCAAAGAAAATCTCTACATGTAAGAAAATTTATGCATAAAAAGTTAACTTTGTCATAAACTATAGGTAGAGATCGAATTACCTTTGAAAGGTTCCTTTGGATGCTCTTTACCTTTGGGAGAAGCCACGCTCAATTGCATAGTGATTAAATGCTCCACGTTTTCTTCAAGGTATCGTCCATGGACTTTAGCCCACCATTTTCCGTAATCTTTCGAATATAGTCTCTTCACACCAGAAGGTATGCCAGGAAACCTCGCTGTAGTTCTAGACTTAGACAAAGTGCTAATTCGCCAATAGCGCAGTCCTTCCTCCAAAGAAGCCTCGCGAATGTCATGCTTGAGGATGCCTGGGACTTCTTGAAAGTATCCAAATTGACGACTGAATCGATGGGGACTGTAAGGTTCGACAATAAACTTTCCGCCTCGCCTCAAAGTAAGATAACTAGAACGGAGACTAGTAAAATAATTCTGTTGGGACTCAGAGACGTTAACGTTATCAACATACATGCAATCCACGATTTTCTGGTCAATATTACAAGTCCAAGTAATATAGTCTCCCTTATGAATTTTTCTACGAGCTCCTAAAGGATCATAATATTTTGCGCCTCCTTCGCCAGAATATAATACCATGCTAGGACCACGTAATTGTTGGTGAACTTCAGAATGAGTCTTGAAGTACTGCGCGAGCCACCCATAAACGAAATGTACTGGAAATGGAAAATTCGCACAAGGTTTTGGAGATTTTGAAATGGTGTTAAGACCCTTGTAGATAGCCGCCAATACTGGAATCGCAAGGCTCACTCGACGACCGCTCGCCATAAGACTAGCCACCTTAAAAGTACTTGGACGTATCGAGTTGACATTCTCGGTGGGAAGAGCAAAGGTACAAAGCCAACAAGCTAAATATGCCGCCAAGTATGCATCATCTTTTATATTGCCTCTAACTTTGAGCTTCGAGAATACGCCTTCTTCCAAAGGAGACCATGTCTTATGATCTTTAAAATCATCAAGAGGATTATGAGTGGATTTAGGACGAACGCTTTTCTTCTCTTTTCGCGGAGGAGGTGGCTCGTACTTCTTTGCTTTCTTAGACCAAAATTGGATCCATCTCTCAATCGAAACTTGGGAATGGTTGTCACCTTTTCCACTTGCTTGAAGTAAATGAAATGCGTGGAACAAGTATTTGCAAGATCGAGGTACGAATGGTTCTCCTTTCTCATCTACACCATTTAGCTCCGCTTCACTAGGGATTACCTCATCATAGAGGATGCCCAAAATAGGAAGACCTGCAATAGAGTAAAGATCCCATAATGATATGGACAATTCACCCCAGGAAGATAGTAAAGTATTGGTTTGAGGACACCACGACTCGCAAAAAGCCTTCATGATGTTCGTATTATGATCATATGTGTATAGAGAAGCGTGCACCGAATTAAAAAGTTTAGCTGCATGTAGCGCAGTCTTGCATCGACTCAAGACATCTTCAGTCCACTCCCAATATCCCCTAAAATAACGGAATTCTCCAGGCACTTCAAAGGGATCATCGCCCCACTTCATCTTATTACCAATGAGTTGACGGCCCAAAGATGGGAAAGGAATAGCGTCACTCGATGGTTTATGATGAGCGGAAAGCAAGATTAAATGTTTTTGAGCCTTATTTGGAGATTCCGTATATTCTCGAGACCATTCGTCCAAGTGAAGAGAATTTCTTAGTGCCCCCCACCTCTTTGAATATCTGCCGATCAAAGGCGTTCCAACAGTTAAAATCGTGCTCTTTTCGATTGGTTGATCCTTATCGTCTCGAATGGTCAAACGTTCTTCCCCAGAAGAGGTGCGATCGCCAACAAAGATTACCATCCTAACGAAAAATAGGAAATCAAATAATGGGGGCATTAAATAAAATTGGTCTAATAATTCAAATATTTGAAAAAAAAAATATTGAGTTTATGACTAATTTTATTTTTACTCTAAAGATTTTGAGATTCCGAGAAATAGCTCTCCGTGATGGTATAATCCCTTGAAAAAGATTCTGCCGAAAGAATTAAGGGAAAATTTAAAAAAAAAAAAAAAAAAAAAAAAAAAAACAGCATACATATATATATATATGGACCCGTAGCAATTAGCTTTACTCCAAAGGCTTATGATTTTGGTCCCTGTCAAGAAAAAGAGGGCACCGTTAATTAATAAAATGAGTGAGAAGAAGATAAACCAAGAAAAGTTAAAAGAAAGGAAAAGGGACCAGCCTGCTTCTTCAACAACAATCTGAAATCAAGATTAAGACTCCCACTGCCTCACTCAAGCTAGCTTCGGATAAAATATATATATGTATATATATATATATATATATATATATATACTTTTGATTCTTGAAAAGGGGAAGCCAACGAAATTGATTATGAAGAATATAAATACTTGTGCTTGGATTATTTTATAGCTACAGAGACTGAAACTAAGAGTAACTCTTGAAAAAAGAATGAAAGAGGAGAAAAAAAAAAAAAAAAAAAAAAAAACGGGAATCGTTGAAATCAGATCCGGTAAACTATGTGATTCCTAGAATGCGAAAATAGAAGTGGTTTGTAGTCTCTTTTATAGATGCTGTTGAGAGCAGGAAATTGGAAGTTTCCATATTTTGATTAAAACTAAATTATGAAAGTTGAAGATTTCGTCGTGGAAGGCAAGGCTTAATACTTCATAAATTGAAAGGAATTGTGTGCAATGTCATAACCTGCAAACCTAAAATATTTTGGTTAATTCACATTGTTTCCGAA
Source organism: Penstemon barbatus (assembly GCA_003313485.2). Classification (NCBI taxonomy): domain Eukaryota; kingdom Viridiplantae; phylum Streptophyta; class Magnoliopsida; order Lamiales; family Plantaginaceae; genus Penstemon; species Penstemon barbatus. The sequence goes on along the minus strand of CM064884.1, from coordinate 23,355,281 downwards.
AAGGTCTCGGCAAAAGAAAAAGTTTCCTTTGTAAAGGAATGGGATATTTTCAAATATTTGAGTTTGATTCAGATATAGAAACTTGAATATTTTGCCAACAAGCTTAAAGAAAAGTGATGGGTTTATTGCCATAAAATTTCTTTCCTAAATTATGTTAGCCGACCTAGTTGATGAAGAAGGGGTAAAATGCAATTTCCAACATTTTTTCATAAAAGGGCCATAATATGTTGGGCCATGGAATGGGCTAAGAAAACATTCATGCCTATTGCTAAATGGGCTCATTTCTAGGAATTTAATTACAGTGCATATAATGGAGTAAGGGAGTGCCGAATACTCACTTCAAATTCAAGATTTAATACGCCAACAAAGTGAGCCCGGGGTTAATTATGGATTAATCGCTCAATGAGAACAATTAGTTGGCATTATCTCCAAAGTTCATAAAATTTGCCACGATCATCCAAAGTTTGATCGTGTTACAATATTTTTCAAGTCCATGTTATGTTGAAATCGCGACTTATTTACTCAAAAAACAAATGCAAGTTCGTAAATAAGTCCCGAGGGGGCATTTGTAGGCAGTTAAAATTTATTGCCAATTGAGTCCAAGATATATTAATTATTAATTAATTTATTTTGGAATTATATGAAATTTAATTCCTAAAATAATAATTAAATAATTAATTGATATATTTTATATCTTATGATTAATTGAATATAAGATTTCTTGCAAATAAATTAAAATCTCCATACGCAAGGCAAGTTTGTGTAGGAAATTTTTAAGCAAGGAAAGATTTTATTCACCATGTAATATTTGCATATCATATCTTTTTAAATGGCAAGAGAATTAAACAAAATATATTTCTTGTCATACAAGTTGTGAAGAACCAATCAAATTGCGCCACGTCATATGGAGAATATTGCAATTTTTCTCAAACCCCACCTATAAATAGGGGTCATCTCTAAGAAGAAAAACACAATTCAAAAAATCATAAAGGAGTTCAAGAAGAAAGGAGCAAATTCTCTCAAAGTGTTCTTCATCAAATCAAGGCGTTCTTCATCATATTCAAGGCGTTCTTCGAAGATCGAAGGAAATTCCGGCGTTTGATTCGAGAACAAGCTAAGAAGCCCTCATTTAAACGTTATTGGAGATCTACGACGATCCAAAGAAGATTAAATTCTGCTAAATTCAAGAAATCCACGACGAAGTTCAAGACGTTCGTTGAAGAAGTTCAAATCATTTCACGTTTGATCCAGGATTAAGCAAATTTGCCCCTGGATTAACGTTATTCGAGCACAAATTCAATTCTGAGAAGATCAAAAGACATTTTCAAGATCAAGCGCAAGAAATATTTAATTTTCCTTAAGATTAGAATCAGAGGGTTATTAGAGATTGTACTCATTAAATCATTAAACCTCGATTTTGTACATTTATTTCTAGTTTAATAAATTTTAAACTTGAAATTTTATTTGTTACAGGAATATTTGGATAATGTAAAAAAGTTCATTTATTAGATAATGTTATTTAATTAATAGATTAATTAATTATATAATAAAAGTGTATAAATTATATAATAATAATATTATATAGGCGGATTCGGGCAGTTGGGGTTGAAGAGACCAATCCCAAACCCGTCCCGTATTCCCGTAATAAAATACGGGTATTCAAGTTCGGATACCCAAACCCAAAAAACACTCGTCCCATTCGGGTATTTTAAAAATGGGACGGGGTGGATTTGGGTTACCCGAACCCAACGCCCACCCCTATCTATATCTATATCTATTCTCTATTCAATATTATATTATATTATATTTTATATACATATAAAAGTACGAGTTCAAAAAATAGAATTTCTTGAATTTTTTGTGAAGACTAATATGCCCTTACTTAATATTTATTTTAAATGGCAAAATAGGAAAAAACATGAAGAAGCATACTTCTACATAAACATTACCTGTTGGTCCCAAGTGGTCAGATGAGGTCTAGAGGGGGGGGGGTGAGTAGACCTCTGAAATTTTTTGAACTTAAAAACTTTTCAGTCTTCTGTCAGCAGACTAAGCTGATGAAGAACAGTAAGCAGACTAGTCTGATCGTGAACAAATCTTGAACATACGACTGACCACTCTTCTTTCAGTTACTTAGCTGTTTTTCAGCAAAATAATTTTTCAAAGAGTATACTTGCAGCGGATTGTTTTAAAGTGTTTTTCACAAGTAGACTAAGTTCTTAAAAGATTTTATCCCCAGTTTTTACAAACTCCTTTTTAAAATCCTTTAGGTAATTCAAAGTGTTTAAATATGCAAACTTTAAATATGCAAGAAAACTTCAATGCAAGATAACACAAAGAATTTTTATAGTGGTTATATGGATAAAAATCCTTTAGTCCACTCTTCCAGATCACTCAGATTCTGGGTTATACTATAATCACAAAGATTACAATATTTCTCCACTTATACCTAGACAACTAATGAAAAGGCTATAAGCTCACAATAGGAGTTCACAAAGAAAACCTATCCTCTGAAGTAGAATCACTCACAAAGACGGATTCTAACTTCGCACAACACTCAGCTATTACAAAATCACTCAGATAATGTTTTTCTGTTTTCTTCAACTTGGTTTCTGTCAACAGATGACTTCCACCAGACGAGTGAGCTGTTCGAGCTTTTGAGACTTAGAGAAATTCTGCTTCAAAATTTCGATCTCTGATTGTTGTTGTGTGTCTCTCTCTTCGAACTTTGCTCTATTTATACTCGGATTTGAATTTATGACCGTTGAAGGGAATCAAGTCTTCAAATCCATTCTTCAGCTCTTTTGAAACGGCTCCCTGCAGCAAACCGTACAGTGTACAGTACCTTTCTGTCTATCGCATTTAATGCTGCATTTAATGCACTCTGCTGATCCGAGGATATCTTCAATCATTTGCCATTACTACCCTTCTCTTACAGCATTTATTACACCAAGTGCATTTATTACCGTTGGACTAATCTCTTGATCTCTTCTACTCTGCTGATCAAAACGACTCTGCTGATAGGTACTCTGCTGATCAAATACTGAACTTATCTGATTTGACTCGGCTGATGACCTACCCTTCTGTTCGCTGTTTCAGCAAGAGATCACTAGTCTTCTGAGCTTTGAACTTTGAACTCTTCTGATGTCTTCTTTTATTTGTTCAAAATTCTTCTAAGGGAACTAAGCTTTCCATACTTAGCTGATTATGATGTTTTGGAATTCATCAAAACCTTCCCTTAATTACTTGTCTTCTTTGCACTTCATCTTCATCCAACAATTTCCCCCTTTTTGATGATGACAAAACTTCAGCTAAGTACCTGTACCTAAACTAAAGTTTTGATCCTCAAAAATTTCTGAGATAGAAATAGTCTGTTGGATTAAAACTTGCAATTTTATAGATATTGAACTGATTACATATTACAAGTTTGTTCAGATGAGTCGTGCAAAAAAAAATTACAAGGAGATATACAATACTAATCTATTTGTTTGTCTTCTTTATCATCCTTGCTCTCTTTTCCTTCTTCAGCAGGTTTGGAAGTTTCAGCTTCCAAATTTTGCTTCAACAGCTCTAACTTCTTTCTTTTGACATCAGGATCAAGCTGTTCTTCAGCTGAGTCCTTAGCAGCAGCTATCTCCTTATCAGACTTAGCTTTTGCTTCAGCTTCAGTTTCTTCAGCAGCTTCATCTTCTTCTTCTGTGATCTTATCATCTGTTGATCTGCTTGTGCCTTCATTTGCTGCATCATTCTTATCTTCATCATCAGTAGATTCTTCCAACACTTCTGTTCTTTCAGCAGAAGATGCCTTATCCTCCCTTTCTTCCCTCAGTACCTTATCTTCCCCCTTTTTGTCATCATCAGCAGGGTTGACTTGATAATCTGGTAAGATTGGGGTGATCAGAAGTGAATCACACAGAAGTTTGATGTTCTCTTCCATAGCATGCATTTGAGCTTGTTGATGTAGTTGAGTTGCTCTGAATGCATCTAGTTGAGCTTGTTGATTCAGTTGATTGGCTTCAAAATTATCCATTCTTTTTAGAACAACTTCACCTTGGTCACCTAACTGAATTTGAGTTGCCAGAATCCAGTCAGCAGATGCCTTGAAGTCTTTCATCATGTTATCTAAGGTTTCATCCTTAGCTTGGATGGCCATTTCAACTGTTTCCGTGATATTTCTCCAACCTTCAGCTGTGCTTTGAGTTCTTCTTCTTATAACATCCATGTCTTGACAAATGGACTTAACATTTTGAACAGTATCATCTATCAGAATTGATGGAACAGCAGCAACTTTCTGATTGGGTTGACTCACAACAGCCAACACATCTGCTTTTATCTCCTCCTTCATTTCCTTCAATGATTTGTCTAACATTTGTCGGATGGAGTCCAACAGATTTGTCTGATCATTTTGAGAAGATGAAGGAACTTCTGATGTAGCAGGAAGTGTTTCTTTGATAAGTTGCTCTGATGGTTGAGTTATCAATGCAAGGGACTGATCTGCTGGATCACCAGCATGGCTTGGAGTGCTTTCCTTCTCCTTAGCTTGATCATCTCCTACAGCAGCAACTTCTTTTTCCTTGATCTGATCTGCTGGTATTTCTTCTTCCTTCTTTGAGTCATCAGCAGCATCAGACTTATCACCCTGTGCTTTGTCTTGATCAGATGGGTCTGATGTACCCTCAATTTGCTTTGGTTGATCAGAGGACTCTGCTTCTTCTTTATCAGCAGGTGATATAATCTTCTTGACAGTCTCAACTGTCCTCATCATTCCTTCATTGTCCACTGCTGACCTGTTAGAAATCCAAGTAAAGTTATCAAGAGGAATAAAAGTAGATGATGGTTCCTCAGGCAGCTCTTCATAAGGTTTGATGTTTGGCCCGTAGACAATGTGTTTGATGTTTGGAAGAGGGACCAATGAGCTTGGTTGTCCCCTTAACTTCCTTGATTTCTTTGCCCAAAGCTCCATTGCTTGAGCAATAGCCAACTTTATGGATCTTTCCTTGAGGTCTTCTGATTCTTCATAATCCTCAGGAACAGATTCCAAGAGCTTCTTTGCTTCGGCCTTGACTGTGTGACTTATCCTCATTCTTAACCTGTCCAGAAAGAATTCCGAATCAAGTGCTTAGATTAAGGATCCAGTTTCAAGCCACTTCAGTACCCAGGCTTCTAGCAACTTTCCACTTGGCCATTTCAGCAGGGCTCTTTGTTAATCTGAATTCCCTCCATCTGTTGTATTTGATCTTTTCAGAATGGAAGAGTGTCAGACGGTTGATCCTTTCATTTTCAGCATCTAGCCTCTTGAGAAATTCTTCAAAGATAGCAGGGTCTCCCTGACAATCTCTAGAGCTAATCTGATTTCCTCTCTTCTCTTTGGCTTTATTTGGTGCAGGCATAGCTGGTATTGGTTTGTTTGGATCTCTGTTCACCAATAACTAGCCCACCACTATGCTGATTTCCATGAGCATCCTTGATGCTTGCTTCAATAACAGCAGCCAATTCTGCTGCCTCAACAGCATCTCTCTGCTCTTGAGTCATCTTGCTGGCCTCTTCTTCCAGCCTTTTTAACTCTAGGCTTTTCAGCCTATCTTCTTCTGCCTTCTCTGCAGCAACTTGCTTTTCAGCATCATCTTGTCTCTTCTTTTCTGCAGC
>CM064884.1:23276538-23349622 GCA_003313485.2 Penstemon barbatus | reverse complement strand
GTGATATTTCTCCAACCTTCAGCTGTGCTTTGAGTTCTTCTTCTTATAACATCCATGTCTTGACAAATGGACTTAACATTTTGAACAGTATCATCTATCAGAATTGATGGAACAGCAGCAACTTTCTGATTGGGTTGACTCACAACAGCCAACACATCTGCTTTTATCTCCTCCTTCATTTCCTTCAATGATTTGTCTAACATTTGTCGGATGGAGTCCAACAGATTTGTCTGATCATTTTGAGAAGATGAAGGAACTTCTGATGTAGCAGGAAGTGTTTCTTTGATAAGTTGCTCTGATGGTTGAGTTATCAATGCAAGGGACTGATCTGCTGGATCACCAGCATGGCTTGGAGTGCTTTCCTTCTCCTTAGCTTGATCATCTCCTACAGCAGCAACTTCTTTTTCCTTGATCTGATCTGCTGGTATTTCTTCTTCCTTCTTTGAGTCATCAGCAGCATCAGACTTATCACCCTGTGCTTTGTCTTGATCAGATGGGTCTGATGTACCCTCAATTTGCTTTGGTTGATCAGAGGACTCTGCTTCTTCTTTATCAGCAGGTGATATAATCTTCTTGACAGTCTCAACTGTCCTCATCATTCCTTCATTGTCCACTGCTGACCTGTTAGAAATCCAAGTAAAGTTATCAAGAGGAATAAAAGTAGATGATGGTTCCTCAGGCAGCTCTTCATAAGGTTTGATGTTTGGCCCGTAGACAATGTGTTTGATGTTTGGAAGAGGGACCAATGAGCTTGGTTGTCCCCTTAACTTCCTTGATTTCTTTGCCCAAAGCTCCATTGCTTGAGCAATAGCCAACTTTATGGATCTTTCCTTGAGGTCTTCTGATTCTTCATAATCCTCAGGAACAGATTCCAAGAGCTTCTTTGCTTCGGCCTTGACTGTGTGACTTATCCTCATTCTTAACCTGTCCAGAAAGAATTCCGAATCAAGTGCTTAGATTAAGGATCCAGTTTCAAGCCACTTCAGCACCCAGGCTTCTTCAACAGCAAAGGCTTTCCATTTGGTCATTTCAGCTGGACCCTTTGTCAGTCTGAATTCCCTCCACCTGTTGTATCTGATCTTTTCATTATTGAACTGTGTCAGGCGGTTGACCCTTTCATTTTCAGCATCAAGCCTTCTGAGAAATTCTTCAAAAATTGCAGGATCTTCCCTGACAATTTCAAGAGATAATCTGATTTCCTCTCTTCTCTTTGGCTTTATCTTAGGTGCAGGCATAGCTGGGATTGGTTTGTTTGGATCTCTTTGTTCACCAATAGCTATCCCACCAGTATGCTGAGTTCCATGAGCATCCTTGATGCTTGCTTCAATAACAGCAGCCAATTCTGCTGCTTCAACATCATCTCTCTGCTCTTGAGTCATCTTGCTGGCCTCTTCTTCCAGCCTTTTTAACTCTAGGCTTTTCAGCCTATCTTCTTCTGCCTTCTCTGCAGCAATCCTTTGCTTTTCAGCATCATCTTGTCTCTTCTTTTCTGCAGCAGTCAGGTAAGTTGCAATTTTCCCAGTCCTTTTTCTTCTTGATTCAGGACTTTCAACTGCTTGTATTGGAGTTGCACCAACAGGGTTTGGATGCAGAAGGAGTGTCTCTCCTTCACCTATTGTGGCAGTCTGCTGATCTTCTCCAGCTTCAGCAGATACTACAGCAGAAGAGTCTGTAGTAGGAACTCCAATTGTGGAAACAACTTCTTTAGTAGATGTAACAACAGGTTCTTTAATAACTAATGGTCTCTCAGCTGATGTTGTTGTTTCTCTTACTGTTTCCACTGGTTCTTCAGAGAAATTAACCTTTCTCTTAACCTTTGATTTGGCAATCTTTTTGGCAGGGGGGTTGGCAGTGGGAGGTCCCCTTGCCTCACTTCTAGTTCTTAACCTTTTCAATCGTTGAAGAGGCATTTCTTCCTCTGATTCAGTCCTTTCAGGAGAAGAGTCAGTCTTCATCTGCTCCATCTCCTTGGTGAAATCTTCAATTACCTTTTCTGGGACTGCATCTTCAGATTGTGCTGATTCAGTCTCAACAGCAGACTGTGCTGTTGGCTCAACAGGTTGACTAGTCTGGCCATCCTTCTTGCTCTTCTTAGAAGGACCCTTTTTGGATTTTGCAGTGGCCTTTCTCTTTGGTTCTGCCACTATTTTTCTAACTGGTTCATATAGTTTGAATTCCTTGCTACCGTGAGTGGGCTTCCCACCACCCATAGGGCATTGCAGGGATGCAAACAGATTACTAAGTAAGATGGCATGAGAGTGCCTTTTATCACTTAGCAGCTCATACACGTGAGCAGCCCAGTTAACCTTCAATCCATAGTAAATGCATATCATTGTGTAGTATCTCCTCCTGGGTAATCCATCCAGTGAACCCGTACTACAGTCTAATATCTTTGCAATGATGTCTGCGAACCTCTGATACTCATCTTTCAACTGAGTCTTCATCAGAGTTTCAGTCATCTCTTCTCCCTGTTTAGCACAAATAGCCCAGAACTCTTCCTCTTTCTCAGACCCTAAGTCTGACACATCTCCTCCCTTATTCTTAAGTTTGTAAATCTCACTTAAAACAGCAGCAGAGACAGCAATCTTCTTACCACCAATAACAGCTGTCATAACTGTTTTATCATCATTGAACTTTCTGGTCGTGTAGAAGTGATAAACGTCTTCCAAGTAAACCCTGTCCTCGTGTGCTTCCAGAACTGGAACCAAAGATGCTTCCTTGATTTTCTCCAAGAGAGATCGCATCAGATCAGTACCAGAGAAGTGAAATTTGTTGTAGCTGAAGTATCTTCCATCAATAATCTTCTCCATTTCTGAGATTAGTGAGTAGAATCTACAAAAACAGTAAGCTTTTTCGAAACAAGAGAGTTTGAGAGTTAGAGAGTTTGAGAATATTTGAGTGCGTAAGACGACTGCACTGTTTCAGATCGGATTTTATAGGTTTCCTTTTGATTAGGTTTCCGTGATTTATCTGAACCGTTGATCTAATCTGACAGTTTTTAATCGTGTGGATAGGAGAAGCGGATTTCAATTTTATTATTTTAATGTCAGATGGGCGGGAAACTCTATCGACACTAATCTGTTACTTATAAAAGCGCGTTTCTGAAGATACGATTTATGACCATGCTTATATAAGATATCAGATGAGTAGAGTTTAACTTATCTGACAGACGAGTGATCTGTTATCTGATATTACTAGAGAAGGCCAATAGCTAGTAATCTTCCTCTGCTGTTTGTCAATCCAGCAAGATAAAATAATCTTCAGTCTTCAAGAATTAAGAACAGATCTTCAGATAATATAACTTCCACTAACTGACATTAACAGATTTCATCTTTAGAACAGAAGTACCGCTAGTCTTACACGTTCCCCCTGTCTTTAAGAATTCATAAGCTAACTAGTCTGTTGAAAGTTAATCCTTGAATAGAATAACGGATAACTAAGCTGTTGAACTCCAGTCTTCTGATGAGTTCCCCCTCAGCTTATGCATCCAAATTGAGTAGTCCTAACTCAGCTCTTAGAGTTGAGAACCTTGCTTCACTTAGAGGTTTAGTGAAGATATCAGCAATCTGATTGTCAGTATGAACATACTCTATCATAACATTGCCTTTTTCCACATGATCTCTAATGAAGTGATGCTTAATCTCAATATGTTTAGTCCTTGAATGACTTGTAGTATTCTGAGTAAGTGAGATTGCACTTGTATTGTCACAGTAGATTGGTATTCCACTGATTTTGATATTGTAGTCTTCCAGTTGATGCTTCAACCATAGTATCTGTGCACAGCAAGCTCCAGCAGCTATATATTCAGCTTCAGCAGTAGATATAGAAACTGAAGTTTGTTTCTTACTCATCCATGAGATCAGACGACTACCTAAGAACTGACAAGCACCTGTTGTGCTTTTTCTGTCAATCTTGCAGCCAGCAAGGTCTGAATCTGAATAACCAATAAGCTCGAATCCAGATTCTCTAGGATACCACAATCCCAATTCTTGAGTGCCTTTAACATATTTCAATATCCTCTTGGCAGCTAAGAGATGAGATTCTTTGGGGTTTGATTGAAATCTTGCACATACTCCAACTGAGTACATTATGTCAGGTCTGCTTGCTGTTAGATACAACAATGAACCAATAATGCCTCTATATTTGGTTATGTCCACTGATTTGCCATCTTCATCTTTATCCAAGCGAAGACTTGTAGACATAGGAATAGTAGCAGTAGAGCTAGTTTCCATACCAAACTTCTTGAACAGATCTCTTGTGTATTTTGCTTGATTTATAAAGATTCCATCAGGCAGTTGTTTGACTTGTAAACCAAGAAAATAATTAAGTTCACCCATCATGCTCATTTCAAACTTATTCTGCATCAGCTTGGAGAACTTATCACACATCTGTTGATTAGTTGAACCAAAAATAATATCGTCCACATATATTTGCACAATTAATATATGATTCTCCCATTCAATTGTGAACAAGGTTTTATCTACCTTACCTTTGTGAAATCCTTTAATTAAAAGAAAATCAGATAGGGTATCATACCATGCTCTTGGAGCCTGTTTCAGTCCATAAAGAGCTTTCTTCAGACGATATACTTTGTCCTCTTCTTGATAAACTTCAAATCCAGGAGGTTGTTCAACATATACCTCTTCTTGCAGTTCTCCATTGAGAAAAGCAGACTTCACATCCATCTGATAGACAGTGAAGTTCTTGTAAGCAGCATAGGCTAGAAACAGTCTGATTGCTTCAAGTCTTGCTACTGGTGCAAAAGTTTCATCAAAGTCAATTCCTTCTTCTTGACAATAACCCTTGGCCACTAGTCTTGCTTTGTTTCTGGTAACAATACCATCTTCATTCATCTTATTTCTGAAAACCCACTTAGTGCCAATTACCCTTTGATGACTTGGTCTAGGAACTAAATACCAGACTTCATTCCTTTCAAATTGATTCAACTCTTCTTGCATAGCTTCTATCCAGAAGGAATCATTTAGAGCTTCTTCAATTTGCTTAGGCTCTATTTGAGATAGAAAAGTGACAAACATAGCATCTTGTGCAGCAGCTCTTCTTGTTTTCACTCTATCTAAAGGATCACCAATCACCAACTCTGGTGGATGATTTCTGAGCCATCTGAGATCAGGTTGCAGGTCTGAATGTTGTCCTCTGTTTTGATCTTGCAACACTACTGTTGGAGTTGCAGTAGTAGTCTGTTGAACATTTGCAGTCTGTTGAACAGTCTCTGGTCTGTCAGCTGTTTGCAACTCGTCTGTTAGACAATCAGCATTGTGATTTTGAACAGCACTTGAGTTATCAGCCGAATTTAAATTAGGTAGTATGATGGGAACATATTCTTCTTTTCTTCCAATGTCTAACTTCTGTAGATCAGTAGACAGATCTTGATTAACACTTTGATTCTTTTCAGAAGATTGACTTGGCTCATCAAATACTACATGGATAGATTCTTCTATTAGTAATGTTCTTTTATTGAAAACTCTATAGGCTTTACTAACAGTTGAGTATCCTACAAAAACAGCTTCATCTGCCTTTTCTGCAAATGCAGTAAGGTGATTTTTCCCATTATTCAATACAAAACATTTACAACCAAAAATCTTAAAGTAATGAATGTTTGGTTTTCTGTTGTTCCAAACTTCATATGGAGTCTTGTTCTGATTTTTGTTGATCATACATCTGTTCTGGGTAAAGCATGCTGTATTTGTTGCTTCTGCCCAAAATCTTTGAGGCAGCTTAGCTTCAGCTATCATAGTTCTGACAGCTTCCTTTAGTGTTCTGTTTCTCCTTTCAACAACACCATTCTGTTGAGGGGTTCTGGCAGCAGAGTACTCATGATGTATTCCTTTGATATTACAGTACTCTTCAACAGTAGAGTTTGTAAACTCTGTCCCTCTTTCTGATCTGATCTTCAATATTTTGATACTCTTCTCATTCTGGATCAGTTCCATCAGATTAGTAAGATGTTCCTTGGTTTCACTTTTCTTCTTCATGAAAATCACCCAAGTATATCTTGAATAATCATCCACAACAGCTAGGCAGTATTTCTTTCCACCATTGCTGACTGGATCAATGGGTCCAAATAAGTCCATATGTAATAGCTCCAAAATTCTTTCAGAAGATTGGTGCTTCTTGCTTTTGAAAGATGACTTGATTTGTTTACCCTTCTGACAGGCGTCACAGAGCTTGTCTTTGCTCATGACTGCTTTTGGAATCCCTTCTACCAAATCATTCTTGATTAATCTGTTTATGGTCTTGAAGTTTAAATGATTCATTCTCTTGTGCCACAGCCAACTAACTTCACTTGGTGCAGATGCCACCAAACAAATACTTGAATTCTTGTCAGCAGAATTCCAGTCGACTATGTAGACATTCCCTTGTCGTCTTCCAGATAAAATTACCTTCTTTGTACCAATCTGTTCAACAAAGCACTTATCTGTTGAGAAGATGACTGAATATCCTTTGTCACAAAATTGACTTATGCTCAGCAGATTATATTTGAGGCCTTTGACATATGAGACGTCAGATATCTCTATGTTCCCTCTGATTAATCTTCCTTTAGCTTTAATCTTGCCTTCTTTGCTGTCCCCAAAGGTAACCTTTGGACCATCCACAGCAACTGCATCTGTCAGCTCATGTATGTTTCCACACATGTGTCTTGAACATCCACTGTCCAAGTACCAGATCTTCTCTACTTTACTCCTACTCCTAATCCTATCCTACAAAACAAAAATAAAATTGTTTTAGGTACCCTTATTGAGAGGGTCCTGAAGGATTAGTTCCACCTTTGACAACCCAAGATGTTGAAGTCTTAGGCTTCTTAGGTTTCTGAGTTTTGACAGGAGCATGAACAGTTTCATTTTTATCATAGTTATCAGATAAGTCATGTTGATGATCAGTATGATATGAATAATGTTCATAAGCAGGGTAAGGTGCATGATATGCAGGATATGCATGCATTGGATGAGCAGGATAAGGTGCATAGTAACTAGGAAATTGAGGTGCATGATACATAGGATGATATGCAGCAGGTTGCACATAATATGACTCATTTCCATACCAAGCATTTTGATTTTTCTTATTTTTATGCTTCTTTGGCTTACTAGTAGCTTGCTCATTTGATTTTGACTTAGTTTTACCACTAGTCTGATTGACTTTAGCTTTATCAGCAGACTTCTTAGGACTCTGCTGTTTGGTCTTACTAGTCTTATTTCCTACACTAGGCTCTTTGCTCTTTTTAGCCTTAGGAGATTTCTTCTCCTTTAATTCTTTCTCAGGTGAAGTAGGTCTAGCAGTTTGAACATACAGAATGACCTTACTATTGTCAGCTGATATGAATTTTTCAGTATGGTTCAACTCTTGCTTATCCTGTTCTAAAGGCATCTTCTGTTTACTAGATGTATGCGTGGATGCAACAGATGATTTTTCATGAGACTCGATAACCTTTTCAAGTTCCATGATTTTTCCTTTATATACTTCACATTCAGCTTTCAGAGATTCATTCTCTTGCTCAAGCTGTTTATACTCGACTGATTCTTTTGGCTTTTCAGCTTTAAGTTTCAGTGAGTTATTTTGCTCTTTTAGCAAGCTCATCTCTTCCTTAAGCTTAACAAATTCTCCAGCAATAGTAGTATTATTTAACATCATTTGCTCTAGAGAATCAAATAGTTCATTATTTTGAGGAGTTACCTCATCCTCAGAGTCATCAGATTCCTTTGCCATCAGGCACAGGAGAACAGGTTTTTCTTCATCAGAAGATTCTTCGTCAGACGAGTCTGAATCTGAATCAGATGAGTAGACAGCAACAAGCTTTTCTGCTTCAGCCATCATTGCTTTCCCTCTCTGATGCTTTATTTCTTTTCTTACTTTCTTCTCCTCTTCAGTGTACTTTTCTGCTTTTGGATATGGGCAGTCTTTGATGAAGTGTCCCAATTTCCTGCAGTTGTAACACATTAGTTTTGATTTATAATCATCTTTATCTTGAGAAGAAAAGTTAGGTTTAGAAGTAGAAGCATTGTTGTATTTGTTCTTCATTTTTCTTTTATAGAACTTCTTGAAATTATTCATCAACAGTGCAACGTCTCCAGCGGTGTACTCCTTCTTGTTGAGCAGAGTGGCTTCATCAGATGAGTCCACTTCTTTGCTTTTCTGTGCTGGTCTTCTGGTGTTTTCAGCAGCAACCAGTGCAGCTGTGGGTCCTGAAGTTGAGGTTTCTTCAATACCCATCCTAGGCAGTTTATACTCATAAGCCTTGAGTACAGAAAACAGCTCTGTAAGAGAGATCTTCCCCAGATCCCTTGATTCTTCCATTGCTGTCACCTTCATGTTGAACTTAGGAGGTAAAGCCTTCAGTACTCTGATGGTTATCTCCTTGTCTGTGAAGGTTTTTCCAAGCTTCAGTACTTCATTTAATATTCTTGTAAACCTTGTATCCATCTGATCAATGGTTTCAGAGGACTTCATCTTGAAGTTATCCAACTTTTCTAGAGCAACACTCAGCTGATGCTCTTTTATGGCGTCGTTCCCTTCGCTCATGTCTCTGACTTTATCCCACATCTCTTTTGCAGATTTGCAATGTTTGATCTTGTCAAACCGATCATTATCCAGGGCTTTAGTCATGATAAATCTTCCAATCTTGTCCAGGTTGAACAGCTTGATTTCTTCAGCTGTCATTTCGCTCAAGTCTTTTTCCACCACGGTATCAACTTCATTGATTTTTATCGTCTTGGTGAACTTGAATGGACCTTTTGTAATGCAAGTGAACATGTTGTCATTGTAGGCAGCGAGGAAAATCTCCATCCTGATTTTCCAGTCTTCGAAGGACATACCAGCAATGTGGGGAACATGGTTTATGCACTCCATTTTCAAAAAGTTTTGATTTTTCAAAAAAAATGCTCTTTTGAAAAAGTTATGAAAACCTTTTGAAAAACACTTGGATCAAGCTCGTTGATCAGGCAGCTGATTCAAATGAACCACCTGCTCTGATACCACTTGTTGGTCCCAAGTGGTCAGATGAGGTCTAGAGGGGGGGGGGTGAATAGACCTCTGAAAATTTTTGAACTTAAAAACTTTTCAGTCTTCTGTCAGCAGACTAAGCTGATGAAGAACAGTAAGCAGACTAGTCTGATCGTGAACAAATCTTGAACAGACGACTGACCACTCTTCTTTCAGTTACTTAGCTGTTTTTCAGCAAAACAATTTTTCAAAGAGTATACTTGCAGCGGATTGTTTTAAAGTGTTTTTCACAAGTAGACTAAGTTCTTAAAAGATTTTATCCCCAGTTTTTACAAACTCCTTTTTAAAATCCTTTAGGTAATTCAAAGTGTTTAAATATGCAAACTTTAAATATGCAAGAAAACTTCAATGCAAGATAACACAAAGAATTTTTATAGTGGTTATATGGATAAAAATCCTTTAGTCCACTCTTCCAGATCACTCAGATTCTGGGTTATACTATAATCACAAAGATTACAATATTTCTCCACTTATACCTAGACAACTAATGAAAAGGCTATAAGCTCACAATAGGAGTTCACAAAGAAAACCTATCCTCTGAAGTAGAATCACTCACAAAGACGGATTCTAACTTCGCACAACACTCAGCTATTACAAAATCACTCAGATAATGTTTTTCTGTTTTCTTCAACTTGGTTTCTGTCAACAGATGACTTCCACCAGACGAGTGAGCTGTTCGAGCTTTTGAGACTTAGAGAAATTCTGCTTCAAAATTTTGATCTCTGATTGTTGTTGTGTGTCTCTCTCTTCGAACTTTGCTCTATTTATACTCGGATTTGAATTTATGACCGTTGAAGGGAATCAAGTCTTCAAATCCATTCTTCAGCTCTTTTGAAACGGCTCCTTGCAGCAAACCGTACAGTGTACAGTACCTTTCTGTCTATCGCATTTAATGCTGCATTTAATGCACTCTGCTGATCCGAGGATATCTTCAATCATTTGCCATTACTACCCTTCTCTTACAGCATTTATTACACCAAGTGCATTTATTACCGTTGGACTAATCTCTTGATCTCTTCTACTCTGCTGATCAAAACGACTCTGCTGATAGGTACTCTGCTGATCAAATACTGAACTTATCTGATTTGACTCGGCTGATGACCTACCCTTCTGTTCGCTGTTTCAGCAAGAGATCACTAGTCTTCTGAGCTTTGAACTTTGAACTCTTCTGATGTCTTCTTTTACTTGTTCAAAATTCTTCTAAGGGAACTAAGCTTTCCATACTTAGCTGATTATGATGTTTTGGAATTCATCAAAACCTTCCCTTAATTACTTGTCTTCTTTGCACTTCATCTTCATCCAACATTACCATTTGAAAAAATATATCTTAGAGTTCCTTTCCCTGTCGAAATTTTAAAGTCCATATCCAATCACATAAAAGCTAATTCCATGTATATGCATAGGCTAATCAACACTAGCCACCACACCATGTCATTAGAATAAGAAATATTAGTAAAGTGAATTAGTGAAGATGATAGAAAATACTTTTTGTGAAATTGATTATACTCGAATTTTCATGGAGTTCTTTTCATGGAATACGGGATCGGTTAATGAAAATTGGTGAAATCGAGAAAAGTTGGTTAAAATATGTGAAAATGATAAAAACTTGGGTGAAATTATTGAACACTTGTAAAGTTGGTAAATAATTTGTAAAGCCAGTAAAAATGCGCCCAATAAATCGATAAATACATATGGAATCACATAACTCTGGGTAAAATTCGTAAAAGTCGGATAAGACTGGTTAAATTAGTGAAAAACGGATGAAATCGTTAAAAACTGATGAAATCAGTGAATCGGGGACCAAATGTAAAGTCGGTGAAGACATGTGAAATCAATGAAACATGAGGTGAAATTGGTGGAAAAAAAAACGTGTGAAATAGGTAAGAAATTATAGTTTAACTGGCAAAAACAGGGTAACCGGAAAAACAAAACAGATCGACAAAAAATGGGAAAAACAATTAATGTGGGTAACACCGATAAAAGAACGAATAAATCGAATAAAAATATATATTAAAACGATGCAAAATGAATGAAATCGATAAAATTATGTGTTAAACCTGTGAAAAATGGATTAAATATGTGAAAAGTAGCTTAGGTTTGTAAACAAATATGTGAAAGTTAATTTAATTTTGCTTGGATTGCGTCTTTCCATTTTGATCAATCATTTCTATTTTTACGTTCTTATAAAAAAGAATTAATTTCAAGATCCTCGTTTTATTTTATAATTATAAGCAAAAGTGTTGTCGACAACTTTTTTAATTCGGTTCCATCTTTTTCTCGTAGTGATATAACTTATAGAGATCTTTTCATTATATTGTTTTTAGGTACCTGAACCTCTTCTGAGGTATTATCCATTAGTTATGTCTTGCGACTCTTCAGGAGTACTTGCCTCCACAATATGACCATCTTGAGTATATGCTCCTTTTCTTTTACGATGATTCTTTCTTCTTTTGGAACCGTAATTTATTTTCATTTGCATTAACAGAT
This sequence comes from Penstemon barbatus, assembly GCA_003313485.2. NCBI lineage: Eukaryota > Viridiplantae > Streptophyta > Magnoliopsida > Lamiales > Plantaginaceae > Penstemon > Penstemon barbatus. Next base: position 23,338,120 of record CM064884.1, on the reverse strand, counting down.
TGTTCTACAGGGACATCGACTTGAATTGGAGCATTTCCAGCTGGTATATGAGATTTAGAAACTCCTTTTATAATAGTAAATTCATTTGACAGTAAATATGCAATATTATGAAAATGCATTATCTTCTGAACTTCTAGTGTACACAGATTTATTCGAGGATCTAGAGAAGATAATATTGATGCATTTCGTATAATTTCTTTTACCAGCTCTTTATTCTCTCCCCATAATGTCGAGAACATTATTTGATTATGTATACTCTCCCCTAATGTCGAAAACATTATTTCATCAAAATAAAAATCGACAAATCGTACGTAATTAAATTTTAGTCATTTGTTCAAGATTATTAATAATAGAAGGGGATTCATAAATATATTCTCAACTTTCTTTGAGATCCATCGTTGTTATTGGATAAAGATGAATATGGAATGCACTGAAGTGTATTTAGTTAAGGGAGGTTTTGATGATTTCCAAAACTTCAAATTAACTAAGTAAAGACAACTTATTTGAAATCCCTTAGAAGAATTTTGCCCAAGTAAGAAGACTTATCAGACAGGTCAAATATTCAAGGTCCAAAAGACTACTGATCTGCTGACAGGAAAGAAATCAGACTGGTGAAGATCAGCCGACTCAAATCAGATTTGTTCAAGTTTGGGATCAGCTCTGTTCATCATCAGACTTGCGCTTTCATCAGCCAAGTGGAAAGATCAAGAAGTCGTCCCAACTGTAATAAATGCCACTGGAGTAATAAATGCTGAAGTCTAAGGTTATTAATGACAAATGATTGAAGAAAAGACTCATATCAGCTCGGTGCATTTAATGCTGCCTGTCAAAAAGTACAGTTCGCAGTACTGTCACTGTACAGAGAGCCGTTCGCGGAAATTAAGGACCAGAAATCAAGATATTTGAATTGTGTCTCTCTTCAACGGACATAATTCAAAGAGTGACTATAAATAGCTGAAGAGACGAAGAAAGAAATAAATATAACTTTTGAGAGATTGAATTCAAAGCAAAATATTTTCTAAGTCTCAAAGCTCAAGAACAGCTCACTCGTCTGTTGAAAGTCATTTGTTGACAAAAACCGTTGAAGTTCAAGAAAACATTTTATGAGTGAATCTGTAAGAGTGAAAAATTGTGAGAAGTAGATATCCATCTTAGTGAGTGATATTCCTTCGGAGAGTAGGAGTTTCTTTGTGATTTCCTATTGCGAACTTGTGGTTGATCATTTGTTGTGAAGCACAAGCAGAGTGTACTAATTACTTTGTGTTCTTAGTATAACCCAAGATCTGTGTGACTTGGAAGAGTGTATTAAAGGATATTTAAATGCATATAACCACTATAAAAATTCTTGTGCTTTTACATTGCTTTTACTTGCATATTTTCAGATATGCATAAAACACATTATAAAACTGTTTGAAAATTAATTTAAAAGAGTTTACAAAACTGGGGACAAAATTTTCAAACTACTAAGTTTACTTGTGAAAAACACTTTAAAAATCCGCTGCAAGTATTCTGGTATTAAAACTGATTTTCACCAAAATCAGCTAAGTAACTATCAGATTGGTGGTCAGCAAAGCTGTTCAAAGATTTGTTCGCGATCAGCCTTGTAAACGTATTGTCCTGTAATAGCTTAGTCTTTTTAAGTTTGTGCAACCGTTTTAAAGTTAAAATTTGATTAAAATTTTCAGAGCTCTATTCACCCTCCCTCTAGACCTCATCTGACCACTTGGGACCAACAAGTGGTATTAGAGCAGGTGGTTCATTAGAATCAGCTGCCTTATCAACGAGCTTGATCCGAGTGTTTTTCAAAGGTTTTCAAACTTTTCTAAAAAAAGCATTTTTTTGAAAAATTAAAATTTTTGAAAAATGGATTGTATCAGCCATGTTCCCCACATAGCTGGTATGAGCTTCGAAGACTGAAAGATCAGAATGGAAATCTTCTTAGCAGCCTACAATGATAACATGTACACATGTATCATCAAAGGTCCATTCAAATTCACCAAGACCATCAAAGTTGATGAAGTCGATATAATGGTGGAAAAAGATTTACATGAAATGACAGCCGAAGAAATAAAGCTGTTCAACCTGGACAAAGTTGGGCGATTTATCATGACCAAGGCCCTTGACAATGACAGATTTGACAAAGTCAAGCATTGCAAGACTGCCAAAGAAATGTGGGATAAGGTCCGTGACATGAGCGAAGGAAACGACGCCATTAAAGAGCATCAGCTGAGTGTTGCTCTGGAAAAGCTGGACAACTTCAAGATGAAGTCTGCGGAAACCATTGATCAGATGGATACAAGGTTTACAAGGACGCTGAATGAAGTTCTGAAGCTTGGAAAAACCTTCACTGATAAGGAGATAACCGTTAGAGTACTGAAGGCTCTACCTCCAAAGTTCAACATGAAGGTGACAGCCATGGAAGAGTCAAGAGATTTAGGAAAAATCTCCCTCACCGAGCTGTCCTCAGTACTCAAGGCATACGAGTATAAACTGCCAAGAATGGGTGTTGAAGAAACCTCTACTTCAAGTCCCACAGCTGCCCTGGTTGCTGCTGAAAATCCTAGAAGGCCAGCCTATAAAAGCAAAGACGTGGACTCATCTGATGAAGCCACAATACTCAACAAAAAGGAGTACACTACTGGAGACGTTGCATTGCTGATGAATAATTTCAAGAAGTTCTACAAATGAAAAATGAAGAACAAATACAACAATGCTTCTACTTCTAACCCTACTTCTTCTTCTCAAGATAAAAATTCTTATAAATCTAAAATGATGTGCTATAACTGCAGGAAATTGGGTCATTTCATCAGAGACTGCCCATATCCTAAAGCTGAAAAGTACACTGAAGAAGAAAAGAGAATAAGAAAGGAAAGAAAGCATCAGAAAGGCAAGGTGCTGGTGGCAGAAGCGGAAAAGCTAGCTGCTATCTACTCATTAGATTCGGATTCAGACACTTCTGATGAAGAGTCTTCTGATGAAGAGAGACCTGCTCTTCTCTGCCTGATGGCTAAGGAATCTGATGGCTCTGAGGATGATGAGGTAACTCCTCTAGATAATGAATTATTTAATTCATTTGAGCAAATGAAGCTAAACTGTACCAGTATTGCTGAAGCATTTACAAAGCTTAAGGAATAGATGATATTGCTAAGAGAGCAAAACAGTTCACTAAAACTTAAGGCGGAAAAGCCAAAAGAATCAGATGAATATAAACAGCTTGAGCAAGAAAATGAATCTCTAAAAGCTGAATGTGAAATTCTTAAAGGAAAAATCATGGAACTTGAGAAAACAATTGAGTCTCATGAAAAGTCATCTGTTGCATCCACTCATATGTCTAGTAAACAGAAGACATCTTTAGATCAGGATAAGTTAGAACTGAACCATACTGAAAAATTTATATCAGCTGACAACAGTAAGGTCATTTTGTATGTTCAGACTACTAAACCTGCTTCATCTGAGAAAGTGTTAAACGAGACGAAAACTCCTAAGGCTAAAAAGAGCAAAGAGCCTAGTGTAGGAAAACAGACTGGTAAGTCCAAACAGAAGAGTCCTAGGAAGTTTTCTGACAAGGCCAAAACCAATCAGACTAGTGATAAAACTATGTCGTCTGTTAATGAGCAAGCATCTAGTAAACCAAAGAAGCATAAAAATAAGAAAAATCAAAATGCTTGGTATGGAAATGAGTCTTATTATGTGCAACCTGCTGCATATCCTGCTTATCATGCATCTTATTCTGCTTATGAACATTATCCTTATCATGCTGATTATCAACAACACGACATATCTGATAAACGTGATAAAGGCAAATATGTTCATACTCCTGCCGAAAATCAGAAGCCTAAGAAGCCTAAGACTTCAACATCTTGGGTTGTCAAAGGTGGAACTAATCTTTCAGGACCCTCTCAATAAGGGTACCTAAAACAATTTTATTTTGTTTTGTAGGTTAGGAGTAGGAGTAGGAGTAAAGTAGAGAAGATTTGGTACTTGGACAGTGGCTGTTCAAGACACATGTGTGGAAGCATACATGAGCTGACTGATGTTGTTGATGTGGATAGTCCAAATGTGACGTTTGGAGACAGCAAGGAAGGCAAGATTGTAGCAAGTGGAAAGCTGATCAAAGGCAACATTGAGATATCTGACATCTCATATGTTAAAGGCCTCAAATACAATTTGCTGAGCATAAGTCAATTTTGTGACAAAGGATATTCAGTCATCTTCTCAACAGATAAGTGCTACGTTGAACAGATTGGTACAAAGAAGGTTATTTTATCTGGAAGACGACAAGGGAATGTCTACACAGTGGACTGGAATTCTGTTGACAAGAATTCAAGTGTTTGTTTGGTGGCATCAACACCAAGTGAAGTCAGTTGGCTGTGGCACAAAAGAATGAATCATGTGAATTTCAAGACCATCAACAGACTTATCAAGAATGATCTGGTAGAAGGAATTCCAAAGACAGTCATGAGCAAAGATAAGCTTTGTGACGCATGTCAAAAGGGTAAACAAATCAAGCCATCATTCAAAAGCAAGAAGCACCAATCATCTGGAAGGATCTTGGAGCTGCTACATATGGACTTATTTGGACCCATTGATCCAATCAGCAAAGGTGGAAAGAAATACTGCCTAGCTGTTGTGGATGATTATTCAAGATACACTTGGGTGATTTTCATGAAGAAGAAAAGTGAGACCAAGGAGCATCTTACAGATCTGATGGAGCAAATTCAGAACAAAAAGAGTATGAAAATACTGAAGATCAGATCAGATAGAGGGACTGAATTTACAAACTCTATTGTTGAAGAGTATTGTAATGCCAGAGGAATCAGCCATGAGTACTCTGATGCCAGAACCACTCAACAGAACGGAGTTGCTGAAAGGAGAAACAGAACTCTGAAAGAAGCTACCAGAACGATGATAGCTGAAGCTAAGCTGCCTCAAAGATTTTGGGCAGAAGCAACAAATACAGCATGCTTTACCCAAAACAGATGCATGATCAACAAGCACCAAAACAAGACTCCATATGAAGTTTGGAACAACAGGAAGCCAAACATTCATTACTTTAGAATTTTTGTTGTAAATGCTTTGTTTTAAATAATGGGAAAAATCACCTTACTGCTTTTGCAGAGAAGGCTGATGAAGCAGTATTTGTAGGATATTCTACTGTTAGTAAAGCATATAGAGTCTTTAACAAAAGAACTTTACTTGTAGAAGAATCCATTCATGTAGTATTTGATGAACCTAGTCAATCTTCTGAAAAGAATCAAAGTACTGATAAAAATCTATCTACTGATTTTCAGAAATTGAGTGTTGAAAAGAATGAAGAATATGTTCCCATCATACTACATGATCTCAACTCAGCTGCTAACTCAAGTGCTGTTCAAAATCACAATGCTGATTGTCTAACAGAGGAGTTGCAAACAGCTGATAGACCAGAGACTGTTCAACAAACAACTGCTGTTCATCAGACTACTACTGGAACTCCAACAGTAGTGTTGCAAGATCACAACAGAGGTGAACATTATGATTTGCAACCTGATGTTAGATGGCTCAAGAATCACCCACCAGAGCTGGTGATTGGTGATCCTTTGGATAGAGTAAAGACAAGGAGAGCTGCTGCAAGTGAAACAATGTTTGTCAGCTTTCTATCTCAAATTTAGCCCAAACAGATTGAAGAAGCTCTAAATGATTCAAACTGGATTGAAGCTATGCAAGAAGAACTAAATCAATTTGAAAGGAATGAAGTCTAGTACTTAGTTCCTAGACCAAGTCATCAAAGAGTTATTGGCACTAAATGGGTATTCAGGAACAAAATGAATGAAGATGGTGTGGTCACCAGCAATAAAACAAGATTAGTTGCCAAAGGCTATTGTCAAGAAGAAGGTATTGACTTTGATGAAACTTTTGCACCAGTAGCAAGATTAGAGGCAATCAGACTCTTTCTTGTCTATGCTGCTCATAAGAATTTCACAGTCTTATCAAATAGATGTAAAATCAGTTTTTCTCAATGGAGAATTGCAAGAAGAAGTTTATGTTGAACAACCACCTGAATTTGAAGCCTATCAAGAAGAAAACAAGGTGTATCGTCTGAAGAAAGTCCTCTATGGACTGAAACAGGCTCCAAGAGCATGGTATGATACCCTATCTGATTTTCTTTTAATTAAAGGATTTCGCAAATGTAAGGTTGACAAGACCTTGTTCACCATTGAATGGGAAAATCATATATTGCTTGTGCAAATATATGTGGGCGGCATCATTTTTAGTTCAACAAATCAACAGATGTGTGATAAGTTCTCAAAGCTGATGCAAAATAAGTTTGAAATGAGCATGATGGGAGAACTTAACTATTTTCTTGGCTTGCAAGTAAGACAGTTGCCTGATGGAATATTCATCAGCCAAGCAAAATACACAAAGGATCTGTTCAAGAAATTTCGTATGGAAACTAGCTCTATTGCTAATATTCCAATGTCTACTAGTCTTCGTTTGGATAAAGATGAGGATGGCAAATCAGTAGACATAACCAAGTACAGAGGAATTATTGGGTCACTGTTATACTTAACAGCTAGCAGACCTGATATCATGTACTTTGTTGTGGTTTGTGCGAGGTATCAATCAAATCCTAAGGAATCTCATCTCTTAGCTGCCAAAAGGATACTCAAATATCTTAAAGGTACTGAAGATTTGGGATTGTGGTATCCTAGGGAATCTGGATTTGAACTTATTAGATATTCAGATTCTGACCTTGCTGGCTGTAAGATTGACAGAAAAAGCACAACAGGTGCCTGTCAGTTCTTAGGTAGTCGTCTGATCTCTTGGATGATTAAGAAACAGACTTCAGTATCCATATCAACTACTGAAGCTGAATACATAGCTGCTGGAGCTTGCTGTGCACATATATTATGGTTGAAACATCAACTAGAAGATTACAACATAAAAATCAGTGGAATACCTATGTACTGTGACAATACAAGTGCAATCAGCCTTACTCAGAATACTACAAGTCATTCAAGGACTAAGCACATTGCGATCAAACATCATTTCATTAAAGATCATGTGGAGAAAGGAAATGTCATGATAGAATATGTGTTTACTGAAAATCAGATTGCTGACATCTTCACAAAACCTCTAAGTGAGACAAGGTTTTCAACTCTAAGAGCTGAACTAGGTTTACTAAAATTAGATGCATAAGCTGAGGGGGAACTCATCAGAAGACTGAAGTTCAACAGCTTACACATCATATTATCTTCAAGGATTAACTCTCAACAGACTAGTTATCTTATGAATTCTTAAAGTCAGAGGGAACGTGTAAGCCTAGCGGTACTTCTGATTAAAAGATGAAATTTGTTGATGAAAGTTAGTTGAAGTTATGTTTTCATCAGAAGATCAAAGTCTTGAAGATTGAAGATAAATTATCTAGCTGGATTGACAAACAGCCGATGAAGGTTATCAGTTATTGGCTTTCACTGATAGCAATCTGTCATCAGGACGTTAGTCTCATCAGATAAGTACTTTAATTACTCGTCTGATCAACTGTGTAAAAGCTTACTGTTTAAAAACATTTTCATTTAAAATACGCTTTTACAAGTTAAACTAAGGCGGTTCGCATTCCCGCCTGTCATTAAATGCTTTTTGCATTTGAAAAGGCGTAACTGACGCCGCACGATCAGGACTAACAAGAAACGGATCTAACGGTAGGTGGGTATCACGGAAACCAAAATACCCTAACTCTATAAATCCAGATCTGATCAGACTTGTCGTTCTTTACGCACCCAAATATACTTAGAGCATTTGTGAGAAATTTCTTTGCATTCTATCTTCTGCAAACTTCGTCTTTCACTAACTTCCCACAGATTCAACATGAGTTCTAATCAAGAAGCTAAGGCGGAGGAGGGTATGTATCTGGTTTATGATGCGTACTATCAGTCTGGTACCAATTTGATGAAGCAACTGTTAGAGAAGTTCAAAGCTGCTTCCTTGGTGAATTTCATGGAACTACACGGAGGATTGGTCTAGAAGGACCAAGTGTTGGAATATTATAGGACGGCTGAAGTGGACTTCACAAAAGGGAGATTAAGGCTACTGTCGGGGTGTAAATCCATAGTTATCACCCCTGTTCTGTTTCATGAAACGTTTGGTCTGCCAAACAGTGGACGACATGATGTCACCACCCTTGCTGAAGAAAAACTTCAAGATTTCTGGGCAATCTGTGCCAAGGAGGGTGAGATGCTGACTGGCAACATCAAGAAGAAGCAACTGAAGGACGAGTATCAGCGCATGGCTGATATGGTTGCTAAGCTGATAGAGAACTGCACCTTCTCTCTTGATACAGTGACTATGAAGAGATACAGCATCATGTTGGCTATCTACTATGCCTTGGAAGTAAATTGGTCAGTGGTTGTTTGGTACATACTGACTAATTTTCATGAGAAGAAAGGCAAGAAGTCTACTAAACAGACTAATCACATAATCACTCTGAGCTATCTGCTTCACAACATGGGTTGTGAAATGACTAATGGGAAAGAGATTCATAACGCTAAGGCAATGGCCAAGTACTTGCCTGTTATGAAGAGGAAAGCTGATGAAGTTGAGGCTGAAGAAGATGTGGAGGAATCTAAGGAAGAGGTTCCTGCCAAGAAGCAAAAGAAAAAAGTTCAGCCTGTTGTTCAGGCTAAGCTAAAGAAGGTTGATGAGCCAAAGGATGTGGCTCAAAAGAAGAAAACCAAGACTTCTGTTCAAACAGCCCAGCCAGCTGTTGAAGCCAGAACAGAAGAGTCTGGAGCAAAGAAGGTTGCTGATCAGATCATTGATCAGACAACTGCAGAGATCATGAATATGTCTCATGCTTCATCTTCAAGAACACCATCTGCTGAATATTCTGATGAGACTGTTGCTCACAGGACCAGAAGTCAACTTCGAGATACAGGTGCTTCCAAACCTGTTCAAGAAGGAAGGGCAAAGAGGACTATAAGAAAGAAAAAGACTTTTGTTGATTCACCCACTGAGTTATCAGACTTAGTGCGACAAAGCCCTCAATCAGCAGAGAGGCCTGCTGGTGCTGAGGAAACGTCTACTGTGATTGATGCTCAACAGACTACTCCAAAAGAACCAACAGCTGAGGTTGCTCAACCTCAAGATGATCCAGATGTGATGATCATCAACCCTATAGCAGCTGCACCCCTTGCATCTGCTGATCCTGCTCCTAAACCTGCCCAAGCTGACAAAGGAAAAAGAAAAATCCTTATCAAAAAGAAGAAAATTTCTGTTGCTGATAAGAAGAAGAGAGAGGAAGCTGAGCAGAGAAAGAGGGACGAACAGGAGGAGAAAAGGGTCCTGGAACTTAGCAAGATTCAGGCTGAAAAAGATGAACAGAGGAGGAAAATATCTGAAGCAGAACGTAAGGCTGCTGAAGATGCTGAATTTTCTATGGTCATTGAAATGAGCAAGAAGGATGCTCATGGCCCTGTTCATGCTGGTGGAATAAAGATTGGTGAATCTTTAGAAGCCAAGCCAAAGATGCCTGCTGGCACAGTCAAGCCTAAGGCCAAATTTGAAGTCGAAAAATCTTTTGACATTATTAATGCTGACAAATCTGTTTTCAACAGGTTTGAGAAGGCTCTGGCTTATTTTGATCAGAAACTGATGCTCAAGACCTTATTCACTCATGAAAAACCAAGATATATGAAGTGGAGAGACTACAGAATGAATAAGTCTGTTGAAGAGCTTCAGAATTGGAAGGAGTTTGCTGCTGAAGAAAGGTGGGTTCTTTAATGGCTGAAAACTGACTCCATCTCACAAGCCTTGGATCCTAATTTCGTCAGAGATGCTATGCATCAGTATGCCAAGGACTTTGCTACTGAAGAAGCAAAGATTATTTCAAACACTTTGCTAGGCAAGAGAAGAAAGTCTGATGATCATATTGAGAGGGCCATTCAAATTGCTGTAATGACTGCCCTGAAGAACTGGGCTGCTTAATCAAGATATCTGAAAGGTTCTTCAAGTGATCTACCCTCGTTGCCAAGCATTCAACAGATAACATTTGGCAAAGAAGTGAAAGAATATTATGAAGTGCCTAAAGTAAAGACTTCTGCTCCAAAGCCGTGGCCTGTTGTGAGACAAATTCGTCAAACAACAGTCTTTACTGATGAAGGCAAAATCATCAATAAAGTCTTTGAAGACGTCACTGATCAGCCCAATGATGTTAATGAACCCTTAACAATTGAGTGGAAGGCTAAGGAGTCATCTGCTGATCAAGAGACTGAGTTGAAAGATGCCCCTGTCTACCAGGAAAATGAAGATGACCAGACTGCTGATCCTTCTGCTTCATCAGCTGATATGCACTCATCACTGATGGAAGCCTTCCAGATGCTGTTAAAGAATAACTTAAAGGAAATGAAAGCAAGGAACAAACAACAGCTGGAAGTGACGCAGCAAGCCTTGGAGGAATCCAACAGACTACAATTAAAGCAAATGCAGAAAGCCACTGCAAAGATTGTCCAAGACGCTGTTGAAAACTTCCCACTGCCAGATGACAGTGCACTGAAGAGAAGTGTGTTGGACTTGAACAAAAATGTTGAAGACATTAAGGCAGATGTAAACCATCTTCATACTGCTCTGAAAAGAGCTGAAAACAACATTGCTGATCTCACCACATCTTTCATCAATGTTGGTGAACAAGAGAAGGCAGTAAATGTTGCATTGTTGCAAGAAGTTGGTAAAGCTGAAATTGATATTCAAGAAGAACTTGCCACAATGCAAATCAATATTGACTGCTTGAATGATCAGAATGACATCATCACTACTTCTCTCAATCATCTAACTGCCAGTCATGATGTAGCAAATCAGAACATCAAGGCTTTATGTGCAGAAATGAAGATTCAGTCTGTTACACTCAACCCTACTATCAAACCTGCTAATGTCACCAGTTCTGATGATGACAAAAAGGGGGAAGAGGAGCCAACTCTTCAGGCTGCTGATGAAAGTCAGAAACTTGAAGAAAAAGCTGAGGAAGCTGCTGCTATTGAAATCGAGAAGACTGATGCTGCTGAAGAGACTGAAAAGGTTGAAGGCAAAGAAGAAGCTGTTGAAGAAACCAAGGACAAAGCCAAGACTGATGAGGAAAAGGCTACATCCAAGGATTCTGATGGAGAAAAATCAAAGCCTATACCAAGTACAAAGATGAAGAAAGAATCAAGAGCAAGATGGACGAAATAGACAAAGAGCAAGAAATCAAAGAAAATATGGAAACTGCTAAGTCTAATCTACTCTTAGACGATGAAGCTGATGAAGCTGATGAAGAAGAAGAGGATGATGAAGAGTCTTCATATGAATATTATGAAGAAGTCGAAGGAAGTGAAAAAGCTGATGACTAGAATTAGATAAATCTTATGTAATCAGTTTTTCTTTATCTTCTGTCAGACATATTATCTGAACAGAATTGTACTTGTATGAATTTCATTATCAATAAAAAGTTCAAGTTCTGTTTCCAACACTTTTTCTATCTCAGAAAATTTTGAGGATCAAAACTTTATTATAGGTTAACAGGTACCAAGCTGAAGTTTTGTCATCATCAAAAAGGGGAAAATTGTTGGATAAAGATGAAGATGGAATGCAATGAAGTGTATTTAGTTAAGGGAGGTTTTGATGATTTCCAAAACTTCAAATCAACTAAGTAAAGACAACTTAGTTGAAATCCCTTAGAAGAATTTTGACCAAGTAAGAAGACTTATCAGACGGGTCAAATATTCAAGGTCCAAAAGACTACTGATCTGCTGAAAGAAAGAAATCAGACTGGTGTAGATCAGCCGACTCAAATCAGATTTGTTCAAGTTTGGGATCAGCTCTGTTCATCATCAGACTTGCGCTTTCATCAGCCAAGTGGAGAGATCAAGAAGTCATCCCAACGGCAATAAATGCCACTGGAGTAATAAATGTTGAAGTCTAAGGTTATTAATGACAAATGATTGAAGAAAAGACTCGTATCAGCTCGGTGCATTTAATGCTGCCTGATAGAAAGTACAGTTCGCAGTACTGTCACTGTGCAGAGAGCCGTTCGTGGAAATTAAGGACCAGAAATCAGGAAATTTGAATTGTGTCTCTCTTCAACGGACATAATTCAAAGAGTGACTATAAATAGCTGAAGAGACGAAGAAAGAAAGAAATACAACTTCTGAGAGATTGAAGTCAAAGCAAAATATTTTCTAAGTCTCAAAGCTCAAGAACAGCTCACTCGTCTGCTGAAAATCATTTGTTGACATAAGCCGTTGAAGTTCAAGAAAACATTTTCTGAGTGAATCTGTAAGAGTGAAAAGTTGTAAGAAGTAGATATCCATCTTAGTGAGTGATATTACTTCGGAGAGTAGGAGTTTCTTTGTGATTTCCTATTGCGAACTTGTGGCTGATCATTTGTTGTGAAGCACAAGCAAAGTGTACTAATTACTTTGTGTTCTTAGTATAACCCAAGATCAGTGTGACTTGGAAGAGAGGATTAAAGGATATTTAAATGCATATAACCACTATAAAAATTCTTGTGTTTTTACATTGCTTTTACTTGCATATTTTCAGATCTGCATAAAACACATTATAAAACTGTTTGAAAATTAATTTAAAGGAGTTTACAAAACTGGGGACAAAATTTTCAAACTACTAAGTTTACTTGTGAAAAACACTTTAAAAATCCGCTGCAAGTATTCTGGTATTAAAACTGATTTTCACCAAAATCAGCTAAGTAATTATCAGATTGGTGGTCAACAAAGTTGTTCAAAGATGTGTTCACGATCAGCCTTGTAAACATACTGTTATGTAACAGCTTAGTCTGTTTAAGTTTGTGCAACAATTTTAAAGTTAAAATTTGATTAAAATTTTCGAAGGTCTACTCACCTCCCCCCCCCCCCTCTAGACCTCATCTGACCACTTGGGACCAACAGTTGTGCGTTGTTGTGGAGCAATTGGCACATATTTCGCACATTTAAAAATCCTAAAATGGGAAATATTTGGCTTCTAGCCAAAAGTCAATTTCAATGGAGAGAAATGATCATAGCTTCTTGGCATGATACACCCAAGTGCCTCTGTATAACAACATATCTACATGTTGTAACAAAAAGTTTTGTTCTCGTTAACTATGGTCTAGCAGTTAATTGGAGGCATTTATTAAAAAATTATTCTAAACCATTTTGTGTATCATGAATATGGGCAACATGAATTTCAATATTTGATAGTCATTGAAAGCCTCAGATCTGAACTCACCAACATTATCAAGATACATTGTAATGAATAAATAATCCAAATTATGTTTTAAATTTGACTATTTGCACAAACAATTCCGCAAACACCATGTTCATATTGATAATAATCACATATGTGACCATTTGTTGTAGATGCATCTATTAAATATCTAAATGGTCTGTGAAACCCCAAAAATATCTGTTTGGAGACTATTACGTAATTTCAAGAAATTAAGACAAATATTTTTATAAAAACTTCTAATTTTAAAGGACTTTTATTTTAAAGTTTAATGTTTATCATGCTTATTTACCCAATCATGTGTTTATGTTAAAATTGAGTTATTAATATGACTAGATCGAATTAAGTTGTTAAATAAGGCCCTTAAAATGTAATATGTTAATCATTCAGTGGGCCAAAACTTATAACCCAATTAAAAACTAATAACTAGGTTAATTAATAATTAATCAAGAACTGAAAAGGAACAATTTTCACTTTTCAAACAACTTCCGCCGCCACTCCAATTTCCTGAAGTTCTCTTCTTCCCTTCGCGAAGGTAAGCACATATAACTTCTCGAGGCAGTCTTTGATTGATTTTCTTTCGTTCATTGTTCATATTGAGAATTATATTGGGTTGACGATGGTATTTGAGGCTCGAAAATGGAACTAGGATCGGAGGTTGAGAATAGAAGCTCCGGGTGCGAATAGGGAGTAGAGGTCGCGAAATTTGGAGAGTTAGTGAGGTGGGGATGGTGGGGGCGGCCATGATAGGTCGGAGAAGATGTGGGGAAGATGATGAACAAGGGAATTTAATTTGGGTTGAGGGAGTGGGCTAATTTTGGGCATGGGTTTCGGGTTCGGGTTCGGGTTTTAGGGTAAGGATGGCCGTCCGGAGCTTGTCGGGGAAGACGAAGGGTAAGCGGAGAATGGTAATCAAAACTGAATATTTGCTGAAAATGTAGTGTAGAAGATGATGAACAGTCAAAAAGGGCTGAGTGGACTGGGTTGAGTTGACTGGGTGGTGAGTTTGACCGAGTTTGGGTTTACAATTGCACCAGGTTTGGACTTAGGAATTGGGTTGAGTTCGAGCAGGTTTTTGGACTGAGTTTGGGTAGGAATGGGTTGGAGCTTCTGGTCGGATCGAGTTTGGGCCGAGTTCGGGCCGGACTGGGACTTAGGCAAATTGTTTCGGATGATGAAATCAAGCGAATATGGGTTTTGGCCTAGTGGAATGTGGGTTAATTAACAATGTAGTGTGTTCTTTAAATTAAACAAATAGTTAGTGGACTTAAATTTAACTAAATCACTGAGTTTAAATAAGATTTTAATGTTAATTTGATAAGAATCTTTGAAATTTAATTGTTCAAATTACTGAGTTTATTTCTACGGTTAATTACAGGTTTCTAAACTAGTATTTAAGTCTTGTTATCCCAAGCGTCTCGATTAATCATGTGAGTGTTCTTGTACAAATTTACTTGGTACTGCTTGAAGCAACTTATTGAATGAGTTATGACTGTTGCGTGTTTACTTTTTTAGTCTTGTGAATATTTTTAACTGCGCCTGTGACTAGAAATTTGTGAATTACTGTTGTGCGAGTGTTGGTGCTTTATTTTTTTTGCTTCATCATTTGCATCATTGAGTTTGATCACATTCATTCGAGCCCTCTATGTGGCTGGATGAGATGTCTTTTTATCACATTCATTCGAGCCCTCTATGTGACTGGATGAGATGTCTTTTTATCACATTCATTTCGAGCCCTCTATGTGACTGGATGAGATGTCTTTTTATCACATTCATTCGAGCCTTCTATGTGGCTGGATGAGATGTCTTTTTATCACATTCATTCGAGCCCTCTATGAGGCTGGATGAGATGTCTTTTTATCACATTCATTCGAGCCCTATATGTGGCTAGATGAGATGTCTTTTCATCACATTCATTCGAGCCCTCTATGTGGCTGGATGAGATGTCTTTTTATCACATTCATTCGAGCCCTCTATGCGGTTGGATGAGATGTCTTTGCATGAGTCTGATCACATTCATTCGAGCCTTCTATGTGGTTGGATGAGATGTCTGTTGCATACATACGTGTGAAGCGTCTAAGGTGTGCGTGTTTGAAATGATATTCGATTGTGTTGCTTGCTCGCTGCTGTCATGTACATTTGCACATGGGCTCACTAAGTTGGATGATCAACTTACCACTCTTTGTGGATTACCTTTTCAGGTACTTTCGGCAATTGATGTGTGTGGTAATTGGTGATCTGGGATCCGAGTCGGTCTTGTCCTGTATTTTGATTATTCTTGTTAGTTTATTTTTTTGAGATTTCAGGTATGATTGGATAGTGTGTTTCCGCGTTTTAATTGACGGTTTAAATACTGGAGTTTTAAGTTTATCCTATAAATTGTTTATGATAATTAAACTAATTCAAATTTTAAGTTACATGTTATCCGCTGCTAGTCTAGTTTAAATTACATGTTTGGTTATTTGGTTTGTTTTGGCGACCCGATCCCAGTTGAGGGTCATCTTTGGCCCGAGGACGTGGCTGGGAAAAAACGGGGCGTCACATGGTCCACATGGTGGATGAGTGGGCCCACATATATCACCTTGAGTGTTTTTTAAAAAAATGCTGGACATTCTACCCAATTATCTAGTAATCTTGAGAACAAGCGGCATAAAATGATTCTTTAAATTGAATCTTCTGGTTCTTTAATGAGTATTCATGTGAATTCTTAACTATTTTTCGCAATATAATTTACCCGGGATGGTCTATCCGCCCATGCCAAATAATAAATATATTTTAATTAGTAAACTTTTGGTTTACTATAATATATGTTTCAGTTTTTGAAACACATTTATTTCTTATAAATTCTCATATTTAAAGTCTAAATGAAAACAAGGTTAGATAAGATAATATGTCTTACGTTATTATGAAAAATTCATGAGCTCAAAGATCTCATCGAAGTAACCTCACATTACTCTTACCATGGTGAATAATCTAATCAGGATGAAATAATTATCACACTATTGAGTTCTCAATTTTCTTTCAATCAAGACATGACAAGGATAAATTAATATCACTAAAGGCATAATATATATATATATATATATCATTATATGTAAAATGTCATTCATTGATCTTTATCACATGTTTGTAATCATGCAATCAATTGAAAGAAATATAATTAAAATTGCTAACCTCTTATATCTCATTGGTATACTTAATACGAATTTATTTTCTGAACAAAACAAAACTCATCATGTTTATGAAACTACAAAATTATAACTACCGTTCGTATTTTAATTCAATGGAATTATTTTCGGCATTAGCTGTATTGACTATACAAAATATCAAAATTCGACTTTATCAATCAAAATCAAATGTATTCAAATCTTCAAGTTTGAATTTATCAATATCATAACGTTCAAGTTTGAGCTTTTGAATTTATCAATATCATAACGTTCAAGTTTGAGCTTTATGTTCTTGTCACTTAGGCTTCAGGCCTAAAATAATATTACGAGATTATAATATTTGACAAAACATATGCCTCATTAGTACTTATAATTTTGTCAATTTGGCCTCATTTATAATTTGAATTGGGCCTATACTTCCGTACTTTAGTTAGCAAAAATATTGATCAATTATGTGTAAGGTTAGTGATAGCATAATTCCTTCAAAGTGATATCACCTCCTCTGCATACATTGCCACCGGCTCTCTTGCCAAAGTTAATTTATGCGGCCATGACCAATATCACTACAAATAACAGACCTTTTCTTTTAAGTCAATATCACAGATATTTTGTTCCACATTTTTTTATATGGAAATATCAAGGCCAATCCATGCCAATAAACATATTTGTAGCCTCTTTGATAAACTTCAATTTTAAATATTGAAAAGCAAACCCAAAATCAAAACAGAATATGGGCTATTAAATTTCAGATCCCTTTCAGGTTTCCGCATTTGTTTCAATTGCCAATCAATGAAATTATAAAACCTTTACATTTTAAGAATTTTGATGACAGTCAATAACTTGGAAGTAAACAAAAAATTCTTTTCAAATTAAAAGATGATCACACAATTGCATATCAGATTAATTTGAAGTCAACTAAAAATAATATCAAATGCCAAGCTAGTATGTACGATATTATGCCTCATTATGGTTTACTAAGTCAAGATAAATGTAGAAAACCTTATATATTGGCAGTAGGCAATGAATCTAAATATTAACAAAATTAAGAACGAAATTTCATTCATTCATGAAAAGGAAACAAAAGAAAAATGATTTTGGCCAAACCATTTTACTAATTCAGTGATCAATCTTGCCATCAAATCTTTTGGCTAGAAGAATTATTATAAATAAAAAAGAAACCCATTTCAATTTATTTTAGCAGCAAAAGTTTAGTCAAACGAAAAATATAAAACTTTCATGCATAATCAAACATATGGTTATTAAGAGGGATATCAAATGGGAGAGTCTTCACATATGCCAAATATGATACTCAACAAAACCTCCAATATAGCTTAATCTTAATTTCTTCTTTTTCTTTTAGATTTGATCCACGTGTTGGGAGTTCATGTATTCCAGGAAATAATAAACTACTCTACTAATAAGATGTTGGATGACTAAATTTCGAATTCCATCTCAGTGACTCCATAAACTTAACTAAGTATACTATTTAGATTTAAAATAAACATTCATGGTTAAATAGTATAGTGACAACAGTTATTGCAGCAAGCTATTATAAGGTTTTATACTACCGATGTGTGTGTGTATATTATAGCTTATAAGAGCCGAAGCGGTCAAGAAACAGTACAACATAATTTACTTTCGATTTTTGTTAAATCGATTTAATCGAAAAACGCCGCCGTTTCTTTATTTACCGGGATTATTTGCTCTTCGTTTAATTTCTTTTATCTTTTTATTTAATGCTTTCTTGGGCGTCCGTTTGCAACCTGTGGCCCCGCCAGGGGAATTTTGGTCATGCGAGTTTGGTTTTGCAATTTAATTTTTATTGGAATAATCACGAAACGGTGCCGTCTCGTGATTAGTTTTTTATTCCTGTTCATACTTTAGTCTCGATTAAAAACAACAACTACATTTCCGATGTGCCTTATTGCTTCCAATTTTCTTTCAATTTTTAAAAATTTGGCATAATCACGAAACGGCGTCGTTTATTAAGTATCTATTTTTCTGTTCATACTCTCCTCTCGATTAGAAACAAACACTATATTTCCGATGAATACATGAACGGCGCCGTTTCTTGACTTTATCTTTAAAAAAAAAATCATTTTACTATATTTCTTAAAAAAAAATTATTTTACTATATATTTACTATAGAGGATTATTGGTTCCATTTTTCTTTTATTTTAATTTATTGCTTTACTGATGTTTTCTGTTATTGATTAATTTTTAGGGAAAATAGAGGATTCTTGGTTCCAATTTAGTGATGTTTTCTATTATTAATTAATTTTTTGTGAACATTTTTTTTTTGTTTGCAATACTACTAACACAATATACTTTCTATTATTTTTGTAACAGTATATTGGAAAACGAATTAATGTTGGTCGGACTTAACCTCGTCATATTTTAACTCGTGTATCTTTGGTAAATATATATTTTTTTAAATATATAGTCATAAAATGGCACCGTTTTGGCTGATGGTCTCGGATATGTAGTTCGTGCTTTAGTTCTCGATTAAAGCAATGTTGCCCATTAAGATTGATATATGTAATGTCGACGTAATGTCGATATGATCTACTATAGCAATGTCACACATATTATTTCCTCTATTTTTTAATACATCGATAATGTTATTATCGACTACGTACTTTACATTTATCTCCGAGTTTACTTACCAATGTTAAGCTGTGTATTGAATAGTTACTAAATACTTAGATATTTCTAAGCATGACATCACTCTTGCCCGTCATCTTAATTAAAATATTTTATTTATTGTAATTCTATATGGCGGTTGTTTTGGTTTTTATGCTATTCTCTTCTCTTACTTTTTAGATATTTCTTATATTGGCGGTTGCGTCTTACGTATTCCAATTTTTTATCTATATTCTTTTTCATCTTCACGTATTCGTCATTTATTATATTTGTATTAACCATTTCGAAAGTTTTTTGTTCTTTTGCTTTTTTTTTTTTTTTTTTGTTTAGATTTTGTGCTGATCTTTCGTTATTCGGTAAGTTGTTGGTTTCTGCTTGTTTTTTTTCTTTCTTGATTGGTTAATATTCATTTCATAATTTGATTCATTGTTTGGTGTTGCCTTTAATATTAATTATGTAAATAATTTATTCTCCATTTTGTTTGATCGTTTTTTTTTTGTCTTTTTATTTTAACAGGTTATGGATTCCGGTGGAGGTAATGTTAGATTGGATGATGATACTGTTGATCTTTCTTCTGCTTCTACTGTTGTTTTTGGCCCTGCTCCCTTTTGTGTGGATCATTCTAGTGTGAATCTAACTGAGCTACTAACCAAGTTTTCTTAAATTAGATATTTATTTTTGGTTTTTTACATTCATTAATAATCTTGTATTATTTTTACCTTTTTATATGTTTATGTTGTATGATTGGCTTCAGGAAACCGTGCTGTTGATGATTTCGAGTCTGTTAGGTTGGCTCGGAATGAAAAGGCTAGGCTTCGTTACGCTGCCTTCAATACTGAAGAAAAATCTGCTATGTTGAAGAAGAGGAGGGTTCGACGTAAGGAACTTTCGACAAGTAATCGGTCGTCGGATGTCGCGGTTGAGCTACCTTTAATTGCTGAATCTTCTAATTTAAATGAATCTGCTTTTGTTGAATCAACTAATGTTGTTGGGGTGTCGTTCGAATTATCGACATGTATTCGGTCGTCGGATGTCGCGGTTGAGCTACCTTTGATTGCTGAATCTTCTAATTTAAATGAATCTGCTTTTGTTGAATCAACTAATGTTGTTGGGGGGTCCTTCGAGTTATCACAATCTTCCTCTGTTTCAGGTATTATTAGTTTGGAGTTTTGGCTTTCTTATTATTTTTGTGTATAATATTTAATTTTTTATTAATATCTGTACAGGCTGTAGTAAAATATCGAACAATATTATTATAGATGGCAGTGGAAGTTCTGTTGGATTGGATGATCGTTTGGTTGATTCGTTGCCTCATGTTACTTCTATTGAAAGTAAGCTCTAAACTATAAGAATTATATTTATACATGTGTTGAAATTTTTTTATTATTGGTTTCAGGTAACAGTTCCGGTAGATCTTCGGATTATGTTAGGTTAGCTCGAAATGAAAAATCGAGGATTCGTTATGCTGCAATGACGGCCGAAAAAAAAAATTGTCTTTTGGGAAAAAGGAAGGTTCGATGTAATGTTGAGACGACTTTGTTGTCGTTGAATGTTCCTACTGTGCTTCCTGGAATTGGTGAATCTCCTAATGTAGATGAATTAGCTAGACCTTCTCTCTCGGGTATTTGAACTATGGAAATATTTTAACTGTGATATATCTGTGGTTGAAGCTCTAAACTATAAGAATTATATTTATACATGTGTTGAAAATTTTATTTATGATTGGTTTCAGGTAACAGTTCCGGTATATCTTCGGATTATGTTAGGTTAGCTCGAAATGAAAAATCGAGGATTCGTTATGCTGCATTGACGGCTGAAAAAAAAAATCGCTATTTGGGAAAAAGGAATGTTCGATGTAATGTTGAGACGCCTTTGTTGTTGTTGAATGTTCCTACTGTGCTGCCTGGAACTGGTGAATCTGCTAATGTAGATGAATTAGCTAGACCTTCTATCTCGGGTATTTGAACTATGGAAATATTTTAACTATGATATATATGTTTTTTTTTGGCTGTATTTTCTCATTGTAATTTATTTGTTTAAAAATTTTTCAGGATTTAATGTGAGCTCGTGTTCTTCTTCTATACGTTTTGACAGGATACATAATATTCCTACTGTTCTGTGGTGTTTGCCTAAGCAGGAAGGTTGCTCGTTCTGTGGTGCTCATCGTTTATACCGAGAGGTTCCAGGTTTCTGTTGTGCAAGTGGTCATATTCATCTCAGTCCTACAGTGATTAATCCAATTATGTGGTTCTTATTTACTGATCCTGATTCTGAAGTTGCTTGTGAATTTCGTAGGAAGAATCGTTCGTATAATCATGCGTTTTCTTTTACTTTCATTGGTATGCATGTTGATCCGGACTCTGCTTGGTCTAAAAAAGGAATATATTCTTTGTTTGAGATGCCTTATTGTTTGAGATCGTTGTTTTCTATGCTACTTGTGTATGGAATTACTGGCGATACTCAGAAATTGTGGGACAAATATTATCCTGCATTATCTGAAGACTTTGCTCGTGATGGTTTATGTTCAGCTTTTGATGTGCTACGCAAGACTGTTTCTGCTGTTGATGCAGTTCTTATGACAATGGATAAGTGCATATATGATTTTCCTATTAAGTTTGTCCATAAATCTTTGGTTCATCTTGATAAGTATAGCAAAGACTATATGCATGAATGTTCAATAAAAGTTTCTGATGAGGATATGCTGTCTATTGATCGTTTGAATGCTGGGCAGCGAGTTGTGTATGACAAGATAAGTCATAGGATTGTTAGTGGTGGACATGGGTCTTTCTTCTTGGATGGCCCTGGAGGGACTGGAAAAACTTTTCTTTATCGAGCTTTACTTGCATTTGTACGTTCAACTGGTGGAATTGCTTTGGCAGTTGCAAGTTCCGGCGTTGCTGCATCTCTGTTACCTGGAGGACGTACTGCACATTCGCGGTTTAAACTTCCATTTGATGCGGAGGATAAATCAAACAGTAAAATAAGCAAACAAGGCTCTCTTGCTAAGATGATCTATGAGGCGAAATTAATTATCTGGGATGAGGCTTCAATGGCAAATCGATATTCTATAGAGTCGCTGAATTTTTCTCTCAGTGATATATGTGATAGCTCAAAGCCATTTGGTGGTAAAATTGTTTTGTTTGGTGGTGATTTTCGTCAGACACTTCCTATAATAGTTAGAGGATCAAGACAAGCATTAATTGATGCTAGCTTCGTAAGTTCTCGTCTTTGGAAGGGTGTGGAGAAGTTATATTTGAATGAGAATATGCGAGCTAGAGAGGATCCTTTATTTACTAATTTTTTATTGCATGTGGGTAATGGGGATATTCCATACATATATGATGAAAATATTCGGATACCATCTCAGATGTTAGTACCATTTGTTGATATCAATAGTTCTCTGGATGAACTCATTAGATGGGTTTTTCCTTCCTTCGATGCTTTTGTAACGGATCCACATTTGTTAGTTGGAAGAGCTCTCTTGACTCCGAAGAATGATTGTGTTGCTGAACTAAATGATCTTTTGATGGATAGATTTCCAGGCGAGGTAAAGGAGTATGTTAGTTTTAATAGAACTAATGATGCTTTACAACAGGCTGAGTACGATGATTATCTAACGACCATATCAGCTAGTGGACTTCCTCCACATATTTTGAAGTTGAAAAAGAATTGCCCAATCATGTTGTTGAGAAATTTAAACCCAGTTAAAGGTTTGTGCAATGGTACTCGTTTGATCTGTAAACAATTGGGAGATAATTTTATCGGTGTTGAAATTAGTACCGGCGATTTCAAGGGTCATCATGTCTTTCTTCCTCGAATTCCTTTAGAATATTCTGATAAAGGACTGTGTCCAATTCCTTTCAAGAGGCGTCAGTTTCCTGTAAGACCATGTTTTGCTATGATCATCAACAAAGCTCAGGGTCAGACTCTTGATTTTGTTGGTATTTATTTACGAGAGCCTGTGTTTTCGCATGGGCAGTTCTATGTTGGAATATCTCGTGCGAAAACATCAAATTCTGTGAAGATTCTTATTCATCCGGACTCGAAAATGCAAGGATGTGTAGATTTTACGAAAAATATTGTGTATAAAGATATTTTTATGCTTGCTGCAATTAAATAAACTTGTAAAATAATCTAAATACAATATGTTTAGTGTAATGACGGTTGTTCATCTGTATGCTGCTCAATATTATTTTACATCATTATACTGTATATATTGTAGTCGTTTTTTAGATCGTGTATTTTAATTTAAACAGAAAATGCTATATTATTGCAATGTACATATTATAATGAACATTTAGATCGACACATGTATTTTCGAACTTCATTCTGTATGTTTTACTTATGAGAAATAAACTTATGTTTTATAACGTTTTTGTTTATACTTTCTTCTAGATAAATTATATTCGTCCTACCTTCCCGACCAGCGTCGTTGATTGTTTTCTAGTGCGTTCTATTATTGGTCGGCTCTGTATACTTTTGGCCTTTTTTTAAAAACAGTATCATCATAAAACGTCGCCGTTTTGGTTTTATAATTTATTTGGAGGCTTTCCCTTCTTACTAAACGCCAACGTTTTTGTTTATACTTTCTTCTAGATAAATTATATTCGTCCTACCTTCCCGACCAGCGTTACTTTTGCCCTTTTTTTAAAAACAGTATCATCATAAAACGTCGCCGTTTTGGTTTTATAATTTATTTGGAGGCTTTCACTTCTTACTAAACGCCGACCTAATATATTTAATTATGCGTTTTATTATTGATTGTTTTAGTTGTTTAACATAAAGAACAAATACCTGATAAGTACAGATCGGAAAGTAAGATCAAAATTATACGTTTTATTAATCATCGTTTTTTCTCATTATATATTCTTTTAAAAAAATATATATATATTCGTCAGCCAAACGACGCCATTTCATGATTATACTGACTTATTTGTTCTTGCTTCTATTTCGCTTAGAGTGTAATTCCGATATGCTTTTCGATTTACTTTAATCATATTTAAAGAAAAAGGTTATTACAACGCAATATACTTTTCGGAATTATTTGCTCTTGCTTGAAAGTTTAATATATTCATTTCGATCTAAATTCATGTTTAATTCTTGTCAAATCTAAGTAGGATTGCAAAACGAACATAAATTATTCTTGCAACATTTTCTGTTATGACCAACTATTGCAATGGTTGATAAATAACTATCGACCGGTACAATTATATTGTTATCGACCGTTAACTACTGCCTTCACAATGCGGTGTTAATTGGCTAATTGAACATACAGATATTTGTGAGCGTCATATCATTCTTCGTGGCATAAAAATAAAAAATATAATATATATATATATATATATATATATATATATATATATATATATATATATATATATATAATATATAATATAATAGTATATATATAAGTCTAATTGAATAGTCAGATATTTGTGAGCGTCGTATTATCCTTCTCGTCATATAAATAATATATATAATAGTATATAAGTCGGTTTGGTTTTTATTGTAAGTCTTTACCTGATAAGTACAGATCGGAAAGTAAGATCAAAATTATATTCGAAATAATATATGAATAATATATATTATATCTTATAAGTCGGTTTGGTTTTTATTTTAAGTCATTAGATATATTTCATTGGCGGTTGCGTCATGTTGCTACTTTTTTATGACTTTACGGTTATCCCATTACTTCGTTACTACTTTATCTTATAAATAAATTTGTTAGTTATGCTCGGTTCTTCCAATATTTAAGTACACCAAACAGTTATGATCTTTCTCGCATCTATGACATTTTATGCAAGTCGGAAAACTACTTATAGTCTTAGTTAACTATTTAATAACAATTTGGTTCTCTATTCGTTTCTTCCCCAAATTGAAAACAATAAAATATATTGGAGACAGTGGTATACTTTTTTACGCTCTTTTTAGTTATAATTCCTTAATTATGGTTTCAAAATTAGTTAGCCAAAGAAAATCTAACAACGTAGGTCCTAAACCAAAAAAATTGATCGCTGGAATGTGGCTTAATTTCGATGCATTCAAAGTTTCGGGTACTGAACTTATGGGAGGGATAATTTACAAAATAGTAGCCTCTGGCTTAGAGGGATTTTTGTCTTCGCATGCTGATTTTGTGTTTGAGGAAGATGTTCTGCAGTTTTACACCATGGGTAAGGTCGTGAACAATAATAAAATAATTTCTTATGTTAATGGTAAAGAAGTTAGGGTTTCAGTTAATTCTCTATGTGAAGTTTTTCAGTTGCCTAAATCTGGAATAGTAGATATTCGTAAATATGCTGTAAATTTTGAACAAGAATTTTGGGCATTAGCTGCTAAACCTGGTGAGGAGCTTTGTAGTTTAGTGACAAAAGGACAGTTGAAAGATGAGTTTCAAAGATTTGCTGATATATTATCTAAAATTTTTGAGACAAAAGCTGACTCTTTTGATGGTTTTACTGGAGAGAGATTGCATCTGATGATTGCTATCTGGTATGGTCAGAAAATAAATTGGGCTGAAGCAGTGTTTAGGAGTTTATGTGTTAAAGTTCGGAGGGACATTTACCACCATGGTATTGCTTTAAGTTATTTACTCAAGAAGTTGGATATACCTTGTAATACTGGAAAAATTCTTCACGCTAATAAGGAGATGAAGAAATACGAACCTCCTTCAGAAAATGTAAGAAAATTAAAGAGGAAAGCTAAAATTGAGGAAACAAAGGGTGGGGTTGCGACAAAGAAACTTAGGATTCCTAGAAAAAAGTCTCTGGTTATGGAAATAGGTGCTACATCATTTCAGTGCTTTGATGAGGGTTTTGAGGTTTCTGCTTGTCAGATGTTAATTAACAGAGGCAATGTGAACGTGCCTGCTGTGTTGGAAAGAAATCAAGCTTTAGTTGTTGATGAAACATCTCAGGAAATGGATAATGCAAATTTTAGCAATGCTAACGGAATCGTAATTTCAGATGAATGTTGTAAAATATTAACCGGTCCTTGAAAGAAATGAATCAGTGGAAGGATTTTGAGAAAGTTCATTGTTGGGTTATCAAATTTATGAATGCTTCATCACGGAAAAGTGCGTTGCATGAGTTTAAATTTATGGATGTGCTTTATGAGAAGATGAAAGAAAATTTTATCACCATCAAAGATGCATTAGTGTATTCGCTGCCTGCAAATGGATTTGAGAGAGATGTGAGGACAGCTGTGATTTCAGCAATTTTAAAATGGACGAGGGATTTTAAAATTTCGTTTGGTGAGAAATATGATCTGCTCTGTTTACCTAGCTTTCGAGAGGTAGCAATAGATCATTCTTATTGGTATCCTCATAGATATGTTCTTTATAAATCTATTATTTCCCTAAAAGATGAAGCCGAGAGGGAGCTATTTTGTAGGTCAATGAAAAGTTTCATTATTGATAGACAGTTGTTAACAGACTTGTACAACCAAGTGTTAAAGCAGGAACTGGGAAGATTGCAAATTCATGATAGATTTCCTTTGTTTTATCTGAGAAGCAGTGGTTCTGATGATTGTATGGAAGTTAATCGTGTTTCTGATAATGTTACAGTTGATTTGTTGAGTTCAACAGAACAAGTTGCAAAAGACGAGCAACTAAGTTCTGTGAATTCACTGTTTGATCACAATTCAGACTCATCTTGTTTGTTGGGAAATGATGATGTTATGTT
Organism: Penstemon barbatus; assembly: GCA_003313485.2. Taxonomy (NCBI): domain Eukaryota; kingdom Viridiplantae; phylum Streptophyta; class Magnoliopsida; order Lamiales; family Plantaginaceae; genus Penstemon; species Penstemon barbatus. The sequence continues at coordinate 23,311,401 of CM064884.1, read as the reverse complement.
TGATGAATTAAGAAAAGGAGATTCTCTTGATGGAAGTTATGAGAAAGATAAATTTGGCAGTGTCAATGATGAGATTCTGATATCTGACAAAGATGAAGATGTGAATATAGATAGATGTTCTGCGAAGGAATTTAAGGATTATCTAAACAGCTGTCTTAAGATGTTGAAGGAATGTCGTAATATGACTGGTATGGGGTTTCATAGGATAGTAGACTTTGAAGATAGGCTGAGGGGATATTTTAGTAAATCAGAAAACAATAATGAGCAAAGATATAAAGATTTCGTCAGTATTGCTGAGTCGATTCATGCTAAATCAATGGAGTTGGGGTTATCTACTCAGGATAAGAATTCTTTTATCAATGTAGCTAATGAAATCAATAATGAAATAGCCCAGATGAGATGTTCTGTTCATATTAGGGAAATATCGTCTAGGCTATCACATGCTGAAGAGAAAATTAGCTCAATTTTCATTTTAAATGATAAAAGAATTGATAGGTTGAATAAATTAGTGATTACTGAGATGAAGGAAATCAAAGAATATATTAAGGATGTTAGAGAAATGCGGAATTATCTGATGATTTTAGATAATAACCAGCGTATACTGTCAGCTGCCATGGCAGATCAAATGAAAGAATCAAAAGCCAGCAATGCGCTTATTGTACAGATGAGTCTTCAGCTTAAGAAAATGACAGATCATATGAACAGCCAAACTGAAGTTGAAAGGAAAAATAATGGTGGCAATTCGGGAAGAAAAAGGAAATTGGTAATTTAAATTAATTTTGTTTTACGTTGATTGATGTTTAACAAGTTTTTAAATAAAATTTGTTTATTTCTCTGTTAGAGCGATTAACTGGATAATATATATTGTGTAGTTTACTTGCGTATATTAGTTAAATTAAGTTGACCTCGCTGTTGTTGTTTGTTTAGTCGATATTTATGTAACGGATATGGAATTTTATTTATGTTAATGAATATTATATAATTCTTAGATTGGTATATTTTTCGAGAGATAAATTATTGACACCAATTAATTTTTTTAAATTGGAACTTTTTTTCTATGCCATAATTTAAAGACTATGTATATATATTTTTATGTAATATCTATGCAAATTTATTTATTTTATCGTGGTATTGTTATTACATTTTTATAATATTATTATGGACAGGATGTTATATTTGGAGTATTATGTATTTTTATAATGTCTATATATTTACTATTGGAACGTTTACTTACAAAATATTGGTAGTATTTATTATTATCAGATGCTTACGTTGTATACTGTATATAATTTAATTTTATGCTTTTCTTTATATTACATTATTATTTATTGAAAAAAATATTCTTAGCATTAATTATATTTAGTGTTTGTCTTCAAGTATTTGTTGAATATTTTTATAATACACAGGACGAAAATATAGTGGGGCAGTGGTATTTGAATTGAGGTTTATTTGACTTTTTTGTATGTTTCTGCGAAGGAGGTTAGTATATTATTTTTAGGATGCTAAAATCATCTCTTCTTAAGAAGTAATTTTTATTTTCAATGATTTTCCTAGCATTCAACTCGAGTATTATCTTTATTTGTTGGTTTATTTGCTCTTGGTTGCAATTTTAGTAATTTGTTGTCGAAAATTTTATTGCTGTGAACGAACTACCCTGTTATATTTTATTTTCCTTTTTTTTTATTTTGTATTTTATATTCTTATTATTCAAGTAATTGCAAGAACAACTTGGCTTAGCACTATAATTTTTTAATATTTAATGCTTATTATTCATACAAAAAAAAAATCTCAAATTATCTACCTATATTTAATATATATTTATAGCAGGTGCCTAAAAAAAGGATTATGTTTTTAATTTAATGCTTATTGTTAGATATGTTAAATTATGTAAGAAATTTCTACAATACAATAGATTTAAGCTTCTATCCTAATCGAATATTTTAATAAGAGTTTGTTCTATTTTTTTAGACGGTGAAATTTTAATTTATTTGTAAAATTTAAATTTATTACATAATGTTTCCTTCCTAATAATTTATTCTTTGGTATAAAGCCGCATTGTTCACAAAATTTCGGGTCTTCTTTTTCATCTTTGATTAGTTTATAATTTGTACAAGCACAAATTTAACTTTTGATAGGCTTAAAAAATTTTTCACAAAATATTCCATTTTTTTCCATGTTACCCATATATTTTATGTAAAATATTTTGCTTGGATAAAGTGTGTAATATTAAATTAAGGATATGTGTTTTATGAATTTTTTTTAGGCGATTGTTAATCTTTATTTTCAAGTTGTAGCTATTGTTTTAGTGAAACGCTTAATTGGAGTTACAATTTATGTGTAGAGTAATAAATCGTATATGTATTGAAAATAATTATAATATCAATTTAACATTAAAAATATTAGAGAAGAGTAATGAATCGTTTATTTAAAAAAAAGTAGTAAATGAAAATATGATAAATTAAATACTTATACAAAGTGAAACAAAATAAAATTTGAAAACAAGCAACCAAAAAAAACTTATAGTGACAAGGGCGATTAGCAAAGAAATAAATTTTTTTTTGTTTTTTCCATTTGGTAGGTTGAATGAGAGTTTTATTACTTGTGTTTTCTCACTGAGATCGTATATTGTATTCTGACAATGACATTTTTTGTAAATTCGGGGGTTACTTCAACAATATATAACCAATTTTCCGCGACATTCAATGTCGTGTTCTCAAACATTTACTGGAACGTTTAGTAATCAAGGTTTTGCTTTTTTCCGACTATAAAATTTTGTACTTGAGATTTATTTATTTTAATCGAACTAATCTCAAACGATATTGTATTAAACGAGGTCAAACCGAGTAGTTATTAACTTTATATTTGACGCGTACTTTTCTAATTGGTAGCTTATTGAATCGATCTAAACCATATGTTCAAATGTTATTGAACTTCGATCTATGTTATAAATTGTACGACTAATGTTATGAATTTAGATATTACGAACTTTTACTAACAAGATTGACTTGTAGATCGAGTAACGAAGATTGTTTTTCGGTCCTAAAGTACCTTTCAAAGCATCATATTGTCCTAAGTTTTTGGATTTCCACTATTATATTCGTAGAAATCCTTATTTTATTATTTATTGAATTTAAATTTATAAGCCTACTCTTTTTATAACAACTTACAAATATTATTTTATAAGTTTAATTTATCTTTTCGGAATTTTTTACTTACACCGACTCAATATTTGCTTATTTATATCTTCTTCTTATCGTTGTGCTCTATCCTGAATTATTTCGACAAATTTTTTATCTGCTTTAGAAATATGTCTACTAAAATGATGTCTATTAAAGATGTTACTGATGTAATTGATTCTTGGAAAGTAAGAGTTATTGTGGAAGAGAAGACGCAGCCACGTTCTTCGTCTGGAGGTTCTGATCAATATCAGCGTCTTGTACTAGCCGATGAAACGGTATATGTGTTAACTACATTTGCTTCATAGTATTTACAGTGTATCAAAATGTAGTTTAAAGTTAATTTATTTTTGAGACAAATATTGGAAGTTATTCCAGAGCTTCCAGAAATAAACGGCGCTGTTTTATGACTATACCGTTTAGAAATTAAAAAAAAAAAAAAAGTATATTGTGTTGGGATTTGTAAATAACAAAACGGTGCTGTTTTTTTATTAAACCGAACTAAACTTTCGAAATTTTCGCCGATTAATATAAACTTATAGTCTCGAAATTTCGTATTGTTTTAGTTTTGCTTGATTAAAAAACGGAAATGTTCCAATGTTTTTTACAAGAATAAATGGAAATATTTATCTATGGTATTTTCGTAGACGGGAGAATTATTTAAATACTTATATATATATATATATATATATATATATATATATATATATATATATATATATATATATATATATATATATATATATATATATTTTATCTATCTAAAATAAATTTCAGGGTCAGAAAGTGGTGGCAACAATATTTGGATCTGATATTGGATTTTTTAAAGATTCTTTCCGTCTGTACAATACATACGTCGTTTCTAATGCAAAAGTGAAGCATTGTGATCCTAAATATGACAAATTTAGTTATCCATCTCAGTGGACAATTAACTTAGAAACTGCTCACAATCCCGAGACAGAAAACTGTATTCCTCAATCGGTCTTGAATCTACAGTTTGCTCCTTTTATAAATTTGAAGGAACAAATTGGCAACGATAACGTTGTAGGTATGTATTTTTTTATATTAATTATATATATAATCTTTTCTTATTTTGTATAAATAATCTACATAATATGTCCAAAGATATTATTTCCATCGCTGTTGATAAGAAAGATCAACGCGTGTTTACTGCCGGAGAAAAAGAATATACAGTAAAAGAGTATGCTATAGTTAACCAAGAGTAAGTTTATATATTATATTTGATTTGTTTAACATGTATTTTTTTATTTTAGAAAGTTGTTGGATAAATTATGTGTTTCTTAATCTCTAGGAAGAAAGTGGTTATTCTTACACTCTGGAATGCAGTGGCAGAGTCAGAAGGAGAAATCATTGATAGTACTTTTTGATAGTTATCCTGTACTCAGAGTGTCAAACTTGTCTGTATCTGCACATTATGGTATTAATTTATATTAATCCTTTAAAAAATCATAATATATGCAACAAAAAAATGATGTAGATTATAATCACAATTTTATTTTATTACAGATGGTTCGCTTGGTTCCACTCCATCTACTGCAGTTGTAATAGATCCTGATATCCCGGAGGCCAACGAACTTCGAATATGGTGTTTTTTTTTTTTTTTAATTATATGTATTCATAAATCATCAGATAAACTCTATTAAATTCATTACGTGTATATTTTTCAGGCGTTCGAATAACTTGAAATATATTGTTGAAACTTCTGCTGAAGATCATTTTGTGCATACTGAATCTTCGGAAGGTTTGCCGAAGGAAGAAATATTCTTGATAGAAGATGTTTTGAAAAATGAAAAGGTAATATGTTCTTATATTTATATTTTATATATAATAGATATATATTATCTTAATTTTTTTTAAAATTTTAGTTTTAAGTATAATAAATTGTTTTTTTAATTTTATAGGTTGATATGTTTACGCTGCAAGTGAATGCTAAAATAGTTGACGTTGATCAGAAATTTTTCTACATGGCATGCGGTAAATGTTATAGTGGCATAAATGCTGAGTATAAGTATGAGTACACTTGCGTATCTTGCAAACAGTCTACCAAAGCAGAACCTAAGTACAGAAAATGTATTTTCTTATCTAATTAATTTTGTTGTTATTGTGAGATTATATATGGTTTGTTTAATCATTTTTAGAGAGAAAGTTCAGCTCAATATATTCGATCAGAGTGGTTCTTTAGATGTGACTGTTTTTGGGCCCCAAGCTATAAAGATTCTCAAAATGGATTCTGTGATGTGCATGGATTTATGCAATGCGGTAATATCCTAATTTATAAAAAAAAATTTATTATATTAATTATATTCTTAATATATCTTCAACATTTTAAATAATTATTGTTCCAGGAAAGCTCTCCTTCTGTCAATAGGATTAATCAAACGCTTAATTCTGAAGTTTTTCTTATGAAGATTAGAAAGCGAAAGCGTACTATTGGTGGCATGGAAAGAAATGTGTATGATGTTGGTAATTTAAGCCGTATTGAAACGGTAAAAGAAGAAAAACAAGATAAACATGAGGTGGACGAAGAATATACTATTTCCCAAGACAATATTGAAGATTCAGCAGTTATTATTGATGAAGTAAATGAATCTGGTTCGACAAATAATAATGTCGAATTTAAAAATGAGTGTGTATAATGTAACTTATTGTACTAATATTTTGATTAGAAGGAATGGTTCTACAATAGTGAAGTGAGATTTGCGAACTTCATTTCTACTTAATTGAAGTTCGATTAAAAGTAATGTTTCTATATTTGAATGTCATCTTACTAGAATATATCAAATCGACCTAGACAATTTTCTTACAAAAAATTCTATATTGGGTATTACTCAATTGCAAAGTTGTCTGCTTCAGTTTTAGATTAATATCAGTGAGGCGCATGAAGTTCATTTTTTTTTTTTTTTGTATCCTAAGTTTTAAATTTAATTTTGTGTGAAATTAACTACATTTTTATTTTATGTAAACTTTAGATTTTTCTATATATTGATGATTTATTGTGAGAATATAGTGTATTTAATGTTATATGTAATTTCTTGAAGGGTCGTACGATTAACATAGATGGAATTTACCTATATATTGAAGATATGATAAAGATAAAGCATGGCAATATGTTAAGACACTGTTTATAATAAAATACCTTCTGATTAGGCCGATCAGCGTGGATTATGTGATGTTTAGAAATATTTAAATATTTAGTTTAAAGATATGATCTGGAGCCGATCATAAAGTTAGTCGAAGGATGACTTATAGTAACGAAAATAATGGGGTGAACTTATAAAAAAGTATTAACATGTAAGATGCAACCGCTAATGAAAAATAATAAAATATCTATAGATTTTAAATTAAAAAAAAAAACGACTTATATACTATTATTTATTATTTTTATTATTATTATTTAAATAATTCGGACAAGGACGATATGACGCTCATAAATATGTAAATATTCAATTAGCCAATTAACACTGCGTTGTGAAGGGTTAAATGTAAGGTCGATAACCATATGATTGTATTGGTCGATAATTAGTTATTTACCATCGCAATAGTTGGTCAGAGTGGAAAATATTAATCAAATCGGAATTAAACAATGTTTATCGATGGAAACGTATATAAAACGTAATTATCTGAGTATAAAAATTATTGCAGATTTAAAAGAATAAATTAACAAAATTTAGTCACATTTAATTTGATTCAAAGGCCCAAATTTAATTATTTTTTTAAACTTGTGGGTAGTTAAAAAAGTAAGTAAGTTTCTTCTGTTTAATCTTTTTGTCAAAAAATTGCTACAATATATTTCGAATTTTGTTGATCGTGTATTTGGAAAAATAAAATATTTAATCGAATAAACATAAGTAATTAGTTTTACCAAATTTTCCAATTTCACCCATAACAAATCTTTTTTAAATGATCATTAATAGAATATATAAATATATAATTTATATTGAGTTGTGATTTTGCTTATTGACGTGAGATTTGTGATCGATGTCAAATCAATCATTTTATAAAGTATGGTACATACAAGTTAAATTATTGTTTTCAGTAGGTTTTATGAGAGAAGCAATTTTAGATTGTGATGAAGATTCTAAACAACTTTACTCTATGATTAATGTAAGAATCCTTTAGACTTAACATTTATTTTAAAAAATCAATTTTTTTTTTATATTTTTTTGTCTATTTTCTTAATAATCTAATGAGATTTTATGAAATATTTTTTTGAGATATTCGTATTATTTATTTACGTAAAGTACGCGCGTTGAAATATGACGACCCGAAGTCTGATTAATAATAAAATGTACTAGGAAACATAATTAAAGCAGCAAAGTTAAATCTAGGGTCGAGATAGAGATATTAGTCATAATGAAAGAATCAAACGAAAACAGTATCGTTTTATGATTATACTGTTTCAAATTTGCGAAATTTCTGACCATTGGTATAAATATATTTAGGTATAATATAATATAATTTGGTAATTTTTCTACGGAAGACTTAAAAACTATTAATCACTTTTCAATAATATTCTTTAAAACACCAGATAATTAGTTTTTGAACAAAAAAAAACCGTGAATAGGCAAATATTTTGTAAGTAATGTAAAATTAGTCTCGACAACATTTCTGACCCAATCGACCAGAATGGACGATTCGTACGATAAAAGCTCGTTTGACCTCAAAAGCAAATAATTCCAGAAAGTATATTGGATTGTAATTTACGACCCAAGTTTTGCGGATAACTTATATTCTCAACAAATTTGAGGCAAAAAATATAAAGTACCAAAATCTCTTACGTTTTTCAACTACTATCTCAAAACTCCTTGCCAAATCATAAAGGAGAAAGTAACAGAATAGGAATTTTTCACAGCAAATAATTAAATATAAATAAATAAAAAATAGGGGAGAGATCGAAACTTCACCATCATGCACGCCAAAATAAAATAAAAAATATATTAATTTATGAGTTTATATTTATAGGTTATTTTTCGATATTTTGTAATGAAAGTTATTTATACGTGATATAATTATGTGTATTTTTTAAATTTATTTAATTTGAGAAATTTATATTTAAATATATATATATATATATATATATATATATATATATATATATATATATATATATATATATATATAGTATATTAAAAAATGCTACTTAATATTTAAAGTTAATTGTTGCATATTTAAATACATTTTTCATAAGTTATTATAATTAAATTGGAATAACTACATACACCTCCCCAAGGTTAAATGAAAATCTTTATTTTCTGGAATTATTTGTTCTTTGTTGAATTTATTTTCTCTTATTATTTAATGCTTTCTTGGCCGTCCGTTTGCAAGCTGTAGGCCCGGCAGGGGATTTGTGGTCGTGCAAGTTTGGTTTAGCAATTTAAACAGTTTATCGTCCAGTGTTACTGGGCTCGATTACCTTCCTAATTCTTGTTCTAATCATGCGTTTATCTTGGCTGTCCATTCTCAAATTCCTTAAATTCTAAAAAAGTTAATATATAATTTATTATATCGAGTTGTAGTTTTGCTTATTGACGTGAGATTTGTGATAGATGTCAAATCAATAATTTTATAGATCGTTGTGTATATACGTTCAAAATAATAGTCTTTAGCAGTTTTCTATTGTAAGAATTCATTATACATAATATTTATTTTAACAAATACTTTGTTTATAATACTATATTTTTTGTGTACCGATGATGATAATATAATTAAATTGTATAATATATATTTTTGGGATCCAAGGGTGTCAAGTTGTAAAACATATTTTTATCCAAGGGTTTAAATTATTGCCGAACATTGCTTAATTTTTGGGAAGTGGAATTCCTGTTTTCATCATACGATCATCTTGGCTGTTCATCTGTAATAAATTCAACCCTTGGATCAAAATTTGTTTTACTATAAATTGCTCGTGTTACCAGCGTCAAAATAAATTGTCTATTCCTTTGCAAATTTAATAAAAATAATTTTTCTAATTTTCTTGTACACAATTTTATTGAGTTTGTAAATGTTCATAGTTCAATGAAGTGTTCTTTGCGACCAATTAGACACCGTGTTTTTTGTTATACGTTTAGAATATCAACAAATGATGTATTATCTAATCCTTGAAAGATTGGATCGCATCTGGGATACCTCTTAATGATAACCTCTATAAGAAAAATATATTTTTTCCCCTTTTTCCGTCCTCTGCTTTCGTACTAGCGCTTGATCCCTTGACCTTATGGAGAAGGTAACCGATCTAAACCATCTGGACAAGGAGTGCCAGTACCAACAATTTATTATAATTTATTAAAGGTAATTTTTTTTTTTGTTTTTAAGTTTAATAATTAAACGATAACGTTTGATCCATTGATTTGTAAATCTAAGCCAATTTATTTTTAGTTTTTATTTGTTTGCAGTTTAATAATTAAAAAATCCCTTCTTATTCCAGATGGTTTGGTTGTTTATTAATTCCATTACGTTACAGGATCAATATCTATTACGAGAGCATAGAAAGGAGAAAGAAAGGAAAGAAAATAAACTTGTTGAGGCGGTCATTAAATGGTATTCCTGATGCAATGCCATTGTATCAAAATCAAATCTGCATTGTATATGTACATCTTTTGACTAGAATAAAATGTACAATTATCGATGTACTATAATGCTTTTAGCTTGTCGAACTATTGTACATGTATATCTTTCGAATAAAGAAAATCTATCATTTTTTTTTATATGAGTCTTAGATTTTGTTTGATAATATATGCTTAAGATGTTTGTACAAATAATATTTTTTAATTACTATTCTCTTCAGAATTATTTCTTGCTACCTTAAATTTTTTTTTATTTTTCGTTTTTATTTTATTAATCTGTTGTTATTGAATATAGGTAGTTATATTTTTTTATATGTTGGTCCCAAGTGGTCAGAAGAGGTTTAGAGGGGGGGGGTGAATAAACCTCTTTAAAAATTTTCTTCAAATCTAACTTTTAAAACTTTCACTCTAACTGAACAGACTAAGCTGATCAGATTAGTTAGTTACAATTCTGTTCGCGAACAAATCTTTGAACATCCTTGTTGACCACTCGTCTGATTGTTACTTAGCTGATTTTGCTAAAATCAGTTTTAATACTTAGAGTACTTGCAGCGGATTTTCAAAGTGTTTTTCACAAGTAATCTTAGTAGTTTGAAAAATGTTTCCCCAGTTTTATAAACTCCTTTAAATTCTTTTTCAAACAGTTAAGTTAATGTGTTTTATGCAAACTGAAAATATGCAAGTAAAAACCAAATAAAAACACAAACAATTTTTATAGTGGTTATATGGATTTGAATATCCTTTAGTCCACTCTTCCAAGTCACAAAGATCTTGGGTTATACTAAAAACACACAGTAATCAGTATACTCTGCTTACGCCTTACAACAAATGAACAGGCCGTAAGTTCGCAGTAAGAAATCACAAAGAAATCCTACTTCTCTGAAGTAATATCACTCACTAAGATGGATATCTACTTCTCACAACACTCAATGTTTACAAAATCACTCAGAAGATGTATTTGGCTTGATTCTTCAACTCTGCTTTCGTCAACAAATGACTCAGCTGATGAGTGAGCTGTTCTTGAGACTTAAAGAATTTTGCTTCGAAAATTTCTCAGAGATTGTGTTGCTTATTTCTTCTTCGTCTCTTTCAGCTATTTATACTTGAGGATTGAAAAGTGTCCGTTGAAGAGAGACAAGATTCAAATTCCTCGAGTACTGGTCCTTAAAATCCGCGAACGGCTCTTTTGCAGTCTGTCCGTACTGTGAACAGTACTATTCTGCAGGCAGCATTAAATGCACCCAGCTGATGCGAAGCATTTCTTCAATCATTTATCTTTAATAACCTTGTACTTCAGCATTTATTACTCCAAGGGGCATTTATTACCGTTGGGAACACTTAATGATCTTCTTCACTTGGCTGATAAAAGTACGCGTCTGATGGCGAACAAAGCTGATCTCAAACTTGAACAAATCTGATTTGAATCGGCTGATCTTCACCAGTCTGATAACTTTTCTTCAGCAGATCATAAGTCTTGGACCTTGAAACTTTGACTCTTCTGATGTCTTCTATACTTAGTCAAAATTTCTTCTAAGGGATCATCAGCTAAGTTACTCCATACTTAGCCAATCTTGAAGTTTTGGAATCCTTCAAAACCTCCCTTAACAAATTGTCTTCAGTGCCTTCATCTTCATCCTTATCCAACAATTTCCCCCTTTTTGATGATGACAAAACTTCAGCTAAGTACCTGTTGAATACCTAAGCTAAAGAATGTAATCCTCAAAGTTTTCTGAGATAGAAAAAGTATATTGGATTGGAACTTGTCTGTTTATTGATATTTAATATAAATGATTACAGGTACAAGTTCATCAGATGAGATGTCTGAAAGATAGATAAAAGTAAACTGATTACAAGATTTTATAAATTCTAACTATCAGTTTCTTCATCTGATCCTTCAAGCACTTCTTCATATTCATAAGATGACTCTTCATCATCTTCTTCTTCATCATCAGCTTCATCATCCAGATCCATGTTTGCTTTGGCAGCTTCCATTTTCTCTTTAAGTTTTTGTTACTTCAAAGCTTCCATGGCCTTCCTGGCTGATTCTGTATTTTTGTACTAGTCAAAGGCTCTGATTGATCAGCAGCAGAGTCTTTGGATTCAGCCATTACTTCTTCAGTTTTGGCTTTTTCCTTGGTCTCTTCTTCAGACTTGTCTTTGCCTTGTTCCTTTCCAAGATTTTCTTCAGCAGGTTTGGTCAGTTCAGTAGCTTTATCAGTTTTGTTGGCTTCAGTAGTAGAGGTTTCCTTAGTTGATTCATCCCTTTTCTCTTCCCCCTTTTTGTCATCATCAGACTGGATGACTTCTTCAGGTTTAGCAGTAGGGTTGAGTGCAACTGTTGGAATCTTCATTCCAGCACATAAAGTCTTCAAATTCTGATTCACTACATCGTGACTTGCTGTAAGATGATGAATGGTTGTGCTGATATCGTCAGTCTTGTCATTGAAGTAGTCAATGTTCAGGTTTACAGTTGCAATTTCATCTTGGATTGCTTGTGCAGCATTTGACATTTCATGCAACATTCCTAAATTGATCTCCTTCTCCTCTTCACTGACTTTAATGAAGGTTGCAGTCAAGTCAGCAATCTTGTGTTCAGCTCTTTGAAGTGCAGCATGAAGATGATTAACATCACTCTTCACATCCTCCACATTTCTGTTCATATCATTCAAGCTGTTCAGTAACTGCTAGGAATGATCTTGAGGAATAGGAATACTTGTGATTTCAGTCTTGATGATCTTTTCAGTAGACTGTTGCACAGTTTCCAGCTGAAGTTTATTTGACTCTGTCAATTCTTCCTTAAGCTCAGTCTTCAGCTCCTCCTTGACCTTCATCAGCTGCTGTTGATGCTTCTCTTCCAGTTCCTTCATAGAATTTTCCATCAACATCTGGAAAGCTTCCATCAGTGATGAGTGTTCATCACCTGATGAAGCAGAAGCAGCAGCTTCATCCTTTTCTTCAATCTCCTGGTGGACAGGAATATCTTCCATCTTTTCGTCCTGATGATCTTTAGAATCCTTAGCATTCCACTCAATGGCTAAGGGTTCATCAGCAACCTTTTCAGCAGACTTGTCTTCAGCTTGGTCAGCAGACTTATCAGCAGACTTGTCTTCAGCTTGGTCAGCAGACTTATCAGCAGACTTGTCTTCAGCTTGGTCAGCAGACTTATCAGCAGTCTGATCAGCAGACTTGTCTTCAACCTGATCAGCAGACTTGTCTTCAGGCTTGTCCGCAGCTTTGTGTTCATCAGTGACGTCATCATAGAACATATTAGTTATGGTGTCATCATCATTGAAGCATGTCGTCTGACGAATTTGCCTCACAATGATCCAAGGGTTGACAAAGGCATTGTTACCCTCTGGCACTTCATAAAAATCTTTCATTTCCCTTCCAAAAATAACATGTTGAATACTTGGCAGTTGTGGGAGTTCACTTGAATGCCCTTGCTGATATCTGGCCTTTTCTGCCCATTTATTCAGTGCAGTGATAACAGCAATCTTCACAGCCCTTTCTTCAACATCATCAGTCTTCTTCCTTTTCTCAGGCAAGGTACTCTGAATCAGTTTGGCTTCCTCAAGGGCAAATTCCCTGGCATAGTGATGCATAGCATCCCTAACATAATGAGGATCCAAAGCTTTTTGGATAGAATCTGTTTTTAGCCACTGTAGTACCCATTTTTCTTCAGCAACTAAATCTTCCAGATTCCGAAGTTCAATGATGGACCTGTTCAGCCTATTGTCTCTCCATCTGATATATCTAGGCTTCTCTTGAGTGAACATTGTCTTCAGCATTAACTTCTGATTGTAGTAGGCCAAGGACTTCTCAAACTTCTGGAAAAGCTCTTTGTTGTTGTATATGATCTTGAAGGCTTTCTTTACTTCAAACTTTTCCTTCGGTTTTTCTGCAGCAGCAGGCATCTTTGGTTTTGGGGGCTCTTCTCCTTCTTCAGCCTTAGCAGGTTCATTTATCTTGATGCCACCTCCATGGATAGGTCCATAGGCATCAATTTTGCTCTTTTCAATGACCATGGCCAGTTCAGCATCCTCAACATCTTTTCTCTCTGCTTCAGACATTTTTCTTCTGGCCTCATCCTTAGCAGCTTGAGCTTTGCTTAGCTCAAGAGCCTTCTTCTCCTCAGCTTCATCCTGCTTTCTCTGTTCAGCTTCCTCCCTTGCTTTCTTGTCAGCTTTGGAAACTTTCTTCTTTTTCCTCAGCACTATCTTTCTTTTACCTTTATCAGCAGGGGCTGGTCCAGCAGATGATATGGGAGCAGCAGCTATAGGATAGATGATTTGGACATCTGGGTCTTCTTGAGGTTGAGCAACCTCAGCTGTTGGTGTACTTTGAGTCATCTGTTGCGCATCAACTTTGTCAGCAACAGTTGTTCCAACAGTGTCAAGGGGTCTTTCAGCAGACTCAGGACTTGATCTCACCAAATCCACCAATTCAGTGTCTTTTCTATAAAAGTCATCTGCTTCCTTGCTGACTTCTTTGACAGACCCTGAATAGGTCTTGAAGCAGCAGTATCCCTTATTTGGCTCCTTGTCCTGTGAGAGATATTCTCCGCAGGTTTTTCAGCTGATGGAGTTCTTGATGGTGATGCAGGGGATCCAGTCCTTACATCAGCAATTATATTTTCAATAACTTTAGTGGCTTCAACAGCAGAAGTCACTTTCTCCATCTTCGTTGAAACCTTTTCCTTAGGCTTATCAGCAGCCTTCTTCTTTCTTGTCTCAACAGCCTTGTCAGCTGTTTTGACCAACCTCCGTTGCCTCTTGGCAGGAACCTCTTTTGGTCCCTCATCCTCATCTTCTTCAGGCTCATCAGCCTTCCTCTTCTGAACAGCCAGGTATTTGTTCATGGCCTTGGACTTGTGAATTTCCTTGCCATTCTTCATAGGACATCCCAGTTTGAACAGTAGGTAGCTGAGCGTGATCCTGTGGTTGGTGTGAGGACCTTTTCCTTTCTTGTCATCAAGGAAATCAGCCAAGATGTACCAGATAATTATGGACCAATTGACTTCTAGCCCATAGTAGATGGCAGCCATGATGCTGAACCTCTTCATGGTAACAGCATCCAGTGAGAAAGTGCAGTTTTCAATCAGCTTAGACACCATATCAGCCATCCGCTGATATTCATCTCTCAGTTGTCTCTTCCTTATGTTGCCAGTCAACATTTCTCCTTCTTTGGCGCAGATCGCCCAGAATAGCTGGTGTTTATCTTCAGTTAATACTGTGACATCGTGTCGTCCTCTGTTTGGAAGACCAAACGTCTCGTGAAGAACAGCTGGGGTAATAGTGATAGATTTTTCTCCCACTGTAGCCTTTATCTCCAGTGTGTTGTAGTCAGCCTTCGCTGTATTGTAGTATTCCATCACTTGATCAGTCCAGATCACTCCCTCGTTGTATTCCATGAAGTTTATCAAATTTGCAGATTTGAACTTTTCCAGAAGTTCCTTCATCAGATTTGTGCCGGATTGGTAATAGGAATCATACACAAGGTAATACCTTCAGCAGCCATTTTCGATCTGTAGAAGTTAGAGAGAAAAACGAAGAGATTTTGCAGAAAACTTTCTTAAAATTCTCACAAGTACTTTTGAATGTTTAGGGTGCGTAAGGAACTACACGGCTGATCAGATAGGGATTTATAGAGTTAGGGTATCTTGGATTCCGTGATACCAGCCAACCGTTAGATCCGTTTCTTGTCAGTGCTGATCGTGCGGCGTCAGTTACGACCTTTCAAATTCAAAAGATATTTAATGAGGAGCGGGAAAATGTACCGCCCTTCTGTCACTTGTAAAAGCGTGTTTTGAAGTAAAACGTTTTTAAACAGTCAGCTTTTACGTGAGTGATCAGATGAGTAACATAAATACTTATCTGATGGACCAGTGTCCTGATGACACAGTTGTTATCAGAGAATGCCAATAGCTGATAACCTTCCTCAGCTGTTTGTCAATCCAGCTAGATAGAGAATCTTCAATCTTCAAGATTTTAATCTTCTGTTGAAACCATAACTTTAACTAACTGACATTAACAGATTTCATCCTTTAATCAGAAGTACCGCTAGTCTTACACGTTCCCCCTGACTTTAAGAATTCATAAGTTAACTAGTCTGTTGAAAGTTAATCCTTGAAGATAAGTATGATGAGCAAGCTGTTGAACTCTAGTCTTCTGATGAGTTCCCCCTCAGCTTATGCATCCAATTTTAATAAACCCAGTTCAGCTCTTAGAGTTGAAAACCTTGTCTCACTTAGAGGTTTTGTGAAGATGTCAGCAATCTGATTTTCAGTAAACACATATTCTATCATGACATTTCCTTTCTCCACGTGATCTCTAATGAAATGATGTTTGATCTCAATATGTTTAGTCCTTGAATGACTTGTAGTGTTCTGAGTGAGACTGATTGCACTTGTATTGTCACAGTAGATTGGTATTCCACTGATTTTGATATTGTAGTCTTCAAGTTGATGTTTCAACCATAAGATTTGTGCACAGCAAGCTCCAGCAGCTATATATTCAGCTTCAGCAGTAGATATGGATACTGAAGTCTGTTTCTTACTCATCCATGAGATCAGACGACTACCTAAGAACTGACAGGCACCTGTTGTGCTTTTTCTATCAATCTTGCAGCCTGCAAGGTCAGAATCTGAATATCCAATAAGCTCAAATCCAGACTCTCTAGGGTACCACAATCCCAATTCTTGAGTGCCCTTAATATATTTCAATATTCTCTTGGCAGCTAAGAGATGAGATTCTTTGGGGTTTGATTGGAATCTTGCACAGACCCCAACAGAGTACATGATATCAGGTCTGCTGGCTGTTAGATATAACAGTGACCCAATAATGCCTCTGTATTTGGTTATGTCTACTGATTTGCCATCTTCATCTTTATCCAAACGAAGACTTGTAGACATTGGAATTGTAGGAGTAGAGCTAGTTTCCATACCAAATTTCTTGAACAGATCCTTTGTGTATTTTGCTTGGCTGATGAAAATTCCATCAGGCAACTGTCTAACTTGCAAACCAAGAAAATAGTTAAGTTCTCCCATCATGCTCATTTCAAACTTGTTCTGCATCAGCTTTGAGAACTTATCACACATCTGTTGATTAGTTGAACCAAAAATAATATCGTCCACATAAATTTGCACAAGCAAAATATGTTCTTCCCATTCAATAGTGAACAAGGTCTTGTCAACTTTACCTTTGCGAAATCCTTTAATTAAAAGAAAGTCAGATAAAGTATCATACCATGCTCTTGGAGCCTGTTTCAGTCCATAAAGAGCTTTCTTCAGACGATATACTTTGTCCTCTTCTTGATAAACTTCAAATCCAGGAGGTTGTTCAACATAAACTTCTTCTTGCAATTCTCCATTGAGAAAAGCTGATTTCACATCCATCTGATAGACTGTGAAATTCTTGTGAGCAGCGTAGGCAAGAAAGAGTCTGATTGCCTCTAGTTTTGCTACTGGTGCAAATGTTTCATCAAAGTCAATGCCTTCTTCTTGGCAGTAACCTTTGGCCACTAATCTTGCTTTGTTTCTGGTGACTTCACCATCTTCATTCATTTTATTTCTGAATACCCACTTAGTGCCAATGACTCTTTGATGACTTGGTCTAGGAACTAAGTACCAGACTTCATTCCTTTCAAATTGATTTAGCTCCTCCTGCATAGCTTCAATCCAGTTGGAGTCACTAAGAGCTTCTTCAATCTGTTTAGGCTCAATTTGAGATAGAAAACTAGCAAACATAGCATCTTGTGCAGCAGCTCTTCTTGTTTTCACTCTGTCTAAAGGATCACCAATCACTAATTCTGGTGGGTGATTTCTGAGCCATCTGAGATCAGGTTGCAAATCATAATGTTGTCCTTTGTCTTGATCTTGCAACACTACTGTTGGAGATACAGTAGTAGTCTGTTGAACATTTGTTGTCTGTTGAACAGTCTCTGGTCTATCAGCTGTTTGCAACTCGTCTGTTAGACAATCAGCTCTGTGATTTTGAACAGCACTTGAGTTATCAGCTGAGTTGAGATCAGGTAGTATGATGGGAACATATTCTTCATTCTTTCCAACATTCATCTTCTGTAAATCAGTAGACAGATCTTGATTAACATTTTGATTCTTTTCAGAAGATTGACTTGGCTCATCAAATACTACATGAATGGATTCTTCTATTAGTAATGTTCTTTTATTGAAAACTCTATAGGCTTTACTAACAGTTGAGTATCCTACAAAGACAGCTTCATCAGCCTTTTCTGCAAATGCAGTAAGGTGATTTTTACCATTATTTAAAACATAGCATTTACAACCAAAAATCTTAAAGTAATGAATGTTTGGCTTCCTGTTGTTCCAAACTTCATATAGAGTCTTGTTTTGGTGCTTGTTGATCATGCATCTGTTTTGGGTAAAACATGCTGTATTTGTTGCTTCTGCCCAAAATCTTTGTGGCAGCTTTGCTTCAGCTATCATGGTCCTGACAGCTTCTTTTAGTGTTCTGTTTCTCCTTTCAGCAACACCATTCTGTTGAGGAGTTCTAGCAGCTGAATACTCATGATGTATTCCTTTGATATTGCAATACTATTCAACAGTAGAGTTTGTGAACTCTGTCCCTCTATCTGATCTGATCTTTAATATTTTGATACTCTTCTCATTCTGGATCAGTTCCATCAGATTGGTAAGATGTTCATTGGTTTCACTTTTCTTCTTCATGAAAATCACCCAAGTATATCTTGAATAATCATCCACAACAGCTAGGCAGTATTTCTTTCCACCATTGCTGACTGGATCAATGGGTCCAAATAAGTCCATATGTAGTAGCTCCAATATCCTTCCAGAAGATTGATGCTTCTTGCTTTTGAACGATGACTTGATTTGTTTACCCTTCTGACAGGCGTCACAGAGCTTATCTTTGCTCATGACTGTTTTAGGAATCCCTTCTACCAAATCATTCTTGATTAATCTGTTGATGGTCTTGAAGTTTAAATGATTCATTCTTTTGTGCCACAGCCAACTAACTTCACTTGGTGTTGATGCCACCAAACAAACGTTTGAATTCTTGTCAGCAGAATTCCAGTCAACTATGTAGACATTCCCTTGTCGTCTTCCAGATAAAATTACCTTCTTTGTACCAATCTGTTCAACATAGCACTTATCTGTTGAGAAGATAACTGAATATCCTTTGTCACAAAATTGACTTATGCTCAGCAGATTATATTTGAGGCCTTTGACATATGAGACGTCAGATATCTCTATGTTCCCTCTGATTAACCTTCCTTTAGCTTTAATCTTGCCTTCTTTGCTGTCCCCAAAAGTAACTTTTGGACCATCCACAGCAACAACATCAGTCAGCTCATGTATGTTTCCACACATGTGTCTTGAACATCCACTGTCCAAGTACCAAATCTTCTCTACTTTACTCCTACTCCTAATCCTAACCTACAAAACAAAAATAAAATTGTTTTAGGTACCCTTATTAAGAGGGTCCTGGAGGATTAGTTCCACCTTTGACAACCCAAGATGTTGAAGTCTTAGGCTTCTTAGGTTTCTGAGTTTTCACAGGAGCATGAACAGTTTTATTTTCATCATAATTATCAGATAAGTCATGTTGATGATCAGTATGATAAGAATAGTGTTCATAAGCAGGGTAAGGTGCATGATAAGGAGGATATGCATGCATTGGATGAGCAGGATAAGGTGCATAGTAACTAGGAAATTGAGGTGCATGATACATAGGATGATATGCAGCAGGTTGCACATAATATGACTCATTTCCATACCAAGCATTTTGATTTTTCTTGCTTTTATGCTTCTTTGGTTTACTAGATGCTTGCTCAATTGGTTTTGACTTAGTTTTACCAACAGATTGATTCAGTTTAGCTTTATCAGCAGACTTCTTTGGACTCTGCTGTTTGGTCTTACTAGTCTGATTTCCTACACTAGGCTCTTTGCTCTTTTTAGCCTTAGGAGATTTCTTCTCCTTTACCACTTTCTCAGATGAGGTAGGTTTAGAAGTTTGAACATACAGAATGACCTTACTATTGTCAGCAGAAATGAATTTTTCAGTATGGTTCAATTCTAGTTTATCCTTTTCTAAAGGTGTCTCTTGTTTACTAGATGTATGCATGGATGCAACAGTTGACTTATCATGAGACTCAATAATTTTCTCAAGTTCCATGATTTTTCCTTTATAGACCTCACATTCAGCTTTCAGAGATTCATGCTCTTGCTCAAGCTGTTTATACTCAGCTGATTCTTTAGGCTTTTCAGCTTTAAGTTTCAGTGAGTTATTTTGCTCTTTTAGCAAGCTCATCTCTTCCTTAAGCTTGACAAATTCTCCAGCAATAGTAGTATTGTTCAACATCATTTGCTCTAGAGAATTAAATAGTTCATTTTCTGGAGGAGTTACCTCATCCTCGGAGTCATCAGATTCCTTAGCCATCAGGCAGAGGAGAGCAGGTTTCTCTTCATCAGAAGATTCTTCATCAGACGTGTCTGAATCTGAATCAGATGAGTAGACAGTAGCAAGCTTTTCTGCTTCAGCTACCATTGCTTTCCCTTTTTGATGCTTTCTTTCCTTTTTGATTCTCTTCTCTTCCTCAATGTATTTCTCTGCTTTTGGATATGGACAATCTCTGATGAAATGTCCCAATTTCCTGCAGTTATAACACATTACTTTTGCTTTATAATCATCTTTCTCTTGAGAAGAAGAGTTAGGTTTAGAAGTAGAGGCAGCATGATAGTATTTGTTTTTCATCTTTCTCTTATAGAACTTCTTGAAGTTGTTCATCAATAAAGCTACATCTCCAGCAGTGTACTCCTTCTTGTTGAGTAGTGATGCTTCATCAGATGAGTCCACATCTTTGCTTTTGTGAGCTGGTCTTCTTGGATTTTCAGCAGCAACAAGTGCAGCTGTGGGAAGTTGAGGTTTCTTCAACACCCATTCTAGGCAGTTTATACTCATACGCCTTGAGTACGAGAACAGTTCTGTAAGAGAGATTTTTCCCAAATCTCTTGATTCTTCCATAGCTGTCACCTTCATGTTGAACTTGGGGGGTAGGGCCTTCAGAACTCTGACAGTGATCTCCTTGTCAGTAAAGGTCTTTCCCAACTTTAGGACTTCATTCAATGTTCTGGTAAACCTGGTATCCATCTGATCAATGGTCTCTCCAGATTTCATCTTGAAGTTGTCCAGCTTTTCCAAAGCAACACTGAGCTGATGCTCTTTGATGGCGTCGTTTCCTTCACTCATGTCACGAACCTTGTCCCACATCTCCTTTGCAGTTTTGCAATGTTTGACCTTGTCAAACCAATCATTATCCAGGGCTTTGGTCATGATGAAACGGCCAACTTTATCCAGGTTGAACAGCTTTATTTCTTCGGCTGTCATCTCTGTCAGATCTTTTTCCACCACCAGTTCAGCTTCATCAACTATAATGGTCTTGGTGAATTTGAATGGACCTTTAATGATACATGTGTACATGTTGTCATTATAGGCTGCTAGAAAGATTTCCATTCTAATCTTCCAGTCCTCAAAGGACATACCAGCAATGTGGGGAACATGACTGATACAATCCATTTTTCAAAAAGTTTTGATTTTTCAAAAAAATATGCTCTTTTGAAAAAGTTTGAAAACCTTTGAAAAACACTTGGATCAAGCTCGTTGATCAGGCAGCTGATTCAAATGAACCACCTGCTCTGATACCACTTGTTGGTCCCAAGTGGTCAGAAGAGGTTTAGAGGGGGGGGGGGGGTGAATAAACCTCTTTAAAAATTTTCTTCAAATCTAACTTTTAAAACTTTCACTCTAACTGAACAGACTAAGCTGATCAGATTAGTTAGTTACAATTCTGTTCGCGAACAAATCTTTGAACAGCCTTGTTGACCACTCGTCTGATTGTTACTTAGCTGATTTTGCTAAAATCAGTTTTAATACTTAGAGTACTTGCAGCGGATTTTCAAAGTGTTTTTCACAAGTAATCTTAGTAGTTTGAAAAATGTTTCCCCAGTTTTATAAACTCCTTTAAATTCTTTTTCAAACAGTTAAGTTAATGTGTTTTATGCAAACTGAAAATATGCAAGTAAAAACCAAATAAAAACACAAACAATTTTTATAGTGGTTATATGGATTTGAATATCCTTTAGTCCACTCTTCCAAGTCACAAAGATCTTGGGTTATACTAAAAACACACAGTAATCAGTATACTCTGCTTACGCCTTACAACAAATGAACAGGCCGTAAGTTCGCAGTAAGAAATCACAAAGAAATCCTACTTCTCTGAAGTAATATCACTCACTAAGATGGATATCTACTTCTCACAACACTCAATGTTTACAAAATCACTCAGAAGATGTATTTGGCTTGATTCTTCAACTCTGCTTTCGTCAA
Organism: Penstemon barbatus; assembly: GCA_003313485.2. Classification (NCBI taxonomy): domain Eukaryota; kingdom Viridiplantae; phylum Streptophyta; class Magnoliopsida; order Lamiales; family Plantaginaceae; genus Penstemon; species Penstemon barbatus. Next base: position 23,289,264 of record CM064884.1, on the reverse strand, counting down.
CAAATGACTCAGCTGATGAGTGAGCTGTTCTTGAGACTTAAAGAATTTTGCTTCGAAAATTTCTCAGAGATTGTGTTGCTTATTTCTTCTTCGTCTCTTTCAGCTATTTATACTTGAGGATTGAAAAGTGTCCGTTGAAGAGAGACAAGATTCAAATTCCTCGAGTACTGGTCCTTAAAATCCGCGAACGGCTCTTTTGCAGTCTGTCCGTACTGTGAACAGTACTATTCTGCAGGCATCATTAAATGCACCCAGCTGATGCGAAGCATTTCTTCAATCATTTGTCTTTAATAACCTTGTACTTCAGCATTTATTACTCCAAGGGGCATTTATTACCGTTGGGAACACTTAATGATCTTCTTCACTTGGCTGATAAAAGTACGCGTCTGATGGCGAACAAAGCTGATCTCAAACTTGAACAAATCTGATTTGAATCGGCTGATCTTCACCAGTCTGATAACTTTTCTTCAGCAGATCATAAGTCTTGGACCTTGAAACTTTGACTCTTCTGATGTCTTCTATACTTAGTCAAAATTTCTTCTAAGGGATCATCAGCTAAGTTACTCCATACTTAGCCAATCTTGAAGTTTTGGAATCCTTCAAAACCTCCCTTAACAAATTGTCTTCAGTGCCTTCATCTTCATCCTTATCCAACATTATATAACATTTACATGACATAAATTTAACAACAGTATGTTGAATATTCTAAATAAAATATATTTTTCTACCATTGCTTTTGTTAGTAAAATTTATTTTTGTTTTTTCTAATTTTAGTAATACGTTGTTATATAAATAGGAGTATTAAACTAATCAATGCAAAAATATAATAAAGTGCTTAATTTTATAAATATTGAATTATATATTAACTTAAAACATAAAATAACTTAATAAACAATACTAAAAAATCAAACTAAAATATTATTTTAAAATAAAATTTTCAACATAATCCTTCCAAGATTCGTTACCGGATTCATCGGAATCTTTCTCCATCTTAAAAAAAAATAATTAAGTGCTTACTTTTATAAATATTGAATTAAATATTAAATTAAAACATAAAATAACTTAATAAACAATACTAAAAATACAAACTAAAATATTATTTTAAAATAAAATTTTCAACATAATCCGTCCAAGATTCGTTACCGGATTCATCGGATTCTTCCTCCATCTTAAAAAATATTTTTTCTTCCTCATCATCGTCACTATCGTCTTTCTCATCCATTTTTTCTTCCTCATCATCGTCACTATTGTCTTTCTCATCCACTCCTCTAACAATATGTTCTCTTGTTTGTTTCTGTTGTTTTCCTATTTTGATTTCTTCATTTTTCTGGTCATCGTCTGAAAGATGTTGGTCAGTTGGTTGTCGTTCAGCTACTTTCCGTTCTTCATTGATAATTTCTCTAACCCATTTTTCCATCTCTTCGGCAAGAGCTTCCCTGAATAAAAAAACAAAATTGTGTTTTTATTTAAACGAAAAGAAATATTTATATATTTTTATGTTTTACCATTAAGCATCGTTCTTTTCTTGTTCGGAGACTACTTTAATAGGATCCATTTGAAGTTGTGCATGTTCGAAATAGTGAAACGCAGGACTTAAAAATAGTGGAAAAGCTCGGTTAAATAGTAACAAAAAAATGCTACGTATTCCGTCTTTTTTAATTATTAAAATTAATTAAGGACATTAAGTATACTCGTCTGACACGCTTAAGTATTGCAAACTGTCCATAAATTAACTTCGTAAATAAATTAATTAGTTACTTTTTTTTTTTTTAGTTAAGCATTATTTTTTTCAGAATAAATGTTTGTAAAATTGTCAATTAATTTGAAATACACACAAAAAAAAAAAAAATCTTCATATAAATTTGATAATATGTTGGTATATTTTCAATATGCATATATTAAACCAATATTTTATTATTAAATAATAATATTGTCATTTCAATATTTTGAATAAAATTTGTAAAGAGACGTGTAAAATTTGTTAAAATATTTGGGGAAATGACGGACGAACAGTCGTATCATCATTATATTTGTGGAGACGAGAATCGTCTGTCATAATATACATAAATATTTATTTTTTGGGGGGTGTTTAACAAGACACGCAAATTCTTATAGTAATAAAGCTTATAAATAATTCAACTAATATTTGATTGTACCACAGTCAACATCAATTAGGGTGGAAAATTTAATTTCAAACTTGTCTGACGATATAAAACATTAAGTATCTATACAACATGATATATTCTCGTTCGACATAACTAGGTATTCCAATCTATCCATAAATGTACTCAGCGAATACAGATACAAAAGTTAGTTTAAATATTATTTTATTGAATGTTATTCGTTATTTTTTTCAAGTTAAAATTTTGTGTAAAATCTGTTAAAATATTGAGGTAAAAGGGGGATAAACAATCACAAACAAAATTGTATTTGCTTATTTATTTTCACTAGGTAAAAGGGGGATAAACCCCAAACCCTATTAACTTATGAAGAGGAATAACAAAAAATCAGTTGAATTTTTTTTTTTTGTTATTGTTGACTCGATATTAATAAAGCATTTTAAACTAAATTTATAAATTATGTTGATTGTATATTCTTATAGTATCTAACTTAAAAGTTGTTTTCATTAATTCTTTTAGTATATTGTTTTCGTAAATATTTAATTTTAAAATAAAATTTTCAGAAAATAGGGTTCATCATTGTTTTCGTATATTTAACATATTGTTACAAAATATGCAAATCTGGACTTTCATGAAACATAAGGTTTCGCTTTCATGTGATGTAGTAGCATAGTTTAGAACCAATGTATTTGTTCTATATTTGTATCGACCTGAAATATTTTACGAATAAAAAAACAAACAAAATTCGGTCGCTGGAGGATCAGTAATATTTGGGAAACGAAACAAATCTATAAATTAATGGTAGGATCTAATTTTTTTTGCTATAACTTGGTTATCTTACCTGAGCAGAATGAATTGTCACTTTACAGAATTTTATCTCCTAAACAACTGTTTGAAATCCGTATCTGTACTATTTTATAGGCAGTGCGATATTGTAGATTTTGCTATTTCTCTGGAATAACAACAAATGATAAGTAATCCGATCTCTTCAAAATAGGATCACATCTAGAATACCAACAAATTTGAATTGTATTACCAAATATTCAATAACTGCCATATATATTTTGTTTAAGTATTTTCTTTTCGTAGTATATGATAAGTCACATTCTTTTAAAATTAATGGACACATCCAATAGTTTTAAAAAGAGAAAGGTTTTAGCATTTAATAAGGGCTGCTAATTTTTTTTTTATATATAACATTTACATAACATATATTTAACAACAGTATGTTGAATATTCTAAATAAAATATATTTTTCTACCATGGCTTTTGTTAGTAAATTTTTTTTTTTTTTTATAATTTTAGTAATATGTTGTTATATAAATAGGAGTATTAAACTAATCAATGCAAAAAAATAATAAAGTGCTTAATTTTATAAATATTGAATTATATATTAACTTAAAACATAAAATAATATAATAAACAATACTAAAAATTAAAACTAAAATATTATTTTAAAATAAAATTTTCAACATAATCCATCCAAGATTCGTTACCGGATTCATCGGAATCTTCCTCCATCTTAATTTTTTTTTTCCTTCATCTTCATCGTCATTATCGTCTATCTCATCCATTTTGTCTTCCTCATCATCGTCACTATTGTCTTTCTCATCCACTTCTCGAACAATATGCTCTCTTGTTTGTTTTTGTTGTTTTCCTATTTTGATTTCTTCATTTTTCTGGTCATCGTCTGAAAGATGTTGGTCAGTTGGTCGTCGTTCAGCTACTCTCCGTTCTTCATCGATAATTTCTCTAACCCATTTCTCCATCTCTTCGGCAAAAGCTTCCCTGAATAAAAAAAATAAATTTTTTAAATTATCTAAACGAAAATAAATATTTATATATTTTTATATTTTACCAGTAAGCATCGTCCTTTTCTTGTTCGGAGACTACTTTATTAGAATTCATTTGAAGTTGTGCAAGTTCGAAATAGTGAAACGCAGGACTTAAAAAGAGTGGAAAAGCTCGGTTAAATAGTAAAAAAAAATGCTACGTATTCCGTCTTCTTTTCTTTAATTATTAATTATTAAAATTAATTAAGAACATTAAGTATACTGGTCTGACACGCTTAAGTATTGCAAACTGTCCATAAATTAACTTCGTAAATAAATTAATTAGTTACTTATTTTTTTTTAATGTTAAGCATTATTTTTTTCAGAATAAATGTTTGTAAAATTGTCAATTAATTTGAAATACACAAAAAAAAAAAAAATTCTTTATATAAATTTGATAATATGTTGGGTTATTTTCAATATGCATATATTAAATCAAAATTTTATTATTAAATAATAATATTGTAGTTTCAATCAATATTTTGAATAAAATTTGTAAAGAGGTGTAAATTTTGTTAAAATATTTGGGGAAATGACAGACAAACAGTCGTATCATCATTATATTTGTGGAGACAAGAATCGTTTGTTATAATATACATAAATATTTATTTTTTGGGGGGTGTTTAACAAGACACGCAAGTTCTGATAGTAATAAAGGTTATTGTTTACTTAATAGATTGTAATAGGTTTTCAGTATTATTTAAACAGTGGAAACGCTCGGTTAAATAGTAACAAAAAAATGCTACGTATTCCGTCTTCTTTAATTATTAAAATTAATTAAGGACATTAAGTATACTCGTCTGACACGCATAAGTATTGCAAACTGTCCATAAATTAACTTTGTAAATAAACAAATTTGTACCTTTTTTTTTAATGTTAAGCATTATTACTTTTAGAATAAATGTTTGTAAAATTGTCAATTAATTTGAAATAGACAAAAAAAATAAAAAATTTCTTTATATAAATTTGATAATATGTTGGGATATTTTGAATATGCATATATTAAATCAATATTTTATTATTAAATAATAATATTGTCATTTCAATATTTTGAATAAAATTTGTAAAGAGACGTGTAAAATTTGTTAAAATATTTCGGGAAATGACAGACGAACATTCGTATCATCATTATATTTGTGGAGACAAGAATCGTCTGTCATAATTTATATAAATATATATTTTTTTTGGGGGGTGTTTGACAAGACACGGAAGTTCTGATAGCAATAAAGCTTATAAATAATTCAACTAATATTTAATCGTATCACGGCCAACATCAATTAGTATGGAAATTTTAATTTCAAAATCGTCTGACGACATAAAACATTAATCCATACAACATGATATATACTCGTTTGACATACCTAGGTATTCCAATCTGTCCATAAATGTACTCAGCAAATACAAATAAAAAAGTTAGTTTAAATTTTTTTTATTGAATGTTATTCATTATTTTTTTTAAGCTAAAATTTTAAATATAACAAAACTATTAAATTGTTAGTTAATTTAAAACAAATAAAAATCCTGATCTGAACTTTGCTGATATGTTTACAGATTTACAAGATGCATATATTTAAATTAATATTCTATTATTGAAAAATGATATTGACAGTTTAATATTTAGATTAAAATATAAACAAAAATATTTGTGTAAGATCTGTTAAAATAAAATATTTAGGTAAGAAGGAGATAAACAATCACAAACAAAATAGTATTTGCTTATTTATTTTCACTATGTTTTATTGGATAGGCAATGCTTGATAATAATAAACCTTTTATATAATTGAACTCTATCAATAATACGATAAGCTGTAATTTGTTTTATATAAAAAAAAATCGTGTCCTCGTTTGTCAAATCAACTTTCATTATTTGTTCCAATAAGGAAAGCAGATCAACCGTCATAAAGCAAGTTAATATTTTGTTTGTTTTTGGGTGTGTCATACACATTTATTTATCTTGTTTACATATATAATTTTGATTATGATTAAATTTGAAGTTTTTATCTTTCTATTATTTATATAATTAAAAAAGCTGCTTTGGAAAACGGAGAGAGTAGATTGTTCTTGTCTCGAGGTCTGATACAAATCAACAAGTATGACTTAATACAAATCCACGATCACTAAAATGGGGGCCAACGCAAATTCCAAAAATAATTTTGTAATAATAATAAATAAATATAGATCACTTATTCAGAAAACGACAGGAACATACACCTTTTCTTTCTTTATCACTATAATTGAATGATTTGTAAAATGTACTCTGCATAAGTTATCCTATCCGTCGTATCGCCATCTTTGATTCTTTTATTTTGTTTTTATTATAAATAACTTATTTTTTTGCCCTACTTCCTATAATGGAAAAAAATATGTACACGTTGTTGATTAGTGCGGGAGGAGTCTTTGTAGATGGCAAACGAGGCATTGAATATGAAAATTTTAGCAAATGTAGGGTGCTTGACATTGATAGAGACACTTTCAACTACTACCACCTCGTTGATGCACATTTAAAGTTGAAACTTCCGGCACCAGCCGGTATTTGGTATCGCTTACCAAATACGAACTTTCATGAAGGACTGCGCTGTATCAATGGTGATGAAGATATCGTGCCCCTGTTTGATATTTTTCAGTCAGCTGGCTTAAGAGAAATAAAAATTTACTCGCAATCCCAGAAAACACATCTTCCTATAGGAGTGCCAATGCCAAAAACTTGCTTGGACGAAATGCTAGTGAAGAAGGCAATTAGAAACTTGAATGAAGGCTCATCGAATGGATTTGCTATATTACGGTCCGACAACCGTAAGCTGTATACGCCATCTCGTAATTATTATCGGCGTAAACAATCTTCATCCAGTTCTTCATCCGGTTCTTCTTCCGTTTCTTCATCCTGATCTAACTATAATTATTAAGTGGTTTATTTATTTAGGAATTCTTATGTAATTTTGTCAGTAAATTTTTTTTTTTCTGAAAGTTAATTATGTAAATCAAAATATATGAAAATAGTACGACATGCTACCAAGCACCATGACCATTCTGCAAAAAAATTAACTTTCAAGTACCTTGTTTTCCCACAAATCTGTTTAACAATTTAGGCTTATCCAATTAATCTTGTCAATTCAAACATCAAAAATTACTATATTTGTTCAGTCTTCAGTAACGCACTGACGTTAACAAATATTACAATATTCGTTTTGCTTCCGAAGGATTTCGTATATAATCTAATTTGATTCTACAATTTTTTTTTTCAAGTGAAGACCGACCATTATGTTCATATGTTTTATTAATATGATCGAGATAACACATAATTGTCCTTAGATTAATACATTAGTGTTGGTCCCAAGTGGTCAGATGAGGTCTAGAGGGGGGGGGGGGGGTGAATAGACCTCTGAAAATTTTTGACTTAAAAAACTTTTCAGTCTTCTGTCAGCAGACTAAGCTGATGAAGAACAGTAAGATTACTTCGCTGATCAGGAACAAGTCTAGAACAGCAGAGTGACCACTCTTCTTATAAATACTTAGCTGTTTTTCAACAGAATAGTTTTCTCAAGAGTTTACTTGCAGCGGATGTTTGAAAGTGTTTTTCACAAGTAGACTAAGTCCTTAAAGATTTTATCCCCAGTTTTTAAAACTCCTTTTAAAATCTTTTAAACAATTCAAAGTGTTTGCTTATGCAGTTTGAAATATGCAAGAAAAGCTTAAATGCAAATCAACACAAAGAATTTTTATAGTGGTTATATGGATAAAAATCCTTTAGTCCACTCTTCCAGATCACTTAGATTCCGGGTTATACTATAATCACACAGATTACAATATTTCTCCACTTATACCTAGACAACTAATGAAAAGGCTATAAGCTCGCAATAGAAAATCACTAAGAAATTCTACTCTCTGAAGTTTGATCACTCACAAAGATGGATCACAACTTCTCACAACACTCAGCTGTTACAAGATCACTCAGATCGTAATTTTCTGTTTTCTTCAACTGGGTTTCTGTCAACAGATGACTTCCACCAGACGAGTGAGCTGTTGAGCTTCTTGAGACTTAGATAAATTTCTGCTTCGAATGCAAAATCTCAGATGTTGTTTTGTGTCTCGCTCGTTGAAATCAGCTCCTTTTATACTTGAATTTGAAAATAAGACCGTTGAAGGAAATCAAATCTTCAAATCCATAGCCTTAGCCCGAAATTAGAACGGTAACCTGCTACAGTACTTTTTCTACTGTACTTTCCTGTAGATGCATTAAATGCACTCTGCTGATCCGAGAGTTAATTCCAATCATTTGTCATTACTATCCTTCTCTTCCAGCATTTATTACACTCGGGGCATTTATTACCGTTGGACTCTTCTCATGATCTCTTCCACTCTGCTGATCGAAGCGACTCTGCTGATAGATACTCTGCTGATCAAATACTGAACTAATCTGATTTGACTCGGCTGATGACCTACCCTTCTGTTCGCTGTTTCAGCATGAGATCACTAGTCTTCTGGGCTTTTGAACTTTGAACTCTTCTGATGTCTTCTTTTACTTGTTCAAAATTCTTCTAAGGGAACTAAGCTTCCATACTTAGCTGATTATGATGTTTTGGAAATCATCAAAACCTTCCCTTAATTACTTGTCTTCTTTGCTCTTCATCTTCATCTTTATCCAACAATTTCCCCCTTTTTGATGATGACAAAACTTCAGCTAAGTACCTGTACCTAAACTAAAGTTTTTATCCTCAAAAATTTCTGAGTTAGAAATGATCTGTTGGATTCAAAACTTGCAATTTTATAGATATATGAAGTGATTACAGATTACAAGTCTTAACAGATGAGATGTGCAAAACGAAAGAAAATTACAAGGAAATTCAACTATCATTTGTCTTCTTCTTTTTCCTTGTCTTCTTCTCCTTTTTCTTCAGCTGGCTCAGATGCCTCAGCTATTTGTTCATTGAACTTTTTCTTCAGAAGCTCCACTTTCTTCTGTTTAGCATCAGGGTCAAGCTGTTCTTCAGCTGAATCCTTAGCAGCAGCTATCTCTTTGTCAGATTTGGCCTTTGCTTCAGCTTAAGTTTCTTCAGCTTCACTGTCTTCTTCTGTGTTTGATTGATTTACTGGTCTGCTGGTTTCTTCATTTTCATTCTCATTTGCAGATTCTTCCAGCATCTCAATTTCTTCCAATTCAGCAGTCTTCTCTTCTTCTACCTTATCTTCCCCCTTTTTGTCATCATCAGCAGGGTTGATTTGGTATTTTGGAGAGAGTGGTTGGATTTGGAGAGAATCACAGAGAAGCCTGATGTTCTCATTCATTGCATCCATTTGAGCTCCTTGCCTTAGCTGATTTGCTTGAATGACATCCACTTGAGCAGCATGAGTTATCTGGTTTGCTTCCATAGCATGCATTCTGTTGAGAACTACTTCACCTTGATCACCCAGCTGAATTTGAGTGGCAAGTACCCAATCGGCAGAAGATTTGAAGTCTTGAGCCATATTCTTCAAGGTTTCATCTTCAGCTTTGATGGCCATCTCAACAGTTGCAGTAATATCCCTCCAACCAGCAGCTGTGCTCTTTGTTCTAGCTTGAATAATATCCATATCCTGTCTGATGGATCTCACATTGTGAGCAGTATCTTCAATGGCATCAGCAGGGATAGAAGCAGCTTTCTGGATTGATGGCTTCAATGCAGCTAAAATGTTTGCAGTTATTCTTTCTTTCATTTTCTTCAGAGATTTGTCAACTATCTGTTGGAGTACATCAGATAGAGAATCCTGCAAAACTTTAGAATTGGAAGCAACATCAGTAGGAATAGGAGGTAAAGTAAGAACTTCATTTTCTGTGGTCTGATCAGCTGAACCAGAGGCAATCTCCTGTGCTTTGGTTTCATCAGCATGACTGGGAGTGCTTTCCTTCTCCTCAGTTTGATCAGTAGTCTCTTCTTCCTTTTTCTCCTCTAAATCCTTGCTTTGATCAGCAGGGTCAGATGAGTCTTCTGTTTCTTTGTCTTTTCTTTCTTGCTCAGTAGACTTATCTTTTTCTTTCCCTTGATCATCAGCAGGGGCTTTGATCTTCTTCACCTCTGTGATGGTGTGGACTTTTCCAGCCTCATCCAAGGCAGTCCTGTGAGTGATCCATGTCATGTTATCAATAGCAGCAAATGGTGACACTGGATTCTCAGGAAGATCTTCATATGGTCTGATTGCTGTACCATATACTATTTGCTTAAGACTAGGGAGAGGAATTAGTGAGCTAGGTTGTCCCTCCATCTTTCTAGTCTTCTTTGCCCATGATTTCATAGTCTGGGAGACAGCCAATCTGATAGACCGTTCCTTTAAATCTTCATTATCTGCATAGTCTTCTGGAACTGAGTCATAGATCTTTTTGGCTTCAGCCTTGACAACTTTGCTGATCATCAGTCTAAGTTTGTCTAAGAAAAATTCTGAGTCAAGTGCTTGAGTTATTGATCCTGTTTCAAGCCACTTAAGAACCCAGGCCTCTTCATCATTGAAGACTTTCCAGCTAATTATCTGTGCCTTGCTCTTTGTCAGACGATAATCCCTCCATCTGTTGTAACGTACTTTTTCTTTATTAAACATTGTCAGACGAGTGATTTTGTCATTTTCAGTATCCAACCTTTCTATGAACTCATCAAAGGTTTCTGGATTGTCTCTTACAATCTCCAGAGCCAGTTTCACTTCTGATCTTTTCTTAGATTGGACCTTGGGAGCAGACATCAATGGTTTGGGCTTGTTGGGGTCTCTTGATTCCCCAATCTGAATTCCACCAGTCTGCCTAGGACCATGGGCATCCTTGGTACTGGCCTCTATTGCAGCAGCTAACTCAGCTGCTTCAACAGCATCCCTTTCTGCTTGAGTCATTTTGCTGGCTTCTTCTTCCAGCCTCTTGAGCTCAAGGTTTTTCAACCTATCTTCCTCTGCTTTTTCTGCAGTTTTTCTCTTCCTCTCAGTATCATCAATCTTCTTTTTCTCAGCAGCAGAAGCGTAAGGAAGCACAATCTTTCCAGTCCTTAGCTTCCTAGCTTCAGGACTCTCTATCACTTTAATGGGAATGGCAGCAACAGGAGCAGGGTGTATAAGGGGTACAGTCCCTTCACTTGTTGTGCCAGTCTGCTGTTCAACAGCTTCTACAGCAGACTCTCCATTCTTTTCATCAGTAGCCTCTCCAACAGGCTCTTCAACCATGTCAGCAGCAGCCTTTTGAACAGGCTCTTCAACTTGTTCAAGAGCAGCCTTAACCAAAGGTTCTTCACTTATAATTGGCCTCTGTGCTGATGGTGATTCTCTGATTGTGATGGTTTGTACTTCAGAGAAATTGACCTTTCTCTTTGCTTTTGATTTAGGAATTTTCTTAGTAGGCTTCTTAGCTTGGGGAGGTCCCCTTGCTTCACTTCTGGTCCTTAATCTTTTCAGTCTTTGAAGTGGGATTTCTTCTTCAGACTCTGTTCTTTCAGGTGAGGAACCTGTATCCATCTTTTCAAGCTCAGCAGTGAAGTCATCTATCACCTTCTCAGAGACTTCAATCTCAGCTTTTGTTGATCCAGCTTCAACAGTAGAGCTTGCTGCTTGATCAGCAGACTTGCTTGTCTGACCCTCCTTCTTGCTTTTCTTAGAAGGGGTCTTCTTAGACTTAGTGGAAGCTTTTCTTTTGGGTGCATCCACTATTTTCCTTACTGGTTCATATAACTTGAACTCTTTACTACTGTGGGTAGTCTTTCCACCAGCCATAGGACATTGCAGGGATGCAAACAGATTACTGAGTAAGATGGCATGTGAAAGCCTCTTATCACTCAGCAGCTCATAGACGTGAGCAGCCCAGTTAACTTTCAGTCCATAGTATATGCAAATCATGGTGTAATACCTCCTCCTAGATAACCCATCTAAAGAGCTCGTGATACAATCCAGTACTTTCGCAATGATGTCTGCGAACCTCTGATACTCATCTTTTAACTGAGTCTTCATCAGAGTCCCAGTCATCTCTTCTCCCTCTTTTGCACAAATTGCCCAAAATTCATCCTCTTTCTCAGACCCTAGGTCTGTCACGTCTCCTCCCTCATTTTTCAGTTTGTAAATTTCACTTAGAACAGCAGCAGAGATAGCAATTTTCTTACCTCCAATGACAGCAGTCATAACAGTGTCATTTTTGGAGAATTCCCTGGTCTTGTAGAAGTGATCAACATCTTCTAGATAAACCCTATCTTCATGTGCTTCAAGAACAGGAACAAGTGATGCCTCTTTGATTTTCTCCAGAATTGAGCGCATCAGATTAGTACCCGAAAAGTGAAATTTGCTGTAGTTTAGGTATCTTCCATCAATAATCTTTTCCATTTCTGAGATTAGTGAGTAGAATTATGCAAAAGCAATAAACTTTTGAAACAGGAGATCTTGAGAGTTAGAGAATTTGAGAGTGTTTGAGTGCGTAAGACGACTGTACTGTTTCAGATCGGATTTTATACGTTTTCCATTGTTTAGGTTATCGTGATTAATCTGATACGTTGGATCGATCTGACAGTTTACTAATCGTGTGGATGGGAGTTGCGGATTTCAATTTTATTATTTTAATGTCAGACTGGCGGGAAACTCTATCGACACTAATCTGTTACTTATAAAAGCGCGTTTCTAAAGATACGATTTATAACCATGCTTATATAAGGTATCAGATGAGTAGAGTTTAACTTATCTGACAGACGAGTGATCTGTTATCTGATATTACTGGAGAAAGCCAATAGCCAGTAATCTTCCTCTGCTGTTTGTCAATCCAGCAAGATAAAATAATCTTCAGTCTT
>CM064884.1:23181316-23276525 GCA_003313485.2 Penstemon barbatus | reverse complement strand
TTTCATCAGTAGCCTCTCCAACAGGCTCTTCAACCATGTCAGCAGCAGCCTTTTGAACAGGCTCTTCAACTTGTTCAAGAGCAGCCTTAACCAAAGGTTCTTCACTTATAATTGGCCTCTGTGCTGATGGTGATTCTCTGATTGTGATGGTTTGTACTTCAGAGAAATTGACCTTTCTCTTTGCTTTTGATTTAGGAATTTTCTTAGTAGGCTTCTTAGCTTGGGGAGGTCCCCTTGCTTCACTTCTGGTCCTTAATCTTTTCAGTCTTTGAAGTGGGATTTCTTCTTCAGACTCTGTTCTTTCAGGTGAGGAACCTGTATCCATCTTTTCAAGCTCAGCAGTGAAGTCATCTATCACCTTCTCAGAGACTTCAATCTCAGCTTTTGTTGATCCAGCTTCAACAGTAGAGCTTGCTGCTTGATCAGCAGACTTGCTTGTCTGACCCTCCTTCTTGCTTTTCTTAGAAGGGGTCTTCTTAGACTTAGTGGAAGCTTTTCTTTTGGGTGCATCCACTATTTTCCTTACTGGTTCATATAACTTGAACTCTTTACTACTGTGGGTAGTCTTTCCACCAGCCATAGGACATTGCAGGGATGCAAACAGATTACTGAGTAAGATGGCATGTGAAAGCCTCTTATCACTCAGCAGCTCATAGACGTGAGCAGCCCAGTTAACTTTCAGTCCATAGTATATGCAAATCATGGTGTAATACCTCCTCCTAGATAACCCATCTAAAGAGCTCGTGATACAATCCAGTACTTTCGCAATGATGTCTGCGAACCTCTGATACTCATCTTTTAACTGAGTCTTCATCAGAGTCCCAGTCATCTCTTCTCCCTCTTTTGCACAAATTGCCCAAAATTCATCCTCTTTCTCAGACCCTAGGTCTGTCACGTCTCCTCCCTCATTTTTCAGTTTGTAAATTTCACTTAGAACAGCAGCAGAGATAGCAATTTTCTTACCTCCAATGACAGCAGTCATAACAGTGTCATTTTTGGAGAATTCCCTGGTCTTGTAGAAGTGATCAACATCTTCTAGATAAACCCTATCTTCATGTGCTTCAAGAACAGGAACAAGTGATGCCTCTTTGATTTTCTCCAGAATTGAGCGCATCAGATTAGTACCCGAAAAGTGAAATTTGCTGTAGTTTAGGTATCTTCCATCAATAATCTTTTCCATTTCTGAGATTAGTGAGTAGAATTATGCAAAAGCAATAAACTTTTGAAACAGGAGATCTTGAGAGTTAGAGAATTTGAGAGTGTTTGAGTGCGTAAGACGACTGTACTGTTTCAGATCGGATTTTATACGTTTTCCATTGTTTAGGTTATCGTGATTAATCTGATACGTTGGATCGATCTGACAGTTTACTAATCGTGTGGATGGGAGTTGCGGATTTCAATTTTATTATTTTAATGTCAGACTGGCGGGAAACTCTATCGACACTAATCTGTTACTTATAAAAGCGCGTTTCTAAAGATACGATTTATAACCATGCTTATATAAGGTATCAGATGAGTAGAGTTTAACTTATCTGACAGACGAGTGATCTGTTATCTGATATTACTGGAGAAAGCCAATAGCCAGTAATCTTCCTCTGCTGTTTGTCAATCCAGCAAGATAAAATAATCTTCAGTCTTCAAGAGTTAAGAACAGATCTTCTAATAACATAACTTCAACTAACTGTCATTAACAAATTTCATCTTTAGAGCAGAAGTACCGCTAGTCTTACATGTTCCCCCTGTCTTTAGGAATTCATAAGTTAACTAGTCTGTTGAAAGTTAATCCTTGAATAGAATAATGGATAACTAAGCTGTTGAACTTCAGTCTTCTGATGAGTTCCCCCTCAGCTTATGCATCCAATTTAAGTAGTCCTAGCTCAGCTCTTAGAGTTGAAAACCTTACTTCACTTAAAGGTTTAGTGAATATATCAGCAATCTGATTGTCTGTATGAACATACTCAATCACTACATTGCCTTTTTCCACATGATCTCTAATGAAGTGATGCTTGATCTCTATATGTTTAGTCCTTGAATGACTTGTAGTGTTCTGAGTAAGAGAGATTGCACTTGTGTTGTCACAGTAGATTGGAATTCCACTGATTTTTATGTTGTAATCTTCTAGTTGATGCTTCAACCAAAGTATCTGTGCACAGCAAGCTCCAGCAGCTATATATTCAGCTTCAGCAGTAGATATAGAAACTGAAGTCTGTTTCTTACTCATCCATGAGATCAGACGACTACCTAAGAACTGACAAGCACCTGTTGTGCTTTTTCTGTCAATCTTGCAGCCAGCAAGGTCTGAATCTGAATATCCAATAAGCTCAAATCCAGATTCTCTAGGATACCATAATCCCAATTCTTGAGTGCCTTTAACATATTTCAATATCCTCTTGGCGGCTAAGAGATGAGATTCCTTGGGGTTTGATTGAAATCTTGCACAGACTCCAACTGAGTACATTATATCAGGTCTACTTGCTGTTAGATACAACAATGAACCAATAATGCCTCTATATTTGGTTATGTCCACTGATTTTCCATCTTCATCTTTATCCAAACGAAGACTTGTAGACATAGGAATGGTAGCAGTTGAGCTAGTTTCCATACCAAATTTCTTGAACAGATCTCTTGTGTACTTTGCTTGGCTGATGAATATTCCATCAGGCAACTGCTAACTTGCAGACCAAGAAAATAATTAAGTTCACCCATCATGCTCATTTCAAACTTATTCTGCATCAGCTTGGAGAACTTATCACATATCTGTTGGTTAGTTGAACCAAAAATAATATCGTCCACATATATTTGCACAATTAATATATGATTTTCCCATTCAATAGTGAACAAGATTTTATCTACCTTACCTTTATGAAATCCTTTAATTAAAAGAAAATCAGATAGGGTATCATACCATGCTCTTGGAGCCTGTTTCAGTCCATAGAGGGCTTTCTTCAGACGATATACCTTGTCCTCTTCTTGATAGACTTCAAATCCAGGAGGTTGTTCAACATATACCTCTTCTTGCAGTTCTCCATTGAGAAAAGCAGACTTCACATCCATCTGATAGACAGTGAAGTTCTTATAAGCAGCATAGGCAAGAAACAGTCTGATTGCTTCAAGTCTTGCTACTGGTGCAAATGTTTCATCAAAGTCTATTCCTTCTTCTTGACAATAACCCTTGGCCACTAATCTTGCTTTGTTTCTGGTAACAATACCATCTTCATTCATCTTATTTCTGAAAACCCACTTAGTGCCAATTACTCTTTGATGACTTGGTCTAGGAACTAAGTACCAGACTTCATTCCTTTCAAATTGATTCAACTCTTCTTGCATAGCTTCTATCCAGAAGGAATCATTTAGAGCTTCTTCAATTTGCTTAGGCTCTATTTGAGATAGAAATGTGACAAACATGGCATCATGTGCAGCAGCTCTTCTTGTTTTCACTCTATCTAATGGATCACCAATCACTAACTCAGGTGGGTGATTTCTGAGCCATCTGAGATCAGGTTGCAGGTCTGAATGTTGTCCTCTGTTATGATCTTGCAACAATACTGTTGGAGTTGCAGTAGTAGTCTGTTGAACATTTGCAGTCTGTTGAACAGTCTCTGGTCTGTCAGCTTGTTGTAACTCGTCTGTTAGACAATCAGTGATCTGATTTTGAACAGCACATGAGTTGGCAGCTGAGTTAAGATCAGGTAGTATGATGGGAACATATTCTTCATTCCTTCCAACACTTAACTTCTGTAAATCAGTAGATAGATCTTGATTAGTGCTTTGATTCTTTTCAGAAGATTGGTTTGGTTCATCAAATACTACATGAATGGGTTCTTCTACTAGTAGTGTTATTTTGTTAAAAACTCTATAAGCTTTACTAACAGTAGAGTATCCTACAAAAATAGCTTCATCAGCCTTTTCTGCAAATGCAGTAAGGTGATTTTTCCCATTATTCAAAACAAAACATTTACAACAAAAAATCTTAAAGTAATGAATGTTTGGTTTTCTGTTGTTCCAAACTTCACATGGAGTCTTGTTCTGATTTTTGTTGATCATGCATCTGTTCTGAGTAAAGCAGGCTGTATTTGTTGCTTCTGCCCAAAATCTTTGTGGCAGCTTAGCTTCAGCTATCATGGTCCTGACAGCTTCTTTTAGTGTTCTGTTTCTCCTTTCAGCAACACCATTCTGTTGAGGGGTTCTAGCAGCTGAATACTCATGATGTATTCCTTTGATATTACAATACTCTTCAACAGTAGAGTTTGTAAACTCTGTCCCTCTATCTGATCTGATCTTCAATATTTTGATACTCTTCTCATTCTGGATCAGTTCCATCAGATTGGTAAGATGTTCCTTGGTTTCACTCTTGTTCTTCATGAAAATCACCCAAGTATATCTTGAATAATCATCCACAACAGCTAGGCAGTATTTCTTTCCACCATTGCTGACTGGATCAATGGGTCCAAATAAGTCCATGTGTAGCAGCTCCAAGATTCTTTCAGAAGATTGGTGCTTCTTGCTTTTGAACGATGACTTGATTTGTTTACCCTTCTGACAGGCATCACAGAGCTTGTCTTTGCTCATGACTGTTTTTGGAATCTCTTCTACCAAATCATTCTTGATTAATCTGTTGATGGTCTTGAAGTTTAAATGATTCATTCTTTTGTGCCATAGCCAACTAACTTCACTTGGTGTAGAAGCCACCAAACAAACACTTGAATTCTTGTCAGCAGAATTCCAGTCGACTATGTAGACATTCCCTTGTCTCTTTCCAGATAAGATTACCTTCTTTGTACCAATCTGTTCAACGTAGCACTTATCTGTTGAGAAGATGACTGAATATCCTTTGTCACAAAATTGACTTATGCTTAGCAGATTATATTTGAGGCCTTTAACATATGAGACGTCAGATATCTCTATGTTTCCTCTGATCAGTCTTCCTTTAGCTTTAATCTTGCCTTCTTTGCTGTCCCCAAATGTAACATTTGGACCATCCACAGCAACTGCATCATTCAGCTCATGTCTGCTTCCACACATGTGCCTTGAACATCCACTGTCCAAGTACCAAATCTTCTCTACTTTACTCCTACTCCTTATCCTAACCTACAAAACAAAAATAAAATTGTTTTAGGTACCCTTATTGAGAGGGTCCTGAAGGATTAGTTTCACCTTTGACAACCCAAGATGTTGATGTCTTAGGCTTCTT
Organism: Penstemon barbatus; assembly: GCA_003313485.2. NCBI lineage: Eukaryota > Viridiplantae > Streptophyta > Magnoliopsida > Lamiales > Plantaginaceae > Penstemon > Penstemon barbatus. The sequence goes on along the minus strand of CM064884.1, from coordinate 23,271,334 downwards.
AGGTTTCTGTGTTTTGACAGGAGCATGAACATTTTCATTTTTATCATAAGTAGCAGATAAGTCATGTTGATGATCAGTATGATAAGAATAGTGTTCATAAGCAGGGTAAGGTGCATGATAAGCAGGATATGCATGCATTGGATTAGCAGGATAAGGTGCATAGTAACTAGGAAATTGAGGTGCATGATACATAGGAGGATATGCAGCAGGTTGCACATAATATGACTCATTTCCATACCAAGCATTTTGATTTTTCTTATTTTTATGCTTCTTTGGCTTACTAGTAGCTTGCTCATTGACAGACGACTTAGTTTTACCACTAGTCTGATTGACTTTAGCTTTATCAGCAGACTTCTTAGGACTCTGCTGTTTGGTCTTACTAGTCTGTTTACCTATACTAGGCTCTTTGCTCTTTTTAGCCTTAGGAGATTTCTTCTCCTTTAATTCTTTCTCAGTTGAGGCAGGTCTAGCAGTTTGAACATACAGAATGACCTTACTATTGTCAGCAGATATAAATTTCTCAGTATGATTCAATTCTTGCTTATCCTTTTCTAAAGGTATCTTCTGTTTACTAGACATGTGATTTGATGCAACAGATGATTTTTCATGAGACTCAATAACCTTTTCAAGTTCCATGATTTTTCCTTTAAAAACCTCACATTCAGCTTTCAGAGATTCATGTTCTTGCTCGAGCTGTTTATATTCAGCTGATTCTTTTGGCTTTTCAGCTAAAAGTTTCAGTGAACTATTTTGCTCTTTTAGCAATATCATCTCTTCCTTAAGCTTTTTATATGCTTCAGCAATACCAGTATTGTTAAGCATCATTTGTTCAAATGAATTAAATAATTCATTGTCAAGAGGAGTTACCTCTTCCTCAGAGTCATCAGATTCCTTCGCCATCAGGCAGAGGGGAGCAGGTTTTTCTTCATCAGACGATTCTTCGTCAGACGTGTCTGAGTCTGAATCAGATGAGTAGACAACAGCCAACTTTTCTGCTTCAGCCATCATAGCTTGCCTCTCTGATGCTTTCTTTCTTTTCTCATTTTCTTCTCCTCTTCAGTGTATTTTTCTGCTTTTGGATATGGGCAGTCTTTGATGAAGTGTCCCAATTTCCTGCAGTTATAACACATTAGTTTGGATTTATAATCCTCTTTATCTTGAGAAGAAAAGTTAGGTTTAGAAGTAGAAGCATTGTTGTATTTGTTCTTCATCTTTCTCTTGTAGAACTTCTTGAAATTGTTCATCAACAATGCAACATCTCCAGCAGTATACTCCTTCTTGTTGAGCAGTGTGGCTTCATCAGATGAGTCCACTTCTTTACTTTTCTGTGCTGGTCTTCTGGTGTTTTCAGCAGCGACCAGGGCAGCTGTGGGTCCTGAAGTTGAGGTTTCTTCAATTCCCATTCTAGGCAGTTTATACTCGAATGCCTTGAGTACGGAGAACAGCTCTGTAAGAGAGATTTTTCCCAAATCCCTTGATTCTTCCATTGCTGTTACTTTTATGTTGAACTTTGGGGGTAGGGCCTTTAGTACTCTGACAGTGATTTCTTTGTCAGTGAAAGTCTTTCCCAACTTTAAAACTTCATTCAGAGTTCTGGTGAATCTGGTATCCATCTGATCAATGGTTTCTCCAGACTTCATCTTGAAGTTGTCAAGTTTTTCCAAAGCAACAGTGAGCTGATGCTCCTTTATTGCATCATTGCCTTCGCTCATGTCTCTGACTTTGTCCCACATCTCCTTTGCAGTCTTGCAATGTTTGACCTTGTCAAACCGATCATTGTCCAGGGCTTTAGTCATGATGAATCTCCCAACTTTATCTAGATTGAATAGCTTGATTTCTTCTTGAGTCATCTCATGAAGGTCTTTTTCCACAACCGTGTCAACCTCATTTATCTTTATGGTCTTTGTGAATCTGAATGGACCTTTAATGATACATGTATACATGTTGTCATTGTAAGCAGCTAGAAAGATTTCCATTCTAATCTTCCAATCCTCAAAGGACATACCAGCAATGTGGGGAACATGGCTGATACAATCCATTTTTCAAAAAGTTTTAATTTTTCAAAAAGATGCTCTTTTGAAAAGTTTGACAAACCTTTGAAAAACACTTGGATCAAGCTCGTTGATCAGGCAGCTGATTCAAATGAACCACCTGCTCTGATACCACTTGTTGGTCCCAAATGGTCAGATGAGGTTTAGAGGGGGGGGGGGTGAATAGACCTCTGAAAATTTTTTACTTAAAAAACTTTTCAGTCTTCTGTCAGCAGACTAAGCTGATGAAGAACAGTAAGATTACTTCGCTGATCAGGAACAAGTCTAGAACAGCAGAGTGACCACTCTTCTTATAAATACTTAGCTGTTTTTCAACAGAATAGTTTTCTCATGAGTTTACTTGCAGCGGATGTTTGAAAGTGTTTTTCACAAGTAGACTAAGTCCTTAAAGATTTTATCCCCAGTTTTTAAAACTCCTTTTAAAATCTTTTAAACAATTCAAAGTGTTTGCTTATGCAGTTTGAAATATGCAAAAAAAAGCTTAAATGCAAATCAACACAAAGAATTTTTATAGTGGTTATATGGATAAAAATTCTTTAGTCCACTCTTCCAGATCACTTAGATTCTGGGTTATACTATAATCACACAGATTACAATATTTCTCCACTTATACCTAGACAACTAATGAAAAGGCTATAAGCTCGCAATAGAAAATCACTAAGAAATTCTACTCTCTGAAGTTTGATCACTCACAAAGATGGATCACAACTTCTCACAACACTCAGCTGTTACTAGATCACTCAGATCGTAATTTTCTGTTTTCTTCAACTGGGTTTCTGTCAACAGATGACTTCCACCAGACGAGTGAGCTGTTGAGCTTCTTGAGACTTAGATAAATTTCTGCTTCGAATGCAAAATCTCAGATGTTGTTTTGTGTCTCGCTCGTTGAAATCAGCTCCTTTTATACTTAAATTTGAAAATAAGACCGTTGAAGGAAATCAAATCTTCAAATCCATAGCCTTAGCCCGAAATTAGAACGGTAACCTGCTACAGTACTTTTTCTGCTGTACTTTCCTGTAGCTGCATTAAATGCACTCTGCTGATCCGAGAGTTAATTCCAATCATTTGTCATTACTATCCTTCTCTTCCAGCATTTATTACACTCAGGGCATTTATTACCGTTGGACTCTTCTCATGATCTCTTCCACTCTGCTGATCGAAGCGACTCTGCTGATAGATACTCTGCTGATCAAATACTGAACTAATCTGATTTGACTCGGCTGATGACCTACCCTTCTGTTCGCTGTTTCAGCATGAGATCACTAGTCTTCTGGGCTTTTGAACTTTGAACTTTTCTGATGTCTTCTTTTACTTGTTCAAAATTCTTCTAAGGGAACTAAGCTTCCATACTTAGCTGATTATGATGTTTTGGAAATCATCAAAACCTTCCCTTAATTACTTGTCTTCTTTGCTCTTCATCTTCATCTTTATCCAACAATTAGTACATCTGGACTTTCATGAAACGTTCATTTAATTGTAACAAAAAAAATTAATCCTTTAATTAATATAATCTAATGATTATATAACAAAGTGTAATATTATCTTATAATATTTACATAATATATAGTTAAGAAGTTATTTTTTATTAAATTGTTTTGTTAATTAATCATAATATTATAATGCAATTGGATTAATTATATCTTCACCTTCTCATTATTCAATAATTTTATTTATCGGAGATGTTGTAGATAATAAAAGCTCGAAAAATACCCTTTCCTCAATATAATTTTTGTATGTTAAAATATATTTTCTATTATCTAACATAAGGTTTTGCTTTCACGTGATGTAGTAGCATAGTTTAGAACCGATGTATTTGTTCTACATTTGCATCGACCTGATATATTTTACATACAAAAAAAAAAATATTCGCTCGGTGGAGGATCAGATATATTTAGGAAACGAAACAAATATTTAAATTAATGGTGTGATCTTGGCCGTTTATATATGATAATTCAACCGTTGGATTAAAAAATTTTTTGCTATAAATTAGTTATCTTACTTGAGCAGAATGAATTATCACTTCACAGAAATTTATGAATATGGTTGTTTCTAACTTATTATACACCCCGCTATCTCCTAAACAACTGTTTGAAATCCGTATCCGTACTATTTTACAAGCAGTACGATATTGTATATTTTGCTATTCGTCTGGAATACCAACAAATGATAAGTAATCCGATCCCTTCAAAATTAGATCACATCTAGAATACCAACAAATGACGACCCGTATATTGTATTTCTTTGAGGAGGGTTGTCATTGTGGTTTTTTCAGATAGTCTTCCAGAAGTGGAAAGCTAGACAAAACTCAGAACTCGAACGAAAACTGATCGCTTCTTCACATCCATGTTCGTGTACTATAATTCATTCTGCAAGAATAGGTGTATAATTAATTATTTTTATATATCTTGGTACTTGTAAGTGTTGTAAAAAATTACCAAATATGTTTTAAGATATTTATTTATATTTATACGTCTTCGCATCCATGTTCGTGTACTGTAATTAATTCTGCAGGAATAGGTGTATAATTTGTAGTATTCTATTTTGTTAAGGTATCTTATGATTCCAAGTCACTCGATATTTTATGTAGGCAACATATTTCGTTGTTATCGTTTATACCATCGTTTTCATAAATTATATTCAGCTTTATTTATCGACCAGTCTTATTGCTACCATTACATTCTACTTAATTAACTCTGTATTTTTTTTTTGTCTTTTGCCTCGATGTTATATAAGTTAACCTATACTAAACATATATTTAAGAAGTTATTTTTTTATATTTTAAATATTTTATTAATTAGTCGCAAAGTTATAATATAGTAATCACTATTTTGAAACAATTTTTTTTTTTTTGACAAATTACTATCAACATGTATCAGTTATAACTATGTAAGCTTATTGCTCACACATATATCATCTATAACTAACGTATTTGTAGGCCAAAGAAGAAAAGAATTAATAAAAAAAAATGTCACTATATTATTATTTCAATATATACTTAAATAAAGTATTATTTATTATTGGAAAAATATAAATTTTTGATTAAGTTAGTATAGGATATGCTTCTATATTTATTTAAAATATGTTAACCTTTGAAATAAATAGCCTCATCCTGGTCAAATCAGTATTCATCATGACTTTTTCGGGAAACGATAGATGTGCAGTTTATTTTTTTGGGTATATCTAACTAGACACGCAGGCTATATAATGATGATGTTTTGTAAATCATTATTCGTCTGTTCAAATAAATAATTCAATATTATGAGAAAATGAAGAGTAAAATTCATGTTATTAATTTAAATATTTTTAGGTGTTTCTTCTTAACAATACAGGCAAGTTTAGATGATAATGAAACTTAAATAATACTTTTAACTTTTTTTTTATTATTCTTAATTGGTAATATAAGAGGATATCTATATATATGTAATGTCGAATTAAGTGATATTGTTTTAGATGTAAAATCAATTGTTTTTTATAGGTTGATACCTTAGCTTTAATATTTATTTAAATTTTTTTTTTTATTATAATTATATTAATAAAGAAGTTGAGTCTATCTATAACACAAAACTAAAATTGACCAGACTGAATAATTTGTATAACCAATTATGCTGACAACAATTCTGAGTGACAGTTAAACCATATATATATTTTTTTCTCATCAGCTTGTTTACTTATTAATTTGCATATATTATTAGGTGTGTTACTATTATTTTTGTTTTATCTTTTTTTCTTAGTCGATTATTTTAAGGATTCGGACAAGAATAAACATCGTCTTATCGACAAAGCGTACAAACAAAATTAAGCAAACTAAAATTTTCCAACTGCTCATATTTATAACGAAATTTATATTTAAAATATAATTTATTTAATAATTTGCACCATAGAATATGTTTTACTGATAAAATTCATCAGAAGAGTAGTGTGTTTATTTTCTTTTATTTGACTTTCTAACTTAGCAATAAAATATTTGGTTCCCTACAGATTTAGTACGCTAGGATTTTGCTCTCCTTGCTTATAAAATGTTGGTGATTCTCGCCCCAAATTTTTCTCTTCCAATACTTTTCAATCTACAAATATAATTTATACGACATATTGAATTCTTAATATATTTCTGTATATTTATATTATTAAGATTATCGTATTAAGTTGTAGTTGAAAATTGGAAGAAACAGTTTTTACTAAAAAATAACATAGAAAAAAATAATATGCAGGATGAAAATCAACAAGAGTTACGAGTTACGAAGAAAATTAACAGTAAGAGTGCTAAAAATTATGCAAAAAAAAATGTTTACTAATAGCAAAATCTAATTGTATGATTCATATATGCAAGTATTTAAGAAAAAAAAATTACAAATATCATTGTTCATAATCATTACGAAAATATGTAGGTTTATCGAAGTAATCAAGCATTTCCGTCGTCCTTGTTTTATATCCACGAGAAAATCCTTCTTCATAACTTTTTTGCTTTTCTTTCTCGATCTGCACATTCAGAGTATCTTTTAATTTCTGGTTTATAGTACAAAGACGATCTTTTTCCTTCAATATATTACTGTTTTCGATTTCCATATATGCTTTTTCCTTCAGCAGGTTCTCATTTTCTGCTTTAAGTTTTTCTAGCTCTTGAAACATATGTTCATTCAATAGCCCAAGCCGAGCAATTCGATGCTTTGTCTAATAAATATAAATTTCAACAGTCAAGACTTTAATATAAGTAAAATAAAATAATAAAATAAATAAGGATTTAGCAAATACCAGTTCAATATGTTTAAAGGTCGATTGAACAAGCTCCAAAGGACCTTTGTTTTTCAACTTGTCTATTTCACCGGGCAAAATAGTACCCAGCCCTAACTTCCATGATACCCCATCTACCTCGGTGGAAGCGGGTATCAATGCACTGTTGGATACTCCCCCAGAACGTAGATTTTCCGATCTCTTAATATCTTCAATTTGAACATTAAGAGGACGTTCATCTATTAGCGAAGGATTATCAGGAGCACTTGAAAAAATATTCCTCAGTTGAATACATGGCGCAATATTTGAGGTTAGGTCATTTGGAGATTCCATTAAATAAGAAATGTTTTCTAGCTCTACCTGGTTGCGGTAAACAGAGTACAAGTTCATCGTACTCCAATATGATTCCTCTTCGCTGGAAGTTATATTGGTGCTTATGTTGCTGTTTACATTGCTTAAATTTTTTTTTTGTGGAGTCATAATCTGAGATCGAATCCATGTTCGGCTGCAATAAATTTTTTGATAAAAAATTTTTCGAATATCTATAAAATAACCGCTTCTTGTAGAAGTAAAATAAGGATGTTTAACCACTCACAATAAGAAAGGTTAAACAATTTCTAAATAATCGAATTAAGTCAATTGAATGACAAGACATCTGTTTCTGTTACTATATTTTATTCCGTTTTCCGATACACGCAAATACGAATAATGATTTTCGTCTACAGCAGTGTGTATATATATATTTATATATATTTTATATATTATATAAATGTTTTAACATGTAATCAAATATTAAAGGAATATATTTTATATACTATCTTAATTTTTTTTTGTTTTCAAACAATTAATTTGTCTAATTTAACATGTAATCAAATATTTGTGGAATATAAGAGTCCTTGGTTAATATAAGTACGTTTTAAAAATTATCTGACTGCATATATTATATATTTCGAAATACAACTTAATTTAAAAAACAGAGTTAACTATATTGGTACATTTCCCTGTAATGTATTCTATAACTAAATGTATATAAAAAAAGCTTGGTTAATATGTGAAGTATAAAATAATTATATCACTGGTGTTTTATTGGTTTTTAGTATAAAAAATTTCTACGATTGTCCTGTGTTTTATTGCTTTTTAGTTTGTACAAATTAAAACATTTTGTTTCATGACTAAATTTTTGGAAGAACATTTTAATTGTAAGTTAGGTAGAACAAAAAATTACTATCTGGGTTAGTAGTTCATCAGATATATATATGAACATATCTTTTCAAACAACGAAGATATTAAAATTATTGGCGTCGAAAAGTAAGTTTTCCATAATAAAAAAGAAATGAGACGAGTATGCTGGTAAGTGCGAAACACTATTTTAAAAGCACTAAAGACAAAGCATAACAGTAATTGTCTGCACGCATTAAATTTTTACGAGCTGTTCTTCAGAAATATATACGAGATCTCCCGTCAAACGATAAAGATATTGGAATTATTACTATAAAAATGTATGTTTCCGACGATCAAGAAATATGAGACGAGTACTTTTTCTGCTGCCTAATTGAATGATAGAATTGGACGTAAAGAGTAATAGTATACCTATATTATTTAATTAATAAAGAATGTCTGCGGATATTAAATTATTTATATGAAAAACGTTGTCATAATGCTTCGTGCAAATAAAAGTTTTGTTTACTCTTTTTTTTTTATACAATATATTTATATTAAATGTTGTTTTGCTATGTTTCTCTAACAATGTGCTAAATATATAAAGAAACTATAATATATCTCTAGACCGTGCTTACTTCTATATAGATATGCTATATACCATACTTTGTTATGCAAAAAAATATAATGTTAACTTAAATACTCTAAATCAGACGAGTATTTTTTTATGCAATGCGTGTAATTTCTGGGAGCATTAATAATATTTTTATATGCTTTTAAAAAAAATATTTATTAAATGATTTGCATTAATATATATACTACAAATCAGTTTACGTAAATTATCTATTGTAAAGATTTAAAATATATTATTTATACAATTACTTGACTGTTTAAATTATATACTATTATTATTATTAGAAAATATTGTTGCATATTTTTCTTCAAATGATTGATGAACCATATGTCGATGTTGTATAAACTTATGGGTATGTTGGCTGAGTTAAGGATTAATACATGCAGAATGAATTTGCTTATTTATAAAATTATCGAATGATTAGTTGCATGCTTAATAAGATTAACGTAATATATCGTCCTCTCTATAAATTTACTATATTGACCGAAATATTGCGATTTTATAAATGAATAGCTTGTCATTTACAAATCAAATTATTTAGCGTAGCCATTTAATTATGTTAATAAAAAAAAAGGTTTGTTCACTATTAATGTATTAAAATACTGGAACCGTACATATAAGCATAAAAATATTATGAAATTAAAACGTTAATTATCAAAATACTCTATACAATAAATCATTATGAATGAATCAACCAACAAGAAAAAAAATATCCGATCTATGAAACTTATTATATTTCTTGTACTTATAGTCGTCTGAAGACAAATATCTTATAGGATATTTTGTGCGAACTCTCTTCTTATAATAGTCTTGTTTTGATTAATTATATCATACTAACAAAGTTATATAAATTATATCATAACTATGCTGCCATAGCTCCACTATTTTACCGATCTAAAAAAATCAATAAAAATGGAAAAAATAAATATACTTTACGAATTCAGTGCTCGTCCACCATTACTAAAAAACTAACCACCGCCAATTCTAAAGAAAATAATAATATATTTACTAAATAAATATAATTTACTAAATTTAATTAGAATGTTTTATTTAATCGACACATAAAAAACTTAGCGTCTACCAGGATAAAATATTTAGCTAATATAGTTTTTTATATCTTTATTACTAAAACAATAGTATTTAGTAAAAACTAATCATTTAACTTCAAATATAACTTTTCATTATAACATATATAACAAATATTTTTTTAATCGCATCGATAAAATAATATTTCGTCCTATATACCATCGTATATTTTTCTGTTGATCTACATATATTTAAATTAAGTACGACTCTTTTGGTAAATATGTTATAATATTCAGATATATACTATAGTGTTATCGATCCCAATGCGTTGAATCACCAATCTATTGTAGATTATTATTAATATTTTTTATTATTACTATATATATATATACAATTATTCTATTATCTGAATAAACATAATTTACATAAATAAATTGTTTAATTTTTTCTGAATACATAAACAATACAAAAAAAAATTGTGTGCAAAATGATTTCAATTATTTCACTTCATCAAAAAATTAATTAACGTAAATGCTATACTGACACATAACTGCAGATTATTATCAATATAAATAAAATTATTAATATTATTATTGTTATTATTATTATGATTATTATTATTGTTATAATTATTAAAAATATTTAACTTCAGCAAAATGAATAATGCTTTTCAGCTTAATTAAAATATTTTATTAATTATATTTTTAGTTTTTAGATATTTCTTACATTGTCGGTTGTGTCTTACATATTGTTGTGTCTAATCTATATTATCTCTTATCATTACATATATACTCTGTATATATTTTATTCTTATCACTAGTGTAAAAATAATTTTTCTTATGCTCTGTTTTTCGCTATCAAGGTTTCTTCCTGATCTATCATTGTCGGTATGTTGTTGAACTTTGGTTAATATTTTGCTTTAATTTTTTGCACTTATATGTTCACGAGATAAGTTATCTGAAATGATTTGGATTTCTATTTTATCAAATTCTTTCTTTAAAAGCATTTATTCCTCATTTCCATTTGATATTATGATTCGTTGTTTCCTGTTTTAATTTATTACTGTCGCTTTCAATGTTTTCGTTTAATGCTGAGTTGTTTAATTTGTAATTTAATTTTCTTGTAAAAAAACATACCAAGCGGTCAAAAAATATTCTAGGCTAATTTTTTTTTTTTTATTTTAACATAGTTTAAGCACAACCCCCTTTTTTTTTTTTTTTTTCTCTATTCTACTAAATTATTTGCTCTCTCTTTAATATGGATTTTCTTTTTATATATGTTCTGACTGCAACGTGTGGGCTCGCAATAAGACTTTTATTTTGTGAGATTTTTGCGTTACCAAATTGTTTATGTTCAAAATTTTTTTATATTATTTACGAAATAATTTATTTACTTTAGTACAAATTCTTAATACCTAATATTGTTTTAGTAAGATAATTATTGCATATATATATCTAACTAAACTACTTGAATAAATATTTTTTTAAATATAGAAAATGAGCATAATTGGAGGCCAAGGAATTACATATGAAACATGCATAGTTCAAGGATGCTGTGTTGAGCCGCATCAACAACTTCAGCGGGAATGCCATTCATGGGTTTATATGGAACTCCTGAAAACCGAATTTCTCCATTTCATAAAAAACATTATTTCTCAATTTAACGGTCTAGAAATCTGGATACGCCTCAACCTACTTGAACAAAATTTATGCATGTTTCAAAAATTCAATCTATCAAAGGCTTTCATCAAGAGACTACACGAGCATAATACACAACTAATTATCAAGTAAGCATTCTAAATAAATTTATATAGATATATATTATCATACTACTTTACTTAATAATCTAAATAATTCCATAAATAGTATTGCTGCGGAGAATATGCTACAAACCAGTGCCGATGTACCAGAGTCTTCAAATTACGGTCTTGGCAGAACAAGGTAAATTTATCTTTTAAAGTAAATATTTAAAAATAAAAAATGGTTAATCGTTAACAATATTAATTGAATTTGTAGATATTCAGAGCCAAAGTTTTTAAGTTCAGTATGTGACAACACTAAATTTTCGAGTAAGATAAGAACATGCTTATATATGATTATAAACGATGGTGAAATAGCTGAAGTAGTTCGATCAAAGTTGAATGATGATAAAACATATACTCTTCTTCATTGTATATGGCAAGAAGCAGAGAGCATGATATCTTCTGTATCAGCATAGCAATTAATCGAATAAATTTAGTACTGTTACTAACTTTATTTATATATCGAACATGTTTGCAGTTTAGTTAATATATTAATAATATCCTTTCATTTATTGTCTGCAATAGTTCAGTATGTTAAAACAGTTATACTATATGTTATAATAAAATAACAAGACATTCTACTAATTTTTTAAAATTTTACCTAAAGCTTTAACAGATACTCCCGGAATTAATATACTACAAACTTATGTATGACTAGCAACATCAAAGAAAGTAGATAAGTCGAGACTACTGAAAAGTTCAAATAAAATAATACTACTAGATCACGGTATTAAATGGAACTAACTAATACATGCCAAATCAAATTAAAAAACAAATTGTTAAATTGTTAAACAGAAAATCTAAGAAATACAACAATCACAGTTCAAGATTATTATCAGGAGAAATAGCTTGACCAAGATAAGTAACCATTTCCTTTGTTCTTTGCTTATATCCTTGTTGAAATCCCTTACTAAATTCAGATTTCTTTGCTTGCTCGATCTGCTCTTTTAAATCGTTGTTCTCTTTCTGCTTCTCGGAAGATATATCAGCGTTCAACTTCAATAGCTTCTCATTTTCCGCTCGGAGTAATTCCACTTCGGTTATCATTGCTCGATGAGAATTATTCATATTAGCCAGTTTAGTATCTGCAATAGACCGAGAAAATGAAACATCTTCGACTAGCTTCCCAAGCTGCGCAATTTTATGCTTTACCTAAGATAAATAAATTAAAACATTTTAGGCAAAAATGAAGATATGTATAACAGGATACTTAAAAACAATAATTTTAAAAATACCAGTTCTATTTGCTTAAAACTTGATTGAACAAGGTACAAAGGAGAATGGTCTTCCAACTTTTCCATTTCGCGAGGCAAAATAGTGCCAAAGCCTAAATTCCACGACACTCCATCTAGCTCAGTAGAAGAAGGGATCATTGCACTGTACGAGACTCCCCCAGAACGCTCAGTTTTAAGTTCCTTAATCTCCTCAATTTGAACACTAAGAGAACGTTCATCAATTATCGAAGGATCATCAAGAACATTTGGAAAATCCCTTTTTACCTCAATATCTGCCACGATACTTTTATTTTTTTGGTTATTACTCACAACAGATTCAATAAGTTGATTTGTTTGCGAATTCTGCTCGGTTTCAAAAGTCCGACTTGCAATAGCATATACATCCGCCCAATTTCCGGAACTTCTTAGGATTTCCTCGTTGTGAGAAACAACATCAACCGAATTAATCTGAACCGAAGGGTTATTCAGCTCAATTGGGGATTTTACAGGGGGAGCATTATTTTCATCCACGGGCTGTTCGATGACAGCATAAGAGCTTTCTATGGTCCTTGTATTGCTAATGGCATTCAAAACATCCTTCTCACCCAGAGAAGTTACAAGATTTGTAGGAGACTTGGTCGCAATATTTTCTTGCGAAGACACTTCCTTTCCAATTTTATCTGCAACTATTGTATTTGCATTACTTGGCTCCTCTATCCTGGATTTTTTCTTGGGAAGATTATTCGGACTAGTGGTTCGGATACAACCTTCTTTTGCTTTAGCAAAGAAGCTGCCCTTGGAACCGTTCGACCCGTTCGAATCGTTCTTCATATTCGTTTATACTCAAATTTTTTCAATTTATCGACCTTTATTATGTACTTTTACAGGGGATTGCTGCTTCACAAAAGAGGCGTGCAGATATAAAAAACATTAACCGCTATTTATAGAAGCCGAAATAAGCGTGCAAATTTTTTAATTTAACCAGCTATTTATAGAAGCCGAATTGACAAAAATATCCTAAACGTAGCGGGAATGATAAAAAAAAAAAAAGTTGAGGACGTAATACATAATTTAATTAATATATTTCACTAATAAGTGGATAATATCATATGACGTCGTATATATTAATTATTAATTATTAATATGTTTATAATACACAAAATATGTGAATCATTTATAATATGATAGGTCACTTAGACTTTGACCTAATGCTATAGGAAAGGGACCAAAATAAATATATTTAATTGCTTTGTAATTTATGCTCTATAAATTGTATCTAATATTTAATTGTTACTGAAATCATTAAAATATTTAATTTTGAAAAAAAGTATACGTTAGCGTTGTATTCGATAAGAATCGGGAAAATTGATTTTTTGGTACCATAGGTTTATTCCCCTATGTTAAATAAAATAGTTTGCATGCATATTCTAAATTTCAGCAAATGAGTTATAATCTCCGGCTGAATGGAATAAATTGTTTCATTAAAATTTTATAGGGGGTAAATTGATTTTTTTCAAATTATAGAGAGATAAATTGGACATTATGCATTTCATAGGGGGTAAATAGTACAAAAAAATAAATTTTCCCATATGTTATTCTACTGAACGTTTCCTTTGAATACGAATATGCTTTTAGACAAACAAGCTAAGTCACAGCTTTTATTTTTATTTTTATGCAACATGTTAGTTGTTTATTTACTTATACTACCAATTTTACCCTAAGCTAATTAAATTGGATGGCTAAACAATATAGATTCATTATATTTTATTGTTTGGTAAACAATACTTCTGGTCCCTCTTATCGTTAACTTTTTACAGAATAGTCCCTCTTATGTTATTTTTCCCACTTTATTCCGTACTATTAATTATTTATTTCACTTTAGTACTTTTCAAGCGATCCTTGAACATTTTAAAATTAGGTATTGTTTGACACATTTCAGTAAACATAGTATTTCTGTCAACCTAAACGCATAATCTAAAATTACGAGACCATTAAATAGTTTAATTTATGGTATGGTTCCGACTTGTACTTTTCCATCTTGTCTGTGCATAATATTTTTTTTTTAAATTCCCATTGCCTTCGAACTAAATTCAATATTATATATTATTATTTTGTGTACAACAAAATTATTACTACCTATTTTTAATAACAACAAATTAATTTTTTTTTTCTGTTTTTTAAAGGCAGCGAGAAATAATTCTGAAGAACATAATAAAAAAAATTATTATTTGTACAAACATTTTAGGCACATATTATAAAACAAAATCCAAGGCTCGTATATTAGTCCGGAATTAATTAATCTTGCTTTTATTTAACTGTTTTCGTTTATACCTGTGTTTCGATAAATTATATTCGACCTAATTTTCCAACAAAATAAATTTTTTTTTCTAGTGATTTCAATTATTGTTCAACTTGTTTTCTATTATTATTTATTAATTAACCGTGTACGACCTATACATATGAATACACCACGATTGCAGAACATGTCACAATAAACCTTTACCTATAAAGATTATTTCTGTATTACAGATTTTCTTACCTATTATACTTAAACAATTATATTTAGAAAAAATTATCATATAACATATAATTAAACTATTTGCAGATTCAGATAATGGAAATATTTTAACCATATAATACATTTGTATTTAATAATTAAAAATACTTATGTTATTCAGTCTTGTTTTCCAAGAAACATAAATTGCAGATTATTATTATTATTATTATTATTATTATTGATACTCTATATATACAATTACTTTATTATCTAAATATACATAAATGTAATTATTTATTATTGTCCAAATACATAACAAAACCAATATTTATTTTGTTTACTAAAACGATATAAAATATTTAACTTTGAAATTTGTTCTGATCCATATAGTTGGGAAAAAGGATGAACATCGAGGTAAAAGACAAACAAAAAATACACAGTTAGTTAAGTAGAATAAAATAGAATGTGACCCGACCGATTCTAATGATGAAGCTGTACTTATAGTTGATGATTTTGTTCCAAAATATTATGTTAAACTTAAGTTTAGAGGATTGCACGGTCATAACACAGGTGTATGTGACTACTAATCGTGGTTGAGCCAGGATGGTGCCGGCTAACATATGTCAGCATATTCAGAAAACTTCATAAGTGACCCTATTTTGTCATTTTCTCTGTAGAAGATAGTAATAAAAAAATATTATTTGTACAAACATCTTAAGCACATATTATATAACAAAATCTAAGACTCATATATTAGTACGGAATTAATTGATCTTGCTCTTATTCACTGTTTTCGTTTATACCTTTATCTCGAACATAATTTACTTTCGATTTTTGTTTCGTTAAATTTTTTTCTCTTTTTATTTAAATGAAACAATATTCATAAAACAGAGTTATTTAGTTATTTATTGTCGGTGCGTTTAACAAGATATGTAGATCCAATTAGGTTGAAGCATTTAAGTCATCTTACTTTATGTATATAATTTTAACTACCCTCATAACTATGAGTAGTTGAAAAGATAGGAACGTTTCCCATTATACAATCTACACCGTTTATCTTATAATATAATGGTCGTTGGATCTTTACCATAGCTACTATAAATTGTCTCACGTAAATTATATTTTCTTATTGTTCCAAAGGTGAAATCGCTCACCCTAGGCGCATAAAATTAAATTTTCTATTTAAATCCAACTTAAAAACTATGATAATTTTTTCTAGAGTTAATTTGGTATGGGTGGAATTGAAAATTTTGGGTACAAAATTTTATGATAAAACTTTGAAGGATACCAGGTTGGCTCTTACTGAAGAAAACAATTATTGTACCCTTGCTGATGCTATATACGAGGCTGCCCAAATAAGGTATCTATTTTGATTTTTTGTTAGTTATTTCACAAAAAATCTATAGATCTTCTCTCTAGGATAATTTGTGTTAAAACTTTTATTGTTTTCTGATAAGCAATCGATCGGTTATATTGGAAAGTTCGAACAAAATCTCAACATTTTCGTTTTAAAAAAATGTATTCATCGGAAATATAGTGTTTGTTTCTAATCGAGAGGAGAGTATGAACAGAAAAATATATACTTAATTATTTTACTATATTTCTTAAAAAAAAATTATTTTACTATATATTTACTATAGAGGATTATTGGTTCCATTTTTCTTTTATTCTAATTTATTGCTTTAGTGATGTTTTCTGTTATTAATTAATTTTTAGGGAAAATAGAGGAATCTTGGTTCCAATTTAGTGATGTTTTCTATTATTAATTAATTTTGTGTGAACATTTTTTTTTGTTTGCAATACTACTAACACAATATAGTTTATATTATTTTTGTAACAGTATATTGGAAAACGAATTAATGTTGGTCGGACTTAACCACGTCATATTTTAACTCGTGTATCTTTGGTAAATATATATTTTTTTAAATATATAGTCATAAAACGGCACCGTTTTGGCTGTTGTCTCGAATATTTAGTTCGTGCTTTAGTTATCGATTAAAACAATGTTGCCCATTAAGATTGATATATGTAATGTCGACGTAATGTCGATATGATCTACTATAGCAATGTCACACATATTATTTCCTCTATTTTTTTATACATCGATAATGTTATTATCGACTACGTACTTTACATTTATCTCCGAGTTTACTTACCAATGTTAAGCTGTGTATGGTATAGTTACTAAATACTTAGATATATCTAAGCATGACATCACTCTTGCCCGTCATCTTAATTAAAATATTTTATTTATTGTAATTCTATATGGCGGTTGTTTTGGTGTTTATGCTATTCTCTTCTCTTACTTTTTAGATATTTCTTATATTGGCGGTTGCGTCTTACGTATTCCAATTTTTTATCTATATTCTTTTTCATTTTCACGTATTCGTCATTTATAATATTTGTATTAACCATTTCGAAGGTTTTTTGTTCTTTTGCTTGTTTTTTTTTTTTTTTTTGTTTAGATTTTTTGCTGATCTTTCGTTATTCGGTACGTTGTTAGTTTCTGCTTGTTTTATCTTTTTTGATTGGTTAATATTCATTTCATAATTTGATTCATTGTTTCGTGCATGATGCAAATCAAGAATATCCACTTCCTTTGACGAACCGAACCTTGCCAGGTGGCTGTAATACTCCACAAGGCTTTTTGGGGTATTTTTTGGGGTATGCTGTTAACATGAAAAGCATTGAACCAAGTCTTCTACATTGGAGAACTAACAGTGGTTCATCCCTTCGTAGCTTTGGGATACCTCCTTAAGCTTCCATCTCCTTCATGTCCACGATGATTTCGATATTGATAAATTAGTTCGGAATGTTAATTTGAGAACCGTTAATAGAAATGTTTAGGTTTATGTTCAGACCAACTATTGCAATGGTTACTATTTATCGTACTACAACCTTGATAAGACAATGTTAATAGTCTCATTGAATAGTCGTATATTTGTGAGCATCTCTGTCTTAGCAGTATAAAAATAAATTTAAAAAGATAAACGTTTGTTGCTAAAATTTCAAAACTTAAACTTTTCTGCTTGGATCATCAGATTAGTATTCGTAATAAAATAATCAAGGAAATCATTTATGTTCGTTGTTTTCCGTCTAATTGCATAGCCACAACAGTTTGCAATCATACATAGATTTGACAAGAATTAAACATGAAATCAAATCGAAATGAATATATTAAACTTTCAAGCAAGAGCAAATAATTCCGAAAATTATATTGCGTTGTAATAACCTTTTTCTAAAAATATGATTTAAGTAAATTAACTAATTATTTTTCATGAATTATGGAGATAATAATAAAATAATATTTTTAATTGAAAATAGAGTCTATAAATATATGCTATTTGTTAATTTACTACTATTTAATTCATATATCAACAGAAATGTTCTATAAAAATCTTGAAATATATTTGCTGTCGCAGTAAGTTTTACAAAACGAAACAAACAGTCATAACATAAAACGTTATTTGCTTATTTATTGTCATTATGTTTTACAAGACATGCTGGTGGACATTATGTTTAAGCATTTAAGCCATCATACTTTATGTATCTAATTTAAAACTTCACTCATAAATTAGAGTAATTAAGAAGGTCGGAACATTTCCTCTATTTATTTAATATATAGTTGTATTGATGATTCAGTAGTATATAATCTATACATTCAACAAATAAGTTGTTGTGTGTGGAATTTGAATTATATTATAATCCAAGATTTGCCAATTAACTTGTACGAGTGGAATTGGGTATTTTGTGATAAAAATTTACGTTGAAGCTACTTAGAGGTCAAAGTATATTGCGTTGTAATAACCTTTTTTAAAAATATGATTTAAGTAAATTAACTAATTATTTTTCTTGAATTATGGAGATAATAATAAAATAATATTGTTAATTGAAAATAAAGTCAATAAATATACGCTATTTGTTTATTTACTACTATTTAATTCATATATCAACATAAATGTCCTATAAAAATCTTTAAATATATTTGATGTTGCAGTAAGTTTTACAACACAGTACATAAGGGAAACGAAACAAATAATGAGAAAAAAACATAGGAGCGGTATGCAAAGGTTTGTGAGCAAAATCAATGAGTTGAAGAGTAAACAATTGAACAATGAGCGTATGATAGGAAAATATAAGGATAAACTTAATATTCTCGACATAGGAAGACGACACAACCGTCAATGAAAAATATTACGTTCGTTTTGCAAAGAATTAAACATGAATTCAAATCGAAATGAATATATTAAACTTTCACTACAAGAAAAACTAGTTTCAGCGACCAAATTCTTAGTGACGAAGTTGGGTTGGTGGCTATATGGTCATGTTTTGCTACCAAAAGTCAGGTGGTTGCTCAAACCTGGTTGTGCCGATTCTTCTGCAACCAACAAACGACTGGTGGTTGTGGATGGTCGTTAAATGTCTGACAAGAGCTCAGTGACCATGTTCTTGTTTTATAGCATGAATTATTATGGTCGCAGTAGCTAAACATCTACTGTGACCATTTTTTAGCGGCGAAAATTTTGGATGGTTGCACTCGCTCCCAGCTGGATTTAAACAACCAATTACTTTGATTGCTAAGTGTTGATCCGCAGCAACGAGGTTACGTTGGTCATTAAAGTTACATTCAGCAACAGATTTAAGTTGGCCGCTACTGTCTCTCCTAAGTTGGGTGGCAACAACCAAATCGTATTGTCGCTAAATGAAAATCTTCAGCAATGGGTTTGGGATAGTCGTTAAAACTATACACATAGCAACAACTTTACGATGGTTGCTACTTGTTCGATTTTATAGGTTGGCAGTCACCAATCAATATGGTTGCTAAATGGGAATGCTTAGCAACAACTTAAGATGGTAGCTAAAATTTTGTTAAAAAGACAATTTTTTTCATATCGGTTTACTTGTTGTTTATTGAAATATTTATAGCTTTATTGAAAATTAATTTTAAAAAAATCAAAAATAAGAATATATCTTATATTTAATTGATAAGTGAAAAAATCTACAAGCTAAGGGTAAAAAAGTTTTATAATATTTATTTTCAATTTTTGAGATGATAAAACAACTTCTATAATATGAACAAAAAGTGTCAATGGTATTAAATATTCTAAAGAGAAAATAACACACTCAATCTTTGCTCTTAAAAGAAATAAGTCTTAATGAATATTATTTATTAAAATAAATACAAAGTTTACGAACAAATTCAAGTTCTCTTCTCCATTGTTTTTGGTGAATGTAAAAAATAAATCATGTCCAGATCAAACAAGCTCCAAACTTTGAGCAAATAATAATTTTCGTAGGTTTATGTGAAGAAAAAAAGGCCATAACATTGGCCAAAATATATCATGGTCTTCATTCTTTTATCCTACAAATCACAATCGTTTAAAATTGCTACATTCTTCATTAGTTGGAAAGCAACAACCAATTGAAATCCATCACAATAACACGAGTCCAATTACATCACCCCAAACAACTACAAGCTAAAGTTATCAAATATGACTTCATTAATATAAGAGATAAAATATAAATTAATAGCATTTTCAAAAAAATGAAATTTCTAATACATTGGAAATAACTAGAGATTTAAAATGCAAATTGATGATTTTATTCATGTGATTACTCACATGTTATCATAAAATTCTAACATACCATTAATTAAAAAAAAAAAACTTATAATCTTAAACTAAAAAGGTCTTGAATTTGTCGAGTTCATAAAAAAATATTAAATTGCACTCCACTGCAAGATGGTATATCTGCATCAAAGAAAAAAAATAATTAATTAATAGAGACTATATGAATGCAATAAATTATATAGTTAAAACTTATAAGAAAAACCTAAAACTAGAAACAATATGATAAATATTTTTAAAATAAACTTACCAGTCTTGTTGATTAAGAATATCAGATACGCTTTGTCCAGTCATTTTCTCTAAGAATTGTAAAAGAGTTGTCATTGTGTTCTTTTGAGCATCTAGCTCCGCTTTTGTATTTGACAGCTCTTCTTCCAATCGTGCTTGATGATTAGCTGATTCGGAATGTGATGTATTCTCACCCACTAGTTTCTTTCTCTTTAGTCCTTTTGGCTTGATGTATGCTGAACTCTCCCCAAGAACGGAAACACAAATTTGCTCAGTAGCGTGCTTCGATGAGAGCCCCAATAAGTGAAGCGTGCTTCGATGCATGCAATCCAACCGGCTTATTGATTCCTTCTGGAATTATAATAGTTGGTTTCACTCCATACTTTCGTGTATATTTTTCGGAATTCAATCCTATAGTCAGCCCACGCTTTCCTTTGACATTTATTGGACCTATGATACCAATACACATGAAATTGATACCATAACCGTAAAGGAAAATGCTTTGAATGATAATTTAAATTTTGAAATACAATTAAAAAATTACCACCGAGTGCATCAGAGGTATCAATAGTTTCCTCTGCAGATTCTGCAAAGTTAATTTATTATTAATTATACTATATGACTGATCTAATAGAAAAAAAAAGTATATTTTAACTAAAGGTACCTCTAGCATCAGAGTTAGTATGCTCGTCCGAATTACTCGACACATTTTCAACACGAGACTCGTTCCTAGCATCTAAAATTATATAAAAAAAGCTCTTCGTATAGGTAGAGAGATTATATAAAATAAAAACATTCACAGGAACTAAGATAAAGTACCATCATCTCCGAAATCGTGCATTGCGCTCTGTTTAGTAGACAAACTTGAAATATTTGAGTTCGTAAAGGGTTTTCTTGAAGGAAACACCACCCTTTTATTTTTACTTAAAGCTGTAAAAGATGAAATTCTTTAATATACTTCAAAGTGGGCATACAATCAATATTAATCAAGACGTAAATAAATCTCTACCTGAGTTTTGAGGCAAATCTCTCTCCTCAGCCATGCTATTAGCAGCAGACAATGCACTTGACAACATCATCTTGCGCTTCAAATCAGAACTTCTATTTGCTACAGCTTGTGCGCTTGATAGCTCCTTCTTACGATTAAGAATTTTATTCATTGTGAAAGCTTGTCCAATATAATAAAAATATTGGATTGATAAAACGGCAAGAAATAAATGAAAAATCACTATGCAAGATTATAAAAGATAGATACGCAGTTGACTCCAATTCACTAGTCAAAGGGCACTTTATTCGAAAAGAGAAAAATTTAGACAAAATGAGTAGTGAATATTAGTTTGGACAATTATATAATCTCCTCATGTATTTATGAAGCTAGAAACGAATTTTTTGTCATCTGTTATGATTATTCAGAATTGTAAACTAAATTAAGGGTCAGAATATAGCTAAAAAACTTGCACTTGTTCTTCAAAAGAAGGGAAAAACGTACATCTATGAGAAGAAAATCATAGCTTTAGTAAATAATTTGTATTTCTTTACTTTATATTAATATCTACAGAACAGTTGAACTTGAAGAATGAAATCCATATAGTATAGCTAAATGACTACCTCAAGAGATTACAATAAAAATCATTAAGTTGTCAGGCAACAAAATTGCAAAATTCATAGTATAAATTGTCAGTTACCTCTAATTAACAGTTGAACTTGAAAAATGAAATCCATATAGTCTAGCTAAATGACTACCTCAAGAGATTACAATAAAAATTATTTAGTTGTCAGGCACCAAAATAACCGAAATTCATAATATAAATTGTGAAATACCTCTAATTTCCCTGTGATTTAGATTATGCGTGTAAAGACCAAGCAAGAGGAAAAAGATTGTGCAACTGCAATGAGAAGGAAGGGATGTATTTTTATAGTGCTGATTGGTTAAAGGAATTAATTAAGATAATTTTATTATAATACATGATATATATGCTAATGGAAAGATTATCTTAAGAGAGGAAATCAATTACCCAAAATCTTCTTCTTTCCTTATCACATTTTTTTGGCGGAAAAAGGAACGAAAAGATGGCGCCAATAATTTTATCACATCTCCAGCCAATTCCAGTTCCAATTCCATAAAGGAATTGAAAATTTATATGCTATAACCACCGCAATCGATGGGACACAAACAAACCCCAAATTTCTAGGGATTCTATAAGTTAGTGCGAAGAAGGAAATCTGAAAAGTAAAGATACAAGATGATACTAATAGAAGAAGCGGCGATTGAGATTATAAAAGTCGCTGATTTCCCCAATTGAACGTGTAATTTTTGAAAGAAATAGGTCGACGGCTAAGTATTAGTTAAGTTGTAAGTAAGACTTAAACAATGAAAGTGTTGCAGCCTGATGGTAGTTACTTGTCTTGTTTTTATAATAGATCCGAGTTCGATTCTCTAGACTTTAACTCTTTTTTTTTTTTTTTTTAATTTCCTCCATAGTTAGATAATTAATAGTAGGGTAAATACCATTTTTGGTCCCTCTTATCATTAACTTTTTACAGAGTGGTCTCTCCTATGTTTTTTCCCCATTTTAGTCCCTACTATGAATTATTTGTTTCACTTTAGTCCTTTTCAAGTGGTCCAAGGCGATTCCGATAACATTTGATATGCTCATGAGGGCAATTTTGTCATTTCAAATAAACTAACAGGGATATTTTCGTCTTTCTAATTATTTAAAAAAAAACTAAGTATATAATCTATTCCAAACCAGGTTTTCATTCCAATCCAACTTAATCGAACATTTCGTTCCAAACTAAAGTTTTTTCCTAAAATCTTTTTCAAACACCAAAATTGCTCACCAATTAAACAATATCTCAAATAGTCTCAATAGTGAACGGACGAAAATGCCATAAAAAATATTCATATGCATGCCACATGTTATCGGAACCACCTGATAAGGACTAAAGTAAAACACATAATTCATAGTAGGGACTAAAGTGAACTAATTCATAGTAGGGACTAAGATGGAAAAAAAAACATCAGAAGGACCACTTTGTGAAAAGTTAATGATAAGAGGGACCAAAAGTGGTATTTACCCTTAATAGTATTATATTAATCATAATTTCAATTTTCAATAGTTTTACATGATATTTGAGAGATATTGAATTCCATGAAAACAATAAGAGTGAAATGTAAATTAATTACCCATATGTTTTACCTAATTACAAAAACTAATAAAGGATAAAAGATTACTTTAAAAGAATTTATTTAATTTAGTAGCTACATAACTTCTATTACTCGAAATTTGAGAAAAAAATATTAATTTAATAATAATTTACTCATATGGTGTTTATAATCCTCCCCGTAATTTAAAAAAAGCATTGTACCCCTCTATAGTTTTATTAAGATATCACACCACCTCCCTGATATTTTTATATATTGCAATTTTCTCTCTCAAGTTATGATAATGTGACAGTTTACCTTTCTCTATGATAAAAATGTGGCAGTTTACCCTCTATATTACCAAACTTTTTCATGCCCACACTCTTGCCGGCATTAACTCAAAAAATATTACTTTTTATTTTTATTTTTATCTAGCTCAATAAAAATGCAATTACTTTTTAGCAAAAATAAATTAAAATTGTAAGTGAAATAATTATATAATAAATAGAATTTGTATCTCTTGAATGTCATGTTTGACACACTTAAAAGATACAATCACAAAATTGACTTAAATAGTATTAATATTTAACAAAGATTCATTTGCACGGACAATTCTAAGCGGAGGTATAAACGAGTCGAGTAGTGTTGAACGAACTTGTATTGAGTTTAAAATTGTGTTAGTGCTTCATTTGATTATTAACGACAGAGAGCTCAAATGAACTTTTACCGAAATAAACTTGGATAGCGAACTCAAATTCGAACTCCCTATTGGGAGAGATTTTTACTTAATGTGTCTGACGCGCCTCGAAAAGAATTAAACCCTTAAAAATCCAAAAATTAAAAAATCAAGCACAATATAATTATGCATAACAAGACATAAGATATTTAAAGTATTTTGAGGAA
Source organism: Penstemon barbatus (assembly GCA_003313485.2). Taxonomy (NCBI): domain Eukaryota; kingdom Viridiplantae; phylum Streptophyta; class Magnoliopsida; order Lamiales; family Plantaginaceae; genus Penstemon; species Penstemon barbatus. Next base: position 23,246,322 of record CM064884.1, on the reverse strand, counting down.
ATAAAATAAAATAAAAAACCTTTAAAGCATTATAAAGAATGGAATATTCAATATATTATATTCAAAAACAATAAAATTAAATATTTGAAGTATCATGAAATAAAATATTCTAACTTGAAACCTTAGGTAGACAATGTATACATCTAGCCAATCGTTTCATATAAGCCAAATTAAATATTAAATATTGCATTGCCCCTTGCAACTTTACATATGTAATTTAGATTTCTTTTCATCTTCTTCTAAGGAAATACGATTTGTAATGGAGAAAAGCAAAAAGAAAAATAATCCCTAACATTGCATCTCTTCCGTTTCATCCCACGCCTCTTTGGATCTTTCCCTTCTCTCTACCATTGCAGATGAGCGGCTACACCACAACCACCACCGCCTTCCGCTGAATTGCAGAGGTTGAGACGAGTCCTGACCTAGATCTTTAAAGATTCGGTATAAATTTCTTGTTCAATTTTCTGTATGAAACTAATTTGTTAATTAGGTATTCATCTCCGTCAAGTTTCTTATTGTTTCCCCTTCAAGATATGTTTGGTTTTCTGGTTTAGGTTTGTTAATCTGTGTTGCTAAGTAGAACCAAATATTTTTTGGGATTTTAACTCGGTTGTTTTTTTTATACTAAACCTAGGAGAGATTTATTTTGCTGGACAGTCTTCCAGGCTGTGCTAGTAGGATTTAGTTTTATTTTTCTTAATCATGATCCTCAGATTAAAAATTTTGTGATACATTATAAAATGATGGATTGGAGTATTACTTTTGACTTGAATAAGTTAATAGACCAGAATTTGTGCACCAAGTATGCACCTGAGAATCGAATTTTGATGCCATTTATCTTTTCTATCTAAGTGAACTTTGATTTGCTCCAATGCAGAGCATAGGTTTTTTTGTAATGTCAACTAAACTATGTTTTAAACTTCGCCAATTTGCCTCGTTCATTCCCTTATAGTGTTTCAGTTTATGGGTGAGCAATTTGTGCCAAGATAACATGAACTTAACTGAAATAATTGCAGTTCTGTGATGGTGTTGGTATTGCACGCTTGCTAAACGCAACTCTTGTTCTACCCAAATTTGAAGTGGCTGCATATTGGAACGAATCTAGGTAAGAACTCAGTCCTCTGGCTATGATGAAGTCTGGAATGATATCGTGTAATGTTGACTCTTTAATCCGGATTCTATAAACTGAAATAGATCTTAAACTTAATGAAAATGAGGCAAGAAGAATTTGTTGAAATATATTCCTAGGAATAAATTAGGATATAATAAAAGCTTGTGAAGAAAAACACGTTCTAAGAACTCAATATATAGTGCCCAAAATATAATGAACTGAATGTGTTAAAGATGAAATAATTTATCTGTGGGACTGATAAATGACTACTTTCGTTATCACGAATAGAAAGTTAGTGGACTTCATGTGTGATTTGGCCTAAAATAAAAGAAGTTTAAGGAGCCTTGATTGGAAAGCTGTAAATTGAGTAGACTGAAATAAGACAGAACAACCTTAGAAGGTGTAACTCTTGATAGGTGTTTTAGAAGAGTTTATTACCACATTAATATGATTTGTTAGAATCAAATATAGTGACAATTACATTTTTAGAATACCATAACAATTACACTGTAATATCCATAGATTGAGGAAGAAAAATCAAACTAGCATACCTGCTGCTAGTATACATATCCATATCCTCCCAGCCATTTTTTTCTACTTTAGTTCATCAAATATACTTGTAGCTTCTGAAATATCTTCAATATACGTAAAAATATAGGTTTCTCCGACTCAAGAGAGTAATATATTTAAAATAAATCAGGTCCTTAGTGCCTCTAGAAACTACATATATCCAAATATGTTTGTATGTTAACTTTCTTAATTATATTTATACCTAGTTATATGTATTACAAATCTTATTGAAATTTTATGACTTAGGAGGTAATTAGTTATGTTTATATGTCACACAATTTTTTATCACTTCTCATTCACATTGTATAATATCCTCTTGAGGTGATGATAGATACTTTGCTTGCCATATTACTTCAGTTATATAATTCAAATAATAGGTAGTTAAAAATTCGTCACTATTTTGAAATTTTTAAACTATATTATTAGTTATATGAAACTAGTGTCACTTTATATGATATTTTCTTTATATGTGATGTTCTATTTGGTTTGCACAAAGAAAATGGATAGGAGTTGGATGAAACTTGATGACTACACATCAGCTGATTATGCTAACGGAGTTAGAAGTTTCATAAAATTGCTGAAAATATAATTCATCCACTCACAAATAATGAGAATGAAGGTGAAGAATATGATGAGGAAGACGATACATTGGCTGAATATTGTGGCAGTGATGATGAAGAGGCGTCTCAAGCTTATGTGGATAGTGACTTGGAATATTAGTAGTGATGCTGTTGAATATGATGAAATTGAATCTTTCTTGAAGACATAAATATCTTGGTCTAAGGTATGTAACTTGCTATATTTTACTATGCTTTTTCAATTCGTGGGATGTTTATTGCACTTTAAAGAGGATAGTCACTCATGATTTCACTTAATGTTTGTGTGTGATTGTTTTGAAGTTGAAGAAACTTTAATATGTGGGTATGTCAGTGGATATGAGATTATTGAGTTGATCTATGTTCAATGTTTGTGTTGTATATGTTAACTTATAATTGGTTTAGTTAATTACCGGAATCATTCATCTTTTGATTTAATATGCTTGGTAGTTGTTTAATGCTGAAATTTACATGTTTGATAGTGAAAATAAGGATTACTAGATTGATTTTCATGTTAGTTTGGGAACTTGAGAACTATTTCTTGATCAATGGACTATGCATTTGATAGTGTTATTTAAATACATTAATTTTCGATACAATATGCATTATATTGTTTCTCCTGTCATTTTTTTTTTTTTTTTATCAAAATCTTGATGTTTTTAATTTCTTTGATTTGCTCATTCATATTTTGGTAATAAATTTTTATTTGTTCTTAGATTTTAGATGTAAATCTCCAAAGACCAGTTCTATAGCTCCGATGTACAACTCCAATGGCATGGCACGCTTGAGAACCTCATGGAAAGAAGTTAAAAATGCAGTGGAGAATGGAGATTACGAAGAAAGAATGACCTCGGTGTGATTTTGAAAATTTGCTTGGTTAGGGTATAAACACATTGTATTTGACTTTAAAATATCTCTTCTTATAGTATCTAGCTTTACTATTGAAATGATTTTGTTTTAATAATTGCACATGCGATATACTCTTTGTGCTTCTATATTAATACTCAATTAAAATTATTTTGGGAGCCACTTTGATATAATATTAGCAACAATTATTTCCTTTTTTGTCACTAGATCATATAAAATGGTGTGAGTTTTGCAACTGTATTAATACTTACTACAACCTAATCATTTTGCCACTGAATATAACATATCAACAACAAAATATTTAATTTCAGTATATGGTCACTAAATAATATGAGATAAGACATTTTTATCAACAATGCTAACATGATTGGTAAAACAATTGCTACATTACCAACCAAAACTATATAGTTGCTAAACTCGTAAATATCTGGTAGATAAAAGAACATTTTTCAACAACAAAATTTCTGCGGTTTCTATTGTAAAATTATATGGTCAGTAAATAATCTTTTGCAATCGCATTATATGGTTGGTAAAAGATCACTATTTATCAACCACACAATAGGGTTGCTATACATATACTAAAATAGTTGATAAAAAAATTCTTTTATCTACCATAACATATGGTTGCTATATATATACCTATAACAACCATGCAATTCCTATAGTGGCCATGTATTTATGTTTCAGCGAGAGATTTTTTTGTTGCAGTAGAATACTTTTTATAGACAAGTGATAGTTGGTCGCAAATTATATATTTTTTGTTGCTATATGCATACCTATAGTGACCATAACAAAGCTACAGTGACACATTATGCCCACATTAGCAAGCAAACATATTGTTACTAATACACATTTCTTTAGAGACCATTATTGGTTCGTCACTAAGCATAAATTATTGTAGCTATTTTCAAAGCTACAGCCACCAAAACAATACAACAGAGACCATAAAATGCTACATTAGTGAGCAAAAATATTGTTGCTAATTGACGCATCAATAGAGACCGCAAGTATTTGGTCACTGAACCACACACTTTCAGCATCCATGATAAAGATTCGTCGCTGCAGACTTTTAGTAGCCAATTAGAGTAACCAACTTCCCCTTGGTCACTATAGCTTTTAGCAACGATTTTCTCTCTTTCAGCGACCAAACACTACAGTTGCTAAAACCGGTTTTTCTTGTAGTGTTTCAAGCAAGAGCAAATAATTCCGAAAGGTATATTGCGTTGAAATAACCTTTTTTTAAATATATGATTAAAGTAAATCGAAAACCATATCGGAATTATACTCTAAGCGAAACAGAAACAAGAGCAAATAAGTCGATATATATTATATTTATTATTTTAATGCGACGAATGATGATATAACGCTCACAAATATCTGACTACACACCGCGTTGTGAAGGCTGTAGTGCATGGTCGAAAACAATATGATTGTACCGGTCGATAGTTATTTATCAACATCCATTGCAATAGTTGGTCATAACATAAAATGTTGCAAGAGTAATTTATGTTCGTTTTGCAAAGAATTATATATTCGTCCTACCTTCCCAACCAGCGTCGTTTATTGTATTTTGTTTTCTAGTGCGTTCTATTATTGTTCGGCTCTGTATACTTTTGCCCATTTTATAAAAACAATATCATCATAAAACGTCGCCGTTTTCATTTTATAATTTATTTCGAAGGTTTCACTTTTTACTCTGAAGGTAACCTGTTTTGCGATTTCCCGATCCGAAGCGGTCAACAAACAGTACAACATAATTTACTTTCGATTTGTGTAAATTCGATTTAACAGAATCGACATTTTTACTAAATACTGAAAACCAATTACAATCTATTACAACTGCAGACCAAATAACTCTATCGTTTTTTTGTACTATATGATCGTCTTAGATTCCTACAAATTCAACAACCATAGTCCTCTGATATCAGTTTGATGAAGACCTCTGACGACATCAGAGCACGTCTTCCTCAATGCACCGATCAATGAGAGATAAAGCTAAATCAGCTTTATCTCTCACTGACCGACGCATTGTGGGTACGGGCCTTGAGACCCTCCATAGTCTTAGCAAAGGCCAGGGGAATCTCCTTCCTTTTATGCCAGTAGCTAGCTCGAGAAGACACACCATCTCAGTTAATGTTATGACCATGGGTGTTCGGTCTCTCTGCATTGACCGAGAGATAGAAGAGGAAAGAAGCGCTTATTAATATTTTTGCGCCTTTTTATTGTTGGATTATGTTGAATGACGAATTGAGGTAACTCATCTTTTCGATAAGTAATTCTAAATTCTTGAACAGAGTAATTGTTACCTTTTTTTTTTTTAACTTTACGTCAATTACTTTGTGTAGATTATTCTATGCATATATATGTAATATATATATAATATTAATATAGATTTTCATATTCGACTGTTGAATTGTGCTACAAGAATACCTTCGAATAAAACTTAGTGAAATTGTCCTTAGTTTAATACATTAGTACTGGGCAATGACCTCCGCGCGGGAGCGTGGAGCAATTGACCTAGTATATATATATACACTGTCATTCTCCATTCAAATTGGTAAAAAAGAAACATTCATATTTTACCTTAGAAATACAACCAGAACACTTGAGTTCAATCAAGAACTTCGAGCGAAGTCGTGCTGATAACGTGTTATAAAATTAATCTAAAGAGCATGAGAACTAAGATTTAGATAACAAAGTAGGAGAGAAAATTATTTTCATTCATATGAAAATTGGATATCACAATCATTCAACATAGGCTCTATTTATAGGCCTTGAATCATTAACACAAAATATGAGTTACAAAAGAGTAAATGAGAATACATGAATTACTTGGGGGTTACAAAGTTGGGGGTTACAAGGTTAGTGGTTACAAAATTTAATCTCACTAATTGTAAGAATAATTCTTTGAGATTATGGACATCCACAATATATTATATTATTTACAACACTCTTAAAATTGTGGTTTTTAAATGAAAAATACTATAATGGAATGAATTAAATAATTTTGTTACGATCTTATTTTATTTTATAAAAGAATTTGCATTATCTTAAGAACAAATCAATCATCATTTTATATTTGATCACAATAATTTAAAATCATCATTTTTTTGATGAAATAATAATTTTAATAATAATTAAATTGAATATTAGTCATTAATTTATGTTATTTTGTGACATGGCAAAGTTAATTTTACTATAATTTATAAAATTTACTTGAAATTAACTAGACACATACAACATACGTGTTAAAGAAAAAATAATTAGACTTAGCTAAGTACGTTATTTTTCTTTGGCAAGAGAAGAAAAATATAGACAAAATTCAAGAATATCAAAACATGAATAACCTCGAATATAAAAATTAGTAAAGTTGGTGAAAAAACGTGTGAAACCAGTAAAACAAAAATTGTGAAATTCATGAAAAAAATGATTAAATTGGTGATACTTGAATTTTCATGGAGTTATTCTCATGGAAATAGGTGAAATCGATTGATTAAATCTCTAAAAGTCTGTTAATACATGTAAAAATGATAAAAATTTGGGTGATATTGGTGAACACTGGTAAAGTTGGTGAAAAACGAGTAAACCTGGTAAAAATGTGCCTGTAACTTTGGAAAGAATTCGTGAAAAATATATGAGATCGGTGACATTAGTGAAAAACGAATGAAATCAGTTAATCGGGAAAAGTGAAGTCGGTGAAAACATGTGAAATCAATTAAATATGAGGTGAAATTGGTGAATAAACATGTAAATCAGTGGAAAAACGAGTGAAAACTATAAAAAGAAAAAAATAGTCTAACCAACAAAACAGGGTGAGACCGATAGAAAATGGTTTAAATTGAAAAAAATAAAAGAAATCGACGAAAATGGGAAAAATATGTTAATTTTGATAAGAGAACGAGTAAATCAGAGAAAAAAAATATTAAATCAATGCAAAATGAATAAAAGTGGTAAAAAGATGGAATAAATTAATCCGTGAAAAAGTGGATTAAACTAACGAATTTGAATAGGAGAAAATTTTCTTATGTATGTAAACAAAGGTTACTTAGATCCAACCCCAGTGGATTTAATCCATTGTGGTTGAATGTCCTACACATGGACATGAGAGGACAACAAAATTGTATTATTTCAAATAACAGGGTATTATTTCAAATTAAAACAAATTAATAGTTCTCTTAAATTAGTGTTATTTTAAATGAAAATTACTATAATGGATTGAACTAAATAATTTTCTTATGATCTTATTTTAGAAAATAGTCTTCAAGATATTATGAACAAATCAATCATCAATTATATTTGATTACAATAATTTAAAATCATCATTTTTTTTAATTAAATTCAATATTAGTCATTAATTTGTACTATTTTGTAACATGACAAAGTTAATTTTACAATAATTTATAAAATTTATTTATGAAATTAACTTGACCACTTTTCTAGTTATATATAAATGCATAAATCACGTGTGCAAATTATTCATTCCTATTGATAAACATATGTGTGGTAGGTTTTTTTTTTCACTAATAATTCTAGTTTTCTAGTCATTCTTAGCACGCATCTTTCACACGTGCATAAACAGTGAAATGAAAGCACGAGCCTTCCTCACCTACCATTCCTTCACCAAACCATGGTACCATGACAAAATCTAAAATAAAATTCCCATATGTCTATTTGATATTTACCAAAAAAATGTTCCCATATATATAGTTGAATAGTTGATTAATTTAAGACATGTCTCATTTCCTACCTCGCTGAATATTTTTTATAAACTTTTCAAATTCTCATCTTTTCAGTCTCCATTTTTTTATATTATAATTTTGAGTAATGGAGAAAGAAAGAACTATGTCCAAAATTTTAATGTTCCCTTGGTTAGCTCATGGCCATATATTTCCTTATCTTGAACTATCCAAAAGAATCATAAAAAGAAAAAACTTTTACATATACTTTTGTTCAACTTCCATCAATTTTAGTTCAATCAATAACTTCATTGAAAAAAACTTCTTAAGTAATTTCATTGAATTAGTAGAAATCCATTTAAAACCGCCCCCTGAACTTCCTCCTCATTACCACACCACCAAGAATTTGCCATCAAATCTCAATTCTACCCTTCTCAAAGCTTTTCAGACATCAAGTTCAAGTTTTTCAGACATTATAAATATTCTGAAGCCTGATTTGATAATATATGATTATTTCCAACCTTGGTCTGCAAAAATTGCTTCATTACAAGGTATTCCTGCTGTTCATTTTGTTGTCACAAGTTTAGCAACAGCATCATTTATATATCATCATTATGCCAATTGGGATGCTAATTTCCCATTCCAAGAATTAACAATTAAGGAGGATGAGAAGAAAAGTATTGATAATCTAATTGAATTTGTTTATACTAATGTTTTCGAAAAGGATAAAGATATATTTTTTGTGAACTATAAATTATCTTGTGACGTCGTTATATTTAAGACGAGTAAAGGGCTTGAAGGAAAGTATATAGATTACATTTCGAATGAGTGTAAAAAAGATATAATACCGGTGGGTCCACTTGTTTCGGATGCAAGTGAAATCGATGAGGAGAGTTTAGAGATCTTGAAATGGTTAAATACGAAAACTAAATATTCAACTCTTTACATTTCATTTGGTAGTGAGTACTTCTTGTCTAAACAAGAGATCGGAGAAATAGCAAAAGCGCTTGAGCTTTGTAGTGTTAATTTTATATGGGTAATAAGATTTCCAGTAGGGGAAACAATTAACATAGAAAAAGTGTTGCCAAGGGGATTTCTTGAGGGGGTAAAAGAGAGAGGTAAAATTCTAGAAGGATGGGCTCCACAGGTAAATATTTTGGCACATGAAAGTACGGGTGGTTTCATGAGTCATTGTGGATGGAGTTCGTTAAATGAAAGCTTGTACTTTGGGGTCCCGGTTATAGGAATGCCGATGAGAATTGATCAATTCATAAATTCTAAGATGTTGGGAGAAGCCGGTGTTTGTGTTGAGGTTGTAAGAAATGAAAATGAAGTTTTCAAGGGGGAAGAGATAGCGAAGGCAATACTTAAAGTGATTTCGGAAAATTTTAATGGTGCAGAATTTAGACGTAGAGCACGAGAGTTGAGTGAGGAGATGAAAATCGAAGAGGAGCAAGCGATAGACGAAACAGCTGAGCTGTTGTGGCGGCTTTGTTTGAAGAATAAATAAGCTACATGGCCTAATAGTTTTAATTTATTTCTGGTTTTTTTTTTTAATTAGTGTTAATCTATAAAATCAAATTATGAATGTATGAATATGTGATTAAAGCTATGAACTCAATTGATGAATCTTTGAAGAATAAGAGCAGTAAGAATGGAGAGAAAAGCAGAAAAATAGATTTCTATAAAAATGAAATCTGAATTGTGTTTACAAGCGATCGAGCCTAGGCTATTTAAAGGAAAAGATACTGAGCGATTTCTCAACTAACAAAACCGTTATACCTACAGCACGTCTAATGACTAACTAATAACATAAAAATGGAAAACAGAATATACAAAGCTATCAATGTAATTAACTGAATTTTAAATCTTCACTCTTTATTATCTTCAATTGAGCTTATTTGATGCTGCTGCTTTTCTTCCTCGTACATTGTATGTGTCTAATTTAAATTTTATGGGTATTTTTTTTATAAATTAGCTTCTTCTTTTTTATTCTATAAATTAATTTTTTCTATGAGATTTTTTTTATTAGAAATTGTTGTTTTACCAAAAAAAAAAAAAAGGTTGATAGCTTTAAATAGTTATAATAAAATATAAAATGATAACTGATGTAATCCGGACATTCTATAATAGTACTTTAATCAGGGGCGGATCCAGTAATTTTGGTCGGGGGGCTAAACTTATACACAAAAAAAAAAAAAAATCTATCAAACAATCAAACATAAAGTTTATATTATTCACGTAAGAACCCAGAATATCTACATATTTACTTTAATAATTGACCACGACGATTTTTCATCTTTTGAAACCGGTCCATGATAGCATCGTTTGAAATACTACTAAATATGTCTCTCTCTATAAAGACAACTAAACAATCATTTAGCCATTGATCGCTCATTCGGTTACGAAGTCGAATCTTTACTATCTTCATAGCCGAAAAAACACTCTCCACTGATGCAGTTGCAACGGGTAGAATAAGCGCCATGTCACAAGTTTGTAAACCATCGAGAATGCGACAGGTCTTTTATTTGCAACCATCTCACTACTAGAAATAATTAAAATTCCCATCGAAATTCCCACCGATTTTGGTCAAAATTGGTGGGAATAAAAAATTTCCCGCCGAAATTCCCACCGAAAAAATTGGTCGGAAAAGTCGGGTCGGAATCGGATTCCCACCGAAATTCCGACCGACATTTTTCCCACCGAAATATTCGGCTGAAAAATAAATTCCCACCGATCACATAATCGGTGGGAATTTATTTTTTCCCACCGAAGATAGTTTGGTGGGAATTTATATATATTCAATTTTTTTTTTTAATTTCTGAAAATAAATTTTTTTTAATTGTCAAAAATTTTTTTTTTTAAAATTTGTAATATGCATGAATTCCCGACAATATGAATTTACATAAATGTCCATCTACTCATAACAAAATAAGAATTTACATAAATGTCCATCTACTCATAACAAAATATTCAATTCTTACAAACTTAAATAATCAATCCTTGCAAAACATAAATAATCAATCCTTGCAAAACCTAAATATTCAATTCTTACAAACTTAAATAATCAATCCTTGCAAAACCTAAATATTCAATTCTTACATAGTACAAATGTCATAAGTATATGACATTATGACGAAAATGGCAACCTCCAACATATCGTGCAACCGTTTTACACTCAGTCCATGATTGCTCGAAACTTGAGTCAAACAGTATCCTAGATCAGAAAGCAAAACTTAGTCCAAATTATTAGAAGTTTAGTACCAATTGCAATCAGGAGAGATGATTAAATACAAAAGAAGCTATATATCCAACAAGTGACCAAAGATAAGAAATTTTGAGGAAATTAATGGTGCAGAACAAATAAACAATACAATCCCACACAATTCAGTCTTTATCAGCATTTACAATACATATCAAGACAGTAATTAGATATAACAAGAAAGTGAATTTCTTTGTAGTAAAGATTACACGACATAAGCTTAGTCCAAACATAGATCTTAAAAGGCAACCTAAGGGATTCAATTCAGTTCAAGCAATTCAACACCTAATGAGGAGACAAAAGCATGAGGGAAATGGCTAGTAGATGCACAAAGGGGGGAAAAACAATTAAGATGAGAGAAAATAATAAAGCATCCAAGAGACAGAAATGGGTAAAAGTGAATGATTAGGTGATGAAGATAATACCTGAATCAACAACAGAAGATTGATTTAAGTTGTTTGTAACAGCAGAAGTCTCCTCATTCTTCTTCACTTCTGTTTGCATACTTTTGGAGGACACTGGTACATTAACTTGAAAAATAACTTCATTCTCATGGCCCCTTACATCGGTTAAATTTGAGTTCCCTCGATCTTCAAATGGATTATTGGGCTCATCTATCTTTGTTGAGCATAAATATCCATGTAAAGCGGAACCGATGGGTTGTGAGACCAAGCTCGTTGAAGCAAGAATAAAGAATAGTGCTACCCCTCCCACCAAAGCAACTATAGGTAAAAAGGTCGTCTTTGGATACGCAGTTTTAGGCACTTTTTTTGTTGACACCAAAGTCGTCATTCCTTTCTATTCAAACTAAAATATAAAATCATGGGTTTCGAGAAGTATGCGTATATGGTTCCTCAAAGCCAAGCAAATGTAGGCCATATTCCATTAAATGGCAAGCTTATTGATTCAAGGAAGCTACTCACAATGTGCAAAACTTTATCCCTTCCAATATGCCAGAACTTAGCTTGCACGAAAAAAGTTATCCAACTAGTCTTACAATAATGGGTCAACTAGTCTAGTATTTAACCCTTCCAAAATTGACTATGTCAATAACTATGCTTACATAAAGTAATACAATTATGCAGTATTAAGCCAAGAGTCCCAAATAACAATATTTTATCAAATCCCTATTAGATTAGACTTAGTTTCTACTATAAAGATTTGTAAAAATAACACATTTTTAAAGAGATTAAGTTGGAAAAGTTTTTCTTATTTTCATTTTTAACAAGTTATGAAAGACGTCCTATGAAATGAAAATGGATCGCACAAACAACAGCAAAAGCTGCTTGGTTCATTAGTCGCACTAATGACATGTTGTAACTTGTAACAAACACAAGAAATTGTGTTTAACCCATAAATTTAACAAGTAATTGATTTTATAATTTCATCTCTCCCATGTAAATCTCATTCATTTATTGAAAATAATAATTTATCCGTGCAAGAGATGCACAAGAAACCTATCAAATAATAGAGTGCAAAATAAAAAGAAAAACAAAACAGTCTCTAAATTAATGTCAAGAGATTTTATTAACATAATTTATAACCCATATCCTAAGAAGCGATTTGAGCTCAAAAGTTTATAGCTTTTCTAAGAAGTGGCGGTTTTCCTTCAACCACAAAAGAAGCTGCGCCAAAATCAGCTTCACTTGAGCTCTTTTTCAAATAAAAATCCAACATAAATAAAAGCACAAAGCTGTTAAGCACTAATTAAACATACACCAAATGTATTTACATTTCAAAAACATTATCATAAGTTACCAATTCTAATACAAACATTATCATGAAAATAAGCTCACCGGCAAAGGGGGATACCGGAGGTGTGGAGCCGGCGGATCAGGGCCGGCCCTGAGCGTAAGCCGCGCATGCGGTCGCTTAGGGCCACCGGTGAATGAGGGCCTCCAATTACAAAATATTTTAATATATATGTATATATATTTATATGTACGTATGTAATAATTATACATAGATTGATTGTGGCATAGATGGTAAACCTCTTGATAAGTGTGCGTGAGGTCAGTGTTCAAATTCTTGCATCTTTAAATTGTCTTTATTTTTGTTATTTTTGTTTGTAGAGCTAAGATTCTAGTATGAAAAGTCCAAATGCATGCTAAAGAAATCAGGCCCAACATATTGACAATTAAATCAACAAAACCCCATTAATTAAGATAAATATTGTCTAAATCAAAAAGTAAGAAAATGAATCTTTCTATTGCAATTTTAAAATTTTGGAGTTGTGAGTCATGTGACCAAGAGATCCATATTAACATATGAAAAAAAAAAATTATTCGACTTGATGATGTTAAAATTTATTGATGATGGCTTTAAGTATTTATTGTTTCAAACTTGAATATTATTTGAATGACACTTATGATATAGATGAGATTGGCTTAATTATTTGAGTTGAGAATCTTAAGATATATTTTACCAAATGAACTAAAAAACTTGAATTATTTGCAAACTATATAATGTTGATCTCTCAAATAGATGGATTGCTTATAGAATATTGTTAAGTATTCTCCTTACAGTTGCAGTTGTAGAGATAATATTTTCGAAGCTATAGTTGATTAAGTCTTACTTCTGATAAATCATTGTCACAAAATAAATCGAATCAGTTAGCCATATTTTTTATTGAAAAGTATTTGTTATGCAAGTTTAATTAGTGATTTTGCTATATAAAATGCTAGTAGAAGAGTATTTAAGTAATATTTTACTAAGATTTTATGTGTTTATATATGTTATTATTTTCTTATTAAATAGAAGTGTGTGTCGTATTACCGATATTTTTTACAAAGCGATATTATATTTTATTCACATTATTATTGTTTCTTATTTTTTTAATTAATAGTTTTATTTTTACAAAAAATTATATTAGTTAATAACATAATTTAATTGCATATGAAAACTTAAGGGCCACAATTTTAGAGTTGGCTTAGGGCCACCAAAAACTCAGGACCGGCCCTGGGCGGATGATAGTCGGTGACGAGTCTTTCTGATTTGCTTGGGCTCCTGGCTGCTTCACGATTCAAAGAGCGAATGAGTTTGGGGTTTAATTTGTATGTTGGGAAATTGGGGATATGATAGGGCTGTTAATTAGGGGCGGCTGGTGGTGTACGGCGGTGAAGCTATGGTGAGTGAGAACACTACTAGAATTAGCTAGAATTTCCACCGAAATATTCCCACCGAAAATAATTGGTGGGAATATTTCAAGAATTCCCACCGAATTTTCTTTCGGTGGGAATATTCCCACCGATGTAAAAGTCGCCGATTGACATCGGTGGGAACATTTTTTATTCCCACCGACTTTTTACATTGGTGGGAATTTGTGTTTTGAGATTATATATATACTAGTACTTGATATGTTACATGAATAAGTTATATTATCTGAATTGCTTCTTGTTTATAACAACAAACTGATGTTGATTTTGTAGATTTCTTATAATACTTAATTTGTGAATACATGACGTACATATAAACAACGTAACCCTATACTTTTTAGGATTTTATAAAAAAAAAAAAAAAATAGTCCTAATATTAAAATTTTAAATTTCAAGAGCCAATTAGCGCAACTATTTTGTAAACTGTTATAATAAGGCGTAACCCGTCATTTTCTTTTCGAGCAATCATGATGGGTGTTCAAGATAAAAAAGAATTAATGGATCAAATTTGAAGACAAATCTTAGTTTTTAATCAAATCATAAATGTGTGTTATATAGCTAGATATTAATTAGCTAGGTATATATAGACTTATTATATATTATTCATTCCCTTATTAATTTTAAATTGTGTCATTTTAACAGTATATATAATGCAAAATAGTATTTTTAATGAAACATATAAAATCAAGCGAAACAAATTCGTACGAGTACCATACCAGAATAAATACATTAATTTAATTCTTTATCGATCACCCCAATATATATATATATATATATATATATATATATATATATATATATATATAAACAATAATTAGAGAAATGCTTGACTAGTATCATTTATTTTATTATTTCACCTTATTCTAGCTAGTATAGTGTTAATTTAGCCATGTACAAGTATATACATAATAGAAACCAAAGCAGATTATGATCGAGTCTTCAATAAAAAAAATTCAAAGTTAATATATATAGCCGACCTGAGACATCAATTTAAATAATTTTTACATATTATTTAAAAAAGAAAAACTATTACTTGATAAAAAAACATTAATAATACGTTACACAATTTTATTAAATAAAAAATAATTACATTCGTGAATATATCATAAAAACTTAAAGTATTAATAAAAATACTACTAATATTTAAATATTACTCCTTTAACATTTTTTAAACAAAATTAACAATTCAATCCACATTTAATTCCCGCCTATCTACCTAATACGTACTACATTTATTTAATTCCTGCCTATATCTACCTATTCTCTCTCCCCAATTAAATTTGGAGAGAATTGCATTTTTGGTACACAGCTATAGGCCAATTCCCACTTTTGGTACACAACTTTATGTGTCCAACACATTTGGTACACCTCTTTAACAAAGTTCGACACATTTGATACAACCGTTAAATAAATTGCAAAATCACCGTTAATTCCGTTAGTTCGACACATTTGATACACCTCTTTTACAAAATTGACATGTGCGCGGCACATGGCTGCCCAAAAAAAAATTAAACTTGATAAACTTTTATAAAAATTATCATATGTATTTATTATATTTATCATATCATATTTATATAATGATAAAAAATATGTATTTATTATTTATATGACATGTAAAATATAATAAACTATATAATGTCATTTATAGTTTAATACTGGAAGAAAATAAAATATAATAAACAAGTTTATCATGTTTCAATTTTTAAAAATTATTTATAAAAATAGTTTATTATTTTTATAGTTTATTATTTATAAAAATTATTAAAAACTATGTCTTTATTATTTATATGACATGTAAAATATAATGAACTATATAATGTCATTTATAGTTTAATATTGGAAGAAGAATAAAATATAATAAAAAAGTTTATCAAGTTTCAATTTTTAAAAATTATTTATAAAAATAGTTTATTATTTTTATAGTTTATTATTAATAAAAATTATTAAAAATATGTATTTATTATTTAAATGACATGTAAAATATAATAAACTATATAATGTCATTTATAGTTTAATATTGCAAGAAGAATAAAATATAATAAACAAGTTACTTTAATTTATCATATTTATAAAAATTATTAAAAAAATATGTATTTATTATTTATATGACATGTAAAATATAATAAACTATAATGTCATTTATAGTTTAATATTGGAAGAAGAATAAAATATAATAAAAATTTTTATCAAGTTTCAATTTTTTTTTTCTGGGCAGCCATGTGCCGCGCGCATGCCAATTTTGTAAAAGAGGTGTACCAAATGTGTCGAACTAACGGAATTAACGGTGATTTTGCAATTTATTTAACAGTTGTACCAAATGTGTCGAACTTTATTAGAAAGGTTTACCAAATGTGTTGGACATATAAAGCTGTATACCAAAAATGGGAATTGACCTATAGCTGTGTACCAAAAATGCAATTCTCTCATTAAATTTGGTAACAATACATTACAATAGCGGGCCTTATTTTTTCAAGCTGAACAAATTAAATCCAACCATGCTCCTATTTATATAGCTAGCTGCTCGATCTACACCACCACGTACCGGACCTGCACCGCGCGTGACACCACCACCCAGCCTTCTCACTCACCGCCGTACGCCGGCCACCAGCCGCCCCTAACTAACACTCATACCCCCAATTTCAATTCCCAACCTACAAAACCCTAAATTAAACTCTTTGAATCGTGAAGCAGGAGCCCAAGCAAATCAGAAAGGCTCGCCTCCGACTATCCCCCGCCGGCTCCCCACCTCCGGTATCCCCCTTTGCCGGTGAGCTTGTTTTCACATTTGGTGTATGTTTAATTAGTAGTTCGTTTGGTGTGAAAAATTAAATGGTAAAAGAAAGCATATATTTATGAATGGGAACTGTGAGGAAAGGGTAGTGAGTTTTTATACAGTCCGTGAATTGAAGGGAAATTGAGCAGTGAAGTTGTTTTACCAAAACACAGGGGTTATATTATCATTTAATTTAAGAGGGCTATATTGCATTTTGAGCATAAAACAGGGTGTTATTTGCTATTAACTCGATCAAATGCATTACTCAAGGATGCTTGCTATGTCTAAGTTCTGTTTGGGACTTTGATGATTTATGGACTTACCCAGCTAGTTGATATTAATTAGGCGGTAGGATCATTTTGTGTTTTAAAGTTTGTAGTTTTATTTCTTGTCCTTAAGTATAAATAACAAGTTTACATGGAGGAGTGTTTGGTCGTGATCTTTAGTTGATTTATATGTTATTCTATTGCTTAATTATGACTGTTGCTCTTTGAATAACAGAGGCTGTCATTATCACTCAACCTAATCCTACTTAGCAATTGCAACCAGTGGAGGTTTAAATCAACAAAGAACTGGGGTATTTTCTCAATTCACATTTTTTCTTATTTAGGCAAAATTAAATGTGTTTTAGTGTGAGGGTTAATAAAATATCATAATTGTTTACTCTAAATTAATTCGCAACTTTATTGTTTAGATGAGACAAATTTTATTTCTATATTTCTCATATGTTTGATGACTTGTCTGATTCTGGTTTTGAATTTGTTGGCAACTAAATTAGATTACTTATATTCTCATTCACTTATAGTTGTCTATGATATTACAATTAATTTTTTTTCTCACAAAAACTATTTAAATAATTTTTGGTACACAATAATATTATTTTTAAAAAAAAATTGACTAAGTTCCACCCCCTCAATGTAAAGTTCTGGCTGTCTTTGGGCATAGTCTCCTTGTAAAAAAATTTCATAATGGTAAACTCTTACTTGTATGTGTTATACTATATTTTTTTTAATATAAAATAGAAAAAGAAAGTTCATTCTTAGGTGCTAAATCTTTTAACGGATACATATTCTTTGCAGATCAAGAACACCAGCATCTTAGTTAATCTTTCATGATCATGACTAAGTTAATACAATAGCAGCAATTAAGTAGACACACTAGACACTAATTAATATCATATGAATATATCATATAGATATAAGAATAATTAGACCAGTTCAGAAAATTACTTAACTAATTATTTGGGCTTGATTTGTTAGATTTTATAGTATTTAAGATTCATATCTATATGCTCATTTAATGCATAAAGATATGAATCTTATTGTTTTAAATCGGATAGTAAATATACTTGGTTCATTATAATTTTTAATTTCCATGTAATTTCTTTATTGTGAGTTATTTTTATTGCATTTTATAAATTGTATAAGATTATGTTTACGAAGATGATATTTTATAACAAGTTTTTCTTAAATGCAGATGTCACATCGATCTAGAGCTAGTAGCGGAGATAGGGATCGTAGAGGTAGAGCTAGGGGTAGGGGTATACCCGAGCCCCAGGCGGACTCGTCGCAGCTCCCTTCAGCATTTTTCACTACTGGTTCTCCATATAGCCGTGGATATTCGCCAGATCATGATGATGGTGCTAGTCCTAGTACTATTCCTAGTGTTGGAGGTTCACGAGTATCGCGTTCTGATCGTGCAATATTAGACAATATTTAATGTTTGTAGAATGATTATTTAAGTTTGTAAGAATTGTTAGGTTTTACAAGAACTGATTATATATTTAAGTTTGTAAGAATTGAATATATATTTTGTTATGAGTAGATGGATATTAATGTATATTTATATTGTCGGGAATTCATGCATATTACGATTTTGAAAATAAAATTATTTTTCAAAATTAAAAAAAATATTTTAAAAAATAAAAAAAAAATTGATTATATATAAATTCCCACCGACTAGTCATCGGTGGGAAAAAATAAATTCCCACCGATCAAGTAATCGGTGGGAAAAATTATATTCCCACCGAGTTAAGTCGGTGGGAATATTCCCACAGACGGTGGGAATTAATTTCTCCACCGACTATCTCGGTGGAAATTTCGGTGGGAAAATTGTCGGTCGGAATTTCGGTGGGAATCCGATTCCGACCCGACTTTTTTCGACCATTTTTTTCAGTGGGAATTTTGTCATTCCCATCGATTTTGGCCAAAATCGGTGGGAATTTTAACTGATTCTAGTAGTGGAAACCTGGGTGGTGTTCGACTGGTGGTGTCGCGTGCGGTCGGGGCCAGATCTGGTACGGTGGTGTCGCGATCAGCTGTTAGGTAGGCGCAGTTGTATACATGGTTGGATTTTGTTTTTAAAAAAATAAGGGCTTATTAATTAATTCGGGGAGAGAGATTATTGACAGATATGGAATTAAATGTGGTATTCCCACCGCTTGTAAATTCGGTGGGAACATTCCCACCGAAATTACTAGCGGTGGGAATGATAAGTAATAGTAGTATTTTTAATAAGAGTTTAAGTTTTTATGATATATTCACGAATCTAATTATTTTTTTTATTTCATAAAATTGTGTATCGTATTATTAATGTTTTTTATTAATTAATATTTTTTTATTTAAATAATATGTAAAAATTATTTAAATTGAAGTCAGGGTCGACTCTATATATTAACTTTGAAATTTTTTTATTGAAGTCTCGATTGTAACGTGCTTTGGTTTCTATTCTGTATATACTTGTACATAGCTAAATTAACATTATACTAGCTAGAATAAGGTGAAATAATAAAATAAAAGATACTAGTTAATTAAGAATTAAATGTATTATCCTGGTACTCATACATATTTGTTTCGCTTGATTTTATATGTTTTATTAAAAATACTATTTGGCATTATATATATATATATATATATATATATATATATATATATATATATATATATATATATATATATATATATATATATATATATATTGTTAGTTTGAACAATTTAAAATAAGGGAATAATATATGAGTCTAATTAATATCTATATCACACGCATTTATGATTTGATTAAAAACTAAGATTTGACTTCAATATATTTGATCCATTAATTCTTTTTTATTCTTGCAATATGTAAACACCCATCATGATTGCTCGAAAAGAAAATGAAGGGTTACGCCTTATAAGTTTACAAAATAGTTGCGCTAATTAGCTCTTGAAACTTAAATTTGTAATATTGCAGGACTATTTTTTTTAATAAAATCCTAAAAGTATAGGGTTGATTATACAATTTTAAGTTAATCCGTATGATCAATCATTTTTTCTTAAATAATATAATTTAAGATTTCGACATAATTCATTTTATAAATCACGACCATATTTACAAATATATAATCTCATCATATAATGTACAAGTAATTTTTTGGATAATTAAATTCCCACCGATGTAAAATTCGGTGGGAATTAAATTCCCACCGACTTCAAAATCGGTGGAAATATTCCCACCTATTGAAAAGTCGGTGGGAAGAATTTTTATTCCCACTGATGTCAGTCGGTGGGAATATTAATATTCCCATCGACTTTTACATCGGTGGGAATATCCCCACCGAAAGTAAACTCGGTGGGAATTCTTGAAATATTCCCACCAATTATTTTCGGTGGGAATATTTCGTTGGATATTTTCACTTATTCTAATGATCTTATTAGCAAGATCACCAATTCCTTTCAAACTAGAAAAATCATCACTTGATCTAACATCCCTAATATAATTTTCAAGTTGATTGGGAAGAGCCGAGAGCTCAAGAAAAGAGAAGTCATTTGGATAAAATTCGGCAAGACGGACAAGTTTTCCTTTGTCAAAAGCTTCAAAGTGATTGGATGAGTTTAAGCATGCAACACAAAGAAGCAACTCCGTGTTTACTTCATTGAAACGGTTGTTATCAGTTATTCACTGATAATACATGTTACATCCATATTTTCACAAATTTCATCCAAACTTTCATCGATTTCACGAGCATTTTTTTCTTGTTAGTTTCAACAGTTTTTTCACCAACTTCATCAGTGTTGTGAAATTTTGGTTTTATACTAAATTTAAGTAAATCATAGTTTTGAAATAAACAACTCATATAATTTTATAATATGATATATGACATAAAATAATTAAAATATAGAACGACTGACCTGATGAGATTCACGCCACTAGGTGCTCGTCTTAAGAAAGTGATTGCCTCCCCTCGTGCAGATATTGGCGGTTGATCACAATCCTAAGATAAAACCCATATGGCCACGCCGCGTCCTAATCCGTGAGCACGTTCACAATAAGACAAAGAACCAAACTTTGTCTCTAGTGCCCAATAACAATATAGAAAGTATTTTGTGAATGCAACCTTTCTAGCTAGTGAGTGTGTGTTTCTAAGACTCTAGGACACTCCTATTTATAGTGTACATGGGACCTCTAAGGTCATCGAAATTTAAAGGCCACATTATGGTATTCATGGGGAATGTTAATGTACTTTAGGTTACAAAATTTTTTATATTTTTTATTTTGAAGTTTAAAACTTCAAAAATTCCAACAATCCTTCACAAGTTTTAAAACTTCAAAATATGCATATAAAATAATTCGGCACTAAAATACCATGCAATGGGTGCAGGAGCCTTCCGAGCTTGAACCTACACTTAGTGTTGATGATTTTCATTTGAGGAAACCATAATGGCGCAAGCGCTTTGAATTAGGTCCCTTGGCCAAACTTCAATACATCACACACACGGTATCGACATCAGTCTTAGTTCCCGGGTTATCGCGTTAATGGTCATGCGCTCGAATCTTGATTCTCATGAGAGTTTCTAGGGTCCGCCCAAACCCATAGCCACGACCCCATGTCAACTCTCAGTTAGGTGAAACCTCCAAGGGTACGTGTGACCTATACCTTGCGGAATTTCTGCCTTGATCTCATTAAGGGTTAAACCCAACCGTAATATTACACTATGAAACACTATCACCATAGGGATGGAGAGATGTGCTCTCCTATAAATTAGTGTTAAACGAGTCATGCATTACAGACTGTTCCGACCCATTGAACCTTCTTCATGGGGTCTACAATCACAAAGTTTAGGTTCTCCCGGAGGTGACTCCCTTACAGGCTTACGCCCATCCCCCTCGATGAAGGATCAAGCCTTTATAGCTAGTCCTGAGACAAAATTCCACCTCGTGAAATTATTATATATTGGCTCTTATATTTTAATTTCACCATTATTTTTGAAGTGCGATATGTGTCGCATTATTAATTTCTAGATATTCCTCTTTGTCTCGTGCACATGCACATGTTAAAACAAATCAACTCCACAAATAAAGTGGTTAATTAACACATTAATAATATGAGAAGATTATCACAATTTTCTTTTTAGAAATTTATACATTTGCTTTTAACAAATTTCCGAATCTTACTTCAATAAGGATAGTTTCTTGATTTGTCAGTTCTCATTTCTCAACTTTGATTAATCAAGAATCAAGCTCAAAGGTTGTAATAAAATATCTCAAGTGTGGTAAATTTTATCCTTATAATAATCCCCAACATTTTCAAATTGTGTAATAAAATTTACAACCAATTATTTCCACATATTTATCAAAGCATTCAAGAGGTTTTATAAAACAATTTGATATGTCTCCAATTATTTGCTCTGAAAATATTACACGCCTAGAGCCATTGCTCAAGACGTCGACACAAATATAATAATTACTTTGAGGATTTAATTGGATATACTTGAGGTGAAGAGTCACAAAAATAAGTAATAGGCTTGTTTACAACAAATTTTAAAGTTTGCAAAAAGCTTAAATAGACAATAAAATAAGAAGCAACAAATAATATTTATTTAAAATTTGAAAGTGGTTACAAATCTCTATGTATGAGTCCTCTGATTCTTCTCTTCGTTGAACGTATGGATTCAAGTGCACTCGGCTTGTTCTTGAATCGTGTGATGTGACTTTCTCCAAGATTTGCGGATGGAGTCACGGATTTGAAGTGTTTTCAGACCTTCAAAGCTTGAGGAGAATATGTATGTGAATTTGTAGGTAGATATGTATATTTGTGTTTCTGTATATCTTCAAATGAATTCACAAGACCTCTTTATATAGATTTTGAAGAGAGTCCTTCATAGCAGCTTGGTGACGTGTCATGATTTGATTGGCCCTCACTTCCTTGGAATGAAAGACTTCATTTGATTGGCCAAAACACATCACTTTGACATGTGGCATATTTTAATTGGCCACTTAATTATATGACTTTAAATCTATCATTTTGACAAATGGCTTGATATAATTGGCCAATAAATAAATATTAGAAATCAATTAATATCATTATTTAAATTCCGAATTTAATATAATAAAATCCCAAAAATAGAAAATTAATTGATTACTAATAAATTATTTATAAGTGTCATTATTTAATTTTGACATAAATTTCATATATCTACAAATGCCCCTTCGAGACTTATTCACGAATAACGCTTTCGAAGCATGCTTTGAAGTGAGTAAGTTACGACTTTGGCATAAAAGTGCACTTGGAAATATTACGTCACGGTAAAAGAAATTTGAACAACCGTGATCATGAATTTGATTGAAGTGGACTTTAAATGAGTACATAATTTAATTAAATACCCATTACTTAAGCCCACTTAATTTGGCCCATTTATATGCATGGTCTATGTAGACCAAATGTAGGCCATAATATCTCGTCTTCTTCTTCATCAGTTCACGAACAGAACTCCTTCTCTTCTCCCTGTTCTTTTTTTTTTTAATTGACTTAATTCAAAATAAAACTTTCCATTGCAATAATAAGATTCATATTGCAACAATCTAATCCTTTAGGAAACAAATTAAACTTGAATCAATTCCTTCCAATTCTAGGAAATCTAAAATTCCCAAAATTTTCTTTCTTGCTCATCATAATCTCCAAGTATCATCTATAAAAGTGCACTTCGAAACCCTTTTCTTAATCAACAATAATACTCAGAAAATTTGAGAAATCCGATCACGTGCGTAAAATAAAACAACCGAGTCACGTAAAGGTTTCTTCCCTTTTTTTTTTTTACCTCTGTTAAGTTATTTTCTTTAGAGTATGTATCGCTCTATACACAGTAATAAGTATGAAGCAGCAACTAATTGAACTAATTAGCTCTTTTCATGGTGGGACTGTTATGCCGATCGATTTCCGTCGTTGTTGACCAATTTAGTTCAAATCACATATAGATTATGAATAAATTCCTTTATTCATAATGAACCCATACCACATAGTTGGCATAATTCTTTCGGAAATTCCAAAACTGAGTTTCATCAAACTTTTATATATTATAAACAATAGACTTTAACATGTGCATATAGGCTTTTTGCATGAAGAACTTGAATATATTAAAGGCTGCTGAGCTTGTACCATAGGCATGAGAACTTGTACCGTACCTTATGGAGTAGTAGCTTGAACTGTATACATCTTTAGCAAAAATTTAAAATATAGATCAAGATTTCTAGTTCTACACCTCAATTTCGCATCATGATCCTTACTTTTTTTTTTTTTTTTTTTAAATCGACTTTTTTTTTTTTTATATCGAAATTTATCTTTGTTGCAGATATAGCATCGCGACACCAATGGAGTTTATCGACTGCAAAGTTCCATACCCGAGCCTCTACATGATCAATAAGGATGAAGCAGATAAAACAAAATGAACTACTTTAACTGTGTATCAACCAGCAATTGGTAAATTGGCCTCAGAATACACCCTGTCTAAGGAGCCACACTCATCAAAAGTTTCATTGGAGGTTTTAAAGGATGTTAGTGTATTGTCTTCGGCCACACCTAAGCATCAGAAAGTGTGTCAGCCTAACGCACTTAACAGAGGTTCATCGTCCAGTTTATCGCACCCTATTCGTTCATCAACTTCATGGAGGTCTTCATGGTACTCTTCGGCACTGTCACTCGGTGAATTTTCTCATGTTTCAGGTTACTTGGAGTGGGTTGAAGATGTCTTTGCAAAGAGGAACAAGAATCTCCATCGAGCTGGGATACATGATGCAGTTTGGGCTTCTTTGTTTACTTATGACGTCGAAGAAAGCATCATCCGCACCTTCTGTGTTGGTCCCAAGTGGTCAGAAGAGGTTTAGAGGGGGGGGGGGGTGAATAAACCTCTTTAAAAATTTTCTTCAATTTTAACTTTAAAACTTTTACTCTTAACTGAACAGACTAAGCTGATCAGATTAGTTAGTTACAGTTCTGTTCGCGAACAAATCTTTGAACAGCCTTGTTGACCACTCGTCTGATTATTACTTAGCTGATTTTGCTAAAATCAGTTTTAATACTTAGAGTACTTGCAGCGGATTTTCAAAGTGTTTTTCACAAGTAATCTTAGTAGTTTGAAAAATGTTTCCCCAGTTTTATAAACTCCTTTAAATCCTTTTTCAAACAGTTAAGTTAATGTGTTTTATGCAAATAGAAAATATGCAAGTAAAAATGCAAACAAAAACACAAGCAATTTTTATAGTGGTTATATGGATTTGAATATCCTTTAGTCCACTCTTCCAAGTCACACATATCTTGGGTTATACTATAATCACTAAGTTTACAGTATACTCTGCTTGCGCCAATCAACAAATGAAACGGCCACAAGTGCGCAGTAAGAAATCACAAAGAAATCCTACTTCTCTGAAGTAATATCACTCACTTAGACGGATATCTACTTCTCACAACACTCTCGATTACAAAATCACTCAGAAGATGTATTTTTCTTGATTCTTCAACTCTGCTTTCGTCAACAAATGACTCGGCTGATGAGTGAGCTGTTCTTGAGACTTAAAGAATTTTGCTTCGAAAATTTCTCTCAGAAAGTGTGTTGCTTCTTCTTCTTCTTCGTCTCTTTCAGCTATTTATACTTGAGGATTGAAAAATGTCCGTTGAAGAGAGACAAGATTCAAATTCCTCGAGTACTGGTCCTTAAAATCCGCGAACGGCTCTTTTGCAGTCTGTCCGTACTGTGAATAGTACTATTCTGCAGGCAGCATTAAATGCACCCAGCTGATGCGAAGCATTTCTTCAATCATTTGTCTTTAATAACCTTGTACTTGTTGGGATTCGGTAAGATAAACAGCCCTAGGCACAGCGGAATATAAAATTTTTAGGACCTCTTACGGAATCTTGCCAGGATACTCTCTAGTTGTATATATATGAATAAATAAAATGATAGTATAAGTTTGTACGTTATACCTATCTCCTTGCAAATCCAAGTTGGCAGTCAGCAAAACGGACTCTGAAATTCTCCTCAGCAAAATCGACCCAAGCTCTGCAATAGCGCCCCACGTGTTGCGCCTCTACGGGTTGATACACCACAATTACACGAAAATAATAAATCTTGATCAGCTAGAACACAAGATATATTATGATCTAGGATATAGGAACGATTTTGGAACAAAGTCGAAAACGAAAAATTCTTCCAAAAGGAAAAGACAGGGTTCGGTCGACTTTTACTGGGAGAGGGGAGAGAGAATTTTTGCTCTTGCTCAAATTTTGCTTATTGAGTTGTGTGAAAAATAACTACAAGATAGCTACTTATAGTTATCTCCCTAACCTAGTCCTATTAGGACTAGGGCTCTTCTCTCCTACATGGGTCATGACCCTCTTTAATTGGAAGACCAAATCTTCTAATTAATTCATGGCCCAGTTAATTAATTTGACCAGGCTTTATTTAATCTCCCAATTAAATAGCCCAATTAATTAACTTAATCTCCCATTTAATTAAATCAGACTCTAAGCCCATTTAATTAAAATCCCTTCTAATTAATTAAATCCAACTTAATTAATTAATCCATAAATTAAATTCCAATTTAATTTATGATCCTGATCCAATTCCAATTGGATCCCAATTTGTTCCAATTGGGTCGACCCAGTCGACCCACCCATAATAATCGACCCAGTCGATTATTCACCCAGTCGACCCAGTCGGTCGTTCTTATTTCCTCGCTTTCGCTTCATGTGTATTGTGTATGCCCCCGTAGGTTCACCACATAATTGGCCGTGGGTTATAATTAAATATTATTTAATTATTCGAGTAAGATTTACTCTAAATCAATCGAACACTCTGTCGATTGATCATTCCAAAATTAGCACCCCTGCCAATTTGAGAATTCTCCCACACTCCACGGTCGATGTCCAGCCACAAGCCCATGGAGCCCAATCACTGGTGAATTAATTCAGTGAACCTTTTAACTCATTTACAATTTCCATATACGACATAATCTCTCCATCGATCAATCTCCCAGTCGAGACTTAAGGGTATGGTCTTTCATCGGTTTCCCTTTTCTTTTGTCTTGACCTTATGCATTCTGGTCTCGAAATAATTCTCTTTGACTTAACCTTTATGAGCTACTTACATAAAGCCGTCAGATACCTCGGCCGAGGATTTTACCAAAATTTATTTCTCACAGAAATCCATAGGAGAATTTCCCAACCTATCAAGTCGGGTCAATGGATCCTTTGTTGATGATATGAATCTGCATACGAGTTCCTCTATACCCAATATGAGTCCACAGAGACTTTCTGGCGATCTCCAGTCAGTCGGGACTCAAATCAAAGCATAGACGTTCTCGCACCAGATAAACCCTATCATCTCAAGTAGTTAGGGATCGTTCCTCGTATACTATCGTAAATTGGAATAACTTCAACCCCGATATGCGACTACCGCTTTCATGGTGAGTTATTTCCTAATTGGGGTATTCAGTGCGCTTGCCATCCCAGCAAGCCACCCACTTATGTGTATCGACTATCCCAGTCACGCTCGTGGACCCCAGCGTTCTCCAGTTCATCGGAGTATACACAATAGTGAGAGTCTAACCGAATCCAATGATGTCCTATCTCTATTGGATTCTACGACTCTTGAATATATTCTAGATCACGGCCTTGGAGATCAGTCCACGGGTTGTCCCATAGCCCTGTGATCTAAGGACTTCTATCCTTATGCGTAGATAATTATTACATAAGATAAAGATGACCATATAATAAAATGCATTTATTAATCCAATTGAATGGTCCTTTCAATTAAATGCAGCCAAATAGTTGGCTTGCAGGACACTATTCTATCAGTACTTCAGCATTTATTACTCCAAGGGGCATTTATTACCGTTGGGAATACTTCATGATCTTCTTCACTTGGCTGACGAAAGTACACGTCTGATGGCGAACTCGTCTGATCTCAAACTTGAACAAATCTGATTTGAGTCGGCTGATCTTCATCAGTCTGATAGCTTTACTTCAGCAGATCAGAAGTCTTGGACCTTGAAATTTTTGACTATTCTGATGTCTTCTTTACTTAGTCAAAATTCCTTTAAAGGGATCATCAGCTAAGTTACTCCATACTTAGCCAATCTTGAAGTTTTGGAATCCTTCAAAACCTCCCTTCTAAATTTGTCTTCAGTGCCTTCATCTTCATCCTTATCCAACAATTTCCCCCTTTTTGATGATGACAAAACTTCAGCTAAGTACCTGTTAAATACCTAAGCTAAAGAATGTAATCCTCAAAATTTTCTAAGATAGAAAAAGTTTATTGGATTGAACTTGACTTTTCATTAATATTGAAAAAGAATTACAAGGTACAAGTTCATCAGATGAGATTTCTAAAGAATAGATAGAAGTGAACTGATTACAATGAATTTATAATTTCTAACTATCAGCTTCTTCATCTGATCCTTCAAGCACTTCTTCATACTCATAAGATGACTCTTCGTCATCTTCTTCATCATCAGCTTCTTCTTCCAAGATTGCTTTGGCAGCTTCCATCTTTTCTTTGAGTTAGTGTTCTTTGATCAGCTCCATTGCTTTCTTGGCAGATTCAGTCTCCTTGTACTTGGTAGTTTCTTTTTCAATCTTTTCTTCTTCTTCTACCTTTCCAAGTTTTTCATTCTTGTCAGCAGTGTCTTCAGTTTCCTTGGCTTCAATAGTTGCAGCAGCAGTTTCCTTAGCTGTTTCTTCCCTTTTATCTTCCCCCTTTTTGTCATCATCAGTTTTGATGACATTAGAAGGTGCAACAGTAGGGTTGAGGGCAACTGTTGGAATCTTCACTCCAGCACAAAGAGCTTTCAAATTCTGATTGACAACATCATGACTGGCTGTAAGATGATGAATATCAGTGATGATGATGTCAGTCTTGTCATTGAAGTAGTCAATATTCAGGTTTACAGTTGCAATTTCATCTTGGACTGCCTGTACGACATTTCCCATTTCATGCAACATTCCTAAATTGACTGCCTTCTCCTCTTCACTGACTTTGATGAAGGTTGCAGTCAGATCAGCGATCTTGTGTTCAGCTCTTGTAAGTGCAGCATGAAGATGATTAACATCACTCTTCACATCCTCCACATTTCTGTTCATTTCATTTAAGCTGTTCACTAACTGCAAGGAATGATCTTGAGGAATAGGAATACTTGTGATTTCAGTCTTGATGATCTTTTTTGTAGACTGTTGCACAGTTTCCAGCTGAAGTTTATTTGACTCTGTCAATTCTTCCGTAAGCTCAGTCTTCAGCTCCTCCTTGACCTTCAATAGCTGTTGCTTGTGCTTGTCTTCCAGTTCCTTTAGTTGGTTTTCCATCAGCATCTGGATTGCTTCCATCAGTGATGAATGTTGATCAGCTGATGAAGCAGAAGCATCAGCATCAGCCTCCTTCTCTTCAGTCGCCTGTTGAACAGGGACTTCTTCCATGTCCGTCATCTGATGATCTTCAGATGTCTTAGCTTGCCATTCAATAGCTAAGGACTTGTCAGCATTTTTGTGCTCATCAGTAACATCATCGTAGAACAGATTAGTGATGGTTCCATCATCATTGAAGCATGTTGTCTGTCTAATCTGCCGTACAATAATCCAAGGGTTGACAAAAGCATTGTTTCCCTTAGGGACTTCATAGTACTGTTGTACTTCCTTGCCAAAAATGATTTGCTGGATACTTGGCAGCAGTGGCAAGTCACTTGAACAACCTTGCTGATACTTTGACTTTTTAGCCCATCTCTTCAGGGCAGCCATGACAGCAAATTTAATTGCCCTTTCTGCAGCATCTTCAGACTTTTTCTTCTTATCAGGCAAGGTGCTTTTAATCTTCTTGGCCTCCTCCAATGCAAAGCCTTTTGCATAACTATGCATGACATCTCTTACATAGCTGGGATCAAGGGCCTTTTGAATGGAGTTTGTTTTCAGCCAGGTCAGAACCCAACGTTCTTCATCAGCTAACTCCTTCATGTTTTGAAGTTCTGTTATTGACTTATTCAACCTGTTGTCTCTCCAACTGATATACCTTGGTTTCTCCTGGTTGAACAGAGTCTTCAACATAAGCTTCTGATCATAGTATGCCAGAGACTTCTCAAACTTCTTGAAAAGCTCCTTATCAGCATACACTATCTCAAAGGCTTTTCTGACTTCAAACTTGTCCTTTGACTTGACTTTGGGGGCAGGCAGTAATATCCTTTTCTTGTCTTCTTCATCCTTGCTTTCCCCAATCTTGATGCCACCTCCATGGATAGGTCCATAGGCATCAACTTTGCTCAATTCAATCACCATAGCCAGTTCAGCATCTTCAGCAGCTTTTCTTTCTGCCTCAGACATGTGCCTCCTGGCTTCATCCTTAGCTTCTTGAGCTTTGCTTAGCTCAAGTGCTTTCTTTTCCTCAGCTTCATCCAGCTTCCTCTGTTCAGCCTCCTCCCTTGCCTTCTTGTCAGCTTTGGAAACTTTCTTTTTCCTTAGCACTATTTTTCTTTTGCCTTTATCAGCAGTGGCTGGTCCAGCAGATGATATAGGATCAGCAGCTATAGGATTGATGATTTGGACGTCTGGATCTTCTTGAGGTTGAGCAACCTCAGCTGTTGGTGTGACTTGACTTGGCTGTTGCTCATCAGCTTTGTCAGTCTCAACAGTCTCAACTGTTTCATCAGGCCTTTCAGCAGCTTCAGGGTCTTCCCTAGCTACATTTTCCAGTTCGGTAGGTTTTTCAATAAAGGTCATCTGCTTTCTAGCAGACTTCTTTGTTCTTCCCTCCCGATAAGTAGTTGTAGCTGTATCTCTCTGTTGGCTTCTAGTTCTTTGAGAGATACCTTCAGCAGGTCTTTCTGCTGATGGAGTTCTTGATGGTGATGCAGGGGATCCAGTCCTTACATCAGCAATTATGTTATCAATAATTTTAGTGGCTTCAGCAGCAGAAGTCACTTTCTCCACCTTCTTAGGAATCTTTTCCTTCGGCTTATCAGCAGCCTTCTTCTTTCTGGACTCAACAGCTAAATCAGCAGTCTTGACCAGTTTCCTTTGCCTTTTGGCAGGAACCTCTTTTGGTTCCTCATCAGCTTCTTCAGGCTCATCAGCCTTCCTCTTTTGAACAGCCAGGTATTTGTTCATGGCCTTGGATTTGTGAATTTCCTTGCCATTTGCCATAGTGCATCCCAGATGAGACAATAGGTAGCTGAGAGTTATCCTGTGGTTTGTGTGAGGTTCTTTTCCTTTCTTTACTTCAAGGAACTCAGCAAAGATGTACCAGATGATCATGGACCAGTTGACTTCCAATCCATAATAAATGGCAGCCATGATGCTGAATCTCTTCATTGTAACAGCATCAAGGGAAAAGGTGCAGTTTTCCATCAGTTTAGCCACGATATCAGCCATCCGCTGATACTCGTCCTTCAGCTGTCTCTTCCTGATATTCCCAGACAGTATCTCCCCTTCCTTGGCGCATATCGCCCAAAACTCTTGGTGTTTTGCTTCAGTTAACACAGTGACATCATGACGTCCACTGTTACGAAGCCCAAACTGTTCGTGGAGGACGGCAGGAGTGATGACAACAGATTTGTCACCAACTGTAGCAGTAATTTCCAACTTCTCGAAATTAACCTTGGCCGTACTGTAGTATTCCATAACCTGGTCAGTCCAGATTACTCCTTCATGATACTCCAAAAAGTTCACCAAAGTTGCAGATTTGAACTTCTCCAGAAGCTCCTTCATCAGTTGTGTGCCAGTTTGGTAGTAGGAATCATATACTAGGTACATGCCTTCAGTAGCCATTGTAGATCTGTGGAAATTAGAGAGAAAAACGAAGAGATTTTGCAGGAAAATTGCTTAATTTTCACAAGTACTTTTGAAAATTTAGGGTGCGTAAAGAACGACTCGACTGATCAGATGTGAATTTATAGAGTTGGGGGTATGTCGGTTTCCGTGATATCCGCCAACCGTTAGATCCATTTTTCTGTCAGTGATGATCGTGATGCTTCAGTTACGACCTTTCAAATTCAAAAGATATTTTAATGAAGAGCGGGAATATGTACCGCCCGACATTTTCTTATAAAAGCGTGTTTTGAATAAAACGTTTTGAATAGCTCGCTTTTATTTAAGTTATCAGATGAGCATATAAAACACTTATCTGATGGACTACTGTCCTGATGACAATGATGTTATCAGAGAATGCCAATAGCTGATAACCTTCCTCAGCTGTTTGTCAATCCAGCCAGATAAAATACTTTTGTTCTTCGATAGTTGAGTCTTCTGTTGAAAACATAGCTTCAACTAACTGTCATTAACAAATTTCATCTTTAATTCAGAAGTACCGCTAGTCTTACACGTTCCCCCTGAGTTTAAGAATTCATAAGTTAACTAGTATGTTGAAAGTTGCTCCTTGAAGATAAGTATGATGAGTAAGCTGTTGAACTCTAGTCTTCTGATGAGTTCCCCCTCAGCTTATGCATCTAATTTTAATAATCCCAGTTCAGCTCTTAGAGTTGAAAACCTTGTCTCACTTAGAGGTTTTGTGAAGATGTCAGCAATCTGATTTTCAGTAAACACATATTCTATCATGACATTTCCTTTCTCCACATGATCTCTAATAAAATGATGTTTGATCTCAATATGTTTAGTCCTTGAATGACTTGTAGTATTCTGAGTAAGACTGATTGCACTTGTATTGTCACAGTAGATTGGTATTCCACTGATTTTGATATTGTAGTCTTCAAGTTGATGCTTCAACCATAAGATTTGTGCACAGCAAGCTCCAGCAGCTATATATTCAGCTTCAGCAGTAGATATAGAAACTGAAGTCTGTTTCTTACTCATCCATGAGATCAGACGACTACCTAAGAATTGACAGGCACCTGTTGTGCTTTTTATGTCAATCTTGCAGCCTGCAAGGTCAGAATCTGAATATCCAATAAGCTCAAATCCAGACTCTCTAGGGTACCACAATCCCAATTCTTGAGTGCCCTTAATATATTTCAATATTCTCTTGGCAGCTAAGAGATGAGATTCTTTGGGATTTGATTGGAATCTTGCACAGACCCCAACAGAGTACATGATATCAGGTCTGCTGGCTGTTAGATATAACAGTGACCCAATGATGCCTCTGTATTTGGTTATGTCTACTGATTTGCCATCTTCATCTTTATCCAAACGAAGACTTGTAGACATTGGAATTGTAGCAGTAGAGCTAGTTTCCATACCAAATTTCTTAAACAGATCCTTTGTGTATTTTTCTTGGCTGATGAAAATTCCATCAGGCAACTGTCTAACTTGCAAACCAAGAAAATAGTTAAGTTCTCCCATCATGCTCATTTCAAACTTGTTCTGCATCAGCTTTGAGAACTTATCACACATCTGTTGATTAGTTGAACCAAAAATAATATCGTCCACATAAATTTGCACAAGCAAAATATGTTCTTCCCATTCAATAGTGAACAAGGTCTTGTCAACTTTACCTTTGCGAAATCCTTTAATTAAAAGAAAGTCAGATAAAGTATCATACCATGCTCTTGGAGCCTGTTTCAGTCCATAAAGAGCTTTCTTCAGACGATATACTTTGTCCTCTTCTTGATAAGCTTCAAATCCAGAAGGTTGTTCAACGTAAACTTCTTCTTGCAATTCTCCATTGAGAAAAGCTGATTTCACATCCATCTGATAGACTGTGAAATTCTTGTGAGCAGCGTAGGCAAGAAAGAGTCTGATTGCCTCTAGTCTTGCTACAGGTGCAAATGTTTCATCAAAGTCAATGCCTTCTTCTTGGCAGTAACCTTTGGCCACTAATCTCGCTTTGTTTCTGGTGACTTCACCATCTTCATTCATTTTATTCCTGAATACCCACTTAGTGCCAATGACTCTTTGATGACTTGGTCTAGGAACTAAGTACCAGACTTCATTCCTTTCAAATTGATTTAGCTCCTCCTGCATGGCTTCAATCCAGTTGGAGTCACTAAGAGCTTCTTCAATCTGTTTAGGCTCAATTTGAGATAGAAAACTAGCAAACATAGCATCTTGTGCAGCAGCTCTTCTTGTTTTCACTCTGTCTAATGGATCACCAATCACTAACTCTGGTGGGTGATTTCTGAGCCATCTTAGATCAGGTTGCAAATCATAATGTTGTCCTTTGTCTTGATCTTGCCACACTACTGTTGGAGATACAGTAGTAGTCTGTTGAACACTTGCAGTCTGTTGAACAGTCTCTGGTCTATCAGCTGTTTGCAACTCGTCTGTTAGACAATCAGCTCTGTGATTTTGAACAGCACTTGAGTTATCAGCTGAGTTGAGATCAGGTAGTATGATGGGTATATATTCTTCATTCTTTCCAACATTCATCTTCTGTAAATCAGTAGACAGATCTTGATTAACATTTTGATTCTTTTCAGAAGATTGACTTGGCTCATCAAATACTACATGAATGGATTCTTCTATTAGTAATGTTCTTTTATTGAAAACTCTATAAGCCTTACTAACAGATGAGTATCCTACAAAGACAGCTTCATCAGCCTTTTCTGCAAATGCAGTAAGGTGATTTTTACCATTATTTAAAACATAGCATTTACAACCAAATATCTTAAAGTAATGAATGTTTGGCTTCCTATTGTTCCAAACTTCATATGGAGTCTTGTTTTGGTGCTTGTTGATCATGCATTTGTTTTGGGTAAAACATGTTGTATTTGTTGCTTCTGCCCAAAATATTTGTGGCAGCTTAGCTTCAGCTAGCATGGTTCTGACAGCTTCCTTCAGTGTTCTGTTTCTCCTTTCAGCAACACCATTCTGTTGAGGGGTTCTAGCAGCAGAGTACTCATGATGTATTCCTTTGATGTTACAGTACTCTTCAACAGTAGAGTTTGTGAACTCTGTCCCTCTATCTGATCTGATCTTCAATATTTTGATACTCTTCTCATTTTGGATCAGTTCCATCAGATTTGTAAGATGTTCCTTGGTTTCACTTTTCTTCTTCATGAAAATCACCCAAGTATATCTTGAATAATCATCCACAACAGCTAGGCAGTATTTCTTTCCACCATTGCTGACTGGATCAATGGGTCCAAATAAGTCCATGTGTAGCAGCTCCAATATTCTTCCAGAAGATTGATGCTTCTTGCTTTTGAACGATGACTTGATTTGTTTACCCTTCTGACAGGCGTCACAAAGCTTATCTTTGCTCATGACTGTTTTAGTAATCCCTTCTACCAAATCATTCTTGATTAATCTGTTGATGGTCTTAAAGTTTAAATGATTTATTCTCTTGTGCCATAGCCAACTAACTTCACTTGGTGCGGATGCAACCAAACAAACGTTTGAATTTTTGTCAGCAGAATTCCAGTCAACTATGTAGATATTTCCTTGTCGTCTTCCAGATAAAATTACCTTCTTTGTACCAATCTGTTCAACATAGCACTTATCTGTTGAGAAGATGACTGAATATCCTTTGTCACAAAATTGACTTATGCTCAGCAGATTATATTTGAGGCCTTTGACATATGAGACGTCAGATATCTCTATGTTCCCTCTGATTAATTTTCCTTTAGCTTTAATCTTGCCTTCTTTGCTGTCTCCAAATGTAACACTTGGACCATCCACAGCAACTGCATCTGTCAGCTCATGTATGTTTCCACACATGTGTCTTGAACATCCACTGTCCAAGTACCAAATCTTCTCTACTTTACTCCTACTCCTAATTTAGGAGGCGGCAACTCTGACGGGTTAAACGTTCTTGATTGGGTGCAGTTCTGGTTCAAAGGTTCTATCAGATATCGAGAACCATACCCACGATCATGTAGGAAAGGAGGGGCAAAGCCTCGACTTTCTTATAATCCTTCAGGGGAGATTCCCGCTTCTTCGACTCGTGATCGGACAATAGAAGAAAATATCCCTTTCGATACTCTCGGGATTGCTGATCTTGATAGAGAAGAGACTTACACAGCTGCTTTATTGGTGTGTTGGATATGCAGGTTTCTTGTTCCAAGTAAAAATGTTAATCACATACGACCTAGCGTCTTCAAGGTTGCAAGCATGATGGCTTCTGGCGAAAAGTTTTGCTTAGCCATTCCTGTATTGGCGAGCATATATCGAGGGTTAAGAGGACTGACTTCATCTACTAATTTGAAAGAATGCGACGCCATTTTTCCGATCCACTACGTATACGGCTGGCTTGGTAGCTATCTTAAGACACATTTTGACAACACTGAGACTGCGCGAAAGGCTAATTCCATGAGAGCGAAGATGGTTAAGTTCGCAGGGGAGAAAATGGCGCGAAAATATAGTGCAGTGGAGGCTCAAGATATCTTTGGATTGATCGAACCAAGTCGCATGGCGCCTTTCCCGATGTGCAAAGAAAAAATGCAGATTTTCTTCGATAATGGAAATTTTTCTGAGGTCGATAGGGACCTATTCACCAGTCTTCGATCGTGCTACCTCGTCTTGCGACTCGACAAGCACTATGTAGTTGAGTCCTATAATCCAACCAGATTTGGGAGACAATTCGGATTTTGTCAGGATCTTCCACAAGGATTGAGAACGGAGAGGGATCCTCAAACTTTGGAAGCGGCCATGCAACTTTGGGAGTTCTCGACTCGCGTTTACACTGGAGCCAAACTAACTTTCCCTCGTTCAATTGAGCAATTGGCCACGCATGAGTATTTTCAATGGTGGTCGAGTAATTACCGCAATCCTTTCAAAGATTCCCCTAAGGTTGTTTTGAAACTTTCTAACGGTGCATGCGATTCTTCGAAAGAATCAAAGAAGAAAGCCATTGATTCTTCTAGCATGCAAAAGGAACACACTTCTGCTTCTAACTTAGTACCCAATGGTACTTCGAAACCTGAGGTTC
This sequence comes from Penstemon barbatus, assembly GCA_003313485.2. Classification (NCBI taxonomy): domain Eukaryota; kingdom Viridiplantae; phylum Streptophyta; class Magnoliopsida; order Lamiales; family Plantaginaceae; genus Penstemon; species Penstemon barbatus. Next base: position 23,209,204 of record CM064884.1, on the reverse strand, counting down.
AAGCAACGAAACTTAAAAGAACCGTGGTTGAATCTTCGACTTCTGAAAGTGACTCGCATCGTGATCATCATTGGAAACGTAGCAAAACGATCCAGGTTTTTGATTTAGATTCCATTAGCTTTGATTTTGACACATTCTTTGAGGATTGTCCGAGTTCAGACATGAACTTCGAAGATATAGCTCGACGCGTAACAATTTGATTCATGCATTAAAATTCCATTTTATTTTTTTCTTTCTACACATGTCAATTTTAAATTCGTCTAAATATTTCCTTTTAATCTATGTAGCTTGCTGATATCGAAAATCCAAGGAACCAAGAAGTGTCCTCAAAAGGCAAAGATGTTGAGGCGCCAAATGATAGTACCCACTCAAGTTCTTCAATGACTAAGGAAATCGACGACGATTCTGATCGTCTCCCACTTACTCAAGTTTTGGCCTCACATAAAGGGAAAGCAACAAGTTCTAAAATTCCTTTGCACTTGCCATCCTTTAGCAAACATGGAGTTCAACAAGCAGACTTGACTTCTTCAAAGACGGAAAATGTGGTAATAGCTTTTGAGCCACCAGTTCGGACATCACCATCTTCGATTTCTACATTTCGATGCGATGAAGTAGTGACACGTAGCAAAGGCAAAATGGTCGAAATGATGTGGGATGACCTCTTTAAGCAACTTTCGACTACATCATTTGATGGGTTACATTTTATCAAAGAAGAAGTGAATGGCATTCTCCAAGCCATGAGTCAACATGGAGGCATTGACGTGACGAGTTTACATGAGAGGGTGAATGATTTTCTTGGGAATGCTAATCAATACGTCAAGGAGACTCAGTTATTATCCCAGAAAATGAAGAAGGAGTTGTTTGACCAACAAATTTCTGGTGCTAATCAACGTCTCCAAGATATGCGAGTGCGAGAGAATCAACACGCCATTCATGCTCGAGATCTTGAAGTGAAGCTTACTGAGTTGGGGGAGAAAGAAGATAACTTGAAGAAACAACTTGAAGAAATAGCGAACCAAAAGGAAGAGATAGGCTTGTCGCTCCAAGAAGACGAGAAACAACTGCTTGATACCCAATCTGCCATCTCTAAAATAGAAAATGAGGTTTCGATTCTTGAAAGCAATCCTCCTTTATCTGAGGATGATCTTGTGCGTCAAGCGAACCTGAAGAAGGAGCTAGAAACCAACCTTCAAGATTTGAAGAATTTCAAGCTTTTTCCTTGATTTAGATTTAGTTGTTTCATTTTCTTTGTCTCTAAGTAGGAACTTGCACCTTTTCCTTTCTTTTGTATTGGACTCTTAGATATGAAGACTATAAAGTTGATTCTTTTCTTTTTCCATCTTCATTTCATTTCATTCTTTGTTGAAATTCATTTTCCATGGTTGCACTTGATCAAATCCAACTTGCATTCTTTAATTTAACACTTAAGAATTTAATCTAAGTATTAAATAAAGAGATTTGATGTAACTGCAAAATAAATCTTGAAGACTTTGTTTCGTGAGAGCTGGTGCTCCTAGTGGTTTTCTTCGATAATCAAACTCATTTTTTTTTTTTACGTGACTGAACTCAGAATTAGCTTCCAAGCTGCCTACGTATCTCATAAAGAGAATCAAGTCATAACGTAGTTCAAAACAACTTTGATTAATAAGGTAGGGAGGGCCGTTCACAGTTTATACTCATGCGGGCCAGGAGTATCCGTTTCTTAACCACCTCGGACTAGGTGGGGATTTAAAATTTAACCACATAAATACCATTAGTGGAGTAAATTAACATTTTAGCCACATGAATTACTATTGGTGGAGTAAGTTAGCAGTTTAACCACTTGCACTACCATAGGTGGGTACCTTTCACAGTTTATACTCGTGCGGGTCAGGAGTAACATGCAGTTTAGGCTCGTGCGTCATGGAGCATGGTCTTTTTGTAGACTTAGGCGTAGTATTGCTTTAGAAATTTGCCGTTGATAGGTCCGATATGAAGGCCATCTTCAGCAACCAAGTTATATGCACCACTTGTATAAACTTCTTTGACGACATAAGGGCCATCCCATTTTGATTTGAACTTATCGCCCATACGACGTTTCATATTAATTGGTCTTCTAACAGCAAGCACTAAATCTCCAATTTGGAAGGACCGGGGTCGCACCCTTTTGTTGAAAGCTCGAGTAATGCGAGCTTGGTAGCATTCAAGGCGTTGTTGGGCTTCCAACATTTTCTCATCAAGTGCCTCGAGTTCTTCATCCTTTGGAGACATGCGAATTTGGTTGTACCCAGAAGAGCCATCCATGAACGATAAAGCTTCGTGACCAGTTGTTGCATCAATCATTAACTCCGCAATAGGCAGTGGAAAGTCATCTTTAGGACATGCGTCATTGAGATCTCTGAAATCCACGCAAACACGGATTTGCCCATTTTTCTTTGGTACAGGGACAATGCTTGAAACCCAAGTAGGATACTTTACTTCTCTGATGAAGCCCGCTTCGATCAACTTGTTTACTTCTGCCTCAAGCAGGGGAATCAATTCAGGACGATACCGACGTTGTGCTTGTTTGACGGGTCGAACCCCTCGTTTCACAGATAGGTGATGTACTGCAATTTTTGGGTATAAACCAGGCATTTCCTTGTATGTCCAGGCAAAAACATCTTTGTATTCTTTTAGGAGACTTACATAGGCCAATTCATCCTCTTGAGTTAGTGAGGCACTTATGAAGGTTGGTCGCGGACTGTCGTCGTCACCAAGATTAACCTCTTTTAGGTTGTCAACAGTAGTTTTTACTCCTTCATCCATCTCAGGAGGAGCATCGTTGGCATCTTCTTCAAAAAGTTCATCACTGCCAATAGTGACATGATGTGAAGAGCATGTTTCATCATTCTCTTCGAGTAGTCCTTATCACTAAAAGATGCATGATATGAAGAGTCTACGCTTTCTCTATCTTCCTCATTATGATTGGATCGTGTGTATATGATGGTCTGCCACTTAGCTTTCATCGTACCATCATACGAGATAATCACGTCTTCACATCTTTTCATTTGAGAGGGTATGATGCTGTGAAGCTTTTTGAGGCTCATATCTTTAGTAGACATTTTTCTTTTCCTCCAACGCCTTGCGGTTTGCTCTCGCTGCTTTGGTCCCAATCTGCTGAATATCGAGCTTCTACTGTTGAAGTTATTCCCCAATCTATTGAATACTGAGCTTCTATTGTTGGAGTCAGTCCCCAGTCTATTGAATATTGAGCTTCTATTGTTGTTCGACATAATTCCCAACCTGTCGAATACCGAGCCTTTACGTTTCGACGTTTCAAATTGATTAATCACAACTGGCTCAAGAGTCGTAGAGTACGCTTCATCACCAAAACTAATATGATGGTTACTTGCTCTCTTTATCGGGATACGAACAGGCGTAGGCAGAACATAACCAAGTCCAGTTAATGAGTTAGGCACAACATGTCCCATGTGTTTCAACATCCTTTGAGTATCATTAAGACCATGCTCTTCCTCAATGTTAGTTTCCGATGCAAGTTTGCCGAGAGATCCAAATCCAGTAGGGTCGTATGCAGCTTTAACCATAAGCTTGTAGGCGTTGGGACCAAAAGCCCCATGTGATTGTTTGGTAGGAAGCGTACCATGCTCTATTTTATTCCCCTCGATTGGGCGAACGAATCCTTCTAATGGAGGTTGAGTTGATCTCAGTAGATCAACTTTTGTGATGGGAAGTGTACAATTGTTCAAAGCTCCTCACTTAACCAAAGGCGATTGTCCTTCTTTTCTTTTTGATTTTGGTACATAACACAACATCATTTTGGGTCGTCGCTGAGCTTTAGTAGAATTAACTTGACTCCCATTGTTTTCTTCAAGAGGTTGAATCTTTTGTCCTTGTGTATCTTTGGTAGAGTCACTTTGTCTTTCGACCATGCCTTCCTGTGGTGGAATTTTCTCCATTTCTTCTGCATTCTCCAGACGGGGTATACTACCAAGCGGATTTGAAGTGTCACTATTCTTCACCTTGTTCATGTTTTCACGGTTGAAGTAGAACTTGGCATCAGCAAAATATGATTCTGCCTCGGTGAAAGGTTTATCATCAGCCATTACTTTCTTCACAACTCCTTGGCGACAATATTTGAAACATTGATGCAACGTAGATGGTATCACTCCATTCTCGTGAAGCCAAGGTCGTCCTAACAACATATTGTAAGTTGTCTTTGCATCAATTACGTGAAAAAGCGCACTTGAAGACATGTCGTCGATTAACAAATCAAGTCTTATCACTCCAACGGCTCTTTGTCCTCCTTGATTGAATCCTTGAATCATTAAACGACTATGCGTGAGTTCGTCCATGGCAATGCCAAGTTGTTTCACCACATGTAAAGGTAAAATATTGACTGCTGACCCTCCATCCAACATCATGCGATTGAGCTTCCTTTCACGTACTTAACCCGCTACGAACAAAGGACGATTGTGTGGTTTAGAACCCAAAAGTAGATCTTCGTCGGTGAAAGGAATAGATGCTATGTAGCTTCTCACGATGTCTTCAACTTTCTCATCTTTTAGATCTTCTTTTGATGAGATACGTGGGTTTCCAATGTCGCTCTCATCCTCCTTGCTAGTTGCATTATATGTCGAGGAAGTGGGGAATGAACCACGATCAAGGAACCATTTGGGGACGAAATCTAACAACGTTATGGGAGGATAATAACTTTGTTTCACTGGAGATGATGTTCTAACATGGATGACATTTGGTTTTCTTTTCATTTTTCTTCCACTCTTTTCTTTCAAAACTAGATCTTGCAGAAATTGTTGGCCAGATTGTTTCGTAGACGAGTAACGTTTCTTTCGACGAGTGACAGCTATCCAGCCCACATCGTCGGGGTCAATTTCTTCTTGTTTCTCTATGACTTCATCCCTACAAACGAGCGTTTGTTGAATGGCAGAATCAGATGCCATGCACTTTGAGTTCACCTTGAACTCGGTTGGATCAAAACTTCCAAACTTTATATAAAATGACGAATGATGATCCATCGCAGACTTCTTAACAGAGTCTCTAGGGGCCACATGCAAAACCTCAGTCGTGGTTTGATTGGCAGTCATCTTGTCTTCTTCGAGTAAGATCTTTCCTTGACGAGCCAATTCCATAATTTTGTCTTTCAAGACAAAACATTTTTCGATGGGATGTCCAATTAGACGATGATATTTGCAATAGTTGGGATCATTGCTTCGCCCAGCTTTTTCTGGTCGCTTCATCTCATGTAATTCGATGAGTTCAGCTTCAAGTAAATCTTCGAGCATTGCTTCAACATCAGAATCAAGGAACGGGTATTCCTTCGCTTGCATATCTTTCAACGTCAGCTTTTTCTGAAGTACTCCTTGAGAAGAGTTGCCCTTAGCTTCTTCTCTTTTCTTTGGGTTGGACGACAACTTCATTGGAGCGGTGTTGATTGTCATAGATTCTTTGTTATCATTTCCAGACAAAGGTTTGCCAGCTCTCTTGATATTTTGCCTATCCTTGGGATTTTTTGAATCTTGAATGGGTAAGAAGTTTTGATCTCCCCTTGAAGCAAGACTAAGTTCCATGTCGTGCGCACGCGTAGCTAACTCTTCGAATGTTCTAGGCTTTATGCCTTGAAGAATATAACGCAAGCCCCAGTGCATCCCTTGGATGCACATTTCTATGGCAGAAGTTTCGCACAAACGATCCTTGCAGTTTAAGCTTAGATTTCTCCATCGATTGATATAATCGATGACCTTTTCTTCTTTCCATTGATGAGTGCTTGTGAGCTCGATCATGCTTACGATTCTTCTTGTGCTATAAAATCGATTGAGGAATTCTTGTTCAAGGTGTTCCCAACTATCAATGCTTCCAGGCTCCAAGTCGGTGTACCAGTCAAAAGCATTCCCTTGAAGCGAGCGGACAAATTGTTTCACGAGGAGATCTCCAGTAGTTCCAGCATTATTACAAGTTTCTATGAAGTGAGCGACATGTTGCTTTGGATTCCCTTTCCCATCGAATTGTTGGAACTTTGGCGGTTGATATCCAGTGGGCATCTTCATTGTGTCGATGCGACGAGTGTAGGGCTTCACGTAAGTAAGTGAAGATTTTGAACCTCCTTCCAATTTGCACTTGATGGTTCCAGTGATGAAGTCTTCCAGTCGATCCACAGGAATCATGCCATCGGGTGAGACTTGAAGACCCTTAGTCTTCTCAGTCGAATGTCGTCCTAAGAAGATGTCGTCCTCCTCAGAATCCTCGAGTTGGTCCTCGTTCACTTTTGAGTATCGTTTTGTTGATATCTCATCTTCTTGGGGATCCATATGTCGTTTTCCCATCGAGTGATTTGTCTTGGCAAAGAGTCCTTGGTTGAGAAGTCTCTCAATCTTCGCGTCTTGCTCTTGCGCACGCTTGTTGAGCCCTTCTATGGCCTTTGTTAGAGCCATGAGTTGTTCTTCCATAGTCGTAGCGTTTGTTGTCATAACAGGAGCTCCAGTCGAATAGTGAGAAATGGGTGAAGACCCACCGCTTTGAGAATCATCATGCGCCTTCTTTTCGATGAGCATGGTTCTTGGGTCATTCATCAAATCAGTCATAGTTCGGTACTTTGTAGGACGAACCATCTTTTGAAGAGAAGAGATGAGAGGTAGAGAGGTCCCACTGGGCGTGCCAAAAATTTGTTTACAACAAATTTTAAAGTCTGCAAAAAGCTTAAATAGACAATAAAATAAGAAGCAACAAATAATATTTATTTAAAATTTGAAAGTGGTTACAAATCTCTATGTATGAGTCCTCTGATTCTTCTCTTCGTTGAACGTATGGATTCAAGCGCACTCGGCTTGTTCTTGAATCGTGTGATGCGACTTTCTCCAAGATTTGCGGATGGAGTCACGGATTTGAAGTGTTTTCAGACCTTCAAAGCTTGAGGAGAATATGTATGTGAATTTGTAGGTAGATATGTATATATGTGTTTCTGTATATCTTCAAATGAATTCACAAGACCTCTTCATATAGATTTTGAAGAGAGTCCTTCATAGCAGCTTGGTGACGTGTCATGATTTGATTGGCCCTCACTTCCTTGGAATGAAAGACTTCATTTGATTGGCCAAAACACATCACTTTGACATGTGGCATATTTTAATTGGCCACTTAATTATATGACTTTAAATCTATCATTTTGAAACATGGCTTGATATAATTGGCCAATAAATAAATATTAGAAATCAATTAATATCATTATTTAAATTCGGAATTTAATATAATAAAATCCCAAAAATAGAAAATTAATTGATTACTAATAAATTATTTATAAGTGTCATTATTTAATTTTGGCATAAATTTCATATATCTACAAGGCTACTTAATTATATACTTATTAAGTCACATGTTAAATTAATAATGTGAGGAATCATATTGCACAAAATTTGCATTAGTTTAGATCTAAGAACAAAGGATTCTAAATAACTACATTTTCAAGCATCACATGACACCACTATGAGTTTTACTTAAATCCCTCATTCAATAACCTTTCACCATTTCTCCTATAGTTCATTAATATTTCAAGATCATAATATATATGCAATATTATTATTTCTCAAAGTCCCAAATTTTTTTAATAAGAGTTTAACTTAAAGTTATCAACTCACGCACTTCAATAAGTACAGTCACGTATTTCAATAAGTACAGTGGCTACGTGGTGACTTATCAAACTAGTTTGACATAATTTTAATTCACCAAAAGTAATAGTGCAAAATAACTTAATGTTCAATGCCCCAAATAATTTACACTGAAATTTTTATCCGCAAAATAATGTTCTATTTTTGCAACCCCACATTTCTCCATTATCAAACAATCAATTCTCATTTATATTTTATTCTTCTTTGAAAATGAGGTTACTTACTAGACATTTAAGACGAAAAAGTAACCCCCACATTTTAAAATGTATGCATCACTTTTAATTTTGTTATTTTATATATATTCATAGGGCTACACTTATTAGTATGCGATGCCCTTGGGCTAGAAGTCATTTAAATTCTACCATAAAATAAGTCAAGTACTAATAATAATTAATTTAAATATAATTACTTATAACTCCCAACTCCCATATAAAGGATTTATAAGTCAATACTATGCTAGCTTGCATACAATTATTTATGGTTCATCATGAATTAATTCATATATTTTTAACTATATGGGCCATATATAGTTATTGTATGCAATTAATTATCTCTCAGAAATGCAATATACATTCATTCATATATATATATATATATATATATATATATATATATATATATATATATATATATATCAAAATGAGTATGTTTTCATACCCGATGTAGTAGTTTAATTCTTTACAGCTCGCAACTATGTATTAAAACGTAAATCAGGTACATACCTTATGATTTACCGACTACTTCAAACAGATTATTTCCATATCGAGTCTCGTGTTATCTCATCCAACTCACATCATACAAAAAAACAAACGTTTAATCTCTTCGCATTATGTTGTATATAAGATAATTACTAATTAAACTTTTGAATAAGATCAGGAAGTTTTAATTTCCTTTTTCTCTATTAAATTATCACGAAAAACATTCTTAATAATGCAACACGCGCGTAGAACATATAAAGTAAACCATGAAATTCTTAATATTTTTATATAGGTCATAGCATTAGCATTTAGCAATCTTCTAGAAATTATTTACTTTAAAATATCACTCAACATAAAATTAAGAATTGTTTATTCTCAATGCTAGGAGTACTAATCTACCACCAAACAAGTCTCTATACGAAACTTTGGATTAGATAAATCATTTAAGCTAATATAGTAAAGCCCAACAATAAATTTAATATGACCATTAGAACAAACGATGGGAAATTAACGGAAAATTAAAACATTTGAGGTCATAAATATTAATTAAAGCAAATTCATTTTTGAAACGGTAATATAATTACTCATGACATGAAAACCAATAAAGTAGTACAAGCTCTCCATTAAAGGTTTAATTAACATTAATATTCTATTTTTGAATCCTTGTCAATTTATTCCATCCATAAAATCAACAAATGTTTATTGCTAATTCATGCATTCGATTTTCATCTAGAATAAAATGCAAACATTAGATTGAAGATTCTATTCGAATATATATTTGACCACTCAATTGTATAAATATATTTTAATAAAAATTAATAAATTAATTAACCGGTAAAACGTAACATCCCCATTAATTGATTCTTAAATCATTAAAGACACATACTGCAATAACAAATAACAAAATGCACACATTGCAATAGACACATGAACCAAACTTTGGTCAAGTGTGTCTCAAATTCGAATAAAATATTAATTTAATAATTAAAGATTAAACCTTAGTCCTATTTCAGAAGCTTTCAAGAATTCAGTTACAATTAGAAACATTATAATCATTTTGATAAAAATGCACCTGAATCCAAAGTAATAGAAAACATATACATTCTCATATTGATCAAATAAAATTTGAAAAATATGTAGCTAATTATTCTTAGACGACATAAATTTAGTATTAGTCATGTTATTAGTTTTACTTCAATATATAATAACAATCAAGAAATGATATTATAAATTATTTTTATTATCCTTAATATCAAATACACTTATAACACATGAATTTTGTATGTATTCATTATATACTGCAATCTTGTTGGATGAGATAGAAGCAGACAAACATATTATTACTTCATATGCCAAAATTTTAAAGCCTACATGTTATAACATTTTTGATTCGTTTACGACACTCGAAAATTATAACTTAAAGTTAACTTTTATAAATCATATGAATTTTATATATTCAGAGAATAATACACATAATGATGAATGTCAAGGAATCATACCTTCATCCCGTGTCAATATTATAGATTCATGTTTACCGCAAATTGTATATATTTTCTTCCAACAAACCATATGAAAACTTCGGTACTCAATATCAGCGGATTGATGAAGCAACACTTGTATGAAATTCTCATAGCATTTGATGGAAAATTGATCATCTCACATGCAGATGAAACAAAATACTGGTTAGACAACTTTTCTACAAAATCAACCAAATATTGATTCATAATAGACATGAATTTGAGATTTCAAAAATCAGATTTTTATCAAAACAATCTAAAACATAAATTTCACTTTCTTAGATTGTTGTGAAATTTTGGTTTTATACTAAATTTAAGTAAATCATAGTTTTGAAATAAACAACTCATATAATTTTATAATATGATATATGACATAAAATAATTAAAATATAGAACGACTGGCCTGATGAGAGTCACACCACTAGGCGCTCGTCCTAAGAAAGTGATTGCCTCCCCTCGTGCAGGTATTGGCGGCTGATCACAATCCCAAGATAAAACCCATATGGCCACGATGCGTCCTCATCCGTAAGCACGTTCACAGGAAGAAAAAGAACCAAACTTTATCTCTAGTGCCCAATAACAATATAGAAAGTATTTTGTGAATGCAACCTATCTAGCTAGTGAGTGTGTGTTTCTAAGACCCTAGGACACTCCTATTTATAATGTATATGGGACCTCTAAGGTCAAATAAATTTAAAGGCCACATTATGACATTCATGGGGAATGTTAATGTACTTTAGGTTACAAAATTTTTATTTTATTTTTATTTTGAAGTTTAAAACTTCTAAAATTCCAACAATCAGTGTACACCAAATTTCCTCCGAAGTTTCATAGATTCATATGTTTTCATTATTTTATTTTTTTAAATGCTAACATATTTTATAGAGTTAATGGCAATTTACCCATTGTGATATTTAGAATGTTCAATTTATTTCTCTCTGATTTGAAAATTAACATTTTATCCTCTATAATTTTATCTCTTTGTGTTATGATAATGTGGCGGTTTATCCCCTATATATGTGATGATAAATATGACAATTTACCTCCATTTATTATGATAATTGTGACAATTTACCCCCCTATGTTACAAAATACTTTTCATGTCCACTCTCAATGTTGAAAAAATTCTTATTAATTAAAAACCAGGATGTCCTCGAAACTCTGAAATTTCTCTTTATTTGGTTACATAAAATTAAAACTCCGCCTGTTTTGGTTGACTAAATGTCTTCGCACGTCCAAAAAAGATGCATCCACAATATAGTATTTGACATTACAATGTATTCACGATGAAAAAAAAAATATTAAACAAAATATTTAATTTACATATTTTTTAAAATCCGGTGCATAGCATGGGAGGTGTTATGGTTTTCCTTTTCTTTTTTTTTTTATACTGCAGCTGCCGACGATTTTGACTAAGGAAATGAAACCACGAGTCTTCTTTCACCTACCATTAATTCACCAAACCATGTTAATTAATAATATTTAATCTTTTCCCATCAGTCTATTTAATAATATTTACCAAAACAAATTTCCCATTTATATAGTTGATTAACAAGAGACATATCTCATTAACTACCTCACTTAATCTTTTTTACAAATTTTTCAAATTCTTACCCTTTTAGCATCCATTTTTTTCAATCATAATTTTGAGTAATGGAGAAAGAAAGAACTATGTCCAAAATTTTAATGTTCCCTTGGTTAGCTCATGGCCATATATTTCCTTATCTTGAACTAGCCAAAAAAATCATAAAAAGAAAAAACTTTTACATATATATACTTTTGTTCAACTTCCATCAATTTTAGTTCAATCAAGAACTTCATTGAAAAAAACTTTTTAAATAATTCCATTGAATTAGTAGAAATCCATTTAAAACCATCCCCTGAACTTCCTCCTCATTAATTACCACACCACCAAAAATTTGCCTTTACATCTAAATTTTACCCTTATCAAAGCTTTTCAGACATCAAATTCAAGTTTCTCAGACATCATAAGTACTTTGAAGCCTGATTTGGTAATATATGATATTTTCCAACCTTGGGCTGCAAAAATTGCTTCATTACAAGGTATTCCTGCTGTTCACTTTGTTGCTTTAAGTGCAGCATTACCATCATTTATATATCATCATTATATCAATTGGGATGTTAATTTCCCATTCCAAGAATTAACCCTTAAGGAGGATGAAAAAAAGGATATTGATATTATGAATGAATTTTTGTATGTTAATGTTTTTGAAAAGGATAAAAATGTGGGTTTTGTGAATTTTAAACTATCTTGTGACGTTGTTATGTTAAAGACAAGTAAAGCTTTAGAAGGGAAGCACATTGATTACCTGACTAATGTGTGTAAGAAAGTGATATTACCGGTGGGTCCACTTGTTTCAGAGGCAAGTCAAATCGATGAGGATAGTTCTGAGATCTTGAAATGGTTAAGTACGAAAAATAAGTATTCAACTCTTTACATTTCATTTGGTAGTGAGTATTTTTTGTCTAAGGAAGAGATTAGAGAAATAGCAAAAGGGCTCGAGCTTTGTGGTGTTAATTTTATTTGGGTGATAAGATTTCCAATCGGAGAAACGGTTAACATAGAAGAAGTGTTGCCAATAGGATTTCTTGAAAGGGTGAAAGTGAGAGGTAAAATTCTAGAAGGATGGGCTCCACATGCTAATATTTTGGCGCATGAAAGTACGGGTGGTTTCATGAGTCATTGTGGATGGAGTTCGATATATGAAAGTGTGTACTTTGGGGTCCCGATTATAGGAATGCCGATGAGAGGCGATCAATTCATAAATGTTAAGATGTTAGGAGAAACCGGTGTTTGTGTTGAGGTCGTAAGAAAACAAAATGAAGTTTTCAACGGGGAAGAGATATAGCGAAAGCCGAAAGCAATGAATAAGGTGATTGCGGAAAATTTTAATGGTGAAAAATTTAGACGTAGGGCACGAGAGTTGAGTGAGCAGATGAAAATCGAAGAGGAGCAAACGATAGACAAAACAGCTGAGCAGCTGTGGCAGCTTTGTTTGAAGAATAAATAATTAGGCTACATGACATGGCCTAATAATGTTGGCTTATTATTTTGGCTTTTTCCTTTAATTAGCAAGTGAAATTTATTTTGAGGTATTAATTTCAATGTAAGAATTTCTCAATGGTTTATTAGCCAAGTCAGCTCAGCTTCATATACATGAATATCCAGTCTATTCCTCCTACCTCTTTGAATTGGTCAAGTTGATTTATTTTTATTATAGTTTAGTATAGTCAACAATTGATCACAATAAATAAAAAAAAAAAGGAAAGTAGATTGCTTACAGAAATAAATATCATCTTCAACTATTTTTTAGTTTTAAAAGGACGGGGCGACTAGGGTGCGGCCCTCGGTAACTAGCCGCACGTGCGGCCCTATCCTTAAATAGCGCCACGTGACGCGGTAACTAACCGTGTATATTTGTCTATGTGGCACCGGTTATTAAATGTCCAATCTACCATTTTCTTTTATTTTTAAATGAAAAATGAAATTATAACTTAAAATTGAAAAGTCCATCATATCCTTTTTAATTAACTTAAATTTAAAATACTTAAAACTTAATTACACAAAGACACTTATACCCTTTTACATAATAAACCTAAATTTAGTTACATATTTATTTCCATCATTTAAAAACACAATTAGGGTAAAACTAAATTTTATCTTCCACGATTAAAACACCAACAAAATCGAAATTCCATGATTATGAATCCAAATTTCAAAAACCCATCTTCACGATTAAGAACAGTAATTAAAATTCAAAATTCGATTAAGAAAACTAACTAGAAGTTCGTTCAAAATCAATCTCTTTATCACTATCTCCTCAAACCTAATCAACCTCTTCATCACAATCTCCACAAATCGAAACATGGTGGGAAATTCTACAATCCCGGATAATGAAGTTGATGGTGATGAATCCACAGGTAATTAATTTGGCAATGATTATTTTTATTATGTGAACTAATTTACGTAAAATTCAATCGAATTTTACATTAAACCTCAATCGAATTCCATTTTTTAATGTGTGATTATATTGTTCGCTTAATTTTGATTAACTATACTATTTAGAGAATTTTTTAATACCTTAGAAATTTAATTCGATTTTATGTACAATTTATCATAACAATTGAGTTTTGTGTTAATTTGAATTGAGCTTTATAGTACATTTCAATAGAGATTTATAGTGGTTTATGATTGACCATGTTGTTCTCTTAATTTCGAGCTTAACAATTTACGCCCGGATTCTATCAACCTCGAGTTTGTTGTTGTTTTTATGTTGTTAAGATTTATATCTTAATGGAACTCGGCTGTTAAGACATTAATTATTTTGCAATTCCCTGTATCAAATTATATAAATCAGTACAAGATATAGGTTTGATTATACTATTTTGTTCAATAACATCAAAATCTTAACTATGAAGATGGAGTATTTTCGTTTTAGTGTTGCTATAACTCTACTTGTACAATCATCCTCTTTTTATCATTCGTGCCTGTAGATTAATTTGAAGTTACAAAATCTATATCTTCTTCAATTTATCTTTTTTTAATGCTTAGTTGATTTTACAAGTATTAAATTTGTTATTAACAATAATGATTTTTTTTCGTTGGTGCTCCTTTGTTGTGATATATGTTAAATTTTTTCCTAACTGTGACAGTATTTTGAAATTAGGTAGTTAATTAATACTTAAAATCATTTGTAATTTTTCGGTTAATTTGTTGTCAATAAACTTTTATTCTATATGTGTATGTTTTAAAGTATAAATTTGTATTTACTTTAATGTTTACCTTTTTATTTAGAGTATAGAAACAGTAATGGAACATCCTCCTCCGATAAGGAAGAAAGTGTTTCGAATTCCAATTCACACAACCACCGCGACGACACCGAAGTCGAAGAGGGGAGTAACAATTCTGACCCAACTGACGATATCACTAACATTGACCGAGTTCGATCATTAACGTTTAAGACTATTAAGGAGGCAGAAGAATTTTATATTACTTACGGTAGGGAAGTTGGATTTGATGTCAGGAAGAGCTCGTTAAAAAAGAAGAGAGGTACTGGCCTCGTTTTGAGCAGGGTATGGGTGTGCGCTCGAGAGGGCGTTCGTTCAGAAAGAATTAAAGTTTATGATCGGAAGCGAGAAGCAAAGGCAGTGACACGGTGTGGATGCAAAGCTAGTTTTCGTGTTGCTATTGATAATTCTACGGGAGAATACAAAGTGACGAGGTTCGAGCCCCAGCACAATCATCCCCTTGAAACTTCCGATACATCTCACCGCCTACGCTGTAATAGGTAAATAAGCTATTGTAATTAGTTAATTATTTTACAGTGTTTTATGTTATTGTAATTAGTTAATTAGTTTTGTTACAACTTTGAATAATAAAATAAATTATTTAGAGATTGATTTGTTGCAAATTCGCATATAGATATTTGACCCCATCAACAAAGTCAATGTTGAACGTGATGACAAATGTTGGGTTTAGACCTTCTCATGTTATGGATTTTGTAGAAGAATTGGGGGGAGGCAGTGCTAGCGGTGTGTTTAATAGGAAAGATGGTTACAACTATTTGAACAGTGAAAGATTGAAAAGGATCGAAGGTGGCGACGTAAATACTGTTTTGGGTCTTCTCGAAGGTATGAAGTTGAAAGATGAATCCCTCAGGTTCAAGTACACTGTCGATGGAAACGGGGCACTTAAAAGACTTTTTTGGTGCGATGGAATGTCGAGAGATGAATATGAGCAGTTTGGTGATGTTGTTTTATTTGACAGTACGTACAAGACCAACATATATCGTTTTCCTATTGTTCTATTCTCCTGAGTAAACTGTCATTTGTGCACTTTTATATTTGGAATTGCTATTTTATACAGTGAGACGACTGAATCATACAGGTGGTTGCTACAGACTTTCCGCGAAAGCATGAATGGAAAATCTCCTATTGCGATTTTGACAGATCAGGATGCGTCAATGCGCGCTGCCGTGCTTCTTGAATTTCCTTTAGCGAAACATCGGCTTTGTTGTTGGCATATCTCCCGTAATGCCGAATCAAATATTAAAATTGGAGATTTTTCAACAATGTTCTCCAGGCTGATGAAAAGGCCGTGCCCTATTGATGAATTTGAAGAAAGATGGTCTGAATTGATTGAGGAATACGGTGTTACAAACCATCAATGGGTATTAGAAATTTACTCAAAACGGAATCAGTGGGCATAAGCATTCTTTCGAGGTCATTTATTTGCTATGATGAGGAGCACACAACGGGCAGAATCCATGAATTCATTATTAAAACAGAAAGTGCGTCCCGGCTTTAGTTTAACGGATTTTTTTAGACATTACAACAACGGTTTTTTAAATAAAATTAGGAAACGGTTTTATCAATTACAAAAAGAATCCGAGAAGCCACCCAAAGAACTTAAAGTTGGATTACTACGAAATCTTCAGAATCATGCTGCACGCATATGCACGAGAGCTATATTTGATCATATACTAAAGGAGATAAATGCGGACGAGGATATTGTTGTTCAGAGTATGTCCTTACTTAAAGATCGGCGGTACCAATTCCAATTTTGCGATCATACCAATAACACTCCTCGCAGTTTTGCTGCCATCATTGATCTAGATGAGTCCAAATTCGAGTGTGAATGTTTGATGCTTCAATCTGATGGGTTCCTTGTCGGCACATAATCTGTGGATTCAAGAACATGAGAATTTCAACATTTCCAGATAAGAGTATTAATCCTCGGTGGTTTGTTGAAGTTGGCAAGAAGCTCAGAATGGATTTTCCATTCCCTTCAGACGACAAACCTAAAGAAGTTCGGTTTGCTAAGATGAACATGGAGTGTATGCACTTGTCAAAGTTAGCCTCCCAAAAGAGTAAACCATCCTTTGATAAGTCAATTAAAGCCGTCCGAAATTTGACAGTGGCGGCTGAGGATGAATCCGACGCAGTTTCAGAGTCCGATGGTGAGGAAATTCCAAACGAATTTGTGAAACATTCCCGCAATGTTATAGATCCCGATAGGATTATTCCTAAAGGTGGAACAAAATCAAAGAAGCAACGTTGTGGCTTGTGCAAGTCAGTTCTTAGTCGTTGTTCTGATGATGTCATGATTCTTTTATCGTATCTCTTGTGTAATCTTGGTCTAATCATGTTTATTACTTTTTTCAGGAAAATCGAACACAAGTCAACCACTTGCGAGCGAAACCCGAAATTTGTGGGTACTTCACGTGGGAGGCAAAATACACAGTCCACTAATTCTCAAATGCCCCATGAACCAACAAAAGATGATTATATTGGCGATGACAATGACACCCAACATTCGTTGAATCAACCTTCACCAACCATGTCGTCTTTTGGTATGCCTAACAATCGCAACACTCACACCAATCTTCTCTTTAGCATGCACGGTCCTCAATTTCAAACTTCAAATGCTGGTACTTCTTCTCAAGTACGATTTCCAATGAATCCACAGGTTAGAATTTTTTTGTTTCGTATCATTACAATTTCTGAACTTGAAGTGCTTCCTTTTTATTGTGTGTTTAACGTATAATAAATTAATATTTTTGTATGTACATCGCAGGCAGGGCCAAGCACTCACAATCCCTATGCGTTTCCCGATTATATTCCAGGCTTTCCTCCACAAAATTGGATATTTTTCGGTCCACCCAGACCACCCCCCCGGAATTGATCAATTTTGTTGTTTCTTTGTTTTTATTAATTATCCTTGTTTTTTAATCATTATAAGAATTGGCCATCTTATTTATTTTTCCGCACTTCACCCATGAAATGTATTTATTTTATCATTTTATGATTGTATTGTATCGATTGAATGAGAATATTTGTTAAATACAGTTTTTAGCATTTGAAAAGAGAATTTCGTGTTATTATTGTTTTTTGTTGTTGTTATTGTTTCATATTATTTTACATATATTTTTATATTTAATTAAAAACAAATTAGTTTAATATTCTTAGTAAGTCAATAAAAATAACTATATATATTCTTCTATTGGCCGGCCCTTAATGGGTTGGGTACGAAATTTTTTGTTGGGCCATAAAAATAACAAAAGAAATTAGTCTATCGGGCCGGCTGATTTTTTATTGGGCCGTAATTATTTACCTTTGGACCATTTTTTTGAAATAAATAAATACTTATGGATAAATTCGAATGCCTAGGTTTATTTACATTTGACCGATTTTTTATTTATAAATAAATACTCATACACTTTCACTTCGATTTAGTAAAATAATAAACTTACCACGAATACATAATTACAAAAGAAAATAATAGATAAATTCGGCTGCCCAGGTTTATTTACATTTGGCCGATTTTTTTATAAATAAATACTCATAAATAAATAAATAAGCGACCCGAAATGGTTTGTCCAAGTAGCTTAATTACACTAGAAGATTTGTAAAAGTAGATAAAGAAACTAGAGGAAGAATATATCCGTAGACAAACAAAATCACATAAAATAGGTATCGCTCGACTATAACCCCAAATAGTTGTAACCATCTTTTCTATTAAAAAGGTTAAACAATAAAAGCATGTGATGGAAACCAAATCAAATCATTAATGAAAACCAAATAACATAATTGTCCAGACAATGCAAATTAACATCAAATAAAAATGTCCTAAGCAGATATAAAAAGTCTAAACTAATAAAAATCACACCACCAGAAAACCAAATCAAATCTCTATAGTGTCATCCCATTTCCAAAATCAAGAGGATGTGATGGATTCCAAGCAACATTATTTTTGTTGCATTTGTATAGCCTCACAGCAATAGCTACTCTCGCAGAAATAGATTCTTGCTACAAATTATCCCAAACCAATTAATGAAATTAATTAGTATGCAAAACAAGACAATAAAATATGTTTAACGGTAAGTTTAAAAGGTGTGCTCACATCCGTCAATTGTTTTTTGAACTCTTTGTGGAACATCATTACCATGCAAGCATACAATCCACAGTCATACCTGTACTTTGAATTATTAGGATGTAATAGTTTAAATGCTTCGCTAAATTGAATTTTATATTTTTTACCTATTCGGTTGAACAGGTACCCAATCAGCTGATTCAAAATTCAATAGCTCGCGCTTGAATCTTCTTTTAGCCATAACAGGGTTCCATTGTTGGAACAATATCTCTAATCTTGAGACCTGTATGATTGAGTTGACAAATAAATATAATATTTTGAGTGGCAATCAAACTTATGAACATAGATAGATTTGTAGGTATTACCAATCGTGATACAATATCCATTCGATGGCTGCTCATTTGAGGTAGAGAATCACAAACCGATACTGTATAAGTGTCGATGTTTATTACAACACAAAAACAATGATCCATCATGTCGTTAATTGGGATGAAAATCTTTTCACAATTTTCTAACGACCCAACTAACTTTGCACTAGAACCAAAAAATTTCGCAGTAATGGATTGGAGAGTATGGTCTTCATTCAACAATTGTTGCTGCATTAACAATCCAATAAAATGAATTTTCACTATTATTATATCTCAATTTTTTCGACATTGTATTTTACGGGCAATTTTATACTTACCGAAAATAAACATGGAAAGTACCATCGGGGTTGAGAACGGTCCTCTTCAATCATATCCAGGCATAGCATATACGCGACACAATCTATCACCTGCATCAAATATAAGAAGCATTCATCAAAGTTTTATCGGTGCTAAATAAAAAATTAAACTCAGTAGATATTAGTACTTACATGTCCCCCTATTTCAATGGCAGGCATCAAGCATCGAATGCTTGTCCTATTGAGATACCAATTACCCAGGTCTACAACAAGTTCACTACATGCAATAATATATGATATAACCTAACTTTAGTTTCTAAATCAATACAATTAATATAATAATCTATTAATTTAAAACGTTATTTTACCTTTGATCGAGATATTGACTGAACAAATATTTAATTATGACTTGATCTTCAGCTAATGGATTGCAAGGAGTAGAATCCAATTCATTCTCAACAGGGTGTACATCCTCATCTTGTCCAGTTAAATCAACCATATCAGAGGTTTTCGAGCTTATCTTTGAACCAACATTAAAATCCAAAACCTTAGGCTCGAGAGTTTCTTCTTTGCTGTGAGACCTAGTTTTGGGGTATGATATTTTTTCTTTCTGGCTACTAGGTCGTTTGATTGATTTTGAACAAGAACCCTGATTAGTAAAGGATGGGGTACGATTCATTAATGGATTGCAAATTCAGCAAGTTTGGGAGGGTCTCGCTGATTGTTGATTCAACTGCTTGTGGTATCTTGTCCAGGCAAAATTGGATATTATTGGCAATATTCTCAAATGGAGATAACTGGTTCACCCCCGAAGACATCTCTTTGGTTGGTTGATGCAGTAGTATGGCATTAAGGGTGGTTGTCATTTGGGCGACTTGGAACTCAAGAGCACTAATTCGGTTCGAAAGCAATGCATAAGGCTTTGAATCTTCTGTATCACTAGTCAGATTGGCAGAGTGGGAATGCATGGGATCATCCAAATGGTTGTACGCTCCCATATCATCATAACTGTTTGGTTTATCCCAATTTGGTGAAAATCTTGTAAAACTCTTAATCTTATTGGCTTCTCCTTTTTCCAGTTCACTTGTTGATTCTAACTCACGAATCACCTGATCATTTGATTTACTTATTTCAAAGTCAATACCCTGAAACTCGAAAAGGATTGTTTGTGTCAAAAATTGCCATTACACAGATTTATAAAATATATTATCTATGAGAAATTTTGGCACATAAATAGTTACCTTAGGGTTCCAATAACCGCCATTGGACTGCACTTCTTTCATCAACATTGTTGATCGTTCCCTTGAAAGATACTTTATAAAAGGTACTTCTGTTTCCAAATCAAGTGCATATTTTGCACGGACTGGACGAACTCGTCCGTAGAATATTATCTGCATCATAGTTACATGTTACGTTAACTTAATAAAATATATATATAAGAAATACATCATATGAGAGAGACCATTAACTATTTACCTGTAATAATATTAAACAACCAGGTATGTAACCCTCCTTTTTTGCCTGGAATGTCCGTACTCCCTCATCTAATTTTGTTATCACAAGGCTCGCCCAATTCATATTGGGAACTTCGTCCAGGTCCTTGAATAAGGAGAGGTAATCACCCGGTATGTTTTGTTGGTTACACGGATAGAGAAACAAACCAAACAAAAATGTCAAGTACTGAACCTTGAATTCATTTCCGTGAGCCCCTTCTATAATCAATGACTTGTACAACGAGGTTAAGTCAACTCTACCTCGTTTCATTGTGACGAATGAACTGTACTTTTTCACGCCAGCCTTATCTGCAGAAGAGTGATACATAGTACGACCTTTGCATGGAACCCCAAGAGCCTCATAAACCGCATAATCTGTGAGCTCAAACTCCTTTCCATGTATTTTGAGTATTCTTGTGAAAGGGTCATATTGATTAATTAACCAATGTCTCAAAGTGCGGTTGATATCCTCAATATTATTCAATCTAGCCAACGTTCCGAACCCCATTTCATCTATCGCCTCCAATTGAGAATCTAAAAGGCCTTTATTCACCGCCATCAATTTATAGATCAACATCTTTGTGTCCAGTCTTTGTGGCTTAACATGTTCAATGAAAAATGCAAGTGTGTTCAAAATAATAAACTATTACAATTTGTGTTTCATTTCACCATTTAATTAATAAGTTAATAATATAATATGAGACCATATATGTTTATATTTAAAAAGTTTAATACTCCTGAATAATTTAATATGATAAGTCGCTTAGAATATTAAAAAGTTTGATCAAGTACTAGAGCAAAGAGAGCAAAATAAATGAGACAAAGGAAATCTATAGTTCTTAATTCATATTATTGCTATTAATTGGATAATTCACATTTTATCCCCCAGAAAGATTTAATATTCATACTTAACCTCCTAGAATCATAATGCTCGCACCTGACCCCTAAATTTATTAATTGACAGTTGTATTAATTCACCATGAGGACTATTACTAATACTAATCGGAAAATTTAAGTTTTGCCCCAATTAAAAGTCATTATAATTGAGCTCTAAAACATAAAATAACAAACAAAATCCAGAATTAGTCATCAAGTAAAAATAAGTCCTAATTATATGTCATTCAACACAATTATGTAATATTAGCATAACCCTAATTATATGACAATCACGACCCGACACATTTTCGACCAACCACCACACACCCATTAATTACCCGACCCGTTTCGACATGAACCGAACCCGACCATTTGCCAAGACTAATAGCTCATATTTCCAAATATTATTAAAACCCACTGTAATAAATAGAACCCACAAATTTAAATACACCAAGATATGAGAAATTGATAAATTCACATATGTAATAAGGAAACCAGATTGTAATTGAGACTTACTGCTTTTGGCTTTATGAAATAGTGGTAATTCGAAGCCTTCCTCTTTCCATTTGATGACCTGTATAATACCGAAAAGCCCATGTAAATTACTAAAATAATTTTTCGTAATTTTTCCCCCTAGAACAATAATTAATAAAAGTAAAATAGAAATTATTATTATGTAATTACAACTTAATTAGAAAATTTCAAATACTAGAAAACAATGAATAAAACGCTATATAATAATTAATATAGAATAATTAACAAACTGGAGGACAAAATAAAAATAATTATGAATGGCCTTTAATATATGCAGAAGAAGATTTGCATCCATTAATATATGTATATATATATATATATATATCATATATCGAATAACAAACATAAATTGAATTGCATTAATCAAATACAAAATTATTGAACACTCACATGTTTTATCAATTCAAATAAACTCAACTCCACACCTCCGAGATTGAACAGATTTTGAATTCAAGGTGTTCGTTTTTTGTTATGTGAAATCGTGGTGAATTTTCTTTTTTTCTTCTTCGGTTTTTGTATGTGAAATCGTACTGAATTTTTTTGTGATTCTTCGGTTTTTGATATGTATATAAGTAAATTTGTGTCGAATTATTTGTGTAGAAGATGGTTCGATATAAATTTTACTTAATTAAGAGTTTGTGTTTAATTAGGAAACTTCTTCTTTTAAATATATACAAATCATGGCATATCTTTTTCAGAATTTATCCAATTACGGAAATAATATAGTTATGGGAGTTTGTTAAATATGGAGTGGGTTTAGTGGCGTGAGTGGTGTGCTATGTGATTTTAAATCTTAAAGAAAATTTTACGAATTAATAAACTGAAATTTTATTACTACATTTTAATAATTGCCTTACATAACAAGTTACAAATCAATGTCAAATAAATAAATGATAGGTCACAACTTTTAAATTTATTTCTTAGACAACCACTTTTGGAATTTAAAAGACACTTCAAACGGTTAATAGTTGATGAATTATTACTACATTTTCATAATTGCCTTATATAACAAGTTAATTACAATCAATATCAAATAAATAAACGATAGGTCACGATTTTTAGAATTTTTTTTTTTTGACAACAAGTTTTGGAATTTAAAAGACACTTCAAACGGTTTTTATTAAATGAAAAGATGTAATGTACTTATAAATAAGAACCTGATTATTCATTGTTAATTAACCAACATAATCTTGATATTTTCTTCCAATATATACAAAATTAAAGATAGTCTCAATATGGATCACAATCAAATAGCAACAATATTTCCAATGAAACGAACAACAATTCTGCTCAAAACGACAAGGATGATGCGTATTGGTAAGTAAAACAATTTTCTTTTCATAACGTGTCTTAATTTATTTTTGTTTACCTTTAATTTAGTGGTATTTATATATAACTAAATCATGTTCAATGACCCAAATCAATGAGGCAACTATTTTTTTAATTTCTTATGCTAAAATTATATATGCAAACAAAGTAATTCCGACACTTGGCCAAATTAGGACTTAATATCTCATGTGTTATTTATAGGGATGAATATGAAGCTGAAATGGAGGAATGGGTACGCCAAATTGATGAGGACAGACGACGTGAGAGAGCGGAATATGAGGCTGCGATGGAAGAATCGAGGCGGCAACTAGAAGATCAAAGGCAAGGAGATGATGAACCTATCAAAGAGGAGGAAGAAGAAGAAGAAGAAGAAGAAGAAGAAGAAGAAGAAGAAGAAGAAGAAGTAGAAGAAGAGGAAGAGGGAAAAGAAGAAGTAGAGGAAGACGAAGAAGAATGGACCGATAAAGATGATGATGGAGATGATTCTGATGAGGATACTGATGACATACTGGACCGAATAGATCGTATATTGGGTCTTTAAAATAATTAATTATTTTTTGTCTTATTTATGGGGATTTTTTTTTAATATTTGTAGTATATTCTATCGTGACTTTTTTTATTTTAATAAATAATGTTCAATGTTAAAATTAGTTGGCTAGAGGAAATGAGTAATTAAATGATTTATGTAAAAAATAGGAATTAATAGAATTATAGTTAAGGAAGAAAATTAATTTAAATTGAACAATTGTTAATAAAAACTGCAAAAGGAGTATATATGTATATTTAAAGTAAATAAGTAACTAAAATAACTATGCGCAGCAAGTGGGAGTCGAACCCAGATTCATATATATATATATATATATAGGCTTTATCTTATTCCATATATGCCAACAAGCAAACTGGGCAACTTTGACGAATATTGTAATACAGTATTCTTAATTCGTTAGAGGCGATTGTTGTGTAAAGGTCAAGGAATGTAAAATTCAATGTTCAATTATAAATGGCCAATATTAATCTAAGGAGGGAGAAAAATAAAAGTAATCCTTGAACATTATGAATAATAAATTAAGAAATACTAAAAACCTAAATAAATGTGTGCCAATAATAAAACCTATTATCATTAATTATTCTATTAATTAAAGTTCCTCATCACTTGGACCACTACAAGGATACCCTTCTCCTCCAATCGATATCACCTCCGCTCCCTCGTTTTCTTCTTTATCTTCCTCATGTTCTTCTTGACCCACGACTTCGTCTGCCGGAACTTGCTCCAAAATAGCATTTCTTGGTTGAGGTGGGTGGACTGACTTAAAAATTATGTCTAGTTCACGCCAATACATTTCACCCTCATGTCGGTACTTCTTCGCCCACCATTTGTACTGATCATCCTGAAGCATAAATAGAATAAATAGTTGATTTCGGACTAGATAACTTAAAGTAAACAACATTAAATTTTGTTACCTTAACAAGTATTTCCCATACTTCGTCACTAGCTAGCAATCTGTTCTCTTCAGGTAACAACCTCACAAACCGGCATCGCAGTGCCTCCTGCCACGAGTAATAGCGAGTATGCAGCCTATGAAATTCTCTATTAACCATATCGGATGTGTAATTCTTGCCGGTTTGATGTTGTAGGCCTTCAGCAATTTGCTGAAAAACCGTTTTGTTTTTCCAGGTATAATGTATCGTGCCAGCCCTAGTTTCGTCAATCAACATCGCCAAGAAACGTTGGAGGTCATCTTGAATCCAAAATACGGCATCCATGATACTAAATTTAATCGAAATTTTTCGATTGTGTTAAATATTTAGGTAATTCACAATATAAATAATAACAATAAAATAAAAATAAATCATATCATAAATTTGAATCAAAATAAAAATCGGAAAACTGAATACGGTAAATTGTTTTAGGAGCTTCGACATCATAATTCAATATGTTGATAAAAAACACATGAGAAATAAAATATTAGAATATGTTAATCCATACCTTAATTCTCGTTAATGAAGTATCATTTTTTGGTGTTCCAGAACTCCAGACAAGCAGATCAATATTGGCAAGGATTTATTTTATTGTAGGAAGCCACGATAATTTAAGAGTCCAATTAATTTGAAGTATTTATTTGATAGTAGGAACCCCCGATAATTTAAGAGTCCAATTAATTTGAGAGTCCTTTTTAGTGTAAGATTTTACTGCCTTTTAAAATTAATAAAGATGCAAAATTTAAATCTTGCAATATAACGTGATTTGCTCAATTATCGTAAAAAAGGCGTATGGGATTAACAATATTACTTTAATTAAACTGGAATCTATATTCAAGTAGTTCCACTTCCACTAACTACCTTAATTAATTTGTTTCCATGATATCATAAATTCTTGAAATACATAATAAACATGATCATCTATTTACTAGAAAAATATTATATTAACAAGATATGTTAGCAAAACCGAATTTATGTTTCCTTTTCCATTTAAATTTTAGATACCATAGGGAATGGGAACATATTTAGTTATTTTTTTATTTTTCACTCCGATTTTATTTGACGTGAATTTTATGATAAAAAAAATGAAATTTTGTTGTTCTTTTTTTCTTTTCCAGTTTTGTTAGTCAACAGCCGTAATTAGAGGTTAACGATAATAACATTTAATTACTTATTAACGAGACTCGGATGAAATTCACTGTGAATTCACGTTTAACTTGTTAATATCTATAAATACATTAATTTCATACATCTAACTTAATTTTTTTTTAATTTAATTTCTATAAAAAGCGTTGAATAGATATTTACGGAGGTGTTAGTGATACATTATCTCTCGGTTCTCCTTCTCGAGCAATTTTAGACCAATTTCAAAATAAATGGCTAATTAACGATTTTAGTGTTTATTAATAACATATTATAATACATGCTAAGTCTCCGTTGTGGGATTAAAGACGGACTTGAAAATTATATTGTATACCAGAAATATTGTATTATATAATTTATATGGATAAATTAACCAAGAAATTGAACTGGCAGAATGGTTAAGTAATGGATTGAAGTAAATGGTCTGTGTTCGAATTCTCCTCAGAACAAAAACCTGTTCTTTTAAAATATGGCGGGAGAATATTTAAAGTTTTTATTTTGTACAAAATAAAAAGTACTTTTATTTTGTACAAAATAAAAAGTACTTTTAAATAAAAAATAGATTATACTTATAAATTTTAGTTAAAAATATGGTTTTACGCTTTATTGTTTTACTAATTAATAATAACATATTATTGTAGTAATTTTATAATTAATAACACATTATGGTAGTGTTATTATTATTTATCCAACGTTCAAACTCAATTCAAAGTAATTTTATTTACGGGGGTGTTAGTGATACTTTAACTCTCGGTTCTCCTTTCCGATCAATTTTAGACGAATTTCAATGTAAATGGCTAATTAACGATTTACGGATGTGTTAGTGATACTTTAACTCTCGGTTCTCCTTTCCGATCAATTTTAGACGAATTTCAAAGTAAATGGCTAATTAACGATTTACGGATTGTTTAGTGATACTTTAACTCTCGGTTCTCCTTTCCGAGAAATTTTAGACCATAATTTCAAATTAACAATTAATATGAATTGTATTATTATTATTATTATTATTATTATTATTATTATTATTATTATTATTATTATTATTATTATTATTATTATTATTATTATTACTCAAAAACAAATTAACAACTAATTTGAAAATTATAGCACGTGGGGTATAAGCATTTGAATTTCAATTTTAAGGGGGGTAATTGCAATTTATGCTTTCATATTATATACCTTCTCCGTTAAACTCGAATTCAAAATCCCTAGTTTAATAAAATCCTCTTACAAAAGCCGCGACCCCT
Organism: Penstemon barbatus; assembly: GCA_003313485.2. NCBI lineage: Eukaryota > Viridiplantae > Streptophyta > Magnoliopsida > Lamiales > Plantaginaceae > Penstemon > Penstemon barbatus. Next base: position 23,181,676 of record CM064884.1, on the reverse strand, counting down.
CTTCTAATTTTCTTCCACCTTAATCACCAATTCTTCTTCAAACTTCTTCCACTAATGGTTAAATTTAGGATTCGAGCTGATTTTGGGTTGATACGTAAAAGTGAATGCAACGACATGACCCCCTAAATATATAGGTACGGTTTTTCTAAATTGGGAATTCATTGTTGTGGTTCTTCGGAGAGTTGCTATTACAAATTATATGCGGAATGTTAATTTGATTTTCCTGTTACTCTTAGTTTTCTTGCCTGATTCCGTCTTTTGCAGTGTATGTAGCGTTTTATTTTTCCTTAGCTTGAATCCACTTGGGACGAATTAGTTTATTAGGTTTAATTGTGTCATGTATTTGGATAGCTATAGCCA
>CM064884.1:23106841-23181303 GCA_003313485.2 Penstemon barbatus | reverse complement strand
TTGTGTCTCGTTTTCAAATTTTGATTTCTAAATTTTGTGTATTTTGAATGGTTGTATTTCTAATAGTTTGAACCAAAAAAAATTATGGCATGGATTATGCTTTTGTGTGTAGATAATGTCTTTATTTTGTTTCGTTTTGGCAAGAGAGTTTTTGATTCAATTTTTTGTTTTATTTTGATAATAAAGTTTTGAGAAAATGATCTAAAATGTCGAATTTTTTAAGAGTGTTATTCATTCAAAAGGTAAATTTATTGCAACTGTCATATAATTTATTTGGATTCGTCCGAACTTAGGATAAAATTATTTCTATTTATAATGTGTGGATTTTTATTGATGTCAACATTATTCTTCATGACTTCTTAGTCTCTCTTACAAAGATAATATTAGGAAGGATATATGTTGATTTGACTTCTTAAACTTTCACAGATTGTTATTACCTCAAGAAATAATCATAAGAAATAATGAAAATATATGATAACTGTCTGACGTAAAAATAAAGTGAATTGCATTTTTGGTCCTCCTTATGGGTTGACTTTTGCATTTTTGTTCCTCTTAAATTTTTTGTAACAGGTTCGTCCCTCTTATCAAAGTATTATATCACATTCAATTCGTCCCTCTTATCAATATAGTGTGACACATTAGTCCCTTTAAAATACAAAATTCATCACTTTAATCCAAAACATATTCTAAATTGGAAAAAAATTGATGTATTTTTAATTTAAGATGGACTGATATGATAAACTATATTGATAAGATGGAAGAATCTGCTACAAAAAAAAATTAAGAAGAACAAATGTGTTATAAGAGGGACGAATGTGATAAACTACATTAATAAGAGGGACGAATCTGCCACAAAAATTTAAGAGAGACGAAAGTGTAAAAATTTAACCCATAAGGAGGACCCAAAAATACTATTCACTCCATAAAATATTACAGTGAAATGGTTTTTGGGCTCTGTCCTTTTAGTGGTTTTTATGCCATTGTTATGATTGCTCTTAAGAAAACATTTAATTTCTTTTGTGATTTCATGCAATTAAATACATGAAAAGATTAAAATAAAATAAAATAAGAGTATCACATGATATTGTACGTGCTAGTAAATTTAAATTACAGTAAATACTTTTAAGGAATATTTAAGGTGAAATCAAAGAAGAAAAAAAAGAAGGCCTATTTGTTTACGCGTTGTTAGTTACATGTGTGATCGTGTAAATAACGTCTTTCTTACAACTAAATTGTTCACCTTTCTTCTAATATTTAATTGAGTATTAATTAAATTCAACTCTCTCTGTCAATTTTGCACTGCACGATCTTGGCCAACATTTGTTTATGACATAATGAATTGTCATATTTTCGAAGAGGGAATAAAATAATTAAGGTACTAATTGACGACCTTAATATATAGCTTTGGTAGTAATTAAAATATTACTTAATTTCCTTAATTTTTTTTTCATTTTTTTTTTGAGAAAAATTTCCTTAATTTGTTGCCGACTGAAGATTTGAAAGTGAAATTTTGTTCGACGAGCTGAGAGAAATTTCGTTCGAAATGGATCGGATTGACAAGTGACCTTGGGCATAATTGAAAATTGGATTCTTTAAGGATTAAAATGCGGTTATCCATAATTACCTGACTAATTTTAAGATTTTTCATAATTATTATATTTAAACCTTATCACATAAATAATATAAAAATACAATTACATCTTTAATTATTTTTTTATTTTATAAATACAATTAAAATAATAGTCTATGTTGACGAAACAACTTCAATTTGTCGGCATGCTATGAAGCACCACCTTTTTTTTTTCTCAAAGTTAATGTCAATTTACTCCATGTAAAATGCATAATGTTCAATTTTACCCCTTGTGATTTGAAAAGAGCAATTTACCCCTCGAATTTGAGAGTGTAATTCACTTGTCGAAATTAAGAGTGAGTATGAAGAGTGTTTTGTAACATAAGAGGTGTAAATTGCCCCATTTATTATAATAGATGGAGATGGGGAGAATCATATGTATCATAATACATGGAGTAAACTGCCTAATTATTATAACACATCTAGGATAAAAAGTCACATATAAAATATCAGAAAGACGGTGTAATTTTTTTATAAAATTATAGGAAGATAAATGTTCTTTTTAAATTACCAGAAATAAATTCAACATTATGAATACGACAATAGGGATAAATTGCCATTAATTCATTTTTCCTATACGAATTTTCTATTAAGCTATCAATGATCTTGATGGATCCACGTGTCATAATCGAGCTACTCAGCTCTCTTGATCCAAAACGACGTAGCCTGACTAAGGGTGCCCTCAAATAACTCAAACGACCGGATTGTCTTCAACCTGTGCCCTAATTGCATAAATTGATTCGCCCTCTTTCTTCAGGCCTCCTCCTTTCAACGACGTCGTTCGATGTTAATTTTTGCTTTACTTTGTGATTTGAACCGTCGCCATTCTTCGATCCAGTTTAATGACCAGCAATTTTCCCCTTGTTCTTTCAAGGATTCAAAAAATGCTATTTCACTTGCAAACAGTAAATTTCCTTAGTGTTTGAGCTTTTCCGGCGAAATTTACCGGCCACTGCTATGTCTGCCATCGCATAATCCAATGAATTAAGTTCCGGCTTGAAATTGGTAACTTTTCATTTCACATTCAGTCATTTGCATTGATTTTTCAATGTATTTCAATGTCCTGAAATATTTTCATTTATTTCTTTAATTTCTATTTTCCTAATTTCCCCTGTTATCTGCTACAAGGTTAATTCCTTTTATTTTTACTCTCATTGTCATGAATAATCTCGAAATATTTATATACTTTCAGTTCAACAAATAATTAGTCGAATTCGCGTGAAACTGTTATTTCTACAAACTATGCTTGTACTTAAAAAGAATCAAGTGAATCTTTGTCTTGGATCTTTGACATTGATTTTCCAATGCCCATCAGTATAATTACCCTCCTCTGCGATACGTCTATACTTCCAAATCCTAGCATCCATCTCGGGACTCAATGTGCAATACTCTCTCAACGTCTCCGGCATAGCATCGTAAACATCCCACCACCTCTCATTAGCCGAATCACTCGCAAATATTTGAGACAACGATTTATCCCAATTACAATCGTAGTCTCTATAACAAACCCACGGCTTCAAACCAAGTGTAATGCACGCATACAAATCCTCCGGTATTTTACGTACTTGATCATTCGTAATGATAAAGTACTTAAGAATAAATTAAGTTTAGTCGGTAGCCTATGCCACCAAGTGAACATTTCATTGAGAAATCCTTGATCACCTCCATTGTATGATGCAACCACTAATCTTTTTTTCATTAGTGTTTTAAACGTGCACTCGGATGGCTCGACTAACATCAACCCAGAGTTGAAAATGTGGTTATTGTTTTCGACTGCTGAGAGTTGTGGGTAGATGAAGAACTCGTCTATGTTTTTAGTGACTATGAAATCGGAGTCTATGAACATGACTTTGTCGTATTCTTTGAGTGCCATATTCGGAGTTTGCTGTAGTTCCATTCGTTGTAGGCGTCTTTTTCCGACTGAGGGCTTCGGATTCGTTGTATGCGTTTGATTTTCCATCCGGCTGATTGGAGGCCTTTGATGGATTTTGGAGATATGTGGTCGTCGGCTAGTAAGACGAGGTCTTTGGTTGAGTTAGATTGGATTATGCCTTTGGGCTAAAGCTATGGCGCCGCAGACGTAGGCTTCGGATGAGTGGAGGACTGTGACATAGGCTTCTCTTGGTTGAGAGTGAGTGTTATTGTAATTGTGGCTTCTCCATAATTCTTCACCTGCAATAGTTCAATCAATTGTAATTTCATCAAATTTGCTACACAATTACAGCTCTCATTTGTCAAGTATTTGACACTTCTATTATATTTCCATATATTTTGAGAGAATAAATGTACAGGAGTGGTGTATACAAGTGTTTTATTGGTGATAGAATGTGAAGAGAGTTTATCTGATAGAAGAAAGTTTAAAAATTGCCGAAACGCTTCGCTACGTGCAGACGATACGATTTACTCAAACCTAACACGTAGAATTTGAAAATAGAAGGCAAAGAGATTCAAACATATGAACTTTTTTTTGGGATCTTATGGGTCTAATTCTGAATATTTGGAAATTCGACATGGTATTAGATTTCAAGCAAAGAAAAAAAATCTTATTTGTAGATTGTGTTCATTACAATTTACAAATACACTCATGTTTTTCAATTAATAAACACATACTCTCATGTATTGCAAACATTGTCCCACTTTTTGTAATTTTTGTTACCTTTAATGAATTAATGCAATGATGTTTTGTTTTTACCCTTCTATTATGTTCTATATATTTTGATAGGATGAATGTGCAATAGTGATGCATCCTAGTTTATTTATGATGATAGAATGTAAATAGAGTTTTTGATAGCAGAAAGTTTATAAATTGTCAAAATGTAGGTTTACTATAATAGACAAGATCAGATGCTTTCTGTTTATTGTTTATGCTAAAATAGAGGAAAAGTCAGTCATTTTTCTTTTACCATATAAAAGAGGTATATTGCAAATAATTCTCTTATTTGTAAACAAAAACATGATATTTTTATATATCACCTTAGAAAGATCTACATTCATCCGTTACATTGATTTTATTGTACCCTGAATTAATTAGTGTTTATCCAGACCAAGTTTTATGTTAATTTCTACTTTTGGTAACAAATAGATGCAGGTCAATATATTTGGTACCATAATTTTACAAATCGTTCCACATTTAGTAACGCCGTTAACTAAATTTGAAAATCACTGTTAAATTGGTGACGTGGCCGTTAAGTCATTTTTAATATTGTAAAATTTGTGTCATAACTAATAGTTGCTGATAATTCTTAATTCTAACCTATAACATTTCGAGTTGACAGAATTATATTTCGGTAGAATTGTAAGCTAGTGTAAGTTATTACACTAATTTTACTATAATTGAAATTCACTTAATGACCACGTTACCAATTTGACTGTGATTCTCAAATTTAGTTAACAGTGGTACCAAATGTGGAACAATTCGTAAATTATGGTACCAAATGTGTTGACACTTTAGTATCAAAAGTAAAAATTGAATAAAACTCGATACCAAAAATGCAATTACTCAATGCACGATCGATAAATACTTTCAGAAAGAACAAATGCATTTGGAATAAAAATCTTCAATATAATTATACCATATCCATCAATAAAATTTAAAAGTGTTGTTCTGAATAAAAATGGTAGTACTATTATATGGGCACTAATGAAGGGTATTTTTGTAATCCGCATTCCCAAGAGTTTAACTGCAATAAGTGGTTATTGGATGCTTGCGCTTAAAAATGCAATGAATTGTATGAATATAATATGAGCTTACCATATTATCATTAGAATGTGCCTCATGGATGGGAGTATTTAGATAAAAGTGAACTTTTTGGTATTTCTTTACACCTTTATGTCAAAAGTAGTGGTTGAGAATTAATGGTGTCAAATCATTAATTTGAGAGAAAATATCTATTAAAGAAAATAAAGTTTTATATTTCTATATATTTTGATAGGATAAATGTAATAGTGATGTATTTTCAAGTGTTTATATGATGATAGAATGTGAAGAGAGTTTATTGATAGAGGAAAGTTTAAAAATTGCCAAAACGCTTTCCTCATGTGTAGACGATACAACTCAAACCTATCATGTAAAATTTAAAAACAAACGGCAAAGAAATTCAAACATATGAACTTTTGTTTGGGATCTTGTTGGGTCTAATTTTGAATTCTGACACCATATATATAAAATGTCCAACTATTTAGATGAGTTGGAAATTCGACATGGTATTAGATTCAAGCAGCACTTCAGCTTGATTAAAATATAAATCGCCTTTACTTAAGAAAACATGTTAAGTAATAAATATTAAATGTACCATCTCTATAACAGCTTAAACTTTTCGATAAGATGTATACACAATAGTTGATAATAAAGAGAGGATATTCGGCAAGGAACACAAAGAGGTATATTGCAAATAATCTCTTATTTGTAAACAAAAAGCAGAAATTAATCTCACCTAATTGTGCATAAGGAGGGCAAGTTGGCATGTTCCAACAGGCATAAGCACCTTTTGTTTGATCCTTTTCAATTGAGGTATGTAAATCCAAGAGTTACCACCATGCCACAAGAGCTCATCACATGTAAAAATCTCCCACATAGGACCACATGAGCCTATAAACACAGCCAACTTTGGCCTATACTTACTCCCATTTTCCTTCCTCCCACTTCTTACCAACAAGTTAGCTACCACCAAATTTACTTGCAACCTAAATACATCCCTCAATCCACCATCTTCTCTAAATTCATCACAAGGAACTTTAGCAACTACCACGTCCAAATCCTCGTAATCTTCGAAATTAGGCATTGGGATCTCCGGACACTTTGAAGGCGTATCTTCATTGATGTTTTGAGGAAACAAGTCGGACCATTTAAGTTCGTTATCCACTTGGTCGAAATGTACCTTAACTAACTTTGCTTCGGTTTGAAATTTATCTAACATTCCATCCATGTTCACCAATCCTAACTTCATGGATTCTTCTCCTAACTCTCGTGCAATAATCTCAAACCATTTGGGATTTGTTGCGATATTAGGGTAGGTGGTCGAGTTTCGAAACTCGTTTTGTTGTTTTTTTGAGTAGTTGATGGTGAAAAATAGAAAAGCAATTATGAAAAGAATGAAAGAAAAGGTGAAGGACTTCGGTTTGGAGGACTTGGAAGCCATTAATGGTAATTAAGGTTCACAATTGTGTTTTTTTCCTATTTATATGTGTAGGTTGAAATACAAACAAATGCATGGGTGCACGTTGCATTTTATATTTAGTATCTAATCCGTTTGATGATTCTACACTATTGTGTAGATTTTCAACAATGCGGGTGGCATGTACAGATTTAAATAATTTCTTCAATCTAAACATTCCTAACACTTATAAGCCGGCAATATCGTAATTTGATATTTAACAAATTATTAAATAGGCAATGTATATACTCTTTTTAGCATCATTCCATTGATATTTATTTTAGTTTATGTACTTATAACTTTATAAGTACAGAAAATAAAGAGAAAAAAATATCAATATCTAATATTTTGTATCAAAATTATTAGAAATGCAATCTGACATGTTTTCTTTTTTGCTTTCTGAAATAAGTTTCACTAATAAAATTTTGACGGTACTATCATAACAATGTCAACAGCCATGAGTCCATGACACCGACTAGTTTTTCAAAGGTAAAACTATAAGTGGTTGGAGGGGGAAAAAGAATACATACCTATATGTGTTTTAAGAAACATGCACGAAACTCCTATGTGTTATATCTTTTGCAAGGAATTATTTTGTGTTTTACAAAAACTTGTACACTTTCCCTTTCACCATTAAATTATTAACACTAGTTAGTTTTTTAAGTTAAAAACTATTTTACCCTTCAATATTTAATATATTTACATATATACAAAATAATTAATTCATTATCTTAAAATTAAATAAAATTTGTTATTATATAATACTAAAATATTAATTAATATTTAGTATAAAATTTGAAAAAACAAAAAAAAATCTTTAAATTATCTAATATTTATATATAATTCATCCTATTTCATATTTATTTAAAATAATAAATTATATATATTATAAATAAGTTCTAATATAATTTAAAGAAAATATTAAAAAAGAAAACTACACCCACACAAAACCCCCCACCCAAGCAAACTTAGCTTGTCGCCGGCCTAGGATCGTTGGTCCCAAGCCTGTAGAGGCTTGGGTTCGTTGGTCCTAGGTCGTGATGGCCTAAGAACTAAGGTCTCCATGAGCTAGGTCTGTAATTAGGCGCGAATCCCAGGTAACCGCAGCCTGGGACCGATGAAACCAAGTCTTCACGCGGGCGTGGGATGCATCCGGGTTGGGGGGCTACGGGGGACAGATGTATGGGTGGGTGGGGTTGGGGGTAAGAGTAGAAGAAACTAGCTTTTCTTTTTTTTTTTCAGGTATTTAATTTAGTAATTTATTATTTAAATTGATGAAAATTGAATTTCGGTCTCAGATAAGACGAGTGAGACACACTCATCGTTAATTTGGACGGAAAAGGAATTTTACGCAACATTTTGTAAAACACAAGGAATTCTACGCAAAATAAATAACAAGGGGGAGTTATGTACATGTTTTCCAAAACACACTTGAGTCATAATGAATATTTTCCATTGTTTGGATAAACTTAGCCTCATATTTATTGGACGAGTTGACTTATTTCTAACTCATAGAACTCTAGTAATTTTGCCAATTTAATCCCAATTTACAAAAGGATTTGCTCGGACAAAATCACGTGTGGGCCTCATGAACTTTCAATTTATGAACTTTTTGAGTTACGGTTCAATTTTGACTAAAGGGTAAACACCACTTTTTGTCCCTCTTATCATTAAGTTTTTATAGAGTGGTCCCTCTTATATTTTTTTTCTCACTTTAGTCTCTACTATGAATTATTTGTTTCACTTTTAGTTATTTTCAAGTGGTTCAAGGCAATTGCGATAACATTTGACATGCTCATGAGGGCAATTTTGTCATTTCAAGTAAACCAACAGGGATATTTTTGTCTTTCTGATTATTTAAAAAAAAATTAAAGTATATAATCTCTTCGAAACTAGCCTTTCATTCCAATCCAACTTAATAGTACATTTCGTTCCAAACTAAAGTTTTTTCCTAAAATCTTTTTCAAACACCAAAATTGCTCACCAATTAAACAATATCTCAAATAGTCTCAATAGTGAACGGACGAAAATGCCCTAAAAAATATTCATATGCATGTCACGTGTTATCGAACCACCTGATAAGGACTAAAGTGAAACACATAATTCATAGTAGGGACTAAAGTGAAACAAATAATCATAATAGGGACTAAAGTGGAAAAAAACATAAGATGGATCACTCCTGTAAAAAATTAATGATAAGAGGTACCAAAAGTGATATTACCCTTGACTAAATTAAGGAAAAAAGATAATTACATGTTCATCTCTATATCTATATTACTCTCACTTAATAATAATAACAAAATAAAAAATTTAATGCTTAAATAATAATTATAGTGCTTACATAATACACACTACAAAAAAAAGGGGCTTCACCTACGACCTGATTCCAACGAAAATAAATTTGTCGCTATTAGTGACGGATTAGTAACCAAATACCAACATAATTTCAATTAAAAAATCTACCTTCAATAATAGCGACAAATTACCAATGGAATGTCGACAAAATTATTTTTTGTAGGAATTCGGTTGTTAAGTTGTAGGGAAAAATTATTTATAGCGACGAAATCATTCCAACGGAAAATTATCTGTCGCTATTTAGATTTTAGTAACTGAACAACGACGGAACCATCAACAAAAATATGTTCCGCTAATAATAACGACAAATAACCAACAAAAAATTGGGAAAAAATATTTTTCGTAGGAATTCAGTTGTTAAGTTGTAGGAAAAATTTATCCTAGCGACGAAATCATTCCAACGGAAAATTATCCGTCGCTATTTAGATATTAGTAACTGAACAGCGACGGAATCATCAACAATAATATGTTATGCCGATAATAACGAATAATGACAAACAAAAAATTGGGAAAAAATATTTTTCGTAAAAATTCAGTTGTTAAGTTGTAGGAAAAATTTATCCATAGCGACGAAATCATTCCAACGGAAAATTATCCGTCGCTATTTAGATTTTAGTAACTGAACAGCGACGGAACCTTCAACAAAAATATGTTCCACCAATAATAACCAACGAAAAATTGGAAAAAAAATATTTTTCATAGGAATTCGGTTGTTAAGTTGTAGGAAAAAGTTATCCACAACGATAAAATTGTTCCAACGGAAATTTTCCGTGCTATTTAGCTCTCGTAACAAATGTGTAACTGAATAGCGACAAAACCAACGATAGAAATATGTTTCCCAAATATTTTTCATTGATTAAATTCATTTTTCAATGGATTAACCAATTTTTTATCGATTCATAAATTTTATATATTTCATTGATTTTACACTTCGATAAAATTAGTGAAAAAACAAGTTACTCGGCGAAAAAAGTGTAAATCTGTAAATTGGTGGGGGAAATGGTGAAAATGGGTAAAGTCATTGAAAACAGGTGATTTCAGTTAAATTGAAGAAAAAAATTGGTGAATTCGATTTAAATCAGGAACATGTAAATTTGATGAAATCGTAAAAAAATGAATGAAATCGGTAAAAAAAAAGAATTTAATTGTTTTGAAACATGTTGAATCCGCTAACTTAGTTAAAATAAGTGAAGTCGATGAAAAATGGGTGAATACGATTAAATTTGATTAAATTAGTAAAAAGAGAATGAAAATGGTGGAAAAACTAGGTAAATTGGTCAAAACGATTTAAATGATGAAATTAAGGGGAAAAACTAGTTATATCGGTAAAAAAAAATTAAATCAATAAATTTGGGAAAAAATGGGTGAAATCAATAAAAAATGGGTTCAATCGATGAAATTGAAAAAAAAAACTTATGAGATTGGTAAAAAAATGATTAAGTTGGTCCAAAACAGTTTAAAATCGCTGAAATTTGTGAACAAAACGGGTTAAATCAATAAAAAAAATTTACCATCGATGAAATTAATGATTAAATAGATTAAATCGGTGGGAAATGGGTCAACGGTTAAAAATGATTTAAATCGATGACAACTTGGTGAAATAAACTATTAGTTGGCTCATATATATATATATTGTCTAATGAAAATACAATAAAGTTGTCCAGCTCACTGGTTTGATCCTTTAATATGTAATATATATGAGGTCAAGGGTTCAAATCCCACATCCAGCAAGTTAATTAAAATTACATTGCCTAGTCGCCCAGGCGTTGCCCGGGCGCACATTGCCTAGGCCAAGCCCAGGCGAGACCTAGGCATCTGAGGCAGCCCCATGAGTGGCCCAGACAAGACCCGTGCGTGACCTAGGCGCTAGGCCAAGCCCAGGCGAGCTCTAGGCAGTCCCATGAGTGGCATTGGCGCCTAGGCCAAGCCCAGGCGATACAGAGGCGCCCGAGGCAGCCCCATGAGTGGCCCCGACGCCTGGGCTATAACCAAGCTTGGCCTAGGCGCCTCAGTCAAGCTTAGGCGAGACCTAGACACCTGGGTCAGCCTCATGCGCGCCCAGGAACGACTCAGTCAATGCTAAGTCGAGGTTTAATTTTTTGCTTCGACCCGATTGCTAGTAACGGAATCAGCAACAAATAAGTTGTCACTAGGTTCCAACTGATTTCCTTCAAATTAGTGACAAAAATAAATTAACGAAACATTTCAATGCTAAATCCGTCAGAATGATTCCAACAGATTGGCGACAAAATACCGACATATTTATGCCGTTGGAAATCAGTTAGTAACTTTCCTACGCATTTCCAACAACAAAATTGTCGGAAAAAATAATCGAGCCCGATCGTTTATCCGACGCTTTTTCCAACAAAAATACCAACAAAAACTAACCGTTGCAACATTTACCAACGAAAAAAAAACCGTTGCTTCATTTACCTACGGGGCCTTCACCTACGAATCAACCAACGGAAAAAAAGCGTCGCTACGCATGAATACCAACGGAAATCAGGGCTTCACCAACGGAATCTGCCGTAGGTGAAGCCCAGTTTTCTTGTAGTGACAATAGTATTGATAACATGAAAAAATTAATAATATGCAAAAAATAACAATGATCCATTTGTTACGAAATTATAGATTCCATATTTGTATCTTTTGTGTGATAAATTATAACTTTTTAAAAACTATTTTAAATTAAAGTTAAAAAATATACATGTTAAACCACAATTTATTAAATTTTTTACTTGTAGACAAATTATAAACGTATAAATTAAAACAAAAACTTAACCCTTTCTTATAATGTTATTATATTTCACACAATAATAGATTAAATTAAAGAAATCTTTATCAAAAGTTACATTTTAATTAATTAAAATTCCATAATCTTACATTAAAGTTCTATTTAAAAAAAATAAATTAAACTTATTGTTGGATGAAGATGAACATTAAAGAACAAGGAAGTTAGAAGAAAAAGGAAGGTTTTGATGATTTTCAAAACATCATGACCAGCTAAGTAAGGAATACTTAGTAAAGTCCCTTAGAAGAATTTTGATCAACTTAAAGACAAATCAGACAAGTCAAAATTCAATTTGGTCCAGAAACTACTGATCTGCTGCTGAAGGAAGAAATCTATTGGGTGAAAATCAGCCGACTCAAATCAGATTAGTTCAAGTTTGATATCAGCTCAGTACACATCAGACGAGAGATTCTAATCAGCCAAGTGAAGACGATCAGGAAGTCTCTCCAACGGTAATAAATGCACTTGGAGTAATAAATGCTGAAGAAGGAGGGTATTATGATTGAAGAAATCCTCGCATCAGCTCAGTGCATTAAATGCAACTGACAGAAAGTACTGTAGCAGTTGTAGAGAGCCGTTTTGCAGAGTTTAAGGACCTGTACTCGAGGTGTTTGAATCTTGTCTTTCTTCAAATACTTTTCAAAACCAAGAGTATAAATAGTTCGTGAGTTTGAGAGAGAAGAGATACAACACACAACCGAGATCAATCCTGCGAAGCAAAATCTCTAAGTCTCAAAACTCAAGAACATCTCACAAGCCTGCTGAAGAACTGAAGCTGAGTTGAAGTTCAAAAGATAAATCATTTTCTGAGTGAATATGTTAAGAGAGTGTTGTGAGAAGCTATTATCCATCGTGTGAATGATAAAGCTTTGTAGTATAGGATTTCTGAGTGATTTCCTGTAACGAACTTGTGGCCTTTTCATTTGTTGATTGGCGCAAGCAGATTATATTGTAATCTGTGTGATTATAGTATAACCCAAGATCCAAGTGACTTGGAAGAGTGGACTAAAGGATTTAAATCCATATAACCACTATAAAAATCATTGTGTTCATTTCTGCATAAGTTTTCTTGCATACTTTAAACATGCATTGTTGGATAAGGATGAAGATGAAGGCACTGAAGACAAAATTTAGAAGGGAGGTTTTGATGCATTCCAAAACTTCAAAATCTGCTAAGTATGGAGTAACTTAGCTGATGATCCCTTTGGAAGGAATTTTGACTAAGTACAAGAAGACATCAGAAGAGTCAAAATTTCAAGGTCCAAGACTTCTGATCTGCTGAAGGAAAGTTATCAGACTGATGAAGATCAGCCGACTCAAATCAGATTTGTTCAAATTTGAGATCAGTCAAGTTCGCCATCAGATTTGCACTTCCGACAGCCAAGTGGAAAGGATCATAAAGTCTTCCCAACGGTAATAAATGCCCCTGGAAGAAATAAATGCTGAAGTACAAGGATATTAAAGACAAATGATTGAAGAAATGCTTCGCATCAGCTGGGTGCATTTAATGCTGCATTTAATGCTGCCTGCAGAATAGTACTGTTGCCAGTACGGACAGACTGCAAAAGAGCCATTCGCGGAAATTAAGGACCAGTACTCGAGGAATTTGAATCTTGTCTCTCTTCAACGGACATTTTTCAAATCTCAAGTATAAATAGCTGAAAGAGACGAAGAGAATACAAGCAACACAATCTTTGAGAAATTTTCGAAGCAAAATTCTTTAAGTCTCAAGAACAGTTCACTCATCAGCTTAGTCATCTTTTGACGAAAAGCGAAGTTGAAGAACAAAGAAAAATACATCTTCTGAGTGATTTTGTAAACAAGAGTGTTGTGAGAAGTAGATATCCATCTAAGTGAGTGATATTACTTCAGAGAGTAGGATTTCTTTGTGATTTCTTACTGCGCACTTACGGCCTGTTCATTTGTTGATCGGTGTAAGCAGAGTGTACTGGTTACTTTGTGTTTCTAGTATAACCCAAGATCTTTGTGACTTGGACGAGTGGATTAAAGGATATTTACATCCATATAACCACTATAAAAATTACTTGTGTTTTTACATTGCTTTTAAACTTGCATATTTTCTGATTGCATAAAAATACTTTACTTAACTGTTTGAAAACATATTAAAAGGAGTTTATAAAACTGGGGAAACACTTTTCAAACTGCTGAGATTACTTGAGAAAAACACTTTGAAAAATCTGCTGCAAGTACTCTAAGCATTAAAACTGATTTTGACAAAATCAGCTAAGTAATTATCAGACGAGTGGTCATCAAATCTGTTCAAAGATTTGTTCGCGAACAGACTTTTAACTTACTACTCTGATCAGCTTAGTCTGCTCACTGTTAGAGAAAAAGTTTTAAAGTTAAAATTGGAAGAAAAATTTTAAAGAGGTTTATTCACCCCCCCCCCCTCTAAACCTCATCTGACCACTTGGGACCAACAAGTGGTATCAGAGCAGGTGGTTCATTAGAATCAGCTGCCTGATCAACGAGCTTGATCCAAGTGTTTTTCAAAGGTTTTAAAACTTTAAAAAAAAACATATTTTTGAAAAATCAAAACTTTTTGAAAAATGGACTGTATCAGCCATGTTCCCCACATTGCTGGTATGTCTTTTGAAGACTGGAAGATTAGAATGGAAATCTTTCTAGCTGCCTACAATGACAACATGTACACATGTATCATAAAAGGTCCATTCAAATTCACCAAGACCATTATAGTTGATGAAGCTGAACTCGTGGTGGAAAAAGATCTGACAGAGATGACAGCCGAAGAAATAAAGCTGTTCAATCTGGATAAAGTTGGCCGTTTCATCATGACCAAAGCCCTGGACAATGATCGGTTTGACAAAGTCAAACATTGCAAAACTGCAAAGGAAATGTGGGACAAGGTTCGTGACATGAGTGAAGGAAACGACGCCATCAAAGAGCATCAGCTGAGTGTTGCTCTGGAAAAGCTGGACAACTTCAAGATGAAGTCTGCGGAAACCATTGACCAGATGGATACAAGGTTTACAAGGACGTTGAATGAAGTGTTAAAGCTTGGAAAAACCTTTACGGACAAGGAGATAACCATCAGAGTGCTGAAGGCTCTACCTCCAAAGTTCAACATGAAGGTGACAGCAATGGAAGAGTCAAGAGATCTGGGCAAGATTTCTCTCACCGAGCTGTTCTCAGTACTCAAGGCGTACGAGTATAAACTGCCAAGAATGGGTGTTGAAGAAACCTCAACTTCAAGTCCCACAGCTGCACTTGTTGCTGCTGAAAATCTCAGAAGGCCAGCTCACAAAAGCAAAGATGTGGACTCATCTGATGAAGCCACAATACTCAACAAAAAGGAGTACACTGCTGGAGACGTTGCATTGCTGATGAACAACTTCAAAAAGTTCTACAGACGAAAAATGAAGAACAAATATAACGATGCTTCTACTTCTAACCTTACATCTTCTTCTCAGGATAAGGATTCTTATAAATCTAAGATGATGTGCTATAATTGCAGGAAACTGGGTCATTTCATTAGAGACTGCCCATATCCTAAAGCTGAGAAGTATACTGAAGAAGAAAAGAGAATCAGAAAAGAAAGAAAGCATCAGAAAGCTAAGGCGATGGTAGCAGAAGCAGAAAAGCCAGCTGCCGTCTACTCATCTGATTCAGATTCTGACACTTCTGATGAAGAGTCTTCTGATGAAGAGAGCCCTGCCCTTCTCTGCCTGATGGCTAAGGAATCTGATGACTCTGAGGATAGTGAGGTAACTCCTCTTGAGAATGAACTATTTAGTTCATTTGAACAAACGATGCTTAACAATACTACTATTGCTGAAGCATATAAAAAGCTTAAGGAAGAGATGATATTGCTAAAAGAGCAAAACAGTTCACTGAAACTCTCAGCTGAAAGGCCAAGAGAATCAGCTGAATATAAACAGCTTGAGCAAGAACATGAGTCTCTGAAAGCTGAATGTGAAGTCTATAAAGGAAAAATCATGGAACTTGAGAAAGTCATTGAGTCTCATGAGAAGTCATCTGTTGCATCCACTCATATGTCTAGTAAACAGAAGACACCTTTAGAACAGGATAAGCAAGAATTGAATCATACTGAGAAATTTATATCTGCTGACAATAGTAAGGTCATCCTGTATGTTCAAACTGCTAGACCTGCTTCAACTGAGAAAGTATTAAAGGAGACGAAAACTCCTAAGGCTAAGAAGAGCAAAGAGCCTAGTGTAGGAAAACAGACTAGTAAGCCTAAACAGAAGAGTCCTAGGAAGTCATCTGATAAGGCTAAAACTAATCAGACTAGTGATAAAACTAAGTCGTCTGTTAATGAGCAAGCAACTAGTAAACCAAAGAAGCATAAGAATAAGAAAAATCAAAATGCTTTGTATGGAAATGAGTCTTATTATGTGCAACCTGCTGCATATCATCCTATGTATCATGCACCTCAATTTCCAACTTACTATGCACCATATCCTGCTCATCCAATGCATGCATATCCTCCTTATCATGCATCTTACTCTGCATTTGAACATTATCCTTATCATGCTGATCATCAACAATATGACAAATCTGATGAACGTGGTAAAGGCAAAGCAGTTCATACTCCTGTTGAAACTCAGAAACCTAAGAAGCCTAAGACTTCATCATCTTGGGTTGTCAAAGGTGGAACTAATCCTTCAGGACCCTCTCAATAAGGGTACCTAAAACAATTTTATTTTGTTTTGTAGGTTAGGATTAGGAGTAGGAGTAAAGTAGAGAAGATTTGGTACTTGGACAGTGGCTGTTCAAGGCACATGTGTGGAAGCATACATGAACTGACTGATGCTGTTGCTGTGGATGGTCCAAAAGTTACTTTTGGAGACAGTAAAGAAGGCAAGATTGTAGCAAAAGGAAGCTTAATCAAGGGAAACATAGAGATATCTGACGTCTCATATGTTAAAGGCCTAAAGTACAACCTGCTGAGCATAAGTCAATTTTGTGACAAAGGATATTCAGTCATCTTCTCAACAGATAAGTGCTATGTTGAACAGATTGGTACAAAGAAGGTAATTTTATCTGGAAGACGACAAGGGAATGTCTACATAGTCGACTGGAATTCTGCTGACAAGAATTCAAACATCTGTTTGGTGGCATCAACACCAAGTGAAGTTAGTTGGCTGTGGCACAAAAGAATGAATCATGTGAATTTCAAGACCATCAACAGACTTATCAAGAACAATCTGGTAGAAGGAATTCCAAAGACAGTCATGAGCAAAGATAAGCTTTGTGACGCGTGTCAGAAGGGTAAACAAATCAAGTCATCGTTCAAAAGCAAGAAGCATCAATCTTCTGGAAGAATATTGGAGCTGCTTCATATGGACATATTTGGACCCATTGATCCAGTCAGCAATGGTGGAAAGAAATACTGCCTAGTTGTTGTGGATGACTATTCAAGATATATTTGGGTGATATTCATGAAGAAAAAAAGTGAAACCAAGGAACATCTTACTAATCTGATGGAGCTGATCCAGAATGAGAAAAGCATAAAGATATTGAAGATCAGATCAGATAGAGGGACAGATCTACTGTTGAAGAGTATTGTAATATCAAAGGAATACATCATGAGTATTCAGCTGCTAGAACCCCTCAACAAAATGGTGTTGCTGAAAGGAGAAACAGAACACTAAAGGAAGCTGTCAGAACCATGATAGCTGAAGCTAAACTGCCTCAAAGATTTTGGGCAGAAGCAACAAACACAGCATGTTTTACCCAAAACAGATGCATGATCAACAAGCACCAAAACAAGACTCCATATGAAGTTTGGAACAACAGGAAGCCAAACATTCATTACTTTAAGATTTTTGGTTGTAAATGCTATGTTTTAAATAATGGTATAAATCACCTTACTGCATTTGCAGAAAAGGCTGATGAAGCTATTTTTGTAGGATACTCTACTGTTAGTAAAGCTTATAGAGTTTTTAACAAAAGAACATTACTAATAGAGGAATCCCTTCATGTAGTATTTGATGAACCAAGTCAATCTTCTGAAAAGAATCAAAATATTAATCAAGATTTGTCTACTGATTTACAGAAGTTGAATGTTGGAAAGAATGAAGAATATGTTCCCATCATACTACCTGATCTCAATCCAGCTGATAACTCAAGTGCTGTTCAAAATCATAGTGCTGATTGTCTAACAGACGAGTTGCAAACAGCTGATAGACCAGAGACTGTTCAACAGACAACAAATGTTCAACAAACTACTACTGGATCTCCAACAGTAGAGTTGCAAGATCAAAACAAGGGACAACATTATGATTTGCAACCTGATCTCAGATGGCTCAAGAATCACCCACCAGAGTTGGTGATTGGTGATCCTTTGGATAAAGTAAAGACTAGGAGAGCTGCTGCAAGTGATGCAATGTTCGTCAGCTTCCTATCCCAAATTGAGCCTAAACAGATTGAAGAAGCTCTTAGTGATTCCAACTGGATTGAAGCTATGCAAGAAGAGCTAAATCAATTTGAAATGAATAAAGTCTGGTACTTAGTTCCTAGACCAAGTCATCAAAGAGTCATTGGCACTAAATGGTATTCAAGAATAAGATGAATGAAGATGGTGAAGTCACCAAAAACAAAGCAAGATTAGTGGCCAATGGTTACTGCCAAGAAGAAGGCATTGACTTTGATGAAACGTTTGCACCAGTAGCAAGATTAGAGGCAATCAGACTCTTTCTTGCCTATGCTGCTCACAAGAATTTCACCGTCTATCAGATGGATGTGAAATCAGCTTTTCTCAATGGAGAATTGCAAGAAGAAGTTTATGTTGAACAACCACCTGGTTTTGAAGTCTATCAAGAAGAAGACAAGGTGTATCGTCTAAAGAAAGCCCTCTATGGACTGAAACATGCTCCAAGAGCATGATATGATACTTTATCTGATTTTCTTTTAATTAAAGGATTTCGCAAAGGTAAAGTTGACAAGACCTTGTTCACTATTGAATGGGAAGAACATATTTTGCTTGTGCAAATTTATGTGGACGATATTATTTTTGGTTCAACTAACCAACAGATGTGTGACAAGTTCTCAAAGCTGATGCAGAACAAGTTTGAAATGAGCATGATGGGAGAACTTAATTATTTTCTTGGTTTGCTAGTCAGACAGTTGTCTGATGGAATTTTCATCAGCCAAGCAAAATACACAAAGGATCTGTTCAAGAAATTTGGTATGGAGACTAGCTCTACTGCTACTATTCCAATGTCTACAATTCTTCGCTTGGATAAAGATGAAGATGGCAAATCAGTGGACATAACCAAATACAGAGGCATTATTGGGTCATTGTTGTATCTAACAGCAAGCAGACCTGATATCATGTACTCAGTTGGGGTCTGTGCAAGATTCCAATCAAATCCCAAGGAATATCATCTCTTAGCTGCCAAGAGAATACTGAAGTATATTAAAGGCACTCAAGATTTGGGGTTGTGGTATCCTAGAGAGTCTGGATTTGAGCTTATTGGATATTCAGATTCTGACCTTGCTGGCTGCAAGATTGATAGAAAAATCACAACAGGTGCCTGTCAATTCTTAGGTAGTCGTCTGATCTCATGGATGAGTAAGAAACAGACTTCAGTATCCATATCTACTGCTGAAGCTGAATACATAGCTGCTGGAGCTTGCTGTGCACAAATCTTATGGTTGAAGCATCAACTGGAAGACTACAACATCAAGATCAGTGGAATACCAATCTACTATGACAATACTAGTGCAATCAGCCTTACTCAGAACACTACAAGTCATTCAAGGACTAAGCATATTGAGATCAAGCATCACTTTATTAGAGATCATGTGGAGAAAGGAAATGTCAAAATAGAATATGTATTTACTGAAAATCAGATTGCTGACATCTTCACAAAACCTCTAAGTGAGACAAGGTTTTCAACTCTAAGAGCTGAACTAGGTTTATTGAAATTAGATGCATAAGCTGAGGGGGAACTTATCAGAAGACTAAAGTTCAACAGCTTACTCATCTTATTTATCTTCAAGGATTAACTCTCAACAGACTAGTTAACTTATGAATTCTTAAAGTCAGGGGGAACGTGTAAGACTAGCGGTACTTCTGATTAAAAGATGAAATATGTTAATGTCAGTTAGTTGAAGTTATGTTTTCAACAGAAGATTAAAATCTTGAAGAATGAAGATTTATTTATCTAGCTGGATTGACAAACAGCTGAGGAAGGTTATCAGCTATTGGCTTTCTCTGATAACAATTGTGTCTTCAGAACATTAGTCCATCAAATAAGTATTTAATTTACTCATCTGATCGCTTATGTAAAAGCTGACTGTTTAAAACGTTTCATTTTAAAACACGCTTTTACAAGTGACAGAAGGGCGGTACAAATTCCCGCTCCTCATTTAATGCGATTTGAATTTGAAAGGTCGTAACTGACGCCGCACGATCAGCACTGACAAGAAACGGATCTAACGGTTGGCTGGTATCACGGAATCCAAGATACCCTAACTCTATAAATCCCAATCTGATCAGCCGTGTAGCTCTTTACGCACCCAAAATATTCAAAGCACACTTAAGAGAAAATTTACTTGCAAATTCTCTGCAAAATTCTTCCTATTTCTCTAACTTTCAACAGATTAAGATGGCCGCTGAAGGTATGTTCCTAGTTTATGAATCCTACTACCAATCTGGTACGGATTTGATGAAGGAGCTGTTGGAAAAGTTCAAATCTGCACAGTTGGTGAATTTCATGGAGTACAACGAAGGCGTAATCTGGACTGACCAGGTTATGGAGTATTACAATACGGCATCTGCTGATTACAACTCTATGGAAATCAAGGCAACAGTCGGTGACAAATCTGTAGTCATCACACCCGCTGTTCATCACGAGACGTTTGGTCTCCCAAACAGAGGTAGACACGATGTTACTGTGCTAACTGAAGAAAAGCACCAACAATTCTGGGCGATCTGCGCCAAGGAAGGAGAAATGTTGACTGGCAACATTAGGAAGAAACAGCTGAAGGACGAATATCAGAGGATGGCTGATATGGTCTCTAAGCTGATAGAGAACTGTACTTTTTCTCTAGATGCTGTTACCATGAAGAGGTTCAGCATCATGGCTGCTATCTATTATGGGCTGGAAGTCAACTGGTCCATCATAATATGGTACATCTTCGCTGATTTCCTCGAGGTGAAGAAAGGAAAAGGCCCCTACACTAACCACAGAATCACACTCAGTTATCTGCTGTCAAAACTGGGTTGTGTTATGTTGAATGGAAAGGAGATCCATATGTCCAAGGCAATGTCCAAGTACTTGCCTGTTATGAAGAGAAAGGCTGGTGAGCCTGAAGAGGATGAAGATGAGGAACCAAGGAGGTTCCTGCCAAACGGCAAAGGAGAATAGTCAAAACAGCTGACTTGGCTGTTGAGACTAAGAAGAAGAAGGTTGCTGATCAACTTAAGGAGAAGGCTTCAAAGAGAGTGAAGACCGTGGCTGACGTTGCTGTTAATCAAATTATAAGTCAGACCACTGCTGATGTAAGGGGAATGTCTCCTGCATCACCTTCAAGAACTCCATCTGCTGAAAAACCTGCTGAGAATGTCTCTCACAGGACAAGGAGCCAACTAAGGGATACTGCTGCTTCAAGACCTATTCAGGGTCTGTCAAAGAAGTCAGCAAGGAAGCAGATGACATTTATAGAGAAGGACACTGAGTTGGTAGACTTGGTGAGATCAAGTCCTGAGTCTGCTGAAAGACCCCTTGAAGCTGTTGGGGCTTCTGTTGCTGACAAAGCTGATGCGCAACAGTTGACTCAAACTATACCAACAGTTGAGGCTGCTCAACCTCAAGATGATCCAGACATCATGATCATCAATCCTATAGCTGCTGCTCCCATTTCATCTTCTGGTCCAGCTCCTGCTCCAGCCGACAAAGGCAAAAGGAAGATAGTGCTTAAGAAAAAGAAAATTTCTAAAGCTGACAAGAAAGCAAGAGAAGAAGCTGAACAGAGAAAGCAAGATGAACTGGAAGAAAAGAAGGCCCTTGAGCTAAGTAAGGCTCAAGCTTCTAAGGATGAAGCCAGAAGGAAGATGTCCGAGGCAGAAAGACAAGCTGCTGAGGCTGCTGAATTGGCCTTGGTCATTGAGCTTAGCAAGACTGATGCTCATGGACCTGTCCATGGAGGTAGCATCAAAATTGGTGAATGCAAAGATGAAGACAAGAAGAGAAAACCAAAGATGCCTGCTGCTGAGCCCAAACCCAAAGAGAAGTTTGAAGTTAGAAGAGCTTTTAACATAGTGTATGCTGATAAGGACCTCTTCAAGAAATTCGAGAAGTCCTTAGCTTACTATGATCAGAAGCTGATGTTAAAGACTTTGTTCAATCAAGATAAGCCAAGATACATAAATTGGAGAGACAACAGGCTGAACAAATCTATACTTGAACTTCAAAACTCAAAGGAGTTAGCTAATGAAGAACAATGGGTTCTTAATTGGCTAAGAACAGACTCCATTCAGAAGGCCCTGGATTCCAGTTATGTCAGAGATGTCATGCATCAATATGCAAAGGAGTTTGCACTGGAGGAGGCAAAAAAAAATAGACAACTCCCTCCCAGCCAAGAGAAGAAAGTCTGACAATGCTGAAGAAAGAGCAGTCAACATTGCTGTTATGACCGCCTTGAAGAGATGGGCAGAAAGGTCAAGATATCAGCAGGGTCACTCAAGTGAGTTGCCCCAACTGCCAAGTATCCAGCACATTATCTTTGGCAAGGAAGTAAAGGAGTTCAGTGAAGTGCCCAAGGGAAATAACGCCTTTGTCAACCCCTGGATCATTGTGAGGCAGATTAGACAAACAACTTGCTTCAATGATGATGGCACAATCACTAACCTGTTCTATGATGACGTCACTGATGAACATAAAGCTGCTGACAAGTCTGCTGACAAGCGCTTAGCCATTGAGTGGAATGCTAAGGCTTCTGAAGATCATCAGAAGACCAAGATGGAAGATGTCCCTGTCCACCAGGAGACTGAAGAAAAGGATGAAGCTGCTGCTTCTGCTTCATCAGGTGATGAACACTCATCACTAATGGAAGCTTTCCAGATGCTGATGGAGAATTCAGCAAAGGAACTGGAAGAGAAGCATCACCAGCAGCTGATGAAGGTCAAAGAGGAGCTGAAGAATGAGCTTAAGACAGAGTTGGCAGAGTCAAATAAACTTCAGCTGGAATCTATGCAACAGTCAACACAGAAGATCATAAAGAAAGAAGTTGATAGCTTTCCTATTCCTCAAGACAACTCTTTGCAGTTAGTGCGCAGCCTTAATGACATGAACAGAAATGTGGAAGATGTGAAGGCTGATGTAAATCACCTTCATACTGCCCTACAAAGAGCTGAACACAAGATAGCTGATTTAACTGCAACCTTCATCAAAGTCAGTGAAGAAGAGAAGGAAGTCAACTTATGGATGTTGCACGAAGTATCAAATGCTGCACAGGAAATCCAAAATGAGATTGCAACTATAAACCTTAACATTGACTACTTCAATGATCAGACTGACAACATCAGCACAACTCTTCATCACCTTACAGCAAGTCATGACGTAGTTAATCAGAATTTAAAGACCATAGGTGCTGCTATGAAGGTTCCAACAGTTGCACTCAACCCTGCTGCCAAACCTGAAGAAGTCATCAAGTCTGATGATGACAAAAAGGGGGAAGATAAAGGGGAAGAATCAACCAAGGAAACCTCTGCTGCTGAAGAAAAGAAAACTGATGAAACTACTGAACTGACCAAGACGGCTGAAGAAGAACTTGGAAAGGTACAAGGCAAAGACAAGTCTGAAGAAGAGACTAAGGAAAAAGCCAAAACTGATGAAGTAATGGCTGAATCCAAAGACTCTGCAGCTGATCAATCTGATCCTTTGACCAAGTACAAAAATACAGAATCATCTAGGAAAGCGATGGAACTTCTAAGAGAGCAGCAACTTAAAGAGAAAATGGAAGCTGCTAAAGAAGTCATCCTTCAAGGTGAAGAAGCTGATGAAGATGAAGAAGAAGATGATGAGGAGTCATCTTATGAATACGAAAAAGTGCTTGAAGAATCTGATGAAGAAGCTGATAGTTATGACTTGTAAAATCTTGTAATCAGTTTACTTTATCCATTCTTCAGACATCACATCTGATGAACTTGTAATTGTAATTCACCTTCAATATCAATAAAAAGACAAGTTCAATCCAATATACTTTTTCTATCTCAGAAAATTTTGAGGATTACAATCTTTAGCTTAAGTTTTAACAGGTACTTGGCTGAAGTTTTGTCATCATCAAAAAGGGGGAAATTGTTGGATAAGGATGAAGATGAAGGCACTGAAGACAAAATTTAGAAGGGAGGTTTTGATGCATTCCAAAACTTCAAAATCTGCTAAGTATGGAGTAACTTAGCTGATGATCCCTTTGGAAGGAATTTTGACTAAGTACAAGAAGACATCAGAAGAGTCAAAATTTCAAGGTCCAAGACTTCTGATCTGCTGAAGGAAAGTTATCAGACTGATGAAGATCAGCCGACTCAAATCAGATTTGTTCAAGTTTGAGATCAGCCAAGTTCGCCATCAGACTTGCACTTCCGACAGCCAAGTGGAAAGGATCATAAAGTCTTCCCAACGGTAATAAGTGCCCCTGGAAGAAATAAATGCTGAAGTACAAGGATATTAAAGACAAATGATTGAAGAAATGCTTCGCATCAGCTGGGTGCATTTAATGCTGCCTGCAGAATAGTACTGTTGACAGTACGGACAGACTGCAAAAGAGCCGTTCGCGGAAATTAAGGACCAGTACTCGAGGAATTTGAATCTTGTCTCTCTTCAACGGACATTTTTCAAATCTCAAGTATAAATAGCTGAAAGAGACGAAGAGAATACAAGCAACACAATCTCTGAGAAATTTTCGAAGCAAAATTCTTTAAGTCTCAAGAACAGCTTACTCATCAGCTTAGTCATCTGTTGACGAAAAGCGAAGTTGAAGAACAAAGAAAAATACATCTTCTGAGTGATTTTGTAAACAAGAGTGTTGTGAGAAGTAGATATCCATCTAAGTGCGTGATATTACTTCAGAGAGTAGGATTTCTTTGTGATTTCTTACTGCGCACTTACGGCCTGTTCATTTGTTGATCGGCGTAAGTAGAGTGTACTGGTTACTTTGTGTTTCTAGTATAACCCAAGATCTTTGTGACTTGGACGAGTGGATTAAAGGATATTTACATCCATATAACCACTATAAAAATTACTTGTGTTTTTACATTGCTTTTAAACTTGCATATTTTCTGATTGCATAAAAACACTTTACTTAACTGTTTGAAAACATATTAAAAGGAGTTTATAAAACTGGGGAAACACTTCTCAAACTGCTGAGATTACTTGAGAAAAACACTTTGAAAAATCCGCTGCAAGTACTCTAAGCATTAAAACTGATTTTTACAAAATCAGCTAAGTAATTATCAGACGAGTGGTCATCAAATCTGTTCAAAGATTTGTTCGCGAACAGACTTTTAACTTACTACTCTGATCAGCTTAGTCTGCTCACTGTTAGAGAAAAAGTTTTAAAGTTAAAATTGGAAGAAATTTTTTAAAGAGGTTTATTCACCCCCCTCCCCCTCTAAACCTCATCTGACCACTTGGGACCAACACGAATTTTGTAAAGCAATTTTGGAGATGATTGATTTCAGGTGCAAAAATGGTGGTGAGATTATTGAAGGAATAGACAGTGTAAAAATGGTGGAGAAGTAATAACAAGAAATAATCAATTAAGCTTGAATGATTATGGAATAAAAGGAATTTATTTGTTAGTTTTGAAAGATTAGGAAAGAGAAGGAATTAAGTAGCAAATTAATTGTTAATTTCGGTTTTTAAGTGGGGGGTATAAACGTCTTCTTACAACATAAAATTTAATGGGGGGCAAAAGAGTCTTTTCTATTTTCAGTCCGTTTTTTCTTTTTTTTTTTTACAAACTAACTAAAAGGGCTTAATAGTAAATTGCATTTTTAATTAGAAATAAACATAAATTAAATTCAATTCTTTTAGTTACAATCCAACGGCTGCTATGGATGGAAGCCGATCTAACGGCTCATGAAGAGGGCCGCACGTGCGGCCGTAACTAAAGCGGCCGCACTGTAGAAAAATCGTTATAAGGAACTGTTTTTTATTGCACGAAATCCTCCATATTATTAAGAGTTCAACATTAACCCC
Organism: Penstemon barbatus; assembly: GCA_003313485.2. Classification (NCBI taxonomy): domain Eukaryota; kingdom Viridiplantae; phylum Streptophyta; class Magnoliopsida; order Lamiales; family Plantaginaceae; genus Penstemon; species Penstemon barbatus. The sequence continues at coordinate 23,155,161 of CM064884.1, read as the reverse complement.
CCTCCGTTTATTTATGCCACTGAAACTCCCTAAACAGTCTCGACCAATTATCAACACCTAATTCATCCCCGAGAAATTAATAAACATGAGTATTTTTATTAAAAAATTAAATTTGGAGATGGAAAAACATAATGCAAAAAGGAAAAAAATATAACATGTATATCATAAAACTCACGTAACAAAAATAGTCTTAAAATCAATATAAAATAACAAAGGGTTATAATCTCCTCCCTTATCGTGTGCAGTGTCCTCGGACGTGGGGTCCCGAGAAACGAATACAAGTACTGCCTTTTTTTACTTAGAATATTTTCTTGTCATTCAAGATTTTCATTTTACTTGTGGGTGAAAGTACGATGGATAAGGTATAGCAAGTTCATTCTCTCCTATTGTACTTGATTCGAAACTTAGAATTGTCATGTTCTTAGCTTCTGGCAAGAGCAATAACTTGTTACCCCAATCGGAATCAACATCCGTTTGCCTTCCAAAATCCCACGAGATTCTTCCCCCGATAAAGATATGATCTCGACCGTACATATACTTATATTCGGGCTTTGAGGTAAGCTTACTAAAATCCCACAAATGGCGCCTGATTTCTAATCCAGCGTAAAATGGCACGAAGAATATTGCGGAAGCTAAAGACGAATTATTTGTTAAAAATTTGAAATTTTTCATTTTGTTATGAAAAATTATTTCTAAGGTAAATTGATTGGTTAAGTACCAACTCTTGTTTTGAATCAAAGTACTATATTTTCACACTTTAATCATAGAATTGCATATTATTTTAAGTTTTTAACAAAGTATTTGGCAATTTTGATTCCAGGGTCTTAAGTCATGTCAAAATAGTTTGTTTCTTGGTTGTGAAATATCAATTAAAGAGATGAATAGCTTCGATGGTTAAAACGGTTGCAATAATACGCGGTCCATATTACGAGTCAATTGGATGCCAATTATTTTGAATTCAAAGTTTTTGTTAAATCATTAATTTATCGAAAAAAAATCCTAACAACTTAAACGAATTAAAACACTATAAGAATGACTCCAAAAATACTTAAAGCACGCAACACTCAAGGAAAATACAATTATGTATGTGCTTGTTTCCACGACTTTATCAAGATCCTCAGGTTGGATCATTCCAATGGGTCTAAGGATAGCTCATATAAAGATTCTACATTAGTTATTTGATATTTGAATAAATTATAAAATAAGTAATGCCGCATAAGTTAATTCTTTGATTTTTAGTTTAGTAAAATTGTGCGGAAGATAAATCTTAAATAAGATATTTGCAGATTAAATAATTTTTTTTAAGGAAAGTATCTGTTAAAAGTGATATATAGAAAAGTAGGTAAGATATTCCTCAAATAGTGATTAATTAAGATTTGACCATATTTGAAATATTATGATATTTTTAAATTATTCTGGTAGAAATATATGTTGCTTTGGCGGTTTTTTCAGAGTGGTAAAAACGAACTTGTTTTGTTTGAAAACGTCAATTTGATACTTGTCACGATTTCATCAGGATTAGTCAATTTTAGTCAACATATAATAACAGAAAATTAATCTTTTTTGAACAGGTCAATTTGACATTTGGCACGATTTCATTAGGATTAGTTAATTTTAGTCAACATACAATATCAGAAAATTAACCTAATCTATATTCACGTGGGCCACATTTTTTTTATTGACCATAATAGAAGAAAGGAAATTTCGTTGTTGCTGAACAGTTGTTGCTCATTGAGACCAGTCCGCATTACCTAACAAGTAGCTTCGCGAAGAATTTCAATTATATACCTTCCCTAGGCACTATGCACTAATTAATATTACTATAATATCCATTAATTAGTTTACTTTTTGGTCGGCTAATTAATACTTGTTCCATAAAGGTGAAATCGCTCACCCCGGGCACCCCTCACCTCCCTGTCCGACGGGATTGTGAGAGGAGGTAAATCATGGTGACTCAACCGGCAACAGAGGCTAGGACCAGTACTCACTGCGCACAAGGAGCCTCCCTCATTTTTTGAGAGGTTGCTCCCACACTGCTGCTGGTGAGGTTCGATCCTTGGTCACTTAATACTCACCCTAGGCACTATGCACTAATTAATATATTACTATAATACCCATTAATTAGTTTACTTTTTTGGTCGGCTAATTAATACTCATTATCTATAAAACATCGAATCTTGTTAACATAACTTGCACAAACCAGTTGACTCGATATCTTTCATTCTCTTTTCCTTAACCATTAATTTTCATAAATTAAATCCCATTAAGAATTAATGGCGGCAGAGAGTGAAAAAGTAGTGATAGTGCCAAGAATGAAGTTAGGCTCACAGGGCCTTGAAGTTTCGGGCCAGGGACTTGGCTGTATGAGCATGTCCGCGTACTACGGCACTCCCAAGCCCGAGCCCGACATGATCAAACTCATCCACCACGCTATAAGCTCTGGTATCACGTTTCTTGATACGTCCGATCCGATGTCTATGGGCCGCACACCAATGAAATTCTCATCGGCAAGTAATTAACTACTTCTTCGCTTCCCTTTCATATATATATATATATATATATATGGATCGGATCGAGTACACAAATAACAAAGAAAAATTAACAAGACTAGTAATTGGTGAATTAGGTCCAACTGAGTATCGATCAGGCTACATTCTCAATCTCACCTGGGCTACCAAACGACCCCAATATGATTGACTGACTAATTATTTATGAATAGATGTTAATTATGAGATATATATAAGTGCAAAGCTGAAAATATATTGGCCTCGTCATTAGTGGATCATTTATCACATTTTGGTGTTACATGTACACATATAGATCTATTGATAGGTATATAAATTTAAAATATGTATGGGCCAACACATATATTTTAAGAATGGATCTAAAATTTGGAGAAGGGGTAATTGCAATTATTGCCACCCCAATCCCTCTATCTTCACCTCGGGCACCACCATCTCCATCTCACATATGCAGGACGTTAATAGTAATTTTGATGACATTGTTTCTTGAACCCTGCAATGCCATACATGTTTCACTAGCTCTTCTTTTGGATTAGGATATGATTAGTAATCCTTATTCCTGTGGTTTAATTTTTTATACTCCTATGTTGATTTGAGACGGGTCGGTACGCCCAATCGGACTAACCCGACCCGGTTCATATTTTGAATTAGAAAAGAGGAGAGAGTAATTAATTAAACTACCAAATGAGGAGTTAACCTCCCACTTAGTGGGAGATTAACTCCCACATTTTGAAATGGCAAGTGGGGGAGCATTCGGCTCCCCCCAGTTCTCATGATAGAGAAGTCCATTGTGGACTTCTCTAATGACAAAAGAAATACAGGAAGTCCCTTGGGACTTCTCCCTTCAGTTGCCGAAAGCAGGAGGGTCAAATGGACCTCTCCCCCTTTTCTATTTCTTCTCCTTATATACACATATATATATATATTATGTATGTATATATATATATAGTTAGTACATTATATACGGGTAAATCATATTATATATTCCGGGTAATATATATATGTACATATCATCAACAATAATTGGGGCATTTGGATTGAGAATTATGGTTCATTTCCGTACGTGATTTGTATCTTGATCGGGAGCACCAAAACGTGAGAGCATCGGTGATTCAACCACGTTTAGATCGATGGCAAAGAAGGATCTTCTCCGGATCACCCACTTCAAGTAACCGGCGATTATCCGATCCGATTCAAGTAAGTAAGTTTACGGTTGATTCGGATTTAAAACCCGACATTGGTATCAGAGCAATTGTTGGTTGAGTTCCTTTGCTGTATGGTGTTTGAAAGCATGTTAAGTGTTAGTAATTTCATAAAATTTAAAATTATGTTCATGCTTGACCTTTCATGGCAGTTTGTAATTCACTCGTTAGAATGGTATGAAAATTTTACTGGAGCATGATTTTAAGTTCTTAAATGCAACTGTATTTTTTCAGATTTTTTTGTTGAGAAATTTGTTCTGAAAAAATTATTGATTGAATTATTTGCTGAAACTTAAATGCGGATTCCCGGTTCAATACTTGGATTCATGTGACGTTCTATATACCATTAGAATCCTCTTAAAATTATCTTTCCAGTCATGTATGGAAATCTGTTTTTGGATTAGAAATGAGAAAGATATGGTCAATTCAAGTTTCTACCATATATGTCTAAATGTTTGACATTTTATTTGCGGATTTAAATGTGTTTATTATTTTGGTCCGAAAATTTGTACATAGCATGCTTACATATTGTTTATCATCTCTACAAAATTTCATGCTCATTGGATTTGTAGAAATTGAGATATGATTTTTTGTTTATTATTTGGCCGAAATTTGTTTAATTTTCTGCGGATTATATGTTGCGGCTTATAAGATGATTCATGTACCGTTAGAAAGATCTCGTCGAGATGTTTCAAACCATATATTATGCTTAATTCGGACTTATAACTAAGGAGATATTGTCAATCGAAGTTCATGTCGCATTTCTTCAAGTTGCTGGAAATTTGAAGAAGATGAACATTTACTTTGTTCATACCCACTCTCGATCGCGGCTGTTGGTTGTTCAAACAAGTACTTCCGAAGGTCAAAATGAAAAACCAAGTTCGCCATAGGAATCAGAAGGCCCGAAAACATTGGGGTAGTCGGAAGCGTTTCGTAGGAAAACGACGTTAGGACAGCGCGTGTATCACCCGCGCCACGCAAGCGCGTGAAAGTGTTGATTTGGTCAACAACCCAGTCAGCACACACATGGCAGCCAGCTAGGCACCACACGTATGCTCAGCACAATGTGCATATCCACGTGGCATGATATGTCAACTGTCACGTCAGCGATTGTACTGCATGGCTGTGTCACGCAAGTGCGGCGTATTCCGGTGTCCGTTTTTTGCCCGAAAAATTCTATGAGTTCAGAATTTTATTTCTAATTGTTTGGTGAATTTAAATTAATTTTCAGAATGTAAAATTTGTTTTCTTGATTTTTGTGCTTGGAAAATGTTTTAAAATCGAAAATTATTTTTCTTTGAAGGAAAATTTTAAATTTTTTTTCTGTTGGTCCAGAAAAATATTTTTGAGGAAATGGCTAGCAAGTGGGAGTGTTTGGAAACACTTTAAGCCAATTTCAATTTTCTAATGCATGTAGAAAATGATTCAACATCATTTTAAATCAAGAAAATTTCAGTTTTTTATTTCTGAAAACTCTGAAAATATTTTCAAACGTTTGACTTCAAAAGGAAGTACTTCAACACTTATTTATGACGTTCTAATAATTTTATTTTCTAAATTGGAAAATTTATTTTTCCATCATTATTTTTTTTTTTTGTTAAATTAGAATTTGGTTTGCTTGTGAGCAAAAATAAGTGTAATATATTCTTTTATGAGCACGAGTTAAGGTATTTTGATTAGCTTATGAGCTTGATCTAATATTTAACTCAATTTAGTTTGAGAACGTGACGTATGCCGGACTTAGTGGGAGAGCGACAATATGAATAAGAATCTGAACCTCTTGTGCAATTTATGTAAGTTGCAAAACGTTAGTAATTTTAATAAAAGTTTATGCACATTTTCGAGTTTCGTGGTCAAGGACATGAAACGTTAAAGTTGATGCAATAGGGACGCTTCTTTAGCCGAGGGCTAAGAGAAGAACACTAAACGATTGAATTCCATCTTAATGGAATGCATCTGTCGTTTATCTAATTGGTTGAAAAACAACGTAATAAATTTCCCTCTTGAAATTTAATGTTTGTCTTACGAACTACTTGAAGAAAAAATATTTTGAATATTTTTTTTTATCTTTCTCCTAAAAGTTTTCGATAATTTTAAAACTTTTTCCAAGAATCTGAGTTTTTCACTCAATCTTCTTTTAAGTAAGACAAGTATCGTTAGTTTTTGTCCCTTGAGGCTTTGACATTAGAATCTTCGAAGGTGACTCTTAATTGATCACATGATTACGTTTATGTGATATTACTTCGATGCGTGTTTGATATACGCTTATCTCCTTATGTGCACTTTATTGAGTTGTGTTAAGATGTAACACGATGCACATTAAATACTTGTAAGTACTTTGAATTAGTACTCGAGTGGGAGTTCCTAGGTTGGAAGAATTTAAGTAATTCTCACCTGGAACTACTAGATTTTATACTAAGGGATTGAATTAGTGATAATGATCATTTGGATATGGGAGATGATTGGGCCACGTAGTGACCCTTTCGATTTTGTACCTTATAGGATTTAAAACGATTTCAATTTGCTATGTATAAAATCACCTATACTTAGATGGGCTAAAATGATATCTCTATATTGACAGATCATGGCAATAGATTCTAATTAGATGAGTACTTGCAAAAGTACTCAGTGACAAAGCTGCAACACTTTGTCGATGTTGATTTAGAATTTGAGTAGGAATATGTGATGTTGTAGAGAACATCTATCAAGTCATTAAAGACCTGTTGTGGTCTTATTACTTGAGAAAGAGATCATAGACTTTCTTCATGTCTTTTGACATGATTCCGCTCTAGTCTTGAAATTATGGCATCGTAGAACGTTATCCTTAGGGAGCAGTATAGAAATACAACTCTAACAAGGTAGGCGTTGGACTTTTAAAGTTTGACCAATTGGACAAATATTTTTGTCTAGTATGTTGGATACTTATGAGAGTAAAGTCAAACTTAATGAATGATTAAAAGTCAAGTCATAATTCTTCTCTTTTGAGTTACTGAATTCATGTTCATTTCAGTCTCATTCCATTTTAAAGACCATTCAAAGGTCGTGTCGATTTACATATCTGTAAAACGACTTTTTCAAATGGCAAGTATTTCATTGTACTTCTTAAAAAATTATTTGGTGTTTCTAGACCAAAAATTGAAGTCTTGTGACAAAATCTATTTTTAAAGGGGCATAGGCTCTAAAAAAATAAAACTAAATTAATAGAGGCAATGAAATAAAGGAGACTGAAGATATTTCAAGTTGGAAGAACAATGACTGTCGGATTTTGATAATCTGAAACGGCATGGGACTATAAGTGCTCGACTTACCATATTTTTTTTGGTTCTCTCACTCGTCAATGGATGAAGTTGAAAAGGTAGCACTCAATAACACTGTTATAATTATTGTTTTGTCGAAAACACGTTACTAACCTTATCCTGTGTGGATAATAGGTTTATGGTAACTAATAATTGAAAAGTGTTTGCGCCCTCACTCAAGTTTATTAAGTTACATTTGTGTACCTTCGAGAAACTAAACTTGACTGTTGAGTTTGTTCTTGGATTGGATTTAGACTTGAATTCATCATTGACTTGATTATTATCAGTTTGAGTGATACTTAAATGTTCTAGACATTTAACGATAGTTTGAAGTGTCATTCTTGACTAAACGTTTCAATTGCATAGTTTATTATTGTTGTACAATCAACACCTGATGCATCACGAAATATGTTGAAGGCATATATGTTTAGGTCAATTTGGGCTAGTGGAAACACTAAACCAATGAGAAGACTTTTACAAGTCGTTTCTGAAAATTGGTTTGCCCTTGCACTGTTTCAATTGAAACAAGACACTAGAACTATTTCGTTAGGCCGTTGCGGTTAAACTTCCATTTTGATCGATTCTAGTGATTTAATATTAGTGAAGGTTGGATGAATCCGTCCTTTCATTACTTTTATAAGGATATTACATGCCTTGATTATTTTTATTTTGATCTCTTGTAAAATTAAAATACTTCAGTGTTTTTGAATTTCTAGAGAATCAAATATATCGATGAACATAAGGTTCTGATACTAGACCAAGGATATGAATATCTACACGATCATTTCGTGATCCATGTAATGAAACATCTGAGTATCAGTTATTTCTAACACTCTTATATGTATAATTGTGTTAAGGGCAGTAACTCGATTTATTGGATATGATGAGATTCAATGCGTCTCAAGTTAACCCCTTGAATTTCCATGTGGAAATTTTTGTTAACATTGAATGCATATTTTGTGAACCTTCAATAATAGTAATTTTCAACATCTAAAAGCTAGGGTCAGATGTCGATTTGACCTAAGTTACCTTAGACAATGTGATCAAGTAGTTGAGTTTGTCTTAACATTATTTCTAATGTGTTTAGAAACATGATTACTAAAGAAAATATATATTTGGAAGATATATAATGTCTAATGGTTTATGTTCTTGAATGAACAATGAGATGGAAGTAAAAATTCTTATTAAATCAATAAATACAATCTTTCGAAAGATGTATTTACTAGATAAACTGAACTTTGTGTATTTGAACGTGTTAGTGTAAACCGGTTCAAGGGATAGTTATTCATTTGACTTATCACTTGGAAGTGATTATCCAAAATTGCTTCTTTCGAGTGGGAGCAATTTATGTTCTATTGGATCCATTCAAATGAAAGGACTACATCTGAACCGTAACTTGTTTCAAATACTGAAAGATGTTCTCCTATCTCATGGGTGAGATACGTTAAACGAATGGAAGGAAGACTTAGTTACCTGCCTATAATTTAAACCAATTTTTGTATTGGTTGATTTTTCAAAGAGGCACATGGTTTCTTACATGTATCTTACTTTAGTCAAAATTTAGACATGGAAGCATTCCAAATGAATAAAAGACTATTAATCTGAAAAGTTGAGATATCAAAGTTCTCGAACTTGAAATCTTTGAGCTTTAAGATTATTTTAGGCAATAAGAGATTGTCTAAACAATCACGTTGGTTTTTATCTTGATGGATGAATAACATTTGCCTTTTGTCTTAAGTTATTATTAGGAATACTGGATTCCATTTCTTAATGTTTGAGTTATACCCTATTTGTTGGGATAACTTCGAGTATAAAGGACCGTTTTGAAAATGGTCGTCCTTAATTATTTTTGAATGAATTGAGGACTTGTAGGTGGAAAACTTGGTGAAATTCATTGAATTTTATAAGTGGTCAACCGACACTTGAATAATTCTGAATTTAATACCTACTAATACTCTCATAGTAAGAGGTAGATTTTTTATTCTTGAAATGTGCACTTTCAGTGAAATGTCTAGATCACTGATTCCGATCTTGATGGAATCATCAATTGGTTTGAAACCAATTGCCTACTCTGATTTATGTTGTGCCATGAATCTGGTCAATAATTATAAGTCAAATCATTTGTATGATTTTTAGACTTTAGTGAAAAGGTTATCGAGAAACCTTTATTATACTGCAATTGATCTCTTAAGCATAATGAGACATCTTTATCTATGTGTACAATTGTTGTAAAATTGATGGCACATACGTAGTATGGATAGTTGTTTGGTCAAGAGGTATTTATTACTTTTTCGGGAAGGTAAAGAGCTACATTCAAGTTGTGTTGACATTTATGTTGCGAAACACATTTATAACTTGCAATATAGATACTGTTTTAGTGAGACCAAACACTTAAACAAAATTGAGAAGTTTTGTGGAGATATCTTTACAAAGTTAATAGAAAACTTTGTAGTTAGCATCTACGTACAATAAATGGTTGAGTTTCTTGTACTAAGACCATAACTGGAGATTCTTACGTGGGTTGCCTAGCAATCTCAAGAGTTACGTAGATTTTGATCTGATTGAACTTGAAAGTTCATAAGATCAAGCCCATATGTTTTGTGACATTTGAATGCTTGTATACGTGATTTGGAAATCATACATTCAATGTCCTAAGATATGTCGGACAAGTAGAGATTGGCTTTCTCACACGAGCAATCGCCTTTGACGTTGAGAACATGCATAGATGAGATTGTTTTATCCTTGTAAAGAGCGCAAGGTAAAACCAGGATCGCCTTAATTATGATCGATTTAAGATTACTGTTTTGATTAAAGTAATCACAGTCTTGCATGAGTGCAAGATCAGAAAGGTATCGATTGCTTAATTAAGATGAGATTACTTTTGTATATACAAGTAATCGAAGAAAAATGGATTCACACCATCCGTTAAACTTGTCGAATAGCCAGATGTGAATTTTCTCGAGTTAATTCTTTACCGAGGATAAGGAGAAAATTCAGGTAAAGTGTAGATGTACACTTGTACTAAAATATGAACTGTGTAGTTTAAATGACATACACTTCAAGAAACGAAGTAAACTACAGTAGCACGTGTTTCATACCACGTGTGCCTTAGTGACCATTGGGAAATGAGTGAAAGATCCCTGCTCACTCATTGTGTGAGGCCCAGAGGTTTATTGCGACCTCAATATGTACCCTTATGACTTTTGACCGTTTCTTGAGATCTTACCAAGGTGTTGCTACTTTAGCACGTCACTAATAGCTATGAATCATACGGCGATGCGGTCCGTGTCTAGGAAAGTTGCCGAAGTAAGATCGAAAGATTCAGGTAGGAAAGGAAGACTTTATGAAGCTAACACACGCTGCTTGAATTCAAAGCTGGCCAGCCAATATGTCAAACTTGAGAGTTTGAGACATGATTGTGAATACAAGTGAGTGGTGGAGTGAAGTATGCTCTTTTGTTGATTTGAGGGATCAGAGATACTTCGGTTAGTGAAATGGGGTTTGGGGTATAGCGAGTCCTGATGTCCTCGTGTTTTGTGAATAAGAGTTGTTATATACCCTAACAGGTGTATGACACTTAATGCTCTTGCGCTCGCCGGTCACACGATCCACTTGTCTGTATGAAGTTGATGAGTATGTTGTGAAGTCATTGTAGACTCGGTTTAGCCCTCATGTGCGAGTGGGAGATGTTGATTTGAGACGGGTCGGTACGCCCATTCGGACTAACCCGACCCGGTTCATATTTTGAATTAGAAAAGAGGAGGGAGTAGTTAATTAAACTACCAAATGACGAGTTAACCTCCCACTTAGTGGGAGATTAACTCCCACATTTTGAAATGGCAAGTGGGGGAGCATTCGGCTCCCCCCAGTTCTCATGATAGAGAAGTCCATTGTGGACTTCTCCAATGACAAAAGAAATACAGGAAGTCCCTTGGGACTTCTCCCTTCAGTTGCCGAAAGCAGGAGGGTCAAATGGACCTCTCCCCCTTTTCTATTTCTTCTCCTTATATACACATATATATATATTATGTATATATATATAGTTAGTACATTATATACGGGTAAATCATATTATATATTCCGGGTAATACATATATGTACATATCATCAACAATAATTGGGGCATTTGGATTGTGAATTATGGTTCATTTCCGTACGTGATTTGTGTCTTGATCGGGAGCACCAAAACGTGAGAGCATCGGTGATTCAACCACGTTTAGATCGATGGCAAAGAAGGATCTTCTTCGGATCACCCACTTCAAGTAACCGGCGATTATCCGATCCGATTCAAGTAAGTAAGTTTACGGTTGATTCGGATTTAAAACCCAACATCCTATATGTTATATATATATATATAAAATAGGCTTTGAAGCTGAATGGTATAAGGGAAAAGGTGGAGTTGGCTACAAAATTTGGGTGTAGATTTGTAGATGGAAAAATGGATATATGTGGTGACCCGTCTTACGTGCGGGCTGCTTGTGAGGCTAGTTTGAAGCGACTCGATGTTAACTGCATCGATCTCTATTACCAACATCGCATTGACACACGTTTGCCCATTGAAATCACGGTGAGTATTGAATTTTGATGCAGTACAACTTGTCCTGATCAATTATAGTGTGAACGATGAATAAACTTCTTCTCTTAATTGATTTTCATACAAGAAAGATTGGAGAATTGAAAAAGTTGGTGGAAGAAGGTAAAATAAAGTACATTGGTCTATCAGAGGCATCTGCTTCAACAATCAGAAGAGCACATGCAGTTCATCCCATAACTGCTGTTCAATTGGAGTGGTCTTTGTGGTCAAGAGATGTCGAACAAGATATAATACCAACTTGCAGATAACCAATTCATTCTTAATTTTTGAATATATATAGATATAATAATATTTAATAAGAATTGATCGATCCATTTGGAAATTAATTTATTCTAGAGAACTTGGGATTGGTATAGTGGCATACAGCCCTCTAGCACGAGGATTCTTCTCTTCAGGTCCAAAGTTGTTCCAAACTTTTTCTGAACAAGATTTCAGAAAGGTATCTATCTATCTATATATATATATATTTGACTAAATAATTTGCTACATGCATGTAGGCAGGGCCGGACCTACACTAGGGCTAGTGGGGTCTATAGCCCCCACTCAGATCTAGAATATATATTTATTAGTAGTATTCATATCAAATAAATTGCAATTGCTCACTGGGATGAGGCATGCAAATGTTTGGTTGATGTTCAGAGTTCGATCCCTAAAAGCCACTTTCTTGACATTTTTTAGTTTTTGTCCTTTTGTGAGAGGTATTGTTAAAATTAATATTACTTTTTGATACATAAAAAATGCCTTTTGCTCATTTGTTTGATTATGCATGTTTATCAATATTGTTTTGGGTTTTAACCCAAGGAGTACCATTTTCATTGTTACTTATTTTATAGTCTTTTTTGTTTCATAATAACTATTTTTTAATCTATTTTATTTTCTCAATAATTGTTTTTTTAATTTCTTTTTCTTTCTGAATAATTGTTCTTTGATTTTTGTTATTTCCAATATTTTTTAAAAAATTTTATTTTCTTTTTAATAATAACCAAGAGAATTCGATTTTTTTATTATACGTTTTATTTAATACATTACTAAATAACCTCCCTCCCCCCATCCCCCCCAAAAAATATTGATCTAACTCCGCACCTGGCTATTATGGACATATTTCGGAAAATTAAAAATAGGTGCGGTTCTTTGTGAATATAATTATTGTCATATGAAATTGTATTTCGAATATTTAATTTATCCTAGAATCTATAGCCCCAAATATTAAAGTTTCAGTTTTTACATATGTTTCAGTCAGTTGTATATTAGAAACTTTTCGAGATTTTTCGAAATTTTTGAGAAATCTTAGGAAGAATTGTAAATAAAAAAAAAATATATGTTAAAGTAGAAACTACTCTATATTCTCGTTTTGGTTAACTCAAATACAAAAACTTTTGGTGTTTTCGGAGATAACTTATCAAAAATTTGATCTATTCTTAGCCCCCACTGGCCTATATTCCTGGATCCGCCCCTGCATGTAGGAATTACCAAGGTTCCAACCTGAAAATATGGAGCATAACAAGAAGTCGTTCGATCTTGTTAAAGAAATAGCAACTAGAAAGGGGTGCACACCCTCCCAGCTTGCTTTGGCTTGGGTCCATAATCAAGGAAATGATGTGTGTCCAATACCTGGTACTACCAAAATCGAGAATTTGAACGAAAACATTGGAGCTTTGGCTGTCAAACTCACACCGCAAGACATGGCCGACCTTGACTTTGTCGTTAAAGGTGAACGATACACGCCTGCTATTAGAACATGGGAAAATTCCGACACTCCACCATTGTCAGCATGGAAATAAATTAAATTAGCTGCGGATGCAGGATGGATTAATGAGGGAATTGAACTACACAACCATTTTGATTTCTTGCAGTACGTCTGATATCATATGCGTATCACTTTCTAAGTCCTATATATAATATGATGAATGTTTAATTTGCATGTTACTTTCTGCTACTCTTTCTTTCATAGAGTTTGAAATCAAATAAAAATGTTTTCTTAATATTGTCTGATATATGTTATACAGAATGCTTAGTGCATGGTACTAATATATATATATATATATATATATATATATATATATATATATATATATGTGATTGTATGGCCTGGCTAGCTACTTAATTATAAATTTATAAGTGTAATATATACAACTTATTTTTGATTAATTTTGCATTGTTTCAGATTGAGGTTACGAATTTTCAAAAAAAAAAAAATTGGATTTCACCATGATTTTTTTTTTTTTTTTTTTTTGATAAATGGATAGTAGTGTTATGAGAGGGAGAAGGAGGCCACCCTTCCTCATATTTATATGCGAAAAAATGCTCTTTACCGACTAGACTAGAATAAACAATTTTGATAGTGAAAAATAACAAAACTCTACCACACATTCCTAGATTTTGATTGAAATCTAGAATGCATGGAGTTATGCAATTTGGACTGATCTAAGAGTTATTTGAACTAGCTAATGGGTCGGGTTAGCCCGCCCTTGTGTTTGATCCATCTACCCAATTTATTCCAACAATATAATTATCTATAATATGAAGTATACTTCTTAATGTTTTTAGAACCGGACCGGACAGTGAACCGATGAGCCAACTGGCCACTGGTTTTACTGGTTATAGCAGTTCAATCACTGGTCGGACCGGATGACGTCATAATGTTATAATAAATATAATTAATTTTAAAGTATACGAGTTTAAATCCCTTCGAGACTAGGAAAAAAAAGCATATGTAGATTATATTTAAATTAAATCATATAATTTAAACATTATCCTACAATTGATTTCAAATATACAATATCATAGATTATGTTTAAATTAAATCATATAATAATTATCTAACTTATATCATAACGGTAGTGTGATACTAATTTGTAAGCTCATATAAATATAGTATGATTATATTTCTTTATAAAATTTTAAAACTGTAAGTTAAAAATACAACAAACTAGGATATTAATAAATTTTAAACTATGATTATGTATAAAAGTCTAATATTCAAAATTAAATTTGCATAATATATCGATTTGACTTTCAAAATGTCACTCTTTATCCTAAAAATAATATTGGAAAGAAATATCTTATAGAACAAATTTTAATAAAAAATTATTATTTGAGTAGTAATTTCCATTGATAATGTGTAAAATGTTAATTTGAGTTAATTATCATAATCTAATTTATAAATAAATTTGGCTACACGTTTTCTAATATTTATAAATTTTTGTATCAAAATTGCAACAAAAATGATGTAGCTTAAATGGTAAGGAAGTTATATTTCATGCAAGATGTTAGGTGCTTAAATCCCACCTTCTACAATAAATTTTAACTTATTTTTAACATAAAAAAAAATCGAAAAAAAAAGGAAAAAAAGGAAAATTCAGAATCAGGTTCAACCGGTCCAAACCGATTCGCCGGTTCACTGATTTTAGACCGGTTCAAACTGGTTTTTAAGTCAACTGATTTTAAGGAGTAAACCGGATCGAATCAACCTCCGTTCGCAATTGAACCTGTCGGACCGGCCGGCCCGATCCTGTTTTAATAACATTTATACTTCTTCTACCAGATCTTACAGTCATACATTTGAACTAGCTATAGCCTATATATAGAGTCATAGTCAACTTATTAGACGACATAATAAGTCCATTTGAAAATAAAACACTAATATATAAAATATTGTAGATTAAAGAATTCAACAACAGAGTAATTAATTAATAATAGGTTACTCTTAAAGAATTGACTCCGATCAATCATTGGTTTCATTGTCTTCATCTTCTTCATTAGGCCATCTCCAGCCGAAGCAGACAATAACCTCCTTTTGCCTGTCTGTCTGCCTGTTTGTCTGCCTGCCTTGTCAAATTAGTCATTTGCAATCAAACCAACAATTCAAAACATTTAATTTCAATCTCAAACTTTCTCCACTCTCACTTAACTATAACAACAACAATAATAATAAACTTCTATAAAAATAAAATCTTAATTGTGTTTACAAGCGATCGAACCTAGGCTATTAAAAAGAAAAGATACTGAGCGTTTTCTCAACTAACAAACTCGTAACCAAAAGCGCGTTTTATCTAATGACTATCTAATAAGGCCATCTCCAATGGTTTCCCGGGGCCATTCCCGGGCCAGCCCCCAGGCCAGCCCTCGGGCCAGCCCTGACCCTGGGTGATCATCTCCAGTGGTGGTCTCCAACACTCAATTTCTTTCAAAAAAATTTCTTCCCTACTCTCACCTTTTTTATAATAATTTTAATATTGATAATAATAATAATAATAATAATGATAGAATAATAATAATTATTATTTTAATAATATAATTAATTTAAAAAGATTATAATTATAATATTTAAACATTAAAATATAAATTATAATTATAATTATAATTAATTCAAAACAAGAATTATAACATTAAATAAAAGGCACAGATAAAAACAAGATAACGGTTACAACAAACACACATGGAAAAAAACAAAGAAGATTACAACATTTATTTATTTACCCTCTGAAACCAGTCAGTTTCTTCATGCGATGATCCTACAAAATATGGTTAACAATAAATGTAAATTATATAATTTATGTATTTTTTTAATTAAGTATGTTTTTATATATTTCTATGCTTAGGGTATTAATTAAAATTATTTGTCGATGTTTAATTATATTTTCAAGTAATTTTAATTCCAATTTAGGAGGAAATTTTATTCTTATTAAATCATTAATAATTACTATTGTAATCAAAATTAATAATAATTAAACAAATACTACTACAAATTAAACAAATACTACAAATTTTTTATTCTTATTTTTTCAATCTAAAATCAATAATGATAATTAAACAAATACTATAAATTTTATTATAATTTTAAAACATACTAAAAAATTTAATTAAAAGAAACACTCAATTACTATACATATAAAGCAAGCAAGCAAGAAAGAAAATGCATAACAGCTGTCTTCTCGTGCCCAGTTTATTCAATTTTTTAAAAATTAAAAAAAAAAAAAAGAACAAATCAGGTGGCGCCAAGTGGCGCCATCTGAATTAAAAGGGGAGAGTGCATATCACTCTCCCATCTTCTTCCCCAAAAATCACTCGCGCCCCGTTCCAGCCACCATTCCCGCCCGCGACCGCACCAGAGCCCGTGCCGCCCCGCGCCCCGCCCCGGACCACCATTGGAGACGGTTCCCCAGCCCAGCCCGGCCCTCACGCGCGCCCCGAGCCCGCCATTGGAGATGGCCTAACTTACAAATTGAAAACAGAATGTACAAAGCTATTAAATTAATTAACTGTATTTTAAATCTGCACTCTTTATCTTCAATTTGGCTTATTTGATGCTGCTGCTTTTCTTCCTCTTCTAATGATATACTAGCTTAATTCCGTGCTATACACAAAATCATAAATTTTGTTGTATATATAGTTAGTTACTTTAAATGGAGAGATAAAATACGTTACCCACTTGTGTTTTACAAAACTTGCCTGAATCTCCTTGTATTTTAGAAAATGTTGAATATAATCTAATTTCGTCCAAGACATAGAAGAGTGATTCTTAGTCATGTTTTGTGAAACTGAAATTTAATTTTTATCTATTTAAATTAACAAATTAATAAATTACCCTAACAAAAAAAAATCTTCTTCCAGCACCTCTACCCCTACACACCTATCACGGTAACCAACCAAAACCTCCCTCCCCCAAAGATGGAGACAATTTCTCCCAAATTACCAAGTAATTTTTTTCTATTTTTTTAATATATTTTAAACTATAATAATTCTATCAATAAATAACACTATAAAATTCTACTAATAATATGTCAAATTTATTTATTTTAATAAATAATAAGTAGGATAAGTGATATGTGGACATTAGATAATATTTTTCATAGTTTATATTAAAATTATTTAATCTATTAATATCGTATTAGCTTCAACAGTAAAAAAGAAGGTGCAATTAGTATATAGGAGCCATATTTTTCTCGTGAATTGGTAACATTAGGGAAATTATTTTGTGCATTTTCTCCACATATAATGTGTTATAATATACGTATGAAATTATGTTTATATTCTAAATTTAAATAAAAAAAAATTACTTCAAGTCCATGCCCCTATCGTGTTCTGATATGACAATAGTGAGTTATACCAGTTAACTGTATCATGAAGTTTTATCTAATATCAATTATGATAAAAGTTGGTATGAGGACCTCAACCAAATAGTTTAAGATGAATGTATAATTCATCATAGCTAAATAGATACAAAATAGACAATTCAAAGTATATGAAAATTTAGAATATACATATTGGAATCAAACATTTGTTAACAATATTTATGGGCAACTTGTTGATTAATCCACCTTCCACTTCTTCTCCTTCTTCTTCTTTGTTCTCTACTACCTTTTTAGTATCATTGAAGTTATTTTCCTTGGGTTAACACACATGTAAAAAGAGAATGAAACACACATTTCATTGTATTTTAAGAAATTTGATCTTTTGTTTTATCTGTAATTAATGAAAACAAAATAAAATCAAACAAATAAAAACTATCTTTAAGAAAAAACTAAAAGCGTAGAAAACCAATATAGTTCACAAATTTAACTAAAAATAATTATTAGAAAATGCTCAAATGATACTAAATTTTGTACTTCAGACTCATATGATACATATATGTCTCAAAGTTGTCATCAAATACCATTTCAGAGGAAAAAAAAAAAAAAAAAAGGAAAGGAAATTTTTTTTTTCACCAAATACCATTTCCAAAAGGGAAAAAAAAGTTGTCACCAAATACCAAAAGTATATTTGTAAATAAAACAGGAATATGTAAAGTAGAAAATATTAGCAAAAACAAATATTTTACTCCAATTAGTTGAAGCTTGCAAAGAAAAAGAAAAATGAAAAGCCATGTTTTCACTACATTCCACCTCAATGTACACATTTTTTTTTAATATAATTATATCGCTGCATCAAGAATAAAATACAATAGCAAATTATATAAGTGAAACATACTAAGTTAAAATATAATACATTGACAATCAAAGATTTATGGAATTGGGGTTAGTCATGGTCCATGAAAAAGTAGAAAATATAACAAAAGATAAATATACCTAACTACTTTAAAAAGCTTGTGAATGACAAGAAATATGGTTGTCATTCTCCACATATCACCAACAATCTACACCAACAAAAAAAAACATTAAAAACAAAAGATAAGAAAAACAAACATCTTATAGGGAAAAAGATGATAAAAAAAAATGCAATATACATACTCATTCAACTTATGCATTTAAATTGATAAAGAACTTATGCAATTCTAGAACAAAAAAATCTTGTTCTCCATCAGTTGCATTTTGTCACACTGTAGATACATGAAATTTATGTCCAATTAAATAATGACAATTATAAATAATTTATTAGTAATCAATTATTTCTATTTTGGGATTTTATTATATTAAATTCCGAAATTAAATAATAATATTAATTGATTTCTAATATTTATTTATTGGCCAATTATATCAAGCCATGTGTCAAAATGATATATTTAAAGCCATATAATTAAGTGGCCAATTAAAATGTGCCACATGTCAAAGTGAAGTGTTTTGGCCAATCAAATGAAGTCTTTCATTCCAGGGAAGTAAGGGCCAATCAAATCATGACACGTCACCAAGCTGCTATGAAGGACTTTCTTCAAAATCTATATAAAGAGGTCTTGTGAATTCATTTGGGGATATACACATATACATATCTACACACAAATTCACATATACTCTCATATTCTCATCAAGCTTGGAAGATCTGCCAAGCTCTTCAAATCCGTGACTCCATCCACAAATCTTGGAGAAAGTCGCATCATACGATTCAAGAACAAGCCTAGTGCACTTGGATCCATACGCTCAACGAAGAGAAGAATCAGAGGATTCATACATAGAGATTTTGTAACCACTTTTAAATTTCAAATAAATATTATTTGTTACTTCTTATTTTATTGTCTATTTAAGCTTTTTGCAGACTTTAAAATTTGTTGTAAACAAATTTTTGGCACGCCCAGTGAGACCTCTCTACCTCTCATCTCTTCTCTTCAAAAGATGGTTCGTCCTACAAAGTGCCGAACTATGACTGATTTGATGAATGACCCAAGAACAATGCTCATTGAAAAGAAGGCGCATGATGATTCTCAAAGCGGTGGGTCTTCACCCCTTTCTCACTATTCGATTTGAGTGCCTGTTATGACAACAAATGCTACGACTATGGAAGAACAACTCATGGCTCTAACTAAGGCCATAGAAAGGCTCAACAAGCGTGCGCTAGAGCAAGATGCAAAGATTGAGAGACTTCTCAGCCAATGACTCTTTGCCAAGACAAATCACTCGATGGGAAAACGACCTATGGATCCCAAAGAAGATGAGATATCAACATAACGATACTCAAAAGTGAACGAGGACCAACTCGAGGATTCTGAGGAGGACGACTTCCTCGACTGAGAAGACTAGGGGTCTTCAAGTCTCACCCGGCGGCATGATTCCTGTGGATCGACTGGAAGACTTCATCACTGGAGCCATCAAGTGCAAATTGGAAGGAGGTTCAAAATCTTCACTTACTTACATGAAGCCCTACACTCGTCGCATCGACACAATGAAGATGCCCACTGGATATCAACCGCCAAAGTTCCACTAATTCGATGGGAAAGGGAATCCAAAGCAACATGTCGCTCACTTCATAGAAACTTGTAATAATGCTGGAACTACTGGAGATCTCCTCGTGAAACAATTTGTCCGCTCGCTTCAAGGGAATGCTTTTGACTGGTACACCGACTTGGAGCCTGGAAGCATTGATAGTAGGGAACATCTTGAACAAGAATTCCTCAATCGATTTTATAGCACAAGAAGAATCGTAAGCATGATCGAGCTCACAAGCACTCATCAATGGAAAGAAGAAAAGGTCATCGATTATATCATTCGATGGAGAAATCTAAGCTTAAACTGCAAGGATCGTTTGTACGAAACTTCTGCCATGGAAATGTGCATCCAAGGGATGCACTGGGCTTGCGTTATATTCTTCAAGGCATAAAGCCTAGAACATTCGAAGAGTTAGCTACGCGTGTGCATGACATGGAACTTAGTCTTGCTTCAAGGGGAGATCAAAACTTCTTACCCATTCAAGATTCAAAAAATCCCAAGGATAGGCAAAATATCAAGAGAGGTGGCAAACCTTTGTCTGCAAATGATAACAAAGAATCTATGACAATCAACGCTGCTCCAATGAAGTTGTCGTCCAACCCAAAGAAAAGAGAAGAAGCTAAGGGCAACTCTTCTCAAGGAGGACTTCAAAAAAAGCTGACGTTGAAAGATATGCAAGCGAAGGAATACCCGTTCCTTGATTCTGATGTTGAAGCAATGCTCGAAGATTTACTTGAAGCTGAACTCATCGAATTACCTAAGATGAAGCGACCAGAAGAAGCTGGGCGAAGCAATGATCCCAACTATTGCAAATATCATCGTCTAATTGGACATCCCATCAAAAAATGTTTTGTCTTGAAAGACAAAATTATGGAATTGGCTCGTCAAGGAAAGATCTTACTCGAAGAAGACAAGATGACTGCCAATCAAACCACGACTGAGGTTTTGCCTGTGGCCTCTAGAGACTCTGTTAAGAAGTCTGCGATGGACCATCATTCGTCATTTTATATAAAGTTTGGAAGTTTTGATCCAACCGAGTTCAAGGTGAACTCAAAGTCCATAGCATCTGATTCTGCCATTCAACAAACGCTCGTTTGTAGGGATGAAATCATCGAGAAACAAGAAGAAATTGACCCCGACGATGGGAGCTGGACAATTGTCACTCGTCGAAAGAAACGTTACTCATCTACAAAACAATCTGGCCGACAATTTCTGCAGGATCTAGTTTTGAAAGAAAAGAATGGAAGAAAAATGAAGAGAAAACCAAATGTCATCCATGTTGGAACCACATCTCCAGTGCAACAAAGTTATTATCCTCCCATAACATTGTTAGATTTCGTCCGCAAATGGTTTCTTGATCGTGGTTCATTCCTCACTTCCTCGACATATAATGCAACTAGCAAGGAGGATGAGAGCGACATTGGAAGTCCACGTATCTCATCAAAAGAAGATCCAAAAGATGAGGAAGTTGAAGACATCGTGAGAAGCTACATAGCATCTATCCCTTTCACTGACGAAGATCTACTTTTGGGTTCTAAACCACACAATCGTCCTTTGTTCGTAGAGGGTTATGTACGTGAACGGAAGCTCAATCGCATGATGTTGGATGGAGGGTCATCAGTCAATATTTTACCTTTACATGTGGTGAAACAACTTGGCATTGCCATGGATGAACTCACGTATAGTCGCTTAATGATTCAAGGATTCAATCAAGGAGGACAAAGAGCTGTTGGAGTGATAAGACTTGATTTGTTAATCGACGACATGTCTTCAATTGCGCTTTTTCATGTGATTGATGCAAAGACAACTTATAATATGTTGTTAGGGCGACCTTGGCTTCACGAGAATGGAGTGATTCCATCTACGTTACATCAATGTTTCAAATATTGTCGCCAAGGCGTTGTGAAGAAAGTAATGGCTGATGATAAACCTTTCACTGAGGCAGAATCATATTTTGCTGATGCCAAGTTTTACTTCAACCGTGAAAGCATGAACAAGGTGAAGACTAATGACACTTCAAATCTTCTTGGCAGTATACCCCATCTGGAGAATACAGAAGAAATGGAAAAAATTCCACCACATGAAGGCATGGTCAAAAGACAAAGTGACTCTACCAAAGATACACAAGGACAAGAGACTCAACCTCTTGAAGAAAACAATGGAAGTCAAGTTAATTTTACCAAAGCTCAGCTACGACCCAAAATGATGTTGTGTTATGTACTAAAATAAAAAAGAAAAGAAGGACAACCGCCTTTGGTTAAGTGTGAAGCTTTGAACAATTGTACATTTCCCATCACAAAAGTTGATCTACCGAGATCAACTCAACCTCCATTAGAAGAGTTTGTTCGCCCAATCGAGGGGAATGAAATAGAGCATGGCACGCTTCCTACCAAACAATCACATGGAGCTTTTGGTCCTAACGCCTACAAGCTCATGGTTAAAGCTGGATACGACTCTACTGGAGTTGGAGCTCTTGGCAAACTTACATCGGAAACTAATATTGAGGAAGAGCATGGTCTTAACGGTACTCAAAGGATGTTGAAACGCATGGGACATGTTGTGCCTAATTCATTGAATGGACTTGGATATATTCTGCCTACGCCTGTTCGTATCCCGATAAAGAGAGCAAGTAACCATCATATAAGTTTTGGTGATGAAGCATACTCTACGACTCTTGAGCCATTTGTGATTAACCAATTTAAAATGTCGAAACATAAAGGCTCGGTATTCGACAGGCTGGGAATTATGTCGAACAATAATAGAAGCTCAATATTCAATAGATTGGAGACTGACTCCAATAATAGAAGCTCAATATTCAATAGATTGGAGACTGACTCCAATAATAGAAGCTCAATATTCAATAGATTGGGGACTGACTCCCACAATAGAAGCTCAATATTTAATAGATTGGGGAATAACTCCAACAGGAGAAGCTCGATATTCAGCAGATTGGGACCAAAGCAGCAAGAGCAAACTGCAAGGCGTTGGAGGAAAGGAAAAACGTCTACCAAAGATATGAGCCTCAAAAAGCTTCACATCATCATACCCTCTCAAATGAAAAGATGTGAAGACGTGGTTATCTCGATGAAAGCTAAGTAGCAGATCATCATATACACACGATCCAATCATAATGAGGAAAATAGAGAAAGCGTAAGCTCTTCATATCATGCATCTTTTGGTGATGAAGGACTACTTGAAGAGTATGATGGAACATGCTCTTCACATCATGTCACTATTGATAGTGATGAACTTGTTGAAGAAGATGCCGATGATGCTCCTCCTGAGATGGATGAAGGAGTAAAAACTACTGTTGACAACCTAAAAGAGGTTAATCTTGGTGATGACGACAGTCCGTGACCAACTTTCATAAGTGCCTCACTAACTCAAGAGGAAGAGTTGGCCTATGTAAGTCTCCTACAAGAATACAAAGATGTTTTTGCTTGGACATACAAGGAAATGCCTGGTTTAGACCCAAAAATTGCAGTACATCACCTATTTGTGAAATGAGGGATTCGACCCGTCAAACAAGCACAGCGTCGGTATCGTCCTGAATTGATTCCCCTGCTTGAGGTAGAAGTAAACAAGTTGATCGAAGCGGGCTTCATCAGAGAAGTAAAGTATCCTACTTAGGTTTCAAGCATTGTCCCTATACGAAAGAAAAATGGGCAAATCCGTGTTTGCGTGGATTTCAGAGATCTCATCAATGCAAGTCCTAAAGATGACTTTCCACTCCCTATCGCAGAGTTAATTATTGATGCAACGACTGGTCACGAAGCTTTTTCGTTCATGGATGGCTCTTCTGGTTACAACTAAATTCGCATGTCTCCAAAAGATGAAGAACTCACGGCATTCCGAACGCCGAAGGGAATTTACTACTACAAGGTAATGTCTTTTGATTTAAAAAATGTAGGTGCCACCTATCAACG
Organism: Penstemon barbatus; assembly: GCA_003313485.2. Lineage (NCBI taxonomy): Eukaryota > Viridiplantae > Streptophyta > Magnoliopsida > Lamiales > Plantaginaceae > Penstemon > Penstemon barbatus. The sequence goes on along the minus strand of CM064884.1, from coordinate 23,130,985 downwards.
AGCTATGAAGAAGATATTCGATGATATGCTGCATAAAAATGTAGAATGTTATGTAGATGACTTGGTGGTGAAATCAAAGAAGCGAGTTGATCACTTGCAGGATTTGAAGAAGGTTTTCGATCGTCTGCGTAGATATCAACTCAAGATGAATCCTCTAAAATGTGCTTTTGGTGTTAGCTCCGGGAAATTTCTTGGGTTCGTCGTACGAAATCGCGGAATTGAGGTGGATAGATCAAAAATTGATGCAATACTCAAGATGCCTGATCCTAAGAATATTCATGAACTCAAGAGTCTGCAAGGAAAGTTAGCATACATCCGGCGATTCATCTCAAATTTAGCAGGTCGATGCCATCCATTTAGTAGATTTTTGAAGAAAGATGTTCCATTTAACTGGGATGAATCGTGTAAAAATGCTTTCGAAAGCATAAAGGTATATCTCATGAGGTCTCCTGTCTTGTCTGCTCCTATTCCAGGAAAACCGCTGATTCTTTACATTGCTGCACAAGAACGTTCAGTTGGGGCATTACTTGCTCAAGAAAAGGACAGTGGGAAGGAGAATGCACTGTACTACTTAAGCAGAACGATGACATCAAATGAGCTTAACTATTCCCCGATTGAAAAGTTATGTCTAGCTCTTATATTTTCAATCCAGAAATTGAAACATTATTTTCAAGCTCACACTGTTCGTCTTATCTCTAAGGCGAATCCATCAAGTATGTGATGTCAAAACCTGTTCTCTCCGATCGTCTCACAAGATGGTATCTGCAAATTCAACAATTTGAAGTCGTGTACATTCCACAAAAAGGCAGTAAAGGGGCCAATTTTGGCTAATTTTCTTGTCGATCATCTAATACCCACTGAATGGGAGTTATCTGATGACTTGCCAGATGAAGACGTAATGGTGGTTGAAATCCTACCCCCATGGAAGATGTATTTTGATGGCGTTGCACATAAAGAAGGGGCAGGAGCTGGGGTGGTGTTCGTCTCTCCTGAATGCGATGTTATGCCTTTCTCATTCACTTTGACATATTGTTGCTCCAACAACGTGGCTGAATACCAATCATTGATACTTGGGCTTGAGATGGCGGTGGACATGAAGCATGTGGAACTTCAAGTTTATGGAGATTCAAAACTCATAGTCAATCAACTTTTAGGACTTTACGATATAAAGAAACCCGACTTGTTGCCATACTTCAATTATGCTAAAGGGCTCATCGACCGACTCCAAGATCTGACCATCAAACATATACCAAGGAAGGAAAATAGACAAGCTGATGCCTTATCTAAACTCGCCTCTGCATTAATCTTGCCTGATCAAAACGCATAAATTCCAATATGTCAGAAATGGGTGGTGCCATCTTTGTTCGACAATGAATATTATGGAAATGTTGAGAACAATGCGGTCTCGGTTTTCGAAGTTAACCAAGAGAATTGGAGATATGCTTTCATTGACTATCTCAAACATGGAAAGTTGCCCGACGATTTTAAGCGAAGAGTGGATATTCGCCGTAGGGCACCGCACTTCATTTACTACAAAGAAACTTTGTACCGTCGATCTTTTGATGGAGTATTTCTTCGTTGCTTAGGAGATGAAGAGGCACAAACGGAAATTTCAGAAGCACATGCTGGAGTTTGTGGGGCCCATCAATCAGGGCCAAAGTTGCACTTTAAGATTAAGAGGATGAGATATTATTGGCCGACTATGGTTAAAGACTACATAGATTATGCTAGGAAGTGTCAAGCGTGTCAATACCATGCCAATTTCATTCATCAACCGCCCGAGCCGCTGCACCCAACTATCCCGTCTTGGCCGTTTGATTCATGGGGGCTAGATGCAGTTGGACCTTTGAAAAAGTCATCTGGTCAACACATGTACATTTTGGCTGCAACAAACTATTTCTCGAAATGGGCTGAAGCTATACCCCTTCAACAAGTAAACCAAAAAAGTGTGGCGGATTTTATCCAAAAGCATCTCATATATCGCTATGGGATCCCGAGATGCATCATTACCGATAATGGAAAACCCTTCTGCAATAGTGTGGTGAGCAATCTTTGCCAAAAATTTGGCTTCAAGCAGTACAATTCGTCCATGTATAACCCTGCTGCTAATGGCCTCGCTGAAGCTTTCAAATAAAACTTTATGCAATCTGTTAAAGAAAGTAGTAGCGAAGTCCAAAAAAGACTGGCATGAGAGAATTGGAGAAGCTCTGTGGGCATATCGAACAACTTACCGAACACTAACTCAAGCAACTCCGGATGCACTTGTATACGGTGTAGAAGCTGTTCCGCCTCTCGAACAACAAATTCCGTCCTTAAGAATTGCTATCCAATAGGGTCTTACAAGTGAAGAAAATGCAAGTCTACGCCTTGAAGAACTCGAGACACTTGATGAGAAAAGGTTGGAATCCCAACAACGCTTTGAATGCTACTAAGCTTGCATTACTCGAGCTTTCAACAAAAGGGTATGACCCCGGTCCTTCCAAATTGGAGATTTAGTGCTTGCTGTTAGAAGACCAATTAATATGAAACGTCGTATGGGCGATAAATTCAAATCCAAATGGGATGGCCCTTATGTCGTCAAAGAAGTTTACACAAGTGGTGCATATAAGTTGGTTGCTGAAGATGGCCTTCATATCGGACCTATCAACGGCAAATTTCTAAAGCATTACTACGCCTAAGTCTACAAGAAGACCATGCTCCATGACGCACGAGCCTAAACTGCATGTTACTCCTGACCCGCATGAGTATAAACTGTGAAAGGTACCCACCTATGGTAGTGCAAGTGGTTAAACTGCTAACTTACTCCACCAATAGTAATTCATGTGGCTAAAATGTTAACTTATTCCACTAATGGCATTTATGTGGTTAAATTTTAAATCCCCACCTAGTCCGAGGTGGTTAAGAAACGGATACTCCTGGCCCGCATGAGTATAAACTGTGAACGGCCCCCCCATTTTATTAATCAAAAGTTGTTTTGAACTACGTTATGACTTGATTCTCTTTATGAGATACGTAGGCAGCTTGGAAGCTAATTCTGAGTTCAGTCACGTTAAAAAAAAGGTATGAGTGTTGAAGAAAGCCATTAGGAGCGTTAGCTCTCACGAAACAAAGTTTTCCAGACTTGTTTTGCAGTTACATCGAATCTCTTTATTTAATACTTAGATTAAATTCTTAGTGTTAAACCAAAGAATGAAAGTTGAATTTGATCAAGTGCAACCATGGAAACAAATTTCAATAAAGAATGAAATGAAATCAAGATGGGAAAATAAGATAAATCAACATTATTCATCTTCATATCTAAGAGTCCAATACAAAAGAAAAGAAAGGTGCAAGTTCCTACTTAGCAACAAAGAAAATGAAACAACTAAATCTAAATCAAGGGAAAAGCTTGAAATTCTTCAAATCTTGAAGATTGGTCCCTAGCTCCTTCTTTAGGTTCGTTTGACGCACAAGATCATCCTCAGATATGGGCGGATTGCTTTCAAGAATCGAAACCTCATTTTCTATTCTAGAGATGGCAAATTGGGTATCAAGCAGTTGTTTCTCGTCTTCTTGGAGCGACAATCCTATCTCTTCCTTTTGGTTCGCCATCTCTTCAAGTTGTTTCTTCAAGTTATCTTCCTTCTCCCCCAACTCAGTAAGCTTCACTTCTAGATCTCGAGCATGAATGGCGTGTTGACTCTCTCGCACTCGCATATCATGGAGACGTTGATTAGCACCAGAAATTTGTCGGTCAAACAACTCCTTCATTTTTTGGGACAATAACTGAGTCTCCTCGACATATTGATTAACATTCCCAAGAAAATCATTCACCCTCTCATGTAAACTCGTCACGTCAATGCCTCCATGTTGACTCATGGCTTGGAGGATGCTATTCACTTCTTCTTTGATAAAATGTAACCCATCAAATGATGTAGTCGAAAGTTGTTGAAAGAGGTCATCCCACATTATTTCGACCATTTTGCATTTGCTATGTGCCACTACTTCATCGCATCGAAATGTAGAAATCGAAGATGGTGATGTCCGAACTGGTTGCTCAAAAGATATTATCACAATTTCAGTCCTTGAAGAAGTCAAGTCTGCTTGTTGAACTCCATGTTTGCTAAAGGATGGCAAATGCAAAGGAATTTTAGAACTTGTTGCTTTCCCTTTACGTGAAGCAAAACTTGAGTAAGTGGGAGACGATCAGAATTGTCGTCGATTTCCTTAGTCATTGAAGAACTTGAGTGAGTACTATCATTTGGCGCCTCAACATCATTGCCCTTTGAGGACACTTCTTGGTTCCTTGGATTTTCAATATCAGCAAGCTACATAAATTAAAAGGAAATAGTTAGACGAATTTAAAATTGACATGTGTAAAAAAAATGGAATTTTAATGCATGAATCAAATTGTTACGCGTCGAGCTATATCTTCAAAGTTCATGTCTGAACTCGGACAATCCTCAAAGAATGTGTCAAAATCAAAGCTAATGGAATCTAAATCAAAAACCTGGATCTTTTTGCTACGTTTCCAATGATGATCACGATGTAAGTCACTTTCGGAAGTCGAAGATTCAACCACAGTTCTTTTAACTTTCGTTGCTTGAACCTTAGGTTTCGAAGTACCATTGCTTACTAAGTTAGAAGCAGAAGTGTGTTCCTTTTGCACACCATTGCTAGAAGAGTCAATGGCTTTCTTCTTTGATTCTTTCGAAGAATCACATGCACCGTTAAAAAGTTTCAAAACAACCTTAGGGGAATCTTTGAAAGGATTGCGGTAATTACTCGACCACCATTGAAAATACTCTTGCGTGGCCAATTGCATTGAACGAGTGAAAATTAGTTTGGCTCCAGTGTAGACGCGAGTCGAGAACTCCCAAAGTTGCATGGCCGCTTCCAAAGTTTGAGGATCCCTCTCCGTTCTCAATCCTTGTGGAAGATCCTGACAAAATCCGAATTGTCTCCCAAATCTGGTTAGATTATAGGACTCAACTACATAGTGCTTGTCGAGTCACAAGACGAGGTAGCACGATCGAAGACTGATGAATAGGTCCCTATTGTTGCAGATTTTACACACGCAAATAAACGCAAGTGCACGTATCGCAAAAGTAATAAAGAGTAAGTTGAGTGTCGAACCCACGAGGACTTGAAACTAAAAATTGCACCAAATTCCCTACCTAAATTCTTATTCTAATTCAACTAGGCTAAAATATTGTTGGTTTGTTTATTAACTAACTACTAAAACTAGAGAAATAACTAATCTAAATTGATGATTAAAGTGCTTAAAGAAGACAATCAATGAGACAAGGGTCTAGAGTTAAACTTCACCAATGTTATGCTCCTAATGTTAATTAACTCCCTAATTTTAACTAGTGATTCTTATTCGTTATCCTAGGGTTCACTTCTATCCTTAAGTGTCTTCCGAATCACCTAAGAACCTATGCAATTAATTTACTATTCTTATTCCTAAGTTAGTAGAATTAATAACATGCATGAATTATATGACCTAATTTGGATATGGGCGTGTTGGGTATATTCCTATACTAACAAGCAACCCACTACCTAATTCCTCTTCTATTCTTAATATTCCCTTCCCAGGTTCAATCAAGAAAAGTAAACAATCAAATAGGTGGCCAGTCAATTTGACAGTAAATTAGCACAAAATTAGATAAACGAATATCGATAATAAAAATCGAAAATCACTAAATTAAAACTAGAAAAGAAACTAAAACATTATTCGCATAACATGGATCCGTAAAAACCCTAGACTAAAAGAAATTAGTTCATGCTAAAAATAACGAAATAAACAATAAAAGAGGAGTTCATAGTCTTCTCTAATAAAGGAATACGAAAATTAGCAAAAAGTGTGATATGTGCTTGTTTCTTCTTGATCTTGCGTGTCTTCTCTTTTCTCTATTATGATGTGTTGTGATTTTTTCTGCTCTATCTGTCTTTTTATTTCTTCCTTCAGAGTCCCACATGCATTAGAACTCTATTAAATCTTCAGACTTCACAAATGGGCCGGTAGCTCATTAATGCTCAAAAGACCCTGCCGCATAACACCACAAATTCACCACAATTGGCCTCAAATTGCATTTTCAGCCCCTGACTTCCTTCCTTTGTATCCTTTTTTACCCTTTCAAGATTTGAACTTGTTCATTTTCAATTGAAAGCAAACTTTGTTGGCTCATTTCATCTCCTACAATAGAATATATCGAATTAGTATCCAAAATCAAGAAATATTCTCAAAACTTTATTAAATTCGTGAATCGACTCTAAAAAGTGAAATATGCAATAAAATCCCAAACGACTCACAATTATTCAAGAAAAACACTCATTTAAGCCTAAGAAGTATACGCGATAACTCTATTTTCTCAGAGTTATCACACCCCCAAACTTAAATTGTTGCTCGTCCTCGAGTAATGACACTAATTTCAAAACAATTCTAACCAACTTCGACATTTACCATTATGCAATCAAAGTTAACTCCATACCAATCTTTTCAAAATGTTATGCACTTTATCATGTAATTCCTGCGTGTGTGTGTGTATACATAATACGAGAATGTCGGAATCACCTAGATCACCATAGCTTCGAAATCCTTGAGCCTAATTGCATGAATTCCTTACTTGCCAAACAAATTCTCTATCTTCTTAGGTTATCACACCAATCACTAAGTTCTAGCAAAGCTTTCAGTCGAAGTTATTGACTCCTTTAAGTTCGAACTTTCACTTAGCAAATTTATTTATTTTCACGACTTTAGTAATATTTAGCACCACTCACACTCATAACTCGTTCTAAAGAAGCAGTCAAAATAGAGGAGTGCCGAATAGTTAAATCAAAACACCCATGTATCGTTCATCTTATCGCAGTCAAGTTAGAGGAGTGCAAGTATAAGTCTCAAGCGATGAGGTTTTTCAGGTCTCATACAAGTGAGGTTGTTTTATTTGAACTTACTTTATAGTTTTTTTTTTTTTTTTTTTTGTTCTTTTGCTTCATTTGGTTCTTGTTAAAGTTATCATTCCCCCCAAACTTAGGCAAAACTATCACTTAGACTCTTAGCACTTTAATCCTCGAATCTAGAGATCAGGTAGGCAAGGAAAGATTTCTTAAGCTCTATTCTAACTATAATTTTCTAACGTCATCTTAAACTCTCGATTATGTGTTCGTGCTTAAAATGTGCAGGCAAAACAGTCAAAAACACATAAAATTTTAAAAAAATTAGTTAAAGTTGACCTAGCATGCATGAAGTAAATGCGATCCCCCCCAAACTTAGAACAAACAGTGTCCTCACTGTGATATAAACAGACGAGTTGAAACATGCCAGACTAGCCAAACAGAAAATACGAGAAAATGCACAGGCAGACAGTAAGAAAACCACCAACAAAAGATAACAGAGAACAGTAAAAAGAATACGTCTCTACGAGGCGGTGACTGGCGGTCTACCATATGTCTATCCATCCTAAGCATCATTCTCGGGACCCGACTCAGCATCATCATTAATATCGGTGGGGCCCCTCTCGAAATCATCCATAGTTGGAAAAGGCGGCATTGGTGGCAGTTGGACACCTCGACTCTGCAACTCAGCTGCTTGGAACGCCTCATTTCGCTGAAAGCCAGTTTGTATGTAAGCAAATAAAAAGTTAAGTTGCTTCTCCACGGCGTCAAGCCGCTGTGGCATTGTTCTCGGTTTTGGGGTGGGTTTCGAAGATGATGTCGATCCCCGGTTTGAAATAGTCCTCGCGCTCTTGGGGTTCCAATACGAAATACCCAATATCTTACACCAGGTTGGATCATCGAAGACACTTGTTAATTTCACCACTCCAGTACCGTCACCTCGCTGCACCCCGGCTTGCATACAAAGACGAAAGATAAGGGAGGGGAACCAAAATGTTTGGGCCCCTTCCTTTGTTGCATTTCGGATAATGCCTTTGCAGATTAATTCTCCGACGTCAACGGTGTGTTCTTTCATGAGCGAGTAGATTAGGCGGGCCTTGGCTTCCGAGAGTTTTGTGTAATGTGTCGTGGGCATAAGGCGGCAAGCAATGAAGGCGAACCAAATTTTCGCTGTAGGAGTGAGCGATGCTTTCAAAATTGGTCCCGTCGGCCGGACGACTGTGCCCGGGATACAAATGTACTCCACTATGTCTTTCATATCAATTGCTTCCGCTAGGCAAGTGGTGTATTGGTCAGTGGCATAAGTTGGCAACTCGTAAAGAGTATTGATGGTCGCCTTATCGAATTTGACTAACCTTCCCCGAACTTTGACCTCTTGGGCGTCCGGAGTTTTGGAAACATTTGCATAGAATTTGCGTACGAGCTCGCCCTCAATCTCCGTTGGTTGTTTAATGAATTCCATCCACCCCCATTGTTGAAACAACCGATAAAATTCGGGAAAACTCTCGGGAGTACATTCTACACCCCTCTCCGTGATAATTGTCCTTGTGATCTCATGTTCGTCAAAGAATTTCTTTTGAGCCTCTGGGTTAACAAACCTACTACTATCAAAACCATCCGTCCGCACTTGTTTATCCCTAGCACCACTAAGCTTTTTCGATGATGTGGTTGTTAGTGCTAATTTATTCACGGGTGGTTTCTTATGGACCATTCTACTTCGTGGTGCCATTTGGTATAAAGTAAGCAACACAAACACTTCACCGAAAAAATTACTCCACACGAACAATCAATTCCCAAATATCACACCGAATCGAAAATAATCTATCTCAACTACCCACACAATCAATCAACACCCCAATTAATCACACAACTTTCAATCATCCAATCCTCCACAATCTGCAAATAATCACACACCAAAATCCCAATAATAGCAAAATACACCCTCAATCTAACAATCGAAGTCAAAAATCAAGAATCGAACCAAGAAAAGCAAGAATCAATTGTTACCGACCCTTGAGAGATGCCCAATCGATATAGAGGTGCTGCGGCGGCGTTAGGGTTTCGTCTGGTGGCTGTTTTGGGCAAAGGGCGGGGGAATTAGGGTTTCAGCGAAGTAATAAAGAGTAAGTTTCGTCTGGTAGCTGTTTAGGGCTGGGTGTGGGTGTCAAGTCGTGGTCGGGTGCGTGGGGTTCGTGCGACGGCAGATCTGAGGGAGAGAGGCAGGTCGCGGCGGTGTGGGGAGATCTGCGCGGCTGGGTTAGGTGCGGCGGGCTGGGTGTGGCTTCGGCGGTGGGGCAGATCTGAGGGAGAGAGGCAGATCTGAGTTTTTCGTGGGTCGCAGCTGGGTTTTGCGTGGGTAGAGGGAGGTGCGGCGGTGGTTGAGGAAGAGGTAGGCGCGGATGTGTCGCGGCTGGGATGGGCAGATGTGCGGTGGTCGGCGGCGTTGGGGTTTCGGTGGTGGTTTGTGAGAGATGAAGGTTTTGTTGGTTTGTGAAGTTGGAGAGAAGTCCCGTTCGATCCAATTGGAGCCATGGCCTGAAGCTGCTGGAAATTGGTTCTTTTGGGCACTTGAAGTGAAGCCATGGCCTTATTCAAGTAGTGCCATGGCTTTAGGCTGCTGGAATTTGTGCAATTTATTGAGCCATGGCCTGACTAGAGTTGTGCCATGGCTTCAAGCTTCTGGAATTTATGCACTCTTTTTGCTCAAAATTGAGCCATGGCCTGGTTCAAATTGTGCCATGGCTTAATCATTCTTCTTCTCCAAAATGCCCCAGTCCATGAAATATTCATTTTCTCGTTACCTTGCACCGCGATACGCCTGCAAAACCCGACAAAACACCACAAATCACACTAAAACAAAAACAAAACGAAACAAAAAGCGCAAAAATTAAAACAAGTAAAGGCTTGGGTTGCCTCCCAAGAAGCGCTTAGTTTTATGTCCTTAGCTCGACATGATACTCAGGTTATTTCATTCTAAGACCACCGAGGTCTTTTCATTCACAATTTCTCCACCCAAGTAATGTTTGAGACGTTGTCCATTGACTTTGAATTGTCTACCGGTCTCAGCTTCGGCTATCTCCACGGCACCATGTGGGAATGAGTTTATGACGATAAACGGTCCAGACCATCGAGATTTTAGTTTTCCAGGAAAAAGTCTGAGACGAGAGTTGAAAAGGAGTACTAATTGACCCGGTTCAAACAACTTAGTGGTAATAGTCTTGTCATGCCATTTCTTTGTTCTTTCCTTGTAGAGTTTGGCATTTTCATAGGCTATGTATCGAAATTCATCGAGTTCGTTCAGTTGCATCAACCGTTCCTTCTCCGACAGTTCCAAACTCATGTTCAAGTTGCGAACAGCCCAAAAAGCCTTATGCTCCAATTCTAATGGTAAGTGACATGCCTTTCCGGAAACTAACCTATACGGTGACATTCCAATTGGCGTCTTAAAAGCCGTTCTGTATGCCCACAGAGCATCATCTAATTTCCTGGACCAATCTTTTCTTGTGGGACTGACTGTTTTTTCTAAGATCTTCTTGATTTCTCGATTAGAGATCTCTGCTTGCCCATTCGTCTGCGGGTGGTATGCAGTTGCTACTTTATGTCGCACACCATATTTTGCTAAGAGAGCGTTGAAGTACTTATTGCAAAAGTGGGATCCTTGATCACTAATGATGGCTCTTGGTGTGCCGAATCTTGTGAAAATGTGCTTCTTAATGAATTGCATCACCACCTTCGAATCATCAGTTGGGAATGCTTCTGCCTCAACCCACTTAGACACGTAATCAACTGCAACTAAGATGTACCGATTTTCAAATGAGGGAATGAATGGTCCCATGAAGTCAATCCCCCAAACATCAAAAAGCTCTACTTCCAACATAGTAGACAGTGGCATCTCATCACGCTTCGTTAAATTTCCAACCCGTTGGCATCGATCACAACGCTTCACAAACTCATGAGCATCTCTATGTAAGGTAGGCCAGAAAAAACCAGATTGTAGGATTTTAGCTGCTGTGCGATCTCCTTTAAAATGCCCACCGTATGGTGAATTGTGACAATTACCCAGAATTTCCTCAAAATTTTCATCGGGAATACACCTCCTTATCATTTGATCCCCACATTTCTTAAACAAGTAAGGCTCATCCCAAATGAAGTTCTTCACATAATTTAGAAACTCTTCTTTTGCTGGAAATTAATGTCGGGAGGAAGTAGGCCACTTACTAGATAGTTGACATAGTCGGCATACCATGGAAGTTTTGTTTGATTTACCGCAAACAATTGTTCGTCTGGAAAGACTTCATTGATCATTACAGAGCCTGACTCTTTGTTTCCTCCCTCCAATCTTGACAAGTGATCAGCCACTTGATTCTCGGTTCCTTTCCTATCTTTTATCTCGAGATCAAACTCTTGCAATAAGAGCACCCATCGAATTAGCATTGGCTTAGCAACCTTCTTTTCAATCAAATAGCGGATTGCGGAGTGGTCTGTATATACTATCACTTTTGTTCCTCCCAGATATGCTCGGAACTTGTCAAAAGCAAACACTACTGCCAACAATTCTTTTTCCGTCACGGTGTAATTCACTTGAGCATCAGTGAGAGTTTTGCTGGCGTAGTATATTGAGTGAAAGATCTTATCCCTTTTCTGTCCAAGAACAGCTCCAAGTGCGACATCGCTCGCGTCACACATCACTTCAAATGGAAGATTCCAATCTGGAGCTACTATTATTGGGGCTGTCACCAACTTTTCCTTCAATGTTTGGAAAGCCTGCATACACAAATCATCAAAAATAAATTTAGCATCTTTTTCAAGCAAATTACATAAAGGTTTAGAGATTTTAGAGAAATCCTTAATAAAACGTCCATAGAATCCAGCATGTCCTAGGAAACTACGGATTCCCTTGACTGACGTAGGCGGAGGGAGTTTCTCTATCGTCTCTATCTTTGCTCTGTCCACTTCAATGCCTTTGCTGGATACTTTGTGTCCCAGAACTATTCCTTCTTGTACCATGAAGTGACACTTTTCCCAATTTAGCACTAAGTTAGTTTCTTCGCACCTGCGCAAAACCTTAGCTAAGTTATCAAGACATTCATCATACGAATCACCAAACACAGAAAAGTCATCCATGAAGACTTCGAGAAATTTTTCTATCATGTCCGTGAAGATTGCCATCATGCAACGTTGAAACGTGGCGGGTGCATTGCATAATCCAAACGGCATCCGTCTAAAAGCAAATGTGCCATAGGGGCATGTGAAAGTAGTCTTTTCTTGATCCGCTGGTGCGATGAAAATCTGATTGTATCCCGAAAATCCGTCTAGAAACAAAAATAAGCCCTTCCTGCTAATCTGTCTAACATCTGATCTATGAATGGTAGCGGGAAGTGATCTTTTCTTGTAGCTTTGTTCAGTTTTCAGTAATCCATGCAAACGCGCCATCCCGTGACAGTTCTTGAAGAGATCAATTCATTGTTTTGATTTTTCACTACTGTCATACCACCTTTCTTGGGAACACACTGAACTGGACTAACCCATGTACTATCTGAAATAGGGAAGATAATTCCTGAATCCAACCACTTGATGATTTCTTTTTAACTACCTCTTTCATGATTGGATTTAGTCTCCTTTGATGTTCGACTGATCCCTTGTTCTCATCATCAAGTATGATCTTGTGCATGCAAAATGCAGGACTAATCCCCTTAATGTCTGCAATAGTCCACCCAATGGCTCGTATATGACTTCGAAGAACTCTCAGTAATTTCTCCTTTTGGGTTTCGGAGAGATACGCAGAGATGATTACTGGCAATGTGGATGATTCCCCTAAATACTCATATTGCAGATGTGCTGGCAGTGGCTTCAAGTCCAGCGATGGTGGTTCTTCAATTGATGGTCGATGAGGCTTGAAAGTGGGTAGTTCCAATCCTTCAATCTTGTTGACTGGTTTATTGACTCGCGAATTTGCTTGTAAGAATGCCACGCTTTGTACAATTTCTTTATCATCCATCTCCTTAGGATCCAAATTTAGGGCTGTCTCCAACGGGTCTCGGTACATAGACGTTTCAAAGGTCTTAGCGACCAATGAGTCGATCATGCATACTGATGAACATTCTTCCTCGTCGTCGGGATGTTTCATGGCTTGGAACACGTTGAATGTAATCTTCTCGTCCTGCACCCTCATGGTTAATTCACCTTTCTGTACGTCAATTAATGCTCTTCCAGTGGCTAAGAATGGCCTACCCAAAATGATGGGTACATTCGAATCTGCTTCATAGTCTAACACAATAAAATCAACAGGGAAGATAAACTTATCTACTTTTACCAGAACGTCTTCAATTTTTCCTTCGGGGTATGTAATGGAGCGATCTGCTAATTGAAGAGTTACCGTAGTTGGCCTTGCTTCCCCAATTCCCAATTTTTGAAAGACGGATTTGGGCATGAGATTGATGCTGGCCCCTAAATCGCATAATGCTTGTCCCACGTACTTATCGCCAATGTTACATGGAATGGTAAAACTGCCAGGATCCTTGAGTTTGGGCGGGAGCTTATTCTGCAAAATTGCACTGCATTCTTCGGTGAGAGCTACGGTTTCGAATTCTCCTAATCTTTTCTTTCGTGACAGTACATCCTTCATGAATTTGACGTAATTTGGCATCTGCTCGAATGCTTCGACTAACGGAATGTTGATGTGAAGTTGTTTCAGGATATCAAGGAATTTTCTGAATTGATCATTCTTCCTTTGTTGTTGGAACCTTTGAGGAAATGGTGGTCGAGGTTTGATTTCCGGTAGATTAGTTACATCTTTCTTCTAGCTTTCCTCTTCCACCTCCTTTTCTTTGTTTAGCTCGGATTCTTCAGGTTTGTCTTGAGCTTCCTTGGGATCCTCAACTCGAACTCGTGTTCTGCTGGGCTCTTCGAGTTCTCTACCATTTCTCAGAGTGATTGCTTTGCAATGTTCGTTATGATTGGTCCTTGGGTTTTCAGTGTCACTTGGGAGTGAGCCTGGAGGTCGGTGCTGCCTATCTTGAGCTAATTGAGCCACTTGAGTTTCTAGGTTTCGAATAGATGCACTTGTTTGGCTCATGAACTGCGCCAACGTCTCTTCTAATGATGGCTTATTGTCCGTTGGTGGTTGTTTTTGTTGACCCTGAAACCCTGGTGAGTTTTGCTGATTTTTGGCGTTGTTTGACCCCTGTCCAACGTGCTGATTATTGCTCCATGAAAAGTTGGGATGGTTTCGCCAACCGGGATTATAGCTGTTAGAGTATGGATTATACCCTTGATTGTTTCGATTGTTTCCCACATAGCATGCTGACTCCGAATTTGAAGGGCAGTTTTCATACGGATGCTCTCCTCCACAAATGATACAGGAAATCTCTGAGTTGTGAATCATATTGACTGGTTGAGCTTGAAACGAGTTAGCTCCAGGTTTACTCATACTTAAACCATCAATCTTCTTGGATAAAATGGCTAATTGTGCTTGCACTGCTGTCATTGTATCTAACTAAAATTTTCCCGGTGCAAGTTTCACTGATGAGCGTTCCGATGCCCATTGGTAATTGTTGTAAGTCATTCTTTCTAATACATCGTAGGCATCTGTATATGTCTTCCCCAAAAATGTCCCTCCTGCTGCTGCATCAAGAATGGTTCTGATTTGTCCCCCTAGTCCAGTGTAGAAGATATGTATCAGTTCCCAACCAGGAATTCCATGTTATGGACACTGTGTCATTAGCCCCTTGAACCTTTCCCATGCATCGTAGAGTGACTCTCCCTCTATTTGTTGGAATGAGTGAATTTCCATTCGAACTTTCGCACTCTTGGTGGGTGGAAAATATTTCCTTAGGAATTTTGCAGTCAAATCAGTCCAAGATATGATGGAGTTAGGTGGCATTGAGTTTAGCCAGACTCGAGCTCGATCCCTTAAGGAAAAGGAGAAAAGTTTCATTTGTAGTTGATCAGCTGTAACCCCATTCAATTTGAATGAATCGCAAATTTCCATAAAGCTCTTCAAATGGGCGTGAGGATCTTCCATAGCCAACCCCGAAAATATAGCAGAGGAATTGATCAGATTCAGCATTACCGGTTTCACTTCAAAGTGATCTGCTTCAATCTCTGGTCTGACAATGCTTGAATCTAGAACACCCAAGATTGGTGTTATGTATTCATTAATGGGTCTTTCGATTTCGGCATTTACTAACTGTTGATTCACCTGATTTTCATTCTGTGTATTCTCCATTAGACCAGCTTTTCCTTGATTCTTGTTTAGCGCTCTTCGTTGTCTGAAAGTCCTCTCGATCTCTGGATCAAAAGCTACTAATTCAGCTTTTTTATCACTGCGCATAAACTAAGTATGAGTACCTACAAGGAAGAATTTTGAACTATAAAAATAAAAAATCGAATTAAAACAAAAATAAAAGTTGAAACTTGGTAAATTATCAATTATCAAAGTCCCCGGCAACGGCGCCAAAAACTTGTTGCAGATTTTACACACGCAAATAAACGCAAGTGCACGTATCGCAAAAGTAATAAAGAGTAAGTTGAGTGTCGAACCCACGAGGACTTGAAACAAAAATTGCACCAAATTCCCTACCTAAATTCTTATTCTAATTCAACTAGGCTAAAATATTGTTGGTTTGTTTATTAACTAACTACTAAAACTAGAGAAATAACTAATCTAAAATGATGATTAAAGTGCTTAAAGAAGACAATCAATGAGACAAGGGTCTAGAGTTAAACTTCACCAATGTTATGCTCCTAATGTTAATTAACTCCCTAATTTTAACTAGTGATTCTTATTCGTTATCCTAGGGTTCACTTCTATCCTTAAGTGTCTTCCGAATCACTTAAGAACCTATGCAATTAATTTACTATTCTTATTCCTAAGTTAGTAGAATTAATAACATGCATGAATTATATGACCTAATTTGGATATGGGCGTGTTGGGTATATTCCTATACTAACAAGCAACCCACTACCTAATTCCTCTTCTATTCTTAATATTCCCTTCCCAGGTTCAATCAAGAAAAGTAAACAATCAAATAGGTGGCCAGTCAATTTGACAGTAAATTAGCACAAAATTAGATAAACGAATATCGATAATAAAAATCGAAAATCACTAAATTAAAACTAGAAAAGAAACTAAAACATTATTCGCATAACATGGATCCGTAAAAACCCTCGACTAAAAGAAATTAGTTCATGCTAAAAATAACGAAATAAACAATAAAAGAGGAGTTCATAGTCTTCTCTAATAAAGGAATACGAAAATTAGCAAAAAGTGTGATATGTGCTTGTTTCTTCTTGATCTTGCGTGTCTTCTCTTTTCTCTATTATGATGTGTTGTGATTTTTTCTGCTCTATCTGTCTTTTTATTTCTTCCTTCAGAGTCCCACATGCATTAGAACTCTATTAAATCTTCAGACTTCACAAATGGGCCGGTAGCCCATTAATGCTCAAAAGACCCTGCCGCATAACACCACAAATTCACCACAATTGGCCTCAAATTGCATTTTCAGCCCCTGACTTCCTTCCTTTGTATCATTTTTTACCCTTTCAAGATTTGAACTTGTTCATTTTCAATTGAAAGCAAACTTTGTTGGCTCATTTCATCTCCTACAATAGAATATATCGAATTAGTATCCAAAATCAAGAAATATTCTCAAAACTTGATTAAATTCGTGAATCGACTCTAAAAAGTGAAATATGCAATAAAATCCCAAACGACTCACAATTATTCAAGAAAAACACTCATTTAAGCCTAAGAAGTATACGCGATAACTCTATTTTCACAGAGTTATCACCTATCGACCTCAGAAAAATTTCCATTATCGAAGAAAATTTGCATTTTTTCTTTGCACATCCAAAAAGGCGCCATGCGACCCGGTTCGATCGATTCAAAGACATCTTGAGCCTCCACTGCACTATATTTTCGCGCCATTTTTCCCCTACGAACTTAAACATCTTCGCTCTCATGGAATTAGCTTTTTGTGCAGTCTCAGTGTTGTCAAAATGTGTCTTAAGATAGCTACCAAGCCAGCCGTATACGTAGTGGATCGGAAAAGTGGCGTCGCATTCTTTCAAATTAGTAGATGAAGTCAGTCCTCTTAATTAACCCTCGATGTATGCTCGCCAATACATGAATGGCTAAGCAAAACTTTTCTCCAGAAGCTATCATGCTTGTAACCTTGAAGACGCTGTGTCGTATGTGATTAACATTATTACTTGGAACAAGAAACCTGCATATCCAACACACCAATAAAGCAGCTGTGTAAGTCTCTTCTCTATCAAGATCAGCAATCCCAAGAGTATCGGAAGGGATATTTTCTTCTGTTGTCCGATCACTAGTCGAAGAAGCGGGAATCTCCCCTGAAGAATTATAAGAAAATCGAGGCTTTGTCCCTCCTTTCCTACATGATCGTGGGTATGGTTCTCGATATCTGATAGAACATTTGAACCAGAACTGCACCCAGTCAAGAACGTTTAACACGTCAGTGTTGCCGCCTCCTAAATGATGATATGCCGAAAACAAGTGTCGACAACTAGAAGAGAGGAATGATTTGCCCTCTCCATCAACTTCAAGAAGCTCCTTTGCTGATGGAATCACCTCGTCATAGAATAGACTGCGAAAGGGAAGTCCACCGAGTATATGCAAATCCCACAGAGAAATGGAAAATTCCCCAACTGCAGTGTGGAGCGAATTGGTGGATGGACTCCACATGTCGCAGAAGGTGCGGATGATGCTTTCTTCGACGTCATAAGTAAACAAAGAAGCCAAAATTGCATCATGTATCCCAGCTCGATGGAGATTCTTGTTCCTCTTTGCAAAGACGTCTTCAACCCACTCCCAGTAACTTGAAACATGAGAAAATTCACCGAGTGACGGTGCCGAAGAGTACCATGAAGACCTCCATGAAGTTGATGAACGAATAGGGTGGGAGAAACTGGGCGGTGAACCTCTGTTAAGTGCGTTAGGCTGCAAAATACACACTTTCTGATGTTTAGGTGTGGCCGAAGACAATACACTAACATCCTTTAAAACCTCCAATGAAACTTTTGATGAGTGTGGCTCCTTAGACAGGGTGTATTCTAAGGCGAATTTACCAATTGCTGGTTGATACACAGTTAAAGTAGTTCCTTTTGTTTTATCTGCTTCATCCTTCTTGATCATGTAGAGGCTCGGGTATGGAACTTTGCAGTCGATAAACTCTATTGGTGTCGTGATGCTATATCTGCAACAAAGATAAATTTCGGTAAAAAAAAAAAAAAGTAAAGAAGTCGATGGAAATAAAAAAAAAAAAAAAAAGGAATAAAGGGGCATGATGCGAAATTGATGCTGTAGAACTATATATTATCTTGATCTATATTTTAATTTATGCTAAAGATGTATACAAATCAAGCTACTACTCCCTACGTGTACGGTACAAGTTCTCAAGCCTATGGTACAAGCTCAGCAGCCTTTAATAAATTCAAGTTCTTCAACCTTCACGCAAAAAGCCTATCTGCACATATTCAAGTCCATTATTTATAATGTATAAAAGCTTTATGAAACTTAGTTTTTGGAATTTCTGCCAATTACGTGGTATAGGTTCATTATGAATAAAGGAATAAGCTATCTGAGACTCGAGATAAATTGGTCAACGACGAAGGAAATCGATCGGCATAACCGTCCCACCATGAAAAGGGCTAATTAGTTCAATTAGTTGCTGCTTCATACTGATTACTGTGTATAGAGCTAAATTAATTACTAACCCACTCTAAAGAAAATAATTTAACAGAGGTGGAGTAAGAAAAGGGGAAGATACACCTTTACGTGACTGGGTTATTTTATTTTACGCACGCGATCGGATTTCTCAAATTTTCTGAGTATTATTGCTTATGAAGAAAAGGGTTTCGAAGTGCACTTTTATAGATGATACATGGAGATTATGATGAGCAAGAACGAAAATCTTGGGAATTTTAGATTTATTAGTATTGGAAGGAATTGATTCACAATTTAATTTGTTTCCTTAAGAATTAGATCGCTGCAATATCAAGTTCGGAATTTATCTTACGATGGAAACTTTCATTTTGATCGATTGAATTGAAAAAGAACAAAAAAAAAAAAAAAAGAAGAAGAAAAGGCTCTGTTCATGAGTTCTTGTGGAAGAATGAAAAGGAAGATCTATCTAGTACATTTGGTCTACATACACCATGCATATAAACGGGCCCAATTAAGTGGGCTTTAAGTAATGGATATTTAATTAAATTATGTACCCACTTAAAGTCCACTTCAATTAAATTTATGATCACGTTTGTTCAAATTTCTTTTACCGTGACGCAATATTTTTCAAGTGCATTTTTATGCCAAAGTCGTGACTTACTCACTTCAAAGCATGCTTCGAAAGCGTTATTCGTGAATAAGTCTCGAAGTGGCATTTGTAGATACATGAAATTTATGTCCAATTAAATAATGACATTTATAAATAATTTATTAGTAATCAATTAATTTTCTATTTTTGTGATTTTATTATATTAAATTTCGAAATTAAATAATAATATTAATTGATTTCTTATATTTATTTATTGGCCAGTTATATCAAGCCATGTGTCAAAATGTTATATTTAAAGCCATATAATTAAGTGGCCAATTAAAATGTGCCACATGTCAAAGTGATGTGTTTTGGCCAATAAAATGAAGTCTTTCATTCCAAGGAAGTAAGGGCCAATCAAATCATGACACGTCACCAAGCTGCTATGAAGGACTTTCTTCAAAATCTATATAAAAAGGTCTTGTGAAGGGGATATACAGACATACACATATACATATCTACACAAATTCACATATACTCTCATATTCTTATCAAGCTTGGAAGATCTGCCAAGCTCTTTAAATCCGTGACTCCATCCGCAAATCTTGGAGAAAGTCGCATCATACGATTCAAGAACAAGCCTAGTTCACTTGGATCCATACGCTTAACGAAGAGAAGAATCAGAGGATTCATACATAGAGATTTTGTAACCACTTTTAAATTTTAAATATATATTATTTGTTACTTCTTATTTTATTGTCTATTCAAGCTTTTTGCAGACTTTAAAATTTGTTGTAAACACAAACACTACATATATATATATATATATATATATATATATATATATATATATATATATATATATATATATATATATATATATCAGTCAAATAGAAAAAAATTAGAAGAATTTAAATTGAATTTCATTTGGAGCTTGAGAAGTAACCTTTTCTCTTTTGTCTGAACTTAAAAGAGAGGTGCTCTTTTATTTGTAGATGAAAAAGGAGAGGTGGTCTAGAGAATATAAGATAAAAAAAATGAGATATATGATGAGTTATTTATAGATAAAAACGTGGGTATTCTTTCAATTTTTTTGGTAATGTGGTAATTAAATTATGGGCATGATTGAGAAGAAAAAGAGATATATAATTAGTTTTATAGATAAAAACATGGGTAATTTTTTTTGGTAACCGAAAATATGTGTAAGTTAGAAGGATAATTTTCATTCTATTAATAATGGCATTAAATCATGCCAATTAATAAGGTAACCGTAGTTTTTCAAATTCATATGATATTGAAAATTGTATGTTATATGTATGGTAAAGTATAACATTAAACCTATAATTTGAAATAACATATTTGGTTCCTTAATTTACGTTGATTAGTTTAATTATGTCTATATAACAAAAACAGAACAAAATTTTGAATTAATACCAATTAATCATAATAATTATTGTAATTAAAATAATTCAAAATTAGGAGAAAAGAATTTCAGTCCAAATTGGTCAAAAACCATTATCCTATATATATATATATATATATATATATAAGAATAAGATAAGATAAGATAAGATTTTGAGGTATTAATTTCAATGTAAGATTTTGAGTTCAAGACTAACTAAAGGGTATAATTCAAGATGCACCTAAAGAACAAAACATGGAGCCACACTACTCATTTTAAAAAATGGCATCTAAAGATTGTGCTGACTATAATATCCTTATGAGATTTTAAAGGTAAATTACGAATATCCCCCTCAGGTAAGGTCGAATTATAAAAATCATCCTTACGTATTGGATATTACAAAAATCCCCCTCGGGTTTGTCACCTTCTTACAATTAACCCATTGTCCCTCAAATATTCCAATTTTGCCCTTGAAAGTTATTTGTAATGTTTATAATATGTTATAAATTTTAAAAACTTGGTGTTACTTGTTATATCTTGTAAATATAAAAATAATAATCATATATTTACCACCAAAATTGTAACGCCCCGGAAATTTCGAACATTTTGATTGGATTTTTGTTCCAATTTATGTGCTTCATTTTATTTTCAAAGTTAAGCATTAATTTGAACAGATTAATTAAATCTTGTGATCTTATGAACTTTGAAATAATTAAGATTATAAAAGTTACTTTAAAATAAGATCAAGATCTTTTTGAAAATTTTCAGGCTTGGATGCACAAAAATTTTGTTTTTGGGGGCAAAAATGTAAGTTTTCAAAACTTCGGGGGGGCAAAGTGTAAATTTGCCCCAAGTTGCAGATTTTTGGAGGAGAGTAATTATTTTCTCTCCTTGCACACTCCAAAGGCTGCTAAGGCATGCCCTTGGGTAGAGTAAACTCCACTACTGTTGAATGAAGATGAAGATGAAGTGCAAAGAAGATAAGAAAATAAGGGAAGGTTTTGATGATTTCCAAAACGTCAAAATCAGCTAAGTGTGGAAAGCTTAGGTCCCTTAGAAGAATTTTGAACAAGTAAAGAAGACATCAGAAGAGTTCAAAATTCAAAGCCCAAAAGACTATTGATCTCATGCTGAAAGGTAGACCATCAGCTGACTCAAATCAGATTAGTTCTGTATTTGATCGGCAGAGTATCTATCAGCAGGGTTGCATCGATCAGCAGAGTAGAAGAGATCATGAGATAGTTCAACGGTAATAAATGCACTTGGTGTAATAAATGCTGCAAGAGAAGGGTAGTAATGACAAATGATTGAAGAATATTCTCGGATCAGCATGGTGCATTTAATGCAGCTACAAGAAAGTACAGCAGAAAAATTACTGTAGCAGGGAGCCGTTCTGAAATTGGGCTAAGGCTATGGATTTGAACTGTGATTTCCTTCAACGGTCATATTTTCAAATCCAAGTATAAATAGAGCTGATTTCTACGAGCGAGAATAACACAACAACATTCTGAGATTTCGTTCTTGAAGCAGAAATTTTCTAAGTCTCAAGAAGCTCGAACAACTCACTCGTCTGGTGAAGTCATCTGTTGACAGAAGCCAAGTTGAAGAAAATAGAAAATACATTCTGAGTGAATTTGTATTAGCTGAGTGTTGTGCGAAGTTTAAATCCGTCTTTGTGAGTGATTTAACTTCAGATGATAGGTTTTCTGAGTGATTTCCTATTGCGAGCTTACAGCCTTTTCATTTGTTGTTTAGGTGTAAGTGGAGATATATTGTAAACTTTGTGTTTATAGTATAACCCAGAATCTAAGTGATCTGGAAGAGTGGACTAAAGGATTTTCATCCATATAACCACTATAAAAATTCTTTGTGTTGATTTTGCATTTAAGTTTTCTTGCATATTTCAAAATTGCATAAGTAAACACTTTGAATTGATTTAAAGATTTTAAAAGGAGTTTTAAACTGAGGATAAAATCTTTAAAAGACTTAGTCTACTTGTGAAAAACACTTTCAGATTATCCGCTGCAAGTAAATTCTTGAAAAACTGATTTTGTTGTAATCAGCTAAGTTGCTGTAAGAAGAGTGGTCACTCTGCTGTTCAAGATTTGTTCACGATCAGCATAGTCAGCTTACTGTTCTTCATAAGCTTAGTCTGCTAACAGACGACTGAAAAGTCTTAAGTCTAAAAAATTTCAGAGGTCTATTCACCCCCCCCTCCCTCTAGACCTCATCTGACCACTTGGGACCAACAAGTGATATCAGAGCAGGTGGTTCATTAGAATCAGCTGCCTGATCAACGAGCTTGATCCAAAGTGTTTTTCAAAGGTTTTCAAAACTTTTCAAAAGAGCATCTTTTTGAAAAACTAAAACTTTTTGAAAAATGGATTGTATCAGCTGTTCCCCACATTGCTGGTATGTCATTTGAAGACTGGAAAATCAGGATGGAGATTTTCTAGCTGCTTATAATGATAACATGTACACATGTATCATTAAAGGTCCATTCAGACTCACCAAGACGATAAAGATCAATGAAGTTGATACAGTGGTGGAGAAAGATCTTCATGAGATGACACCAGATGAAATAAAGCTTTTCAATCTGGATAAAGTTGGAAGATTTATCATGACTAAAGCTCTGGATAATGATCGGTTTGACAAAGTCAAACATTGCAAACTGCAAAAGAGATGTGGGATAAAGTCAGAGATACGAGCGAAGGCAACGACGCCATAAAAGAGCATCAGCTGAATGTTGCTCTAGAAAAGCTGGATAACTTCAAGATGAAGTCTGGAGAACCATTGATCAGATGGATACAGGTTTACAAGGAAGCTGAATGAAGTTTTAAAGCTTGGAAAAACTTTACGGATAAGGATATAACCATCAGAGTGCTGAAGG
Source organism: Penstemon barbatus (assembly GCA_003313485.2). Lineage (NCBI taxonomy): Eukaryota > Viridiplantae > Streptophyta > Magnoliopsida > Lamiales > Plantaginaceae > Penstemon > Penstemon barbatus. The sequence goes on along the minus strand of CM064884.1, from coordinate 23,107,539 downwards.
CTTTACCTCCGAAATTCAAAATGAAGGTGACAGGATGGAAGAATCAAGAGATCTGGGAAAGATCTCCCTTACAGAGCTGTTCTCAGTACTCAAGGCGTATGAGTATAAACTGCCAAGAATGGGAATTGAAGAAACCTCAACTTCAGGACCCACAGCTGCCTTAGTTGCTGCTGAAAATCCCAGGAGACCAGCACAGAGAAGTAAAGAAGTGGACTCATCTGATGAAGCCACATTACTCAACAAAAATGAGTACACAACTGGAGATGTAGCATTGCTGATGAACAATTTCAAGAAGTTCTACAAAAGAAAAATGAAGAACAAATATAACAATGCTTCTACTTCTAAACCTAACTCTTCTTCTCAAGATAAAGATGATTATAAAGCCAAACTAATGTGTTATAACTACAGGAAATTGGGACATTTCATCAGAGACTGTCCATATCCAAAAGCAGAGAAATACACTGAAGAAGAGAAGAGAATCAGAAAAGAAAGAAGCATCAGAGAGGCAAGGCAATGATGGCTGAAGCAGAAAAGCTGACTGCTGTCTACTCATCTGATTCAGACTCAGAGACTTCTGATGAAGAGAACCCTTGCACTCATCTGTCTGATGGCCAAGGAATCTGATGACTCTGAGGATGAGGTAACTCCTCTTGATAATGAATTATTTAATTCATTTGAACAAATAATGCTTAACAATA
>CM064884.1:22834200-23095167 GCA_003313485.2 Penstemon barbatus | reverse complement strand
CCCCCCCCCCCCCTCTAGACCTCATCTGACCACTTGGGAACAACAACTACCAAGGTTTATATGCATTGGTGGATAAAAAAATAATTAAGCTTTATGTCTCACTCTCTTTCCATTGTGTATATATACTTGTCATATACACTTTGATATCAGATTTTTATCCTCTTATAACCTCATTTACATACACATTATAGAGAATAAGAGAGAGAGAGTGAGACATAATTGTTTATTATAGAGATCAGATTTTTATCCTCTTATAACCTCATTGTCATAATTGTTGATTTTTATCCTCTTATAACCTCATTTACATACACATTAATAACTTTTCTTGCGTGTCGTCACGAATAGGTTGGCTTCTTAGGTCAACATTACTCGCATGAAATCACTTAGCATTTCAACATGATTATCCAAATACATGCTACATCCAAATCTACTAGTTGCGAATATATTTTTCGAAATTATCATGATACCCAAAATTTCATTTGATAAGTTATTAAATGTTGATAATGTGTTAATATGTTTGATATGTTATGTTCCATTTGTTTTCGACTACATGTTTCTGTTTGTTTTCGATTTTGTGTGGGCCCAATTTTGATTGGTATATGGACCCTATGCCAACCTGGCCGGCAAGGGCCGGCAGGATTTTCACGGTTACCCGTAGGCCTGGCCTTACAACCCAAGTGGGGAGGAACACTTGGGGAGTAAGGACGAAGTCCGGCAAAGACATGTCGATGCATTTCAGATAGTAAGGTCGCTCCTTACTTGGTGAGTTTGGATGGACATCAGAATGAGGATGGAGAGTAAGTGGAGGACATCATAAACAATTATGAGTTATGTGAATTCCGTGTTTCTTCCGTCTTGAATATATGTTTATTTGATTGATAACATGCTTATACTAAATAATATGTTGCATTCACACATAACCATGAAAATTCGCACATATCCTCACTAAGTTGGACGATCAACTTATGCGTTCTATGTTTCACTCTTTTCAGTTTCAGGCGTTCTGCAAATAATAGTCTGGTTGCGGTTAGGTCATCACGGTTGCGGTCCCACCCTAGTATCCGGGAGAGTAATTATATTTTTTTATCAATTTAGATTCTTTATTGATATTGTTTAAAACCTTGCTAAGAATATTTGAATCGTTAAAGTTGATTTATATTTTTGTCAAAGATTCAAGATTTTCATAAATTACTTAATTATCTCTCTCGGTTGATTTTGTTCAAATATTTTGATATGTTGTGATTAGATGTTTTCACTTTAAAACTCAACTATGAAGATTGATTTTATTTGTTCGTCAAAAAACTTAGTAATTTAAATTGTTCTTATTTCGTTTTAAACTGCTTCCGCTTTTAAACTTTTAATTTATCGTTTTTGTTTAAAAAAAACAGCTTCGATATTTTTAACGCTTTTTCAAAATAACAATAATTTTTCGACCGTTATCCGACGGACCCGCGGAGCCAGGCCGCCACAGATGGTATCAGAGCTTCGGCTCAAGGCTAGGATAGGATCCTCGGATTTGTACTGAGGTGCTAGTTTGGTGGGACTCACCGTCGTGACTTTAGGGTTTCTACCCACATTGGGTAGTTCACTATTAGGACAAGACCGCAACCGAAATCATATGTGTAATACGTGTCCTTGAGGTTAATAGTTATTTTTGCTTGATTATGTGTTTTCTTGATTTATTATTTTGTTGGTGGTATCCCGAATACTATAATATTATTTGAACTTTATTGTTGATATTATTGTCTGGTTATGATTGTATATGTGTGCACTCCGTGAATTTTAAGTAAATTAAAATATTTGAATCAAGTGACATTTGTTGAAGTACATGTAGAATGACTAAAATAGCCCTAATCCTTTTGAATTCCGTTATCGCGTTTACCTTCCTCAGAACTCATAATTCTAATTCTAAACGTATTCATCTCCAAATTGATCTCTTGAATTTAGTAAGCTCTCTTGAGCCTATTTTCGGTATAATTAATTGTTCGCCCTTAATCTGATGTTGGTACTTATTCATTTTTAGCTTGAGATCCCTAGATGTCTTCTTCACCATTTTGGTGAATCAAATTGTTATGTAAGCAATCTTTCTTTGAATAGACAAAATATCATTCAAATTTCGTTGACATCAGTCTTGTGTTTTAACTCGTCTATTACATGTTCCTTGCATTCAACTATGAATCACCTTTGATAGTGAGTAACTTCATTTTCAATTCTAAAACTATTCTATGTTCATATCCAATCTCTTTATTTCCGCTCGTGTTAAATGCGATTGCCCGATTGTATCTTTTCCTTCATGTTGTGTAATTTACCGTAAAAAAATTCTTCAATCATTTTAGCCTCATTCTTGATATGGCTTCTTCAAGACGTGCCTTTAATTACCTTTAATATGACTCTTTGACTGTTTTCCTTCAGAGCTTATCGACACTCCAAATTAACATGTCTTTGTCTACTGGGGATTGACTTCTTGTATCCTAACAAGCTTTTATATTGATCCCTTATTTTTGTACTCGTTCAGAGGTTACCCCTCCCTATTTCACGAGATACTTTCTCGTATCGACTACGTAAACCAAAATTGTTTATTTTTGGTTGATTCTATGATTGTTTTTGTTCCTTGTCCTTCTTTTTCCCGAGCCTATTTAATGGGTTATGATCGTTTGAAATTATCCATATGATTTCATGTTATTATTTTTCGTTGTATTCAATTATACAATCTTCTAAATTTCCTGAAGGAAGTAAATTGTCTCGGTTTCTTTTTGAACTTCACGTGTTCATTTGTCCATTCATATTGTTGTTCCTTTGTCTATTTCATTTCTTGTTGCAAGCCACATAAATTAGATCAATTTATTCTCAATTCCTTTTGAACTTCGGACTTACCTTCTATTTTTTTTAACTTATTTTTAATTGCCATCTCGTTCAATTTGATCGTTTCGATGTTCTCAGATTTCACTATCGAGTTTTACTTGTTTTCTGTTACAGCTTGTTGCAATACTTATTGAAATGATCTTCGAATCGCGCCATTTATCTTGACTTGCTTTTCAAATGACCAAACACACTTTAATGTTTTGGTTATTATTGTCATGATACTTGTTTCGACTTTCTGTTATCCTTACCGATATCCTTGTTTTGATCTTCTTTTTACTTGCATCGTTTGAAATGGTGAGGCTCATCCCTTTCGTTATTATTATCGGTGCACCTTAATTGTTCGCCTTGTCACTTATATCGAACTATTCATTTGGTTATCTTTATTATCGATATTTCAGTCCTTTTCCAATCATCGTTGATTCTTCATTATGTTGCCATTGCTAATTCTTATCTTGTCATCTTCAGCATCTTGATTCGATCATCTTTTCTAATCCTTATCGTGTCTTCATTCGACTCATTTTGTTCCTTGCGAGAATCCCAAGTCAAATGACATTCAATACCTTTTGAATTCTCTGGGCCAAACTGAACTATATATTGTTATCTGAGTAGTTTTTCTTTTGAGAAGAATCTTAATCCGCGGCATAGGAGTTGGAATTATCGTCGTATCTCATTCTACCGCGTCATGATATACGTAATGTACATGAAGTGCTACATCGATCATCCTCGTGAACCTGACTGCATATCTTGAGATCTTCAGAAATATCTAACGTACAATCTAAGACACGTTTGCATACTCATCTAGATGAAGAAACAAGTGAATTCCATTATGGTGCGGCCAGAGTATAAAAAGGCGACTTGGGAGTTCGAGATAAAGATTTGTCAGAGTTTTGAAAACGCCTAACATACGAGAGAACATTTCAACACACTCGTTTTAATCAAGAAGGCTACAAATTCCACAAGTAAAAGTTTTATGACACACACTCAGTATGGAAGAAACATTTCGGGAGCTAGAAAAGAAGACGTCGGCGTTACCCAGACCATGCGAATCTCAAGAGAGAATTTGGGACCAAATTCTTTTAAGGGGGGAGGATTGTAACGCCCCGGAAATTTCGAACATTTTGATTGGATTTTTGTTCCAATTTATGTGCTTCATTTTATTTTCAAAGTTAAGCATTAATTTGAGAAGATTAATTAAATCCTTTGATCTTATGAACTTTGAAATAATTAAAATTATAAAAGTTATTTTAAAATAATATCAAGATCTTTTTAAAAAATTTCGGGCTTGGATGCACAAAAATTTTGTTTTTGGGGACAAAAATGTAAGTTTTCAAAACTTCGGGGGGGGGGGCAAAGTGTAAATTTGCCCCAAGTTGCAGATTTTTGCAGGAGAGTAATTATTTTCTCTCCTTGCACACTCCAAGGGCTGCTAAGGCATGCCCTTGGGTAGAGTAAACTCCACTACCAAGGTTTACATGCATTGGTGGATAAAAAAATAATTAAGCTTTATGTCTTACTCTCTTTCCAATGTGTATGTACTTGTCATATACACTTTGAGATCAGATTTTTATCCTCTTATAACCTCATTTACATACACATTATAGAGAATAAGAGAGAGAGAGAGAGAGACACAACACATTTAGAAAGAGAGTTTTCTGGTATACTCAACCCAGCCTCGGATTTTCGATCATTCCGCCTACGTCCACCGTTGGATCATGCCCAAATTTTGCGTGAAGGTCCTACATACCTAGATCTACATATTGACCATTCGGATCGTCGTTTGGAACTTTCGAAGTGAGTCGACAGCCGTGAGAAAATGGTGAAAAGTAAGGATTTGAGGGCTTTTGTTATGAACCACCATCGGAGCCGCCGCCACTGCCACCAGAGCTGCCCCCACCACCTTCGGAGATCTGGAAATGAAGAGAGTTTCACCCCCTTTGTTGCTTTGGGTAAAAATACATTTATGCATGTGTTCTTTAATCTTTGTGATATTACTTTCTTCTCTTTATGTATATATTGAAGAAGTCTAGTTTATCCTTGTAGCTTTTGTGATAAGTTGTTGAGTTCATATTTAATATTAGATATTTAATGTGACTTGCTTTGAATTTGTTTAAATATTGCTTATATGTTTGGATCTTGATTTATTTTTCTAAAAAGGTTATTGTTCATAATTTTCAAAACTTTGGGGGGTATTTTTGAAAGATTTTAAAACATCAAGGGTTAGGGATGCTTAAATTTTGGGAGTATAGTGGACTGAAAATATCTATTTTTGTTTGATATTTGGTTAGGTTTACTTGAAAAGCATTTGTTTTAAAGATTGTTTCGATATTTTTCAAAAATGGGAGTTTTTGAAACATTTGGGGTTATTTTTGTAAATCTGAAAAGAAGGGGGCAAATGCGCTGTTTTGTCACTGTTTTTACATGGTTCTTTTACAAACTTTTGATTAATTGATTTGATGTAGTGCTTTGTTCACTATTATTTTAAGATTGAAATTTGTAAATTTTACCGAAGAAAATTTATGATCAAATAAATTTTTGTTTCTCATTGTTAGTTGGTGAAAATTTATTAAAACTTATTTTTAATCTCAGTTATATAGTGAAAAATATGCTTGATTATTTTAAATATTACATAAATGCTTGGATCTTGAATTATTTTTCAAGAAAGTTGATTTTCTTAATTATTCAAAACTATGAGGGTGTTTTTGAAAAGTTTTAAACTTGTGGGATTTTTAAAGGTTCGATTTTTGGAGTAAGAAGATACTTAATAATCATTTTTATTTGATTTTTGATATGATTTTAGTTAAAAATCATTTGATTTAAATTTTATTCCAAATTTTCGAAAAAATGGATATTTTAAAAGTTGAGGGGCTGTTTTGTAAATCTGGAAAATGAAGGTAAAAATTTATTGTTTTGGCGCTGTTGTATTTAAGTAGTATTTTGAGTTTTAAAAATAATTACTTTTAAGTGGAGTTGATGTCGAAAGTTCAAAGCAATTTTGTGAGATGTGCTAGTAGGAAATCCTTGTGTAGGATTTTCATTAGTTATGTTTCTAAGTCGTATACGTACTTGCTCAGGTTTCGGATACGCTTCATTTGTGGAGTTTTAGTCGCTATACTAAAGGTGAGCGCTGTGTGTTTAATTTGTATGTCGGTCCGATGTGCTAGTAGATCGAGTCCAAACATACACTTAGGCTCTTAATAATCAGAGCATGAGTTTTATTTTAACTTTTCTTGCATGTCGTCACGAATAGGTTGGCTTATTAGGTCAACATTACTCGCATGAAATCACTTAGCATTTCAACATGATTATCCAAATTAGGGGTGAGCCCGGTCCGATTTACCGACAGGACCGAACCGGAACCGAATTTTCGGTCCGAAGCGTTTACCGGACCGAAATTTCGGTCCGGTAAACGGTTCTCCCCCCAGAACCGAACCAGGTTTCTTTCGGTTTTCGGTAAAACCGGTCGGTTTACCGAATCGAACCGGTTTTACCGAATATTTTTTTTTTTTTTTATTTTCATTACCCATTTACCAAACCCAAAACTGAATCCAGATGCCAGATTATCTCTTATTCTCTTTCATTTATCAAAAGTCCTAAGCCCTAACTTCATTTTCCTTTCCAAATTCCATCCACCGTACCGCCGCCCACTCCGCTGCCATCCGGCCGTCGCCATCCTCACAGCCATCTGCCGCCCACTACTGTTCATTGTACGAAGAATTATCAATTACCCTTTCAATTTCAAGAAAGAAAGAAGTGGGCACCCTTTCAATTATCAATTACCCTTTCAATTTCACAGCCATCCGCCGCCCACTACTGAAAGAGAGAAAGAAAAGAGCACCCTTTAGCTTTGATTATGGCTACTGCTACTGTATTTCCAACTCCTTGTATACAAATGAAGTTCAATCATCATCAGCACCAAATTTCTTGTTCAACTTCAACTTCAATTTCATTTACTTCACAAAAATCAAGTTTTTTGGGTTTGGGCTGCCAAACCCATGAAATGGTTGTGGTAAAAAGTGGTTTTAAAAGATCTTTTGGGGTTAAAATGTTATGGGATGGACCTCTCTCTTTTGTCAAGTTAATTATTCAAGGAAGAAATTTGGAGGTACCCTTTTCCTTCTTCCTTATCCCTAAATATGTTGTCTTTCTTATTTTGTGGAATGGGAAAAAAAAAAGAAAAAAAAGAAAAAAAAATCGGCTTTTTCTGGACCGAATCAGACCGTTCGGTTCTTTACCGAACCGAACCGAAATGTTCGGTTCGGCAAACGGTCCACGGTTTGGATTTGACCGAACCGAAAAAAAACCGAAGTTCGGTCCGGTTAGGTTCGGTTTTTACCGAACGCTCAGTCCTAATCCAAATAAATGCTACATCCGAATCTACTAGTTGCGAATATACTTTTCGAAATTATCATGATACCCAAAATTTCATTTGATAAGTTATTAAATGTTGATAATATGTTAATATGTTTGATATGTTATGTTCCGTTTGTTTCCAACTACATGTTTCCGTTTGATTCCGATTTTGTGTGGGCCCCATTTTGATTGGTATATGGACCCTATGCCAACCTGGCCGGCAAGGGCCGGCAGGATTGTCACGGTTACCCGTAGGTCTGGCCTTACAAACCAAGTGGGGAGGAACACTTGGGGAGTAAGGACGAACTCCGGCAAAGACATGTCGATGCATTTCAGATAGTAAGGTCCTCCTTACTTGGTGAGTTTGGATGGACATCAGAATGAGAATGGAGGGTAAGTGGAGGACGGCATCAACAATTATGAGTTATGTGAATTCCGTGTTTCTTCCGTCTTGAATATATGTTTATTTGCTTGATAACATGCTTATACTATATAATATGTTGCATTCACACATAACCATGCAAATTCGCACATAACATCACGAAGTTGGACGATCAACTTATGCGTTCTATGTTTCACTCTTTTCAGTTTCAGGCGTTCTGGAAATAATAGTCTGGTTGCGGTTAGGGTAATCACGGTTGCGGTCCCACCCTAGTATCCGGGAGAGTAATTATATTTTGTTATCGATTTAGATTCTTTCTTAATTTTGTTTAAAACCTTGCTAAGAATATTTGAATCGTTAAAGTTGATTTATATTTTTGTCAAAGATTCAAGGTTTTCATAAATTACTTAATTATCTCTCTCGGTTGATTTTGTTCAAATATTTTGATATATTGTGATTAAATGTTTTCGCTTTAAAACTCAACTAGGAAGATTGATTTTATTTGTTCGTCAAAAAACTTATTAATTTAAATTGTTCTTATTTCGTTTTAAACTGCTTCCGCTTTTAAACTTTTAAATTATCGTTTTCGTTTAAAAAAAAGCTTCGATATTTTTAACGCTTTTTCAAAAATAATTGATATAATTTATATTTTCTCATAAATTTCAATAAATATTTCAATTTATAATACAATATAAACTTTAACAAATTAAAATATCTTATTTATAATACAATATAATTTATTAAATTTACTAATTTATAAAATAAATTCATTTAACTAATGTGTAAACAATTCATATTTATAAAGTATATTATTAAAATTCTATTTAATTTAATATTATACAATTTCAATTGCTAATTAATATATAAATGCCCTTTTTTTTGCAAATTTATTAAAACTTATGGGCAATTATAAATTTTATCAATTATTCTAGTAGTAAATATATAATTTTTTTCTAATTTATAAGATATAATAATTAGATCCCAAGTTTTAACAATGATAAGACATTACAAACAATACAAATAACACTCAAGGGCAAAATTAGAATATTTTAGGGGCAACGGGTTAATTGTAAGAAGGTGACAAACCTGAGGGGGATTTTTGTAATACTCAATACGTGAGGGTAATTTTTGTAATTATGCCTTGCCTGAGGGGTATTCGTAATTTACCCAGATTTTAATAAGCAAAAGATACTCAAAGATATAGTTAATTTAGGAATCTCATAAGATATAGTTAAATTAAGTGACATAAGCAGTTATTACACTTAACATAATTCAATTCTAAAACTCAATATATATATATATATATATATATATATATATATATATATATATAAAACTAAAATATTTTAATAGGCAAAAGATGCGGCCCTACAATATCATAAACTATATCATTGGTTATACATTGAATTTGAAGAAAAAAAAAAACTGTAAATACTGTGGGATATTCAGCATATTTATGTATCAACTAATGTTATCAAAATGAATTCATTCAGTTTACTATTAAAACAATAATTGATAAGTGAATTCAAAGGTCTGTAGATAATACAAGCTGTGTTTTATTATTTTGCTAGCTCTAACTTCATTAATTTTGGTGGTGAAGACTACGGCTGAGCAATTGGACAAAATCAGATCTAATTTTGGTATCTATTCGGTTCGATTTTTCAGATACTGAACCGTTTGCCAAACCAAAAATTTCGGTTCGGTCTGGGAAAAAACCGAAGATCCGTTTAGGTCCAAATAAACAGAGAGTTCATTTAAAAAAAAAAATCTGATTTTTTGCTTCGTTGTTTCGAAAATTTAAAACTAATTTTCATTCCCTCATGTTGTTCCCAACATGTTTTACTTTACAAATCTCCTTGATTTAATAATATATCCACCTATTATTATCTTGGTTTTCGAAAATATCTTCAAAAACTATGTAGCCTTAAATTTTTATTTAAAATATATAAAAGGCCAGATTTTTGGAAATATATTTCCCTTGTCTATATTTGGCCCTCAATATTTCATATAGATGAAGCTTTTATCTGCAAAATATTTTACGCATAGAATGACTCCTTAGATATTTTAAATTTTTCCTTGCTTTATATTCGGTAATAAAAAAAACTTAGTTTGATAACATTAAATTTAGTAAAAAAATCTTTCCTTGCATTAAGTTTAGAATTTTTTTTTTTTTTTCAAATTCGGTTGTACCGGCTCGATTCGGTAAACCGATCAATATTACCAAGAACCAACCTTTCTGAAGGGTCGGTCTTGGGACAGGAACGGTTTACAGAATTAAAATTTTATTTCCGGTTCGATTCGGTCGGTTTATCAAACCGTGCTGAGCCCTAATGATGACTGATTAGTATAGAGTACTTCTATGTGACGGGATGAACTTGCAAGCAATCAAAAGGCTTTTACAACGAGTTGCACTGAAGATGTACATTATTCTCAACCCGCTTTTTCCAAAATTATTTTATGTTTGAAAAAAATAAACAAATATGTTTCTAAAATTACTCTTTTAAAAGCCAAATAAACATATTTTTTGTTTTGTAAAACTAATTTATCCTATCCATGGTTATCAAACCGTAAATCGTATTGCGTATCGTTTTTCATTTGTATCGGATCGTAAGATACAGATCAATTGTTAGAAATAATATAAAATATATTTCCCATAACCTCTTCAATCGGCTCAAAGTTTAGCTTCTCATTTTCATCAACCTCTTCAATCGGTTCAAAGTTAAACAATTAATCAATTTGTAAATTGACCAGACAGTAGCATACATATTATGCACTCAAAAGAGTTTCATGGAATGCAGGGCCGGCCCAAGTGCTAGGCAACTTGGCCCGGGTCCTAGAGCTTCCGGTTCGGAGGCCCCAAAATTAACATATAGGCCTTTAAAAAACATTAAAATACTAAATATATTTAATTTTATTAATTATATGTAAATAAATGTATCTTGGCTTACTCGGTAAGACTTTCTTTTGATGAATGGGAGGTCAATGGTTCTAATCCCAATATTGAGTTTCTTTTTTCCTTCAATCTTGATTGTTTTATGTTATTTAACTTTTTTTCTTTTGTAATAATTGTTAATATTTTTTATTTATTTCGTAGTAATTATTCTTTAAATCCATTCCTTACTTAATGGCGTCTTGTCATTTTTTTTACTTAATAGGTAATTTAAAAAAAAATTCTTTCTTAATTATTATAAAAAGAATACGGTTTTTTTCTTAATAATAGGATTTTTCTGCTTATTACTTTCCCACTTAGTACATTGTAAAAAAGAATTTCGCCCCCAATAAAGTTGGTCTACCTCCATCCGTATTTTTATATGTATGTGTTTATTTTTCTTGGTTTTATATATGATGTATAACTTTTCCTATAATAATATATAATTAATAGAGTTAACAATGTCACGAAATAAAATAAAGTCAAGCATTCAATTATCATGCATATTTGTAAAAGAATGAAATAGAGTTAAGAATGTACATATACTTGTAAAATTTGTTATGGCTAAAATAATATTTTTAATTTTAAAAGTTTTGAAAAAATTTCATGGTTGAATCTTTTAAAAATTGATTAAGTTTGTCATTTAATTATCTGTCTAAAAAATAATATGATAGAGAAAATAATATGTCAATATTTAATTAACATTTTCGTCTTTAAAAAATAGATTGAGTAAAGTTTTTTTTTTTAAAACAAAGAGCCCCAAATTTAAAATTCGCCTAGGGTCCCCAAATGTCTAGGACCGGCCCTGATGGAATGCTAAGACTTATAAGCAAACATTTAACTTTAATTAATTAATTTGCAACTTTGCATCATACATGCAACTAGTTTCTGCAATTCACCGTAGTAAATATCATAAAACCCAATTAACCACCAAAAACCATCCATGTCAAATTCAATATATAACATACATATTTTTAGAACCCAAACAGCATATGAAGAACATGTTTGATATTCTAGCTTTTATGAATTGAAAAAGAGAATAATAATTATTAGTTTGGGTTGCTTGAGTTGTTAATTTATGGTTTCGGTAGAGATTTTATAGAAAATTAAAGAGAAAAATGAAATAGAGATTTAGGGTTTTAAAAGAATCGTAATTATAATTTAGGGTCTAATGGATTGTTGATTCCTCTGTTTTTTTATGTCTTTTATTTTCAGTTTTTTTTTAAAAAAAAAGGGGTCGCTAACTGGATCTGGTCGGATCCTGTTGGTCAGACCCGATTCAAAATAAAAAATCCTTTTTTACTTGTATTGCATGTATCGCTATTGTATCGTGGTGCATGCGATATCCCATCGTACCGGACCGGTACGTACTAAATAAGGCCCAAAACGACACAAAGTCCGAGTCGTATCGTTTTGTGTCGGAATCGAATCATATCGCGAATCGTACGATATAAACTACACTGATCCTATTTTTTCCCAAACTACTATCTCAAAAATCAAACAAACATGTTTTTTTATTTTATAAAATAAATTTAACCTATCTTAATTTTTTCTTAAACTACTCTCTCAAAAATCAATAACTCAAAAACCAAATAAACATGTTGACTTGATAGGTACCCTAGTTGGCTTTTGTCATAGTTATCCAATCCAACGTCTACTTAATTTTGGAGTGCTAATGGCAATTTATCATTTGGGATTCTCTTCATATTCAATTTATCTTTCTCTTATATGAAAAAAAAAAAAAAAAATCTATGAAATTGATGTGATGTATTAATTAATTATTAAATGAAAATCTATGTTTTCTACTATCTTCTACTATTTAGTAAGAATTCAATCTTGAATTGTCCATCTAGCTAAGACTGAGAAAAGTGTGGATTATTTTGTACAAAAGATCAGAAAAATAATATATTACTTAATGATGCTTTTTTAAATTTGATTATTCGTAGGGAAATCAATCACAGAGTCGTGTAGGATCAAACTTTGTAGTAGACAACAACAATGGAACTAAACAATGCAAATTAAAAAAGAGTCATTTTGGGTTGAAAGGGAATTGCTATGCTTAAATTACAATCAAACTTAAAATATTAAACTTAACTTTCTCTAATTTTTTTTAATAAAACTTACCCAATAGATTAAGTGCCATGTTTGAACGGATAAACCCACATCTTAGGGTGTATGTGGATGGGTTTTGGCCCGATCTCGCGGATTTAGCGAGATCGAACCAAAATCCTTTCAAATGAGTTTTCGCTAAACTCATAAATCCATTAAAATCCTATTAAAAAACTCACACTCAAACTCTTCAAACATATAAAATATTGATTTGATACATATCATCTATTTTTTCCCCAAAATCTCACTAAAAAAAATATTGATTTGACACATATCACCTACTTTATTCCCTAAACCCCAACATCCAAACCAGTCCAAGTGAGTTTTCAACTTATTCAAATCACAAAACCCAAGAGCCAAAATCCATCCAAATGAAGAACCATCCAAACCAATTTTTTTAAATCGAGATCCGCGAAACCGAGCCAAAACCCATCCAAATAGGCCCTTATTATCCGCTAGGAGGGTAATTGCTGAAATACCTAAGAAAAAAAAAATGCAAATTAATCAGACCAACGTCGAAGTTAATGGTCTATTCTCAGATTTTAGCTGATCATAGTAACTGTACAACTCAAATTTTAGAAATTACTCCTACTATCCTACTAAAAAACCTTTGCTCTAATATCCATTAGTATTGGACCGATATATATTTATCACGACAATAAAAGCATTGATCAAAATTTCGTTTCGAGTGTATGTTTTGGACAGTTAAATATTAGAAATTTTTATGGACTTTTCGAAAATATTTTGAAAACATTAAGGGAAAATTGAAAGTTACTAAATCTAGAAAAATAACATAGTTTAAGGCAAATAAATAGTTTCGAAAATAATATTTTATTTCATTTAATTCAAAAATATAAACTTTTTTATGTTTTCGACGAAAAAAATGAAAGTTTTAATCTATTAATAAAAATATAGCTAATATGAAACTTGCATTTCAAATCTTTAAACTTGTACAATAGTCCAAGTACCACATTTCAATCATGCAGATTCATACTTTGAATCTCTAACACGATTTTTACTATAGTTTTGCCAGCACATAAAGTCCGCAATTGACACATTAAATAAAAAAATAAAAAGCATAAAAATCTCACCCGTATGTTTTATTTATGAGAGATAAAAAAAAGAAACTTCTTCAACCTAGTATTCCTTTCACCAAACCATGGTACCATGACAAATCTGAAATGAAATTCCCATATGTTTCTTTATTATATTATTTACCAAAAAAATTCGAGTTACAATTCTGTATAACAGAGAGGAAGAATTTCAGCAGCAAAGAAGTAATACGAGAAAAGGATAAAAGCGAAGAAGAAATTGTGATTAATTAATTTAGGAATTAGGTCAAATAGTTAATCCGGGTTATTTCATGTTTGGGCTGTTTGTACACGGGTCTAACCCGTTTTATCCATAACCGAACCTATTGTTACGTTAGTTATTTTATCTTTTATGTACTTACATTTTTACCCCTGTTGTATCTTCTCTATTTATAGCTATTTTTAGGCTGATCATTGTACAACTCTACAGATTAATAAACCCAGCATTTAACTTAGAAATTCTCTCAATTCAATATACATTGCAGTAACATATACATATATATATTCATATATTCAAGATTCTGAATATTAACGCTGTAATTTGAAAAAAGAGTATTTTATTTTTTTGAAATTTTATGAAAGGTTTATACAGCCTTATGATATTTTTATACGTGACACTTTACCCCATGTGTTATGATCAAGGGCGGATGGTCATAGGGACAATGGGGGCTATACCCCCTGAATTTTTTTAAAATTATAGTAGTGGTGTATTTTATTTTATTTTTGAAAAAAAAAATTCAATAAATTAGTCCAATATGAAATTTTTAGACCAAATATAATTTTAATCCAATTAATATCACACAATCCACTCTAATAATAACTCACGCTGTCCAATTTTTAAGCCCCAATGAAAGGCCTAATTTTTTCCTTCAAGAGACAAGAGATGATGGATGAGGACCTATGTTGTATGAAGATACTTTTTTTTGTTCTAAACATGAAATTGAAATTCCTTCAATGAGTAATATCTATGTTCCATATGGGAGGCCAAGGCATAGAATTAAACAAGTGACTATCGAGCATCATTACAAAGTTGAGAGATTCAATTAGGTGATAGATAGATAATTGCAAGGGTTGAACAACTGTTTCAATGAAATAAATATATAGTTGCTTTTTTGTGTTGCATGCTTAAACCCATCCAATCACTTTGAGGCTTTTGACGAAGAAAAACTTGTTCGTCTTGCCGAACATTATCCAAATGACTTCTCTTTTCTTAAGCTCTCGACCCTTCCAATCAACTTGAAAATTATATTATGGATGTTTGATCAAGTGATGATTTTTCTAGATTGAAAGGGATTGGTGATCTTGCTAAGAAGATGGTTGCAACTAAAAGACATGTCATATTCTTGATGGTTTACAAACTTGTGACATTGGCGCTTATTCTACCCGTTGCAACTGCATCAGTGGAGAGAGTTTTTTCGGCTATTAAGATAGTAAAGAATCGACTTCGTGACCGAATGGGCGATCAATGGCTAAATGATAGTTTAGTTGTCTTTATAGAGAGAGACATATTTAGTAGTATTACAGACGATGTCATGAACTGATTTCAAAAGATGAAAAACCGTCGTGGTCAATTATTAAAGTAAATATGTAAATATTTTGGATTTTTTTGGGACTATAACGGGGTATCATAAGTAATTTAAATATCTCGTGTTGTTTATTTTTGTCAAACTCCACCTCCCTACTTTTGTATTGCTGTCATATATTTTCTCTGAATAATATAAACTTTAAGTTTAACTGTTTGATTTTTTTTTTTTGGTATAAGTGTACCCCCCCCCCCCCCTCCCCCCCCCAAAATTCCTGGATCCGAATATAATAATTTATCATCTCCCCTCCCCCCTTATGTTACACCCACACTTTTCATGCTTTTTTAATTTCGACAAGTGAGTTACATTCACACTCTTCGTCTTAAGGAAGTAAATTGCTTCTTCAAAATTTTCACATGAGGTTAAAGTGCTCTTTTTTAAATCACAGGATGATAAATTTGATATTATTCATTTCTAAGGGATTAAATTGGCATTACCTAAAAAAGTTCCTTATATATAGTCGATTAACTAAGAGCATCTCTAATGACTAGTGGGGAGATGTCCTAGAGGGTATATGGGGGGAAGGGGGAAAAAATTTCATCTCTAATGACTAGGGGGAGAGAAAGGGTATACGGACTAGAGGGACCCTGGAGGGACCTTGAAGGGAGGGGGAGGGGGAGCTTCTCCCATCCAAGCCCCCTCCCTCACATGCTATTTTTTTTTTTTTTTTTTTTGTGATTTTGTTTTGTTTTATTTTGTTCTTTTTTTATCTTTATTTAAAAATAAAAATTCCTCTATTATTTGTAGATAATTATTTTTAATTATAAAAATATAACTTTCATTTCATTAAATTAACACTGTTATTTTAATATTAATTTGTTTTATTAATTTTGGGGTTGTATTTATCACCCCAAAATAAT
The DNA here is from genome assembly GCA_003313485.2 of Penstemon barbatus. Lineage (NCBI taxonomy): Eukaryota > Viridiplantae > Streptophyta > Magnoliopsida > Lamiales > Plantaginaceae > Penstemon > Penstemon barbatus. The sequence continues at coordinate 23,079,001 of CM064884.1, read as the reverse complement.
TCTTTCTAAAAATTTAAAATAATACGATACAATCATGAAATCATGTTCGACTAAAACATAGACGAATGTGGCGGAGATGATGAATTTTCTTATATGAATTAATTTAATATTTGATGTAATTTTTTATTTTCTAAGTTCCCTAATGTACTTTCGATTTTAAATTAATGTTAATTTTAAATTTATTTTTGGTGTAGTAGTAATAATAATAATAATAATAATAATGGAGAAGGATAAAATTTATTATTAAATGAGTTTGATAGAATGAGTCATTAGAGATGACTTAAAAACTAGGGAGAGAGGGAGGGGGAGGGGGAGAGGGAGAGGGGGGAAAGGGGGAGAGGGAGAGGGTATTCCCTCTCGGAGTCATTAGAGATGCTCTAAAGACATATCTCATTACCAACCTCGCTAAATCTTTTTCATAAAATTTTCAAATTCTTACCCTTTCATCTTCATAATTTTGAGTAATGGAGAAAGAAAGAACTATTTCCAAAATTTTAATGTTCCCTTGGTTAGCTCTTAGCCATATATTTCCATATCTTGAACTAGCCAAAAGAATCATAAAAAGGAAAATTTTCTATATATACTTTTGTTCAGCTTCCATCAATTTTAGTTAAATCAAGAATTAGCTTCTTTTTTGCCCCAGAGCATATCTCTAATTGGTTGACCAACAATTCATAAGGCTTACTCCAGCAACAAGGGTGGGGGTTCGAATCCCATTTGAAACTTGGATGAAAGCATTTTCATGGGTCTGTCTAATGGGATTCGAATTAGGGCTGTCAATGGGTCGGACTCGGACCGGATCAGGGCAGATCCGGATCCGAGTTCGATTTCCATTTCTTCTATCCGGATCCGGATCCGCTCGGATCTGGAATATTAGCAACCGGATCCGAATCTGGCGGATATCCCGGATCCGGATAAATTATCCGGATCCATTTAGCAAGCTAATTTTTTTTTTTTTTTCGTTTTCCTCCAAATCACTTGCAGATTCCACCATCATGAATTAAAAATGTAAAATTTTACTTACTTCATCGAAACTATTGCCTAAAAATTGTAGAAGATGGAATATGATGGACAAATATAAACGATAAAAATTAGAACAAAAGAATAAACAAAAATATAAGTAAAAAAAATATAAACTGGGACAAAGAAGAAGAAAACTCAATATTGAGAAATGGAATAGAAGATAAAAATTGAAGGATGAATGGTTATGATTTGATTTTTCTTATTAAATAGTATAAATTAATATGTTGTAGACCCAATTAGTTATCTGGTCAGTCCACCAACATCTCTCATGCATTTCTTTTTAAAATTATTTTTAATATAGTAAAAGATTTTAGTGGAACATAGATAGTTTTATTTTTATTTATTTAAATACATAATATATAAACAACATATAGTAATATATATCGGATACGGATATGTAACGGATCGGATCAGCCTAGATCCATATTCGCTCCATATAATTCGGATTACGGATCTTCTTAATTGAATTTGGTCCATCGGATCACTAATCGGACAATTATCCTAATAAATCGGACCGGATTCGGATTGGATTCGAATTGAAAATCCGCCCCATTGACAGCCCTAATTCCAATGGGTCTAAGGATAGCTCATATAAAGATTCTACATTAGTTATTTGATATTTGAATAAATTATTAAATAGATAATGCCGCATAAGTTAATTCTTTGATTTTTAGTTTAGTAAAATTGTGCGGAAGATAAATCTTAAATAAGATATTTGCAGATTAAACAAATTTTTTTAAGGAAAGTATCTGTTAAAAACAAAAAAGTGATATATAGAAAAATAGGTAAGATATTCCTCAAATAGTGATTAATTAAGATTTGACCATATTTGAAATATTATGATTTTTTTAAATTATTCTGGTAGAAATAAATGTTGTTTTGGTGGTTTTTTCAGAGTGGTAAAAACTAACTTGTTTTGTTTGAACATCTCAATTTGACACTTGTCACGATTTCATTGGGATTAGTCAATTTTAGTCAACATATAATAACAGAAAATTAATCTTGTTTGAACAGGTCAATTTAATATTTGGCACGATTTCATTAGGATTAGTTGATTTTAATCAACATACCATACCAGAAAATTAACCTAATTTATATTCACGTGGACCACATTTTTTTTATTGATCATAATGAGAGAAAGGAAGTTTCGCTGTTGCTGAACAATTATTGCTCATTGAGACCAGTCCGCAGCTTCGCGAAGAATCTCAATTATATGCCTTCCTTAGGCACTATGCAGTAATTAATATTACTATAATACCCATTAATTAGTCTACTTTTTTGGTCGGCTAATTAATACTCGCCCTAGGCACTATGCACTAATTAATATTACTATAATACCCATTAATTAGTTTACTTTTTTGGTCGGCTCATTATCTATAAAACATTGAATCTTGTTAACATAACTTGCACAAACTAGTTGACTCAATATCTTTCATTCTCTTTTCCATAACCATTTATTTCCATAAATTAAATTCCTTTTAGAATTAATGGCGGCAGAGAGTGAAAAAGTAGTGATAGTGCCAAGAATGAAGTTAGGCTCACAGGGCCTTGAAGTTTCGGGCCAGGGACTTGGCTGTATGAGCATGTCCGCGTACTACGGCACTCCCAAGCCCGAGCCCGACATGATCAAACTCATCCACCACGCTATAAGCTCTGGTATCACGTTTCTTGATACGTCCGATGTTTATGGGCCGCACACCAATGAAATTCTCATCGGCAAGGTAATTACTGTATATTTAACTACTTCTGCGCTTCCCTTTCATATATATATATATATATATATATATATATATATATATATATATATAAAAGCACATTTTTAATTTCTGTTTGTTTAAAATTCTATCTGGATCGGATCGAGTACACAAATAACAAACAATAATTAACAAGACTAGTAATTGGTGAATCAGGCTAGATTCTCAATCTCACTTGGGCTACCAAACGATCCCAATATGATTGACTGACTGATTATTTATGAATAGATGTTAATTATGAGATATATATGTGCAAAGCTTCAAATATATTGGCCTTGTCTTTTTTGTGTTACATGTACACATATAGATCTATTGATAGGTATATAAATTTAAAATATGTGTGGGCCAACACATATATTTGAAGAATGAATCTAAAATTTGGACGTAAAATTTGGAGAAGGGGTAATTGCAATTATTACCACCCCAATCCCTCTATCTTCACATCATGCACCACCATCTATGCAGGAGGTGGTATGAGAAAAGGTTAATAGTAATTTTGGATTAGGAAATGATTAGTAATCCTTATTCCTGTGGTTTAATTTTTAATACTCCTATATGATATAGTATATGTTTGTATGGGGTTTGATATATATATATATATATATATATATATATATATATATATAAAATAGGCTTTGAAGCTGGATGGTATAAGGGAAAAGGTGGACTTGGCTACAAAATTTGGGTGTAGATTTGTAGATGGAAAAATGGATATATGTGGTGACCCGTCTTACGTGCGGGCTGCTTGTGAGGCTAGTTTGAAGCGACTCGATGTTAACTGCATCGATCTCTATTATCAACATCGCATTGACACACGTTTGCCCATTGAAATCACGGTGAGTATTGAATTTTGATGCAGTACAACTTGTCATGATCAATTATATTGTGAACGATGAATAAACTTCTTCTCTTAATTAATTTTCATACAAGAAAGATTGGAGAATTGAAAAAATTGGTGGAAGAAGGTAAAATAAAGTACATTGGTCTATCAGAGGCATCTGCTTCAACAATCAGAAGAGCACATGCAGTTCATCCCATAACTGCTGTTCAATTGGAGTGGTCTTTGTGGTCAAGAGATGTCGAACAAGATATAATACCAACTTGCAGGTAACCAATTCATTCTTAATTTTTGAATATATATAGATATAATAATATTTAATAAGAATTGATCGATCCATTTGGAAATTAATTTATTCTAGAGAACTTGGGATTGGTATAGTGGCATACAGCCCTCTAGCACGAGGATTCTTCTCTTCAGGTCCAAAGTTGTTCCAAACTTTTTCTGAACAAGATTTCAGAAAGGTATCTATCTATCTATATCTATATCTATATCTATATCTATATCTATATATATATATATATATATATTTGACTAATTAATTTGCTACATGCATGTAGGATTTACCAAGGTTCCAACCTGAAAATATGGAGCATAACAAGAAGTCGTTCGATCTTCTTAAAGAAATAGCAACTAGAAAGGGGTGCACACCCTCCCAGCTTGCTTTGGCTTGGGTCCATAATCAAGGAAATGATGTGTGTCCAATACCTGGTACTACCAAAATCGAGAATTTGAACGAAAACATTGGAGCTTTGGCTGTCAAACTCACACCGCAAGACATGGCCGACCTTGACTTTGTCGTTAAAGGTGAACGATACATGCCTGCTATTAGAACATGGGAAAATTCCGACACTCCACCATTGTCAGCATGGAAATAAATTAAATTAGCTGCGGATGCAGGATGGATTAATGAGGGAATTGAACTACACAACCATTTTTATTTCCTACAGTATCTAATATCATATGCATGTATCACTTTCTAAGTCCTACGATGAATGTTTAATTTGCATTTTAGTTTCTGCTACTCTTTCTTTCATAGAGTTTGAAATCAAATAAAAATGTTTTCTTAATTACCAGATATATCTTATGATGTAAGGTTTGATTGTCTGATATATGTTATACAGAATGATTAGTGCATGGTACTTATATATATATGTATGATTGTATGGCCTGGCTAGCTACTTAATTATAAAGTGTAATACAACTTATTTTTGATTAATTTTGCATTGTTTCAGATTGAGGCTACGATTTTTCCAAAAAACACCATGATTTTTTATTTTTTTTAATTATAAAGTGTAATACAACTCAAATCTAGGATATCTGATTTAACACATACCATATGTACTATATATTGTTATCTCTTTTAAATTTAATAATTTAATATTTACCACATATTTTTCTTATTCAAATTCCAATATCCAAATCTTAATTCAAATTATTTTTTGAAATTTTATAACCGACTAGCAATTGCAGATTAATATCTTATCATTTCAACATTCCAAAACAATCCGAAATCATGTTTCAAAGAATCGCTTTAAAAAAATTAATCCAGGTCAAAACCCATGTTGGTAAAGAGTGTCAATTTAATGATAACTAATACTTGTTCTTTCCTACAAACAACAACAGATTAATGTTGTGCATTTTGGTACATGTCTGTAGACCTAATTTTCTTTCATAGGCTCTAATCAATGGGCTGGACCGGACCTAAAACCAGGGTCTGTATGGAATGAGACGAATTGAGCTTGGTCTCAGCCTAAACTTAAGTTTCAGTTCAAAATGAAATTTATACAGATCTACTTGAGATTTATAAAATTATTGATTTAACATCTGTCATCTACCTTTTACACATAAAATTATTGATTTGACACATAAATCTTTTGAAACCACTTATTGAGAACAAACTCATTCAAAATTATTGATTTGACGTCTATCATCTACCTTTCACACATAAAGTTATTGATTTGACACATAAATCTTTTGAAACCACTTACTGAGAACCTACTAAGCACGTATACTTCAAAAAATTCAAGTATGCAGAGTCAGACCCTTTACGAACTCGGATAGGCGTGCGATTCGGCTTGGACACGCGTTGGACTCGCCATGTAGAAAATACGGTTTTGGACTCAGCGGGGATAAGGTCAAGGACTCGGTCAAGGACTCGGACTCGGTCTTGGACATGGCGGGGGTATTTTTGCAATTTTTTTCAAAATTGTGGGTTTAAATTGAAAATTTAAAACTTAGTTAACAAAAATCAGAAAATACTTTTGTGAAGTAGTCGATTAAACTTCTATAGAGTACTCTTCCTCTTCATTCCAAACACAAATTCAACAACTCCTAAACTTCTCAATTTCATTCATTTTATAAACCTTAGCTTAAGAATTCTCTTCCATTTATTCAAATTTACAGGTATTTCTCTTCCTCTCTACCTCATTTTTTGCATGTGAAACTTGTTTTGAATCATTCACAATGTGCTTAGCTTGAATTTCGATATCTTTTGTGATCTTTTCTTTTGATTTTGTGTTTGAAATATTAGAATTAATGTTAATTCATTGACTATGATGCTAATTTATTTTATTTTTATATAAACTATGTAGTTTTTTTTTTTTTAATATAAGTATCCATACCGTATCGTATCTTGAAATTTTTTTAGAAAACAAGTCGCTAAATTCGAATCGTGTCAAATCCGACTCGCCGAGTTAGTGTCTGTGCAACATAGTTGAGAACAAACTCATTCAAACTACTTTCATAAATCCCTATTTTTTCTTATTGATAAATAAATAACCAAAACCCATCTATAAAGGCCCTTATTTCTCAAACTTTGAAAAGTATCTGAAGTTAAAACTGATTTTGTCTAGGGAAATGAAACCACGAGCCTTCTTGACCTACCATTCCTTCGCCAAACCATGTTTCCATGACAAATCTAAAATAAAATTCCCATATGTTTATTTAATATTTACCAAAAAAAATCGAATTAATGATAATTTATTCTATGCGATATTCAAATTTTTAATTTATCCTAGTGTGATATGAAAAATAGCATTTTACATTCTTGTAATTTATAAAAGTTTTACACCGTAATTTTTAAAATTTTTATATGTGATACTTTACCTCCTGTGTTATGAAAATGTGGCAGTTTACCTCGATATGTTATATTAAATATGACAATTTACCCTCTGTTTTATGTAAAAATATCAATTTATCTCTCCCCGTCAAAACCATACTTTTCATACTCATTCTCAATTTAGACAAATGAAATACAACTACACTCTCTCGCTGAATGAGATAAATTGCTTCTTTGAAAATTCATTGTAGGTTAAAGTGTTTTTTTCAATTCACATAAAAGCAAATTAAACAATAGTTATTTCAACCTAGGCAAATTGACATTAGCTAAAAAATGTTCCATGTATATACTTAGAATAACAAAAGACATATCTCATTACCTACCTCGCTGAATCTTTTTATCAATTTTTCAAAGTCTTACCCTTTCAGCCTCCATTTTTTTTTATCATAATTTTGAGTAATGGAGAAAGAATGAATTATTTCCAATATTTTAATGTTCCCTTGGTTAGCTCATGGCCATATTTTTCCTTATCTTGAACTAGTTAAAAGAATTACATATACTTTTGTTCAACTTTCGATCAATTTTAGTTCAATCAAGAACTTTATTGAAAATAACTTTTTAAATAATTCCATAGAATTATTATGAATCCATTTAAAATCATCCCCTGAACTTCCTTCTCATTACCACACCATCAAAAATTTGCCATTAAATCTAAATTTTACCCTTATCAAACCTTTTCAGACATCAAATTCAAGTTTCTCTGACATCATAAGTACTTTGAAGCCCGATTTGGTAATATATGATATTTTACAACCTTGGGCTTTATTAAATGGCATTCCAATAATTAACCCTTAAGAAACATGAAAAGAAAAGTATTGATAATCTGATTGAATTTCTTTATATTAATGTTTTCGAAGAGGATAATTAAGGATGTACTTTTTAATTGTGAACTTTAACTATCTTGTGACGTTGTTACGTTAAAGACGAGTAAAGGGTTCGAATGGAAGTACGTAGATTACGTTTCGAATGAGTATAAGAAAGATATAATATCGGTGGTTCCACTTGTTTCAGATGCAAATGAAATCGATGAAAAGAGCTCAGAAATCTTGAAATGGTTAAGTTGAAAAAATAAGTGTTCAACTCTGTACATTTCAATTAATAGTGAGTATTTTTTGTCTAAAGAAGAGATCGAAGAAATAGCAAAAATGCTCTAGCTTTGTGGTGTTAATTTTATATTGGTATTAAGATTTTCAGTCGGAGAAACGGTTAACAAATAAAAAGCATTGCCAAAAAGATTTCTTGAAATGATTAAAAAGAGAGGTAAATTTGTTGAAAAATAGGGACCAAAGTTTCTCAAATTTTCGCCATTCTTTTACTCTTGTTCTTGGTAGTCAAACATTAGAAATGGAGAAAGGGTATGATAAAATTTTTTAAATATTTTTAGTCCATAATAAAAAAGCAATATTTATGTAAAAACATCTCCATAATAAGGGGAAAATGCATATTACTACCCTGTGATATTGGAAACCTGCAAAAAATTATCCTGTGAGATTTTTTTTGCACCAGACTTCCTTGTATTTTCAAATACCCTGCAAATTACACCCATTTAGTCTTCCTCCGTCAATTTTTTGACGTACGTGTATTCTACTCACCAAAAATGCGATTTTTTTCGTTTATGATGTAATTTTTCATTCAAAATAACAAGAATACCCTTGTACCTTTGAATCTTTGCAGAAAACTTCCTTGTATTTTTTAAAGTTTGCATCAAACCTCCGTGTGTTTTTTAAAGTTTGCATAAAACCTCATTGTGTTTTTTAAAGTTTGCAGAAAACATCCTTGTGGTTGTTAAAGTTAAAAGTTTCTTGTGTTTTCCACCGTTTGCAAAAAACTTCCTTGTACTTTTGGAAGTTTGCGTCAAACTTCCTTATGCTTTGAAATGTTTGCAAAAAACTTCTATGTTTTTCTTAATTTTAGTAGAAAAGTAACTCATATTTTTTAATGTTTGCGCAAAAAATTCTTGTACTTTTAAACGAATGTTCAAACTCTCTTATATACTATACCCATAATTTTGTATTTTTTAAACTTCGCACATAATATCTCTTCTTTTCTTTGTTTGTTTCATATGAGAAGTGAGAGAGAAAAATTAGTGAGAGTTTTTGTAATTGTAAAGATATAATTTTTTATTAATATATAAGGGGTAATTTAGGCAATTCTATTAAAAATTAACGGTGTCAATGATTAGCGGAGAATGGGTGTAATTTGCAAGATTATTAAAAACACAAGGAAATTTGGTGCAAAAAAAATTTCACAGGGTAGTTTTTTGCAAGTTTTCGATATCACAATGTAGTAATATGCATTTTCCCCCATAATAAACAAACAACACATCATAGAAACATAATGGAATAGTGTTTTAGTCCATGTAGCTTACATATTCTTCAAACAAAGCAGCCATAGATGCTCACTCGTTTCTTCCAACGCTTGCTCGGAAAATTCTTACTTAGACCTGGTCTAGGAGATTTTCCTAGACCTTGTGGTTGAAAAACACTCCACATCATTAAATGTGATGATGTGGTGCTGTCACAATGATGATGTGGAGTGTTTTACAACCACAAGGTCTAGGAAAATCTCCAAGACCAGGTCTAAGTAAGAATGTCCCCGCTTGCTCCTCTTCGATTTTCAAATTTTCACTTAACTCTTGAGCCCTACGCCTCAATTATTCACCAATCTTTTCAAAAATCACCTTATTTATAGCCTTTGCTATCTGTTCTCCTATGTAAACTTCATTTTCATTTCTTAAAACTTCAACACAAGCATCCGCATCTCCTAACATTCTAGCATCTATAAACATCTTAAGCTTCATCGGCATTCCTATAACTGGGACCCAAAATACACACTTTCATTTATCGAACTCCATCCACAATGACTCATGAAACCACCAGTACTTTCATGTGCCAAAATATTCGCTTGTGGGGCCCACCCTTCTACGATTTTACCTTTCTCTTTAACCCTTTCAAGAAATCCCCTTGGCAAAGCTTCTTCTATGTTAACCGTTTCTCCGATTGGAAATCTTATCACCCAAGTAAAATTAACACCACAAACTCGAGCCCTTTTGCTATTTCTTCAATCTCATCCTTAGACAAAAAAAACTCACTACCAAATGAAATGTAAAGAGTTGAATACTTGTTTTTCGTACTTAACCATTTCAAGATCTCTAAACTATCCTCGTCGATTTCACTTGCATCCGAAACAAGTGGGTCCACCGGTACTATTTCCTTCTTACATGTTGGAAAAAGTAAGTTAATGGACTCTTTTGGACTTATTTTAAGTGGGATCCACTTTGAGTAAAGAGTCGGATCTTGACGGAATTATATTCTAACCCCGTGAGTAGATTAAAATGGTATATGGTACGTCCAAATCGGAGTACGGGTGAATGAGAAACTAAAGCTCAAAGTTCACATATGTAATGAAAAAAATTGGAAAGAAATGGACTTATCCCACATTGAAAGTGTGATAAGAAAAATTTGGGTTTATATATGATTTCTAAACCATAAGAGTTAAGAAATTAATACTTGAAGGCTCCCTCTTTGCGCAGGGAGGAGGGGTGCAAATCTTGGATCGGATTTACACTCGGCCCTTCAAGACTTGTGCGTGCCCGCGACCTGCGAACACGAATGTCGTCCAGGCAAATCCAGTTTTGTGAATTTCATTTTGGCCCAAGAAGGGAAATTATTTTCCCTTTGGCCCAAGAAATGGCAGAATTTTTTTTAGCCCATTAAATCTCGAAGGCCAAGTTTCTGGAAGGCCCTCCCTAAATTAACCTGAATTAATAAAAATTCTTAATCTATTGAGAATCATAAAATATTTTACAACTCAATCATCATCCCAAAATTAAATAAGTTCTAATCATAGTTAGAATTAATAAGTCTCAAAACATGAAATCACTAATTATTCAAATATTGTAGGAAAACATTACAACATTCACCTAGTCTCAATTCGACAATTCCTCATCATCGTCCTCGTCCTCTTTCTCATCCTTGTCCTCGTCATTATCAAATTCAAATACATATGTGCTTGATAATTATCTCTTTTCATTAACTGGTAGACTTAAATTGTAGAAACAAAAAAAAAAAAAGGTAAAACATGACTAAAACATAATTGAAATGGATATCTTTCTAGTATTAATTAAGATTAAAAAAATAGACATGTGATCAAATTCAAGTACACTACATTCAACTAACATTTGTTGCCATTAATACTTCTGTTGTGTTGACATGACTTAGCCAAGTGTATAACATTGACATTTAATAAACAAACTAAAAATTAGCCCTCCATAATGTCAAGAATCAAAATTCAAACCCCATCAATGATATATGAGTATCCATCCCAGTATAAAAAGAAGAGGAATGAGCAGGCGTTCAACATTATATAACCATTGGCAGGAATACTACCTTTTGCCAAACAACTTACTATGTATATAAAAAACTCTTCTTCACCCTTTAGCTTTTCTTCCCTTCCCCTAAGCTGAAATTATAAATCTAATCACCATTTATAAGTACACACACGCTGGATTGAAATTATATTTGCAAAGGGCTAATAGAAATATCTACAACATACAACATTTCAGCTTTATGCATCAGTACAACTTGACACATTCTTCAAAATAAGCAAGCACTTATAAATTAACAAAATAGATGTCAAGAATAGGTAACAAACCAGTGACAAGAAGCAATCAAGAAGTGAGCTGCTTTAAGTCTCAGGTGTGACACTCTCTTCCCCTTAAATCTCCCTGTCAAAAATACCCTTAAACCAGAGCCTGTTTTCACTAAGATCAAAAACCCCCAATTTCCCCCAAGATAAAAAACACTTGCTGAGTTCAAGAGTAGCATCAGTGAAGACATACCAGTAAATCCACCCAAGCGCTAGCACCAACAAGGACAGAAAACCCAAGAAGAACCTGTCAGAGGAAGGAAAGCGCCCAACATCATTCACATCACTCAGGGTATGGAATAGAACTTAAAATTTAGATTATTATTAACATATATGCACATTAATTGTCAAGATTTGTTTTGCGTCCCATATTTATCTTTTGTGCATGACCTCATACAATGAGGATAAGCTGCATACGTATGCCCTGGGTATTACAAAATCGCTTTCACTAATGTACATGTTCTCCTACGTTTTAATAATCATACACTTACCGAGCTGGTAAAAAAAGAAACATCAAACACGCGGTATGTATTCATTGTCAGATGAGAAATACTATCTTCATTTCTCTTCAAGACAGCATGAAGATGACCAACATCAGCTTTGACATCTTCAATACTTCTGTTCATATATAAGATACTATGTGTCATCCTCATAGTATTGTCTTCTGGCAATGGGAAGTTATCAATGACATCCTTAACCATTTTTGCAGTTTTTTTCTGCATTTGCTCCATTTGCAGTCTGTTCCTCTCTTCCATTTGTTTCAAAGAATTTTCAAGCATCATTTGGAAGGCTTCCATCAGTGATGAGTGTATATCAGCTGTTGGAGTAGGAGTTTATGCAGTTTGATCTTCTTCTTCTTCCTGGTGGATAGGAGCGTCTTTCAGAACAGGTTTCATCTTCCATCTTCTCCATAGTTTTCCACTCAATAGCTAAGGGTTCTCTATCAACTCTCTGTTCCTGAACGTCTTCAAAGATCTGATTTGCAAGAGTTCCATCTTCATTTACAACAGTCGTTTGACGGATTATCTTGAAAACAGGTAGACGACTGGTGGCAGGAGTAACTTTGGGCAACTCTTGAAATTCTCTTACTTCTTTGCCAAATGTGATCTGTTGTACACCTGGTAAAGTAGGCAGATCACTTGGAGATCCTTTTCCATATCCAGACTTGGTAGCCCATACCTCCAAGGCAGTCATAATAGCTATTTGCACAGCCCTCCTTATAGGATCATCTTGCTTTCTTCTCTTGGCTGGAATCCGTTTGAGATGATTTTTGCTTCTTAAGTAGCAAACTCCTGTGCATACTTATGCATCACATCTTTTACATAGTCTGGATCCAGTGCTCTGGTTATGGAAGTAGTTTTCAGCCAACTGAGGACCCACTTTCCTCATTTGCAAACTTTTCCCAGCTCTGGATCTCTTCAACAGACTTGTTCATTCTGTAGTCCCTCCATTTGATATATCTTTCCTTCTCTTGAGTAAATAGGGATCTACGCATCAGCTTCTTGTCGAAGTAGGCTAGTGCTGATTCAAATCTGTCGATAATAGAAGGGTCAGAATTGACAATCTCAAACGCCTTTCTTACCTCAAACTTTTTCTTTGGTTGGGCCATGCCAGCAGGCATTTTCTTCTTGGCATCCAGGGATTCTCCAATCTTAATCCCACCAGCAATGTTTGGGCCGTGAGCGTCTTTCTTGCTGAGCTCAAGCACAAGTGCTAACTCTGCATCTTCAGCAGCTTTGCGTTCAGCCTCAGTCATTATTCTTCTTTGCTCTTCTTTTTCAGCTTCAAGTTTACTGAGCTCTATGACCCTTTGCTCTTCTTGTTCATCCATCTTCCTCTGCTCTGCTTCTTCTCTCTTTCTTTTATCAGCAGCAGACACTTTCTTCCTTTTGATGACAATCTTTCTCTTCCCTTTCTTCTTGTCAGTTGTCTGTGCTTCTTGGGTAGCAGAAGGTTCAGGACCAGCAGATGCAAGTGGAGCAACTGCAACAGGATTGATGATCTGCACTTCAGGATCGTCTTGAGGTTGAGCAACCTCAGCTGTTGGTGTGGTTGAAGCAGTCTGTTGAGCAGTAGACTCTTCTTCAACTACAGCAGGCCTCTCTGCTGATTGAGGACTTACTCTGACAACGTTAGAAAGTTCAGCAGGAGATTCAGTGAAGGTCATCATTTTCCTTATTGTTCTCCTTGCCCTTCCTACTGGAACAGGGTGGGAAGTTGCTGTGTCTTTTACATGACTCTTTGTTCTATGAGCAACAACTTCACCAAGTTCAGCAGATATTGTCCTGGAAGGTGAGGCAGGAGACATATTCTTTATCTCCCTTGTTGTCTGATTGATTATATCATCAGCAACATTCTTTGCAGCAGCCTCATCTGTTCTGGCTTCAACAGCTGGCTAAGCTGTTTGAACAGATGTTACGCTCCAAATACGAGTACGTAAACGCGCAAGTATACGGTCGCTTTCAAGTAATAAAGTGATAAGGAGTGTCGAACCCACGAGGAATTGTTCAATTAATTACCAACTAACGTCTCGTTACTTCGACTTAGATTTGTAAGTTGAGTTTGGTGAGGTGATGGTGGTTTTGATACTACAACTCAATTAAGGTGACTAAGGGAACTAACACTTGACTTAATATATGTAAAGGCTTCTACGATTTTACGTCACCTAGTTCAATTCAAGACAAACGACTCAACAATTGACAACCACACTCATGCTTGTTGTTCAAGATTTCATAAAATATTCATACGTATCTTCCGATATCATACGAACCTACCAAAGTAGACTAATCCAATTTATGTCTAAAAGGATTAAGCCTAAGTGATGCATTAATTCCAAACCTTATTAGAACATGAAATGACCTAGGTATATTCCTATCCTAAAATCAAATCACAACCTAGTTTTTCAATCTAATCTTTAATCCACTATGCCTAGCAATTAAAGATCAATTCATTTCATCATGTGGTTGATCAAACCACAAGTTGACAAAAGCTCAAACTAGTTTAACAAACACTTGTATACAAGCATAGCAACAACCATTAACTCATCATTTAATCAAGAATCAAGAACCAAACATAGGATCAATAAAAACATAGAATAAAGGAGATTAGCTACTCATAACAATTAATATATCATTCATTACATTAAAAGACATCAATGTAAATGAACAAAGTAAAAGAGTTAGAGTAAGCTTAGTGGTGGAGATCTTCAACTACTTCTCCCTCAAGCCTTTTTATCTTCAATGGGGAGTCCAAGTGTTTGTTCTTCTTTCCAAAGTGCAAACCCTTCTCTTTTCTTCAAAAGAGGCAAGAGGAAAGTATAAGTGTAGAATGGTAGTATCTAAGTTGTGAATCCTTTCCTCCTAACCTTCTAACCTAGCAAAAACTACTAACTACCATTGCCTAAGTTACCCTCCAAACTATGGCAACTAAGGCCAAAAAGTCCCTAAAAGGGGTTTGAATTACAAGTGGGGGAAAATAGGCAATGTACAAAAAACACCCTCTAAACACGCTGAAAAACAGAGCAGGCCTCGCGGCCGCGAGCCTGAACCTCGCGGCCGCGAGATCTGGCAGAAACTTTCTGCCAACACCTCGCGGCCGCGAGCTTGAATCTCGCGGCCGCGAGCTTTCTGCCGTACTTTCTTCCGAGCATCATATCTTTTGATTCCGAACTCCGAATGCAGATCCGTAAAGTCCGTAGCGTAGCTAACTCACTCATCTATGACATATCCAAAATTCAGCTCATTTGGATCATTCATGAAATATTTATGCAAGTTCTAGTGAGCAGCTAACTACATTCTTGTACAATTTGCTACGAGTTCTATTTCCTTTGAAGCTCAAGCTTGACTCGCGGGTGGGTAGAGCGACTCGCATCATTGATACGCAACTCCGAATCTCTCTAAGATGTAAATACCTACAAACCACGGAGAAAACGATCAAAGCGAGAACAAAAACACAAAAACGAACAAAGGCCGAACAAAGGGGCCAAAAGCACAAAAGAAACGAAAACACGAGAAGACACACAAAAACTCGGATCAAAACAAGATGTTTTGGGCTTAAAGAGATAGGTAATAACGACGTTTTCATGGCGTTATCAACACCCCCAAACTTAAACACTTGCTCGTCCTCGAGCAAAGAAAACAAAACAAGAACAAAACAAACATACTTAAGATCGAAATGCTAGAACTTAACACTTTCAAATTATTATTTAAACAAACTCCATGTGTGTGTGATGGCTTCGGCTAGATTCTATCTTAGGTGAATACGTCCCGATAGGTCAAAATCATCGGTTCTATTTGCAAGGACTTCTAATGTTTGACAAAGAATCTCTCCTTACCGTAGATTACAAACTTAATGCTCAAATCACTTCACGTGACTAGGTTATAGGTAATTTAAGAGTGTTTTCCCTATTCTTGAATTAATTGACGATTTTAGCTCCTAACTCTTTTCTCACCACACTTGTTTTTACAATGAAACAAGGCACTTCGTGCTTTACAAGAATATTACAGTACGATATTAGCACTAATGGCGAACTTGATGCAATTTTGCTTTTGTGGGCTACTAGCACCACACTCTTTTCTTCTATTACAACTTTTGCACTAAAACAATGAGATAGAGCAATTACCAAAAATGATCAATGAGTATTATCAATTGAAGGCTTAGCCTTTCTTTTCTCTCATAGAAGTGCGTACATTTTAGCAACTTCTCTACTCATTTCTTTTAAGAGTTAGGTGTTCAAAGGTTTTTCATTCTCGAAAAGGGTTTACTCCCCCAAACTTAGGCCATTTATGCTCTTTTTACATTTAGATTCCAAGCTATGGATTGGAGGGATTCTAAGTTAAGCAAAAGGAGTCCTAGAACCTATTATCGCTAAAGTTCGTTATCCACTTTAAATATTACCTAACCTTAGCCAATGTGCTTTGAACTTTGTAGATCATGTTCAAATAATAATAAGAATTTGAAAAATTTTGGCGGGTCGACCTAGCATGCAACAAGCGTGACCTTACTCCCCCAAACTTAAAATGCACAATGTCCCCATTGTGTGAATTGAGAATGACGGAATAAGGTACGACACGACAAAAACAAGAACACAACAAAAACACAAGCAAAACAAAACAAAACAAAACAAAACGATAAATGAGTGAGCACGGCTCTAATTAAGTCCAACGAGCAAACGTTATACATTTAAACACGTAAACATGCCAATATCTCACAAGATTTAGTAACAAAACCAATACAAGACGAGAATATAATTAAAACATTGTAAGCTCAATTTAAACCGACGGGACTGCGTAAATTTAAATACAAAGTCCCTTTATGTATGCTTCCCGTGGTTGCTCCTGTCTTCAGTGGTTTCTTGCATTGAGGGCACGCTCCATTTCTTTCCCGTACTCTTCCCTTTTTAGTTCAAATGCGCAAAATTCCCCCCAAACTTATGTTGCAACTACACAACCTCAATAAACCAATACCCCGGCAACTCCACAATCGAAAAATAGCAAAGAGGGTAAAAATTTCTCACACGCAATTTATCAAACACCTTGTGTGCACTCCTCAATTCACTAATCTTCTTCAAAGTTTACAAGAGCTTCCACCCAAAAAAATTTCAATACCAAATCAACTCAATACCAATCCACACAATATCAATCAAGCAATACCAAGAGTTTAGCCACACTTACCATCGGATTGGAATCGAAGAATTTCTAATTTTTGAACCCTTGGGTGAATTCGGATTTGGTGTTGTGTATGTGGGGGAATTGAGATTTTTTTAGTGATTGAGGGAGTGTTTGTATTAGTACTTGGTTGATTGAGTGAGATATGAGATGATTAGGGAGATTTTGAGAGTAGTGTGTTTGAAAGTGAGGGAGGAAGTGAGAGTTTTACCCGGTTTTAAAAAAAAAAAAAATCTTTTTTTTTTTTTTTAAATCAGACACGTCTCGCGGCCGCGAGCTTGAATCTCGCGGCCGCGAGAACTGGGCAGAAACTTTCTGCCCAGACTTCGCGGCGGCGAGCTGGAAGCTCGCGGCCGCGAGGGTTGGGCAGAAAAATTTCCCCTTCCACTCGATCAATTAATTCAACATAATCTCACCTTACGCCGTTCGCAATCCATGGTTCGTTCGCTCGATCTCACTCGAATTATGCTTGTTAATCCTCAATCTTTCGTGTGCGCTCACTTACCTACAATACAAAACGCAAAACGAAAACAAAAACGAACAACAAAAACACAAAAACACAAAACACAAAAACAAAGGAAGACGCAAAAGGCTCGGGTTGCCTCCCGAGAAGCGCTTGTTTATAGTCGTGAGCTCGACTTGAAACTTCCCTTTTCTTTTAGGGTGGCCAATAATCGAATAGGATCCCATCGGGATCAAGTATAAGCCCCGGCCTCTTTGCTTTTAAATTCGTCCCACGCTTTAATTTTTTCATTGTACGGTCTTTTGGGACGGATTTGAACCTCATATCAAATCGGAAACTTTTATCTCCCGGTTCAAATCTCTTGTAATCTTTACCCATAATTATCCACGTTGCTTTGTTCGGGTGGATCCACTTGTCTTCTTTGGGGATAACCAAGTCCGCATAAGAATATTTGATGACCATTTGATCCGACCCTTCATCCATGATGAATTTATCTTCCTTTGCAAGCTCTTTCGATCCACCTTGTTCTTCCTCTCTAGTATGAAGCCCATTTGTTTCGAACATTTCACTCGGTTCATTAAAACTTTCATTAGGAGCAACTGATTCAATTGTACTCGGCAAATCTCCCGGGGGTCTTATGCTTAAAGCTTGTGAGATTTTCTCCATTTGTGTTTGAAGATCCCTTAATGTCCCCGAGTCTTCTTGCAATTGTTTGGAAATTTCTTCCAATTTAGAATCATTGTCAACCATGTATTTGGTGGTGTGCTTCATGAACATAGTGAATGCTTCTTCCAAAGATGATTTTGCTTCTACAGGAGGTTGAGAATATTCATGATAGTTCGGTTGGATAAATGAAGTAGTCATCATCATATCCGGGTGTGGTCCACCTCCCCACTCATTGTTCCTTGGATAATACGGGCCATCTCCCCATTCAATATTGTAGCTATTGTAAGTGGGACTCGGCTCATAATGATTACCCACGTATGAATTCTCATATTGAAAATGAGTTGGACTCATTGGGCAACAGGCGATTGTGCTCTCCCCCATGCAATGCATACAATAACAAAGTGATCGTCCCTCGGTTGACCTTGAATAACAATCATTGTAGGCCATCGTACCTATGAAGACAAAGATCACAACGTAAATAGCAAATCCAAGTTAAGATATACAAGAATATAAATTGGCAAACAATCGTTACAACTCCCCGGCAACGGCGCCAAAAACTTGTTACGCTCCAAATACGAGTACGTAAACGCGCAAGTATACGGTCGCTTTCAAGTAATAAAGTGATAAGGAGTGTCGAACCCACGAGGAATTGTTCAATTAATTACCAACTAACGTCTCGTTACTTCGACTTAGATTTGTAAGTTGAGTTTGGTGAGGTGATGGTGGTTTTGATACTACAACTCAATTAAGGTGACTAAGGGAACTAACACTTGACTTAATATATGTAAAGGCTTCTACGATTTTACGTCACCTAGTTCAATTCAAGACAAACGACTCAACAATTGACAACCACACTCATGCTTGTTGTTCAAGATTTCATAAAATATTCATACGTATCTTCCGATATCATACGAACCTACCAAAGTAGACTAATCCAATTTATGTCTAAAAGGATTAAGCCTAAGTGATGCATTAATTCCAAACCTTATTAGAACATGAAATGACCTAGGTATATTCCTATCCTAAAATCAAATCACAACCTAGTTTTTCAATCTAATCTTTAATCCACTATGCCTAGCAATTAAAGATCAATTCATTTCATCATGTGGTTGATCAAACCACAAGTTGACAAAAGCTCAAACTAGTTTAACAAACACTTGTATACAAGCATAGCAACAACCATTAACTCATCATTTAATCAAGAATCAAGAACCAAACATAGGATCAATAAAAACATAGAATAAAGGAGATTAGCTACTCATAACAATTAATATATCATTCATTACATTAAAAGACATCAATGTAAATGAACAAAGTAAAAGAGTTAGAGTAAGCTTAGTGGTGGAGATCTTCAACTACTTCTCCCTCAAGCCTTTTTATCTTCAATGGGGAGTCCAAGTGTTTGTTCTTCTTTCCAAAGTGCAAACCCTTCTCTTTTCTTCAAAAGAGGCAAGAGGAAAGTATAAGTGTAGAATGGTAGTATCTAAGTTGTGAATCCTTTCCTCCTAACCTTCTAACCTAGCAAAAACTACTAACTACCATTGCCTAAGTTACCCTCCAAACTATGGCAACTAAGGCCAAAAAGTCCCTAAAAGGGGTTTGAATTACAAGTGGGGGAAAATAGGCAATGTACAAAAAACACCCTCTAAACACGCTGAAAAACAGAGCAGGCCTCGCGGCCGCGAGCCTGAACCTCGCGGCCGCGAGATCTGGCAGAAACTTTCTGCCAACACCTCGCGGCCGCGAGCTTGAATCTCGCGGCCGCGAGCTTTCTGCCGTACTTCCTTCCGAGCAGCATATCTTTTGATTCCGAACTCCGAATGCAGATCCGTAAAGTCCGTAGCGTAGATAACTCACTCATCTATGACATATCCAAAATTCAGCTCATTTGGATCATTCATGAAATATTTATGCAAGTTCTAGTGAGCAGCTAACTACATTCTTGTACAATTTGCTACGAGTTCTATTTCCTTTGAAGCTCAAGCTTGACTCGCGGGTGGGTAGAGCGACTCGCATCATTGATATGCAACTCCGAATCTCTCTAAGATGTAAATACCTACAAACCACGGAGAAAACGATCAAAGCGAGAACAAAAACACAAAAACGAACAAAGGCCGAACAAAGGGGCCAAAAGCACAAAAGAAACGAAAACACGAGAAGACACACAAAAACTCGGATCAAAACAAGATGTTTTGGGCTTAAAGAGATAGGTAATAACGACGTTTTCATGGCGTTATCAACAGATGCCTTGGTCTTTTTACTGGGAGCCACTTTCTTTGGCTCATCAGCTTTCTTCTTCTTCTCTGCTTTTGCTTGAAAAGCAGGCTTCTCTGTTCGAGCAGTCTTCTTCTGTTTCTCTTCTTGTTCATCCTCATTCTTTCTTTTAGTTCCTCCCTTGACAGTCTGATAAGTTCCCATAGCCTTGGCAATATGAATTTCCTTCCCGTGGGTCATTCCACAACCCAGACTGTAGAATATGTAACTCAAGGTGATTCTATGGTTAGTCTGATTCTTCTCATGAAAATGCGCCAGCATATACCAAATCACAACAGACAAATTTATCTCAATACCATAGTACACAACCAACATCATATAGTACCTCTTCATAAGAACACTGTCCAAAGAGAAGGTACAGTTTTCCACCAACTTTGCAAACATATCAGCCATGCGCTGATATTCATCCCTAAGCTGTCTTTTCTTGATGTTGCCAGAATGAACTTCTCCCTTCTTGGCACAGATGGCCCAGAAATCATGAACTTTGTCCTCAGACACAGTAGTGACATCAGTTCTTCCTTTGTTGCTCAGACCAAATTTTTTGTGCAACAGGACAGGAGTGATGACGACCGCTACTCCTCCAACGGTGGCCTTGATTTCCAATTTCTCGAAATCAACAGCATTCTCGGTATTGTAGTACTCCATCACCTGGTTCTTCCATACCATTTCAGCATGAGATTCCGTGAAGTTCACCAGTGTGGCAGCTTTGAATTTTTCCAGAATCTCTTTCATTTCAGCAGTACCGGAGTGATGATATGTATAATAAACAAGATACATACCCTAAGCTTTAGCTTCTTGTTGAGGAGTCATAGTTGATTCTATGAAGAGTTAGTGAAAAAAACAGGAGAATTTTGCAGAATTGAAAGCAAGAATTTCTCACAAATGCGTTTGAATATTTTTGGGTGCGTAAAGAGTGACTGAGCTGATCAGATCTAATTTTATAGAGTTATGGTATTTCGGTTTTCGTGATACACGCTAACCGTTAGATACGTTTTGTGTCAGTTCTGATCGTGGGGCGTCAGTTACGCAATTCAAAATTCAAAAGCATTTATTGCCAGGCGGGAATGCGAACCGCCTCAGTTTACTTGTGAAAGCGTGTTTTTGGATAGTACGTTTTTTAAACACAAGGCTTTTACATAGCAGATCAGACGAGTAAACTTAAATACTTATCTGATGGGACTAGTGATGACAGACTGTTATCAGTGAAAGCCAATAACTGATAACCTTCCTCAGCTGTTTGTCAATCCAACTAAATAATTAATCATCAATCTTCAAAATTTAGATCTTCTGATGAAAACATAACTTCAACTAACTTTCATCAACAAATTTCATCTTTTAATCAGAAGTACCGCTATAGTCTTACACGTTCCCCCTGACTTTAAGAATCCATAAGTTAACTTGTCTGTTGAGAGTTAACCTTGAAGATAATAAGATGAGTAAGCTGATGAACTTCAGTCTTCTGATGAGTTCCCCATCAGCTTATGCATCCAAATTTAGTATACCTAGTTCAACTCTTAAAGTCGAAAACCTTGCATCACTTAGAGGTTTCGTGAAAATGTCAGCTACCTAATTATCAGTATGAACATGTTCTATTATGACATTCCCTTTTTCCACATGATCTTTTATGAAGTGATGTTTGATCTCTATATGTTTAGTCCTTGAGTGACTTGTAGTATTTTGAGTAAGAGAGATTGCACTTGTATTGTCACAGTAGATATGTATTCCACTGATTCTAACGTTGTAATCTTCAAGTTGATGCTTCAACCATAATATTTGTGCACAGCAAGCTCCAGCAGCTATGTACTCAGCTTCAGCAGTCGATATGGATACTGAAGTCTATTTCTTACTAAACCATGAGATTAGGCGGCTACCTAAAAATTGACAGACACCTGTTGTGCTTTTCCTATCAATTTTGCAGCCAGCAAGGTCAGAATCTGAATAACTAATAAGTTCAAATCCAGATTCTCTAGGATACGACAATCCAAAATCTTGAGTGCCTTTAAGATATTTAAGTATCCTTTTGGCAGCTAGGAGATGAGATTCTTTAGGATTTGATTGATATCTTGCACAAACCCCAACAGAGTACATGATATCAGGTCTGCTAGCCGTTAAGTATAACAGTGACCCAATAATTCCTTTGTATTTGGTTATGTCCATTGATTTGCCATCTTCATTTTTATCCAAACGAAGTCCAGTAGACATTGGAACATTAACAACAGTGCTAGTTTCCATACCAAATTTCTTGAACAAATCATTTGTGTATTTTGCTTGATTGATGAATATTCCATCAGGAAAATGTCTTACTTGCAAACCAAGAAAATAGTTAAGTTCTACCATCATGCTCATTTCAAACTTGTTCTGCATCAGCTTTGAGAACTTATCACACATCTGTTGATTTGTTGAACCGAAAATAATATCGTCCACATATATTTGCACTAGCAATATATGATTTTCCCATTCGATAGTGAACAGAGTATTGTCTACCTTACCTTTACGAAATCCTTTAATTAAAAGAAAATCAGATAGGGTATCATACCATGCTCTTGGAGCCTATTTCAGTCCATAGAGGGCTTTCTTCAGACGATACACCTTGTCTCCTTCATTATAAGCTTCAAATCCGGGAGGTTGTTCAACATACACTTCTTCTTCCAATTCTCCATTGAAAAATGCAGATTTCACATCCATTTGATAGACTATGAAATTCTTGTCAGCAGCATAGGCGATAAATAATCCGATTGCCTCTAGTCTTGCTACTGTTTCAAAAGTTTTATCAAAGTCAATATCTTCTTCTTGGCAATAACCCTTGACAACTAATCTTGCTTTGTTTCTGGTGACAACACAATCTTCATTCATTTTATTCCTGAATACCCATTTTGTGTCAATTACCCTTTGATGACTTGGTCTAGGAACTAAGTACGAAACTTCATTTCTTTCAAATTGATTCAGCTCTTCTTGCATAGCTTCAATCCAGTTTGACTCATTAAGAGCTTCTTCAATCTTTTTAGGCTTTATTTGAGATAGGAAGCTGACGAACATTACATCACTTGCAGCAGCTCTCCTTGTCTTTACTCTATCCAAAGGATCACCAATCACCAGCTCTGGTGGGTGATTCTTTAGCCATCTAAGATCAGGATGCAAATCTGAATGTTGTCCTCTGTTTTGATCTTGCAACACTAATGTTGGAGTTCCAGTAGTAGTCTGTTGAACAGCAGTTGTATGTTGAACAGTCTCTGGTCTTTCAGCTGTTTGCAACTTTTCTGTTACACAATCAGCAGTGTGATTTTGAACAGCACTTGAGTTGGCAGCTGAGTTGAGATCAGGTAGTATGATGGGTATATACTCTTCATTTCTTTCAACACTCAATTTCTGAAAATCAGTAAACAGATTTTGATCAGTACTTTGATTCTTTTCAGAAGATTGATTAGGTTCATCAAATACTACATGAATGGATTCTTCTACAAGTAAAGTTCTTTTGTTAAAGACTCTATAAGTTTTACTAACAGTAGAGTATCCTGCAAATACTGCTTCATCAGCCTTTTCTGTGAAAGCAGTAAGGTGATTTTTCCCATTGTTTAAAACAAAGCATTTACACCCAAAAATTCTAAAGTAATGAATGTTTGGCTTCCTGTTGTTCCAAACTTCATTGGAGTCTTGTTTTGATTTTTGTTGATCATGCATCTGTTTTGGGTTAAGCATGCTGTATTTGTTGCTTCTGCCCAAAATCTTTGAGGCAACTTTGCTTCAGCTATCATCATTCTGGTAACTTCTTTCAGAGTTCTGTTTCTCCTTTCAGCAAATCCGTTCTGTTGAGGGGTCCTGGCAGCAGAGTATTCATGGCTGATTCCTCTGGCATTACAATACTCTTCAACAGTAGAGTTTGTAAATTCAGTCCCTCTATCTGATCTGATCTTCAATATCTTCATAATCTTCTTATTCTAGATCAGCTCCATCAGATTGGTAAGATGCTCCTTGGTTTCACTTTTCTTCTTCATGAAAATCACCCAAGTGTATCTTGAATAATCATCCACGACAGCTAGGCAGTACTTATTTCCACCATTGCCAATTGGATCAATGGGTCCAAATAAGTCCATATGTAGCAGCTCCAAGATCCTTCCAGATGATTGGTGCTTCTTGCTTTTGAATGATGACTTGATTTGTTTATCCTTCTGACGGGCGTCACAGAGCTTATCTTTGCTCATGACTGATTTGGAATTCTTTCTACCAGATCATTCTTGATAAGTCTGTTGATGGTCTTGAAATTCACATGATTCATCCTTTTGTGCCACAGCCAACTGAATTCACTTGGTGTTGATGCCATCAAACAAATACTTGAACTCTTGTCAACAGAATTTCAGTCATCTGTGTAGAAATTTCCTTGTCGTCTTCCAGATAAAATTACCTTCTTTGTACCAATCTGTTCAACGTAGCACTTATCTGTTGAGAAGATGACTGAATATTCTTTGTTACAAAATTGACTTATTCTCAACAAATTGTATTTGAGGCCTTTAACATAAGAGACGTCAGATATCTCAATGTTGCCTTTGATCAGCTTTCCACTTGCTACAATCTTGCCTTCCTTGCTGTCTCCAAAAGTAACTTTCAGACCATCCACAGCAACAACATCAGTCAGCTCATGCATACTTCCATACATGTGCCTTGAACAACCACTGTCCAAGTACCAAATCTTCTCTATTTTACTCCTACTCCTAATCCTAACCTACAAAACAAAATGAAAATTGTTTTAGGTACCCTTATTGAGAGGGTCCTGAAGGATTAGTTCCACCTTTGACAACCCAAGATGTTGAAGTCTTAGGCTTCTGATTTTTAGCAGGAGCATGAACAGTTTTGCCTTCATCACGTTCAACAGATTTGCTATGTTGTTGATAATCAGCATGATAAGGATAATGTTCATAAGCAGAATAAGATGCATGATAAGCAGGATATGCATGCATTGGATGAGCAGGATATGGTGCATAGTAAGTTGGAAATTGAGGTGCATGATACATAGGAGGATATGCAGCAGGTTGCACATAATAAGACTCATTTCCATACCAAGCATTTTGATTTTTCTTGTTTTTATGCTTCTTTGGTTTACTAGATGCTTGCTCATTAACAGATGACTTAGTTTTACTAGTCTGATTGGTTTTAGCCTTATCAGAAGACTTCCTAGGACTCTTCTGTTTGGTTATACCAGTCTGTTTACCTATACTAGGGTCTTTGCTGTTTTTAGCCTTACGAGTTTTCGTCTCCTTTAACACTTTCTCAGGTGAAGCAGGTTTAGTAGTCTGAACAAACAAAATGACCTTACTGTTGTCAGCTGATACAAATTTTTCAGTATGGTTCAGTTCTAACTTATCATGTTCTAAAGGTGTCTTCTGTTAAGAGTGGATGCAACAGATGACTTTTCATAAACTCAATTATCTTTTCAAATTCCATGATTTTACCCTTATGTACTTCACATTCAGCTTTCAAAGATTCATTCTCTTGCTCAAGCAGTTTATATTCAGCTGATTCTTTTGGCTTTTCAGCTTTAAGTTTCATTGAACTGTTTTCCTCTCTTAGCAATATCATCTTTTCCTTAAGCTTAGTAAATGCTTCAGCAATAGTAGTATTGTTAAGCATCATTTGTTCAAATGAATTAAATAATTCATTATCAAGAGGAGTTGCCTCATCTTCCTCAGAGTTATCAGATTCCTTGGCCATCAGGCAGAGAAGAGCAGGACTCTCTTCTTCAGAAGACTCTTCATCAGAAGTGATTGAGTCTGAATCTGATGAGTAGATAGCTGCCAGCTTCTCAGCTTCTGCTAACAACACCTTGCCTTTCTGATGTTTTCTTTCTCTTCTGATTTTCTTTTCCTCTTCTGTGTAATTCTCAGCTTTAGGATATGGGCAGTCTCTGATGAAATGACCATATTTTCTGCAGTTATAACACATCATTTTGGATTTATAAGAATCCTTATCTTGAGAAGAAGAAGTAGGCTTAGAAGTAGAAGCATTGTTGTATTTGTTCTTCATTTTTCTTTTGTAGAACTTCTTGAAGTTGTTCATCAGCAATGCAACGTCTCCAGCTGTGTACTCCTTTTTGTTGAGTATTGTGGCTTCATGAGATGAGTCCACATCTTTACTTTTGTAGGCTGGTCTTCTGGGATTTTCAGCAGCAACCAGGGCAACTGTGGGACTTGAAGTTGAGGTTTCTTCAACACCTATTCTAGGCAGCTTATACTCATACGCCTTGAGTACTGAGAACAGCTCGGTGAGTGATATATTTCCCAAATCTCTTGACTCATCCATGGCTGTCACCTTCATGTTAAACTTTGGAGGTAGAGCCTTCAGCACCCTGACGGTTATCTCCTTGTATGTGAAGGTTTTTCCAAGCTTTAGAATTTCATTCAGTGTCCTTGTAAACCTTGTATCCATCTGATCAATGGTTTCTGCAGACTACATCTTGAAGTTGTCCAGCTTTTCCAGAGCAACACTCAGCGATGCTTTTTGATGGCATCGTTTCCTTCGCTCATATCACGAACCTTATCCCACATTTCTTTGGCAGTCTTGCAATGCTTGAGTTTGTCAAATCTGTCGTTGTCCAGGGCCTTGGTCATTAGTCTTGGTGAATTTGAATGGACCTTTGATGATACATGTGTACATGTTATCATTATAGACAGCTAAGAAGTTCTCCATTCTGATCTTCCAGTCTTCAAAACTCATACCAGCTATGTGGGGAACATGGCTGATACAGTCCATTTTCAAAACGTTTTTATTTTTCAAAAATATGCTCTTTTGAAAAAGTTTGAAAACCTTTGAAAAACATTCGGATCAAGCTCGTTGATCAGGCAGCTGATTCTAATGAACCACCTGCTCTTATATCACTTGTTGGTCTCAAGTGGTCAGATGAGGTCTAGAGAGGGGGAGGGGGGTGAATAGACCTCTTCAAAATTTTAATCAAATTTTACTTTAAAACTTTTTCTTAACTGTAAGAAGACTAAGCTGTTAGAGAGCAGTAAGCTGACGAAGCTGATCACGAACAAATCTTTGAACAGATTGGTTGACCACTAATCTAAAAGTCACTTAGCTGATTTAGTCAAAATCAGTTTTAATACCAGAATACTTGCAGCAGATATTTTAAGTGTTTTTCTCAAGTATACTTGGTAGTTTGACAGATTTTATCCCCAGTTTTAACAAACTCCTTAAAAGTCTTTTCAAACAGTTTTAACAAAGTGTTTTTAAGCAGCTGAAAATATGCAAGTTAAAAATGCAAGGTAAAAACACAAGGATTTTTAAAGTGGTTATATGGATGTAAATCCTTTAGTCCACTCTTCCAAGTCACACAGATCTTGGATTATACTATAATCACTAAGTTTACAGTATACTCTGCTTGCGTCGAACAACAAATGAAACGACCACAAGTTCGCAATAGGAAATCACAAAGAAGACCTATTCTACAGAGACTTATCACTCACAAAGATGGATAAGTACTCCTCACAACATTCTCTTTACAGATTCACTCAGAAAATGTGTTATCTTTAAACTTCAACAAGCTTCTGTCAACATATGACTTCAGCAGGTGAGTGAGCTGTTCTTGAGCTTCTTGAGACTTAGAAAATATTCTGCTTCGGATAATCTCTCAGATGTTGTGTGTTGCTAGTTTTCTCTTTGTCTCTTCAGCTATTTATACTCACAGGTTCAAAAAGTGTCCGTTGAAGAGAGACACAGTTTGAATTTCTGGGTTTCTGGTCCTTAATTTCCGCGAACGGTTCTCTGCACAGTGACAGTGCTGCAGACTGTATTTTCTGTCAGGCAGCATTTAATGCACCTAGCTGATACGAGGTATTTCATCAATCATTTGCCATTATTATACACGGACTTCAGCATTTATTACTCCAGGGGCATTTATTACTATTGGGGAGACTTCTTGATCTCTTCCACTTGGCTGATGAGAGTACAAGTCCGATGGTGGACAGAGCTGATCTCAAACTTGAACAAATTTGATTTGAGTCGGCTGATTTTCACCAGTCTGACTTCTTCCCTTCAGCAGATCAGTAGTCTTCTGGACCTTGAATATTTGACCTTTCTGATTTGTTTTCTTACTTGGTCAAAATTCTTTCAAGGATTTTAAACTAAGTTTTCCATACTTAGTTGATCTTGATGTGTTTTGGAAATCATCAAAACCTCCCTTAACTCTTTTAACTTCAGTACATTCTATCTTCATCTTCATCCAACACTTGGCTCGAAAATTTAATTATCATTGTAGGTTATATATATGGTTATATATATATATATATATATATATATATGTACATTGAGCTAGGTTACTCGCATCAGATCAATTGACCAAAATTCAATCCATATTGAATTTATAATTAAAGAAATGTCTTTTTAGAACCAAATGCAAAATAAAAATTAAAGATTGAATTGTTTAATAAGAAAATTTAGAATCACGTAAACAAAATCATGTAAATTTAAGAGTTGAACTCACATAACCTAATAAGAATTATATGATTACTGGTTTGTTGAATACATCTACATCATGAGGTTATTCAAAATCAATCGAAGATTTAAACGGAAGACTAACTTGTACATAACCACTGACCCCTACATATATAAATCAAAGTTTAGGAGAAATTATTTTAAAATTTCGTCATTTTAAGATCAAAGTGGGAGACTAACTTGTACAAGACCACTAAGTGGTTTATTGCAAAAAGTGGTTTAAATCGATCAAAATTTATGAAAAACGAGTCAAGTCAACGAAATTTGCAATAATATGAATCAAAATATTTTTATATTCTATATTTATTATTATTATTTTGCATAGGAAATAATTAATTTATTATTTTTTATAGAAAATAATTTAAATTTTATTTTTATAATTATTTTTAGACGGAATTTTTCCGTCGGAAAATATTAGATATTTTCCGTCGGCTAAATGCCATCGGAAAAAGTCAGTGAATTCATTTTTAGTTATTTTCAAACGGAAAGAATACGTCGAAAATATCAAAAAATAATTATTGTAGTTATACATATTATTGCAAAAAAATAGATTAAATTAGAAAAAAAATGGTTAAAATCAATGAAAATGGGTGGATAACGAGTTAAATAAATCAATAAGGGTTTTAAATCGTTGAATTTTGTTAAAAATGAGTTAAATTAGTGAAAAAAATGATTAAATGGATCAAGAATGGTCTAAATTAATTAAATAGGGAAAAACATAAGACGAAAATAATTTATATTTTCTAATTATTTCCGTCGGAAATAATTAATTTTCCATTTTAATTATTTTCTAGAATATTTTTTGACGGATTTAATCCGCCGGAAAATAACTAATAAACTTATTTTTTGTTTTTGTTTTTAAAAAACTATTTTCCGACGGATTTAATCCGTCGGAAATTATTAATAAAATTTTTTATATATTAGTTTCCGATGGATTTATTCCGTCGGAAATTATTACTAATTTTCTTGTTTTTAAATATTTATTTTTCGACGGCTTTAATCAGTCGGAAAGTTGTAATAAATTTTTTTAAAAAAAAATTATTTTCCGATGGATTTAGTCCGTCGAAAATTATTAGTTTTGAAATTGTTTATTAAAAGTTGGGTTTTTTGCACTTTGCACCCCCGAAACATGTTAAATAGGCACTTTGCACCCTTGAAACTTAGATTTAGCATTTTGCACCATCGAAATATGAAAAATACAGCACTTTGCACCCTTTTTTATTTTCAAGCAAAATCTCAAGGGCAAAATAGGTAATTCTATTGTAGGTCTTTGACACTTTCCCCCCCCCCCCCCCAAAAAAAATTTGCATTTAACACTCCCTAATTAAGAATAAATTAACAACTTGCACCCCCGAAACACAATAAATGGACACTTGGCACCCCAAAATACAAAATTAACACCTTAACACCCTCAAATTTAAAAAAAAAAAAAAAAAAACTGAAACCCCTCATTTTTTTCCGGCAAAGTTGACCATTAAGGTGAATTTTTCTAAGGCAAAATAGGTAATTATTTATGGGTCTTTGATATGTTGAAGTAGACAATGAGTCTTCGAGAAGTTTACTTGTACTTTATTTAATTATTTATGATTATATTGTTAAAAAGAAAGATTGAGAGAGAAATGAATAATCGTGTACTTATAATTGTATTTTGCAAAATTTAAGTAAAAAAATGAATTACCTATTTTGCGTTAGATTTTTTTCACTCCGATTGTCAACTTTGACGAAAAAAATGAGGGGTTTCGGTTTTTTAAATTTGAGGGTGTTAAGTGTTAATTTTTTATTTTGGGGTGCAAAGTGCCCATTTATTGTGTTTTGGGGGTGGAAGTTGGTGATTTGTTCTTGATTAGAGGGTAGTGCTAATTTTATTTTTGGGGGTACAAAGTCCGAAATTCTCAAGTTTTGAGGGTGCAAAGTGCCAATACTATTGAATTACCTATTTTGCACTTGAATTTTTGCTTGAAAATAAAAGAGGGTGCAAAATGCTGCATTTTCATATTTCGAGGGTGCAAAGTGCTAAATCTAAGTTTTGGGGGTGCAAAGTGCCTATTTACCATATTTTAGGGGGTGCAAAGTGCAAAAAACCCTTAAAAGTTAATGCTATCTCCGATGGCTTTTTACTTCTGTCGGAAAATCCGTCGAAAATTTCCGACGGATTTATGTCCGTCGGAAAATCATGCTTTTCTTGTATTTATCTTGTATTTAAAATTTTTGTACAAATTATCTTGTATTTAAATTCAAAATTTTCCTTTTACGTATATATTTTTCATTTTTCGTACATTACATTCATTAGAAATGTAATCTATGTACTTCTCAAACCCTTTACTTGTTTTTAACAAAACGACATCACAAGATAGTTTAAAGTTCACGAAAGTTAGGTCTTTATCCTTTTCAAAAATATTGGCATAATAAAAATCTAGCATATTATCAAGACTTTTCTTCTCATGGTCCTTAAAAAATAATTCTTTGAATGGAAAATTAGGATCAAAACTAGTATAATGATGACATATAAATGATGATGTTGCTGCACTAAAAGCAGCAAACAACAGGGACACCTTGTAATGAAGAAATTTTTGCAACCCAAGGTTGCAAAATGTAATATATTACCAAATCAGGCTTAAGAGTACCTACAATGTCTGAAAAACTTGAACTTGATGTCTGAAAAGCTTTAAGAAGGGTAAAATTGAGATTTGATGACAAATTCTTGGTGGTGTGGTAATGAGGAGGAAGTTCAGGGGATGGTTTTAAATGGATTTCTACTAGCTCTATGGAATTATCTAGGGGTGGGATCGGGACGGGATTTCGGGAATTCGGGTATTTCGGGACGGGATATCGGGTTTCGGGATCTCAAATTCAAATCCCGAAACCCGGTAGGCCAACCAAGGTCCCGAGAGTTTCGGGTACCCGATTTAATTTCGGGATTTCGGGACGGGACCGGGTGTCCCGATAAACTATTAATTTTTTAATTTAATGCAATTTTCAAACTGCCTCGGATCTTATGTGTCAATATTGGTATGTCATTCACCATCTTATGCACAACATATAGACTCAAAAATATATCAAAACCTCAAGATATGATTAAGGGAAATTATTGGAGAAGTTTGAAAATTGAAATCCTATGAGATGATATACGTTGAAAATCTCAGACGTCTGCGAGCAACGGATCAGTGGCGGACGGCGGGAGTTGAGTTGTAGTGGAGTTAAGTATTTTGATTGGATATATTAACTTGTATGTTTGGATTTTAGAGAAGAAGAATACCTAGAATGAGATGTGAATGATTGAATTTTAGATTTAGATTAAGTCTTTTGACTATAAATATATTTTTAATTAAACTATGTAATTGGGATCGGGTTCCCCGATCGGGTAGGGATCAATACCCGAAACCCGTCCCAATTTTTCTTGACCGGGTTTTGTCCCGTCCCAAATGAATAAATACCTGTTTTGTCCCGTCCCAAATGAGAAAAACCCGATCGAGACGGGACGGGTACCCGAAACCCGATCCCATTTACCCAGCCCTAGAATTATCCAAAAAGTTTTTTTTTCAATGAAGTTCTTGATTGAACTCAAATTGATGGAAGTTGAACAAAAGTATATATAAAATTGGCTATGTCCAAAATTTTAATGTTCCCTTGGTTAGCTCAAGGTCATATATTTCCTTATCTTGAACTAGCCAAAAGAATCATAAAAAGAAAAAAACTTTTACATATACATTTTTAATAAATAAAGGGCCCCAAATTTGAAATTCGCATAGGCTCCCAAATGTATAGGATCGGACTGATGGAATGCTAAGACTTATAATCAAACATTTAATTTTAATTAATTAGTTTGCATCATTCATGCAACTAGTTTCTGCAATTCACCGTAATAAATATCATAAAACCCAATTAACAACCAAAAACCATCTGTGCCAAATTCAGTATATCACATACATATTTTTAGAACCCAAACAGCATATGAAGAACATGTTTGACATTCTAGCTTTCATGAATTGAAAAAGAGAATAATAATTATGAGTTTACGTTGCTTGAGTTGTTAATTTATGGTTTCGGTGGAGATTTTATAGAAAACTGAAGAGAAAGATGAAGTAGAGATTTAGGGTTTTAAAAGAATCGCAATTATAATTTAGGGTCTAATGGATTGTTGATTGCTCTGTTTTTTTATGTCTTTTACTTCCAGTTTTTCTTTTTTTTAAAAAAAAAAAACTGGGTCGCGAACTGGATCTGGCCAGATCCTGTTGGTCAGACCCGGTTCAAAATAAAAAATCCTTTTTTACCTGTATCGCATGTATCGCTATCGTATCGCGATACATGTGATACCCAATCGTACCGGACCAGTACATTACGAAACAAGGCCCAAACGATACGGAGTCCGAGTCCTATTGTTTTGTGTCGGAATCGAATCGTATCGCGAATCGTACGATATAATTAAACTACTCTAATTCTATTTTTTCCCAAACTACTATCTCAAAAATTAAACTATGTTTTTTATTTTATAAAATAAATTTAACCTATCTTAATTTTTTCTTAAATTATTCTCTCAAAAATCAAACACTCATACCAAAACAAACATGTTCACTTGATACTTGATAGTTACCCAGCTAGTTGGCTTTTGTCATAGTTATCCAATCCAACGTCTACTTAATTTTGGAGTGTTAATAGCAATTTATCATTTGTGATTCTTAATATTCAATTTACCTTTCTGCTATATGAAAAAAAAAATTAAAAAAATTAAAAAAAATTTAAAAAAAAAACTTTTATCTCTTCTAATTTTATAAAAGTTTCACACTGCCTCTCTGATTTTTTTTTATAAATGGCACTTTGTC
Organism: Penstemon barbatus; assembly: GCA_003313485.2. Taxonomy (NCBI): domain Eukaryota; kingdom Viridiplantae; phylum Streptophyta; class Magnoliopsida; order Lamiales; family Plantaginaceae; genus Penstemon; species Penstemon barbatus. Next base: position 23,045,245 of record CM064884.1, on the reverse strand, counting down.
TTGTGATAAATGTGACAATTTACCTTCCTATTTCACAAATATATTTTCCATTGCCACTCTCAATATTGGCATGTGAGTTACAGTCTGACTCAAAAGGGTAAATTGTTTCTCTAACTTTTTAACAGAAAAGGGGGTGGTAAATTGAATATTACGAATATTACGGAAAGGTAAATTGCCATTAACCCTAATTTTGAACTTTTATATAAGGTACCTCATTGGTATGGATGATATTGATCTAATTTCGGAAATCTATGAAACTGACGTGATGTATTTAATTATTAAATGAACATCTATGTTTTCTACTATTTTCTACTATCTAGTAAGAATTCAATCTTGAATTGGCCATCTCTACCTATGACTGAGAAAAATGTGTTTTATTTTGTAAAAAAAATCAGAAAAATAATATATTACTTAATGAAGCTTTTTTAAATTTGATTATTCATAGGATAATAAATCACAGAGTCGTGTAGGATTAAACTTTGTAGTAGACAACAACAATGGAACTAAAAAATGCAAATTAAAAAAAGAGTCGTTTTGGGTTGAAAGGCAATTGCTATGCTTAAATTACAATCAAACTTAAAATATTAAACTTAACTTTCTCTAATTTTTTTTATTAAACTTACCCAATAGTTTAAGTGCCATGTTTGAACAGATCATAAACCCATATTTTAATTTTAGGGTGTATGAGGATAGGTTTTGGCTCGGTCTCGCGAATTTCGCGAGATCGAATCAAAACCTTTTAAATGAGTTTTCGTCAAACTTATAAATTCATCAAAATTCTATTAAAAAATTCAGATTCAAACTCTTCAAATATATAAAATAGTGATTTGACACATATCATCTACTTTTTCCCCTCAAAATCTCACTAAATAAAACATTGATTTGACACATATCACTTATTTTTTTCCCTAAACCCCAACATCCAGACTCAATCCAAGTGAATTTTCAACTTATTCAAATCACAAAGCCCAAAAGCCAAAACTCATCAAATGAAATCTCAAATGAAAATCTATGAAACTGATGTGATGTATTTAATTATTAAATTAAAATCTATGTTTTCTACTATCTTCTACTATCTAGTAAGAATTCAATCTTGAATTGGCCATCTAGCTAAGACTGAGAAAGTGTGTTTTATTTTGTACAAAAGATCAGAAAAATAATATATTACTTAATGAAGCTAATTTAAATTTGATTATTCATAGGGAAATCAATCACAGAGTCGTGTGTGATTAAACTTTGTAGTAGACAACAACAATGGAACTAAACAATGCAAATTAAAAAAGGACTCGTTTTGGGTTGAAAGGCAATTGCTAAGCTTAAATTACAATCAAACTTAAAATATTAAACTTAACTTTCTCTAATTTTATTTTTATTAAACTTACCCAATAGTTTAAGTGCCATTTCGAAAATAACATATTTTAAGGCAAACAAATAATTTCGAAAATAATATTTTTATTTCGCTTGATTCAAAACATAAATTCTTTGAAAAAGATAAATTTTTTGATCTATTAATAAAAATATAGCTAATATCAAACTTGCATTTCAAATTTTTAAACTTGTACAACAGTCCAAGTACCACATTTCAATCATGCAGATTCATACTTTGAATCTCTAAACACGATTTTTAGTATAGTTTTGCCAGCACATAAAGTCCGCAATTGACACATTAAATAAAAAAATAAAAAGCAGAAAATTCTCACCAAACCATGGTACCATGACAAATCTAAAATGAAATTCCCATATGTTTCTTTTATTATATTATTTACCAAAAAAATTCGAGTTACATAACGTTTAATTTACATTTACGTGATTTGAAAAAAGAGCATTTTATTTCCTTGAAATCTAATAAAAGTTTCATAACCGTCTTTTGATATTTTTATATATGACATTTTACCCCTATGTGTTATGATAATGTGACAGTTTACTTTTATGTATTAGGATAAATGTGACAATTTGCTTTCTGTATTATGATAAATATAATAATGTATCATCTCCCCCATTATGTTATAACTACACTTTTCATGCTCTTTCAATTTCGACAAGTGAGTTACAGTCACACTCTTCGTCTTAAGGAGGTAAAATGCTTCTTCAAAATTTTCACATGAGGTTAAAGTGCTCTTTTTTAAATCACAGGATGATAAATTGGATATTATTCATTTTTAAGGGGTTAAATTGACATTAGCTAAAAAAGTTCCTTATATATAGTCGATTAACTATAGACATATCTCATTGCCAACCTAGCTGAATCTTTTTCATAAAATTTTCAAATTCTTACCCTTTCATCCTCATAATTTTGAGTAATGGTGAAAGAAAGAACTATTTCTAAAATTTAAAATTTTAATGTTCCCTTGGTTAGCTCATGGCCATATATTTCCATATCTTGAACTAGCCAAAAGAATAATAAAAAGAAAAAGGTTTGGTTCCTCTTATCATTAACTTTTTATAGAGTGGTTCCTCATATATTTTTTTTTTCCACTTTAGTCCCTACTATGAATTATTTGTTTCACTTTAGTCCCCACTATGAATTATGTGTTTCACTTTAGTCCTTATCAGGTGGTTCCGATAACACGTGACATGCATATGAATATTTTTTAGGGCATTTTCGTCCGTTCACTATTGAGACTATTTGAGATATTGTTTAATTGGTGAGCAATTTTGGTGTTTGAAAAAGATTTTAGGAAAAAACTTTAGTTTGGAACGAAATGTACGATTAAGTTCGATTGGACTAAAAGCCTAGTTTGCAAATTTAGATTTTCTTTAAATAATTAGAAAGACGAAAATATTTAAATAATTAGAAAGACGAAAATATCCATGTTAGTTTACTTGAAATGATAAAATTGCCCCCATGAGCATATCACATGTTATCGGAGTCCCTACTATGAATTATGTGCTTCACTTTAGTCTTTATCAGGTGGTTCCGATAACACGTGACATGCATATGAATATTTTTTAAGGCATTTTCGTCCGTTCACTATTGAGACTATTTGAGATATTGTTTAATTGGTGAGCAATTTTGGTGTTTGAAAAAGATTTTAGTTTGGAACGAAATGAACGATTAAGTTCGATTGGACTGAAAGCCTAGACGAAAATATCCATGTTAGTTTACTTGAAATGACAAAATTGCCCTCATGAGCATATCACATGTTATCGGAATCGCCTTGGACCACTTGAAAAAGACTAAAGTGAAACAAATAATTCATAATAGGGACTAGAATGGGAAAAAAAACATAAAAGATACCACTCTATAAAAATTAATGATAAGAGGGACCAAAAGTGGTATTTACCCAAAGAAAAATTTTCCATATACTTTTGTTCAACTTCCATCAATTTTAGTTCAATCAAGAACTTCATTGAAAAAAACTTTTTAAATAATTCCATAAACTTAGTAGAAATCCATTTAAACCATCCCCTGAACTTCCTCCTCATTACCACACCACCAAAAATTTGCCCTTACATCTAAATTTTACCCTTATCAAAGCTTTTCAGACATCAAATTCAAGTTTCTCAGACATCATAAGTACTTTGAAGCCTGATTTGGTTATATATGATATTTTCCAACCTTGGGCTGCAAAAATTGCTTCATCACAAGGTATTCCTGCTGTACACTTTGTTGCTTTAAGTGCAGCATTACCATCATATATCAATTGGGATGCTAATTTCCGATTCCAAGAATTAACTCTTAAGGAAGATGAAAAAAAGGATATTGATATTGTGAATGAATTTTTGTATGTTAATGTTTTTGAGAAGGATAAAGATGTGGGTTTTGTGAATTTTAAACTATCTTGTGACGTTGTTATGATAAAGACAAGTAAAGCGTTAGAAGGGAAGCACATTGATTACGTGACTAATGTGTGTAAGAAAGTGGGGATTGTCTAGGATAACTCACCCCCGTAGAAGAGGCATACACGATGGCGCAATATTCTGCCACGTGGACAAGTACGACCCTTGGTATGATCCCTACTTAAACCTTCTAAATACTAAAATGCCCTTTCATGAAAATACTTAAACATTAAAACATTAATCACCATCTCCATTTTCTTATTCCTTATTGCGCAGAAACCCATCAATTCCAAGTACAGTGTTTAAGAAATTGAAATTATCTTTTACCAGGAAGGACCTCGAACCATCCCCAAGTTTCGGTCGGAACAGGCGTCGTTCCGATCGCGACAGGAACGGCTCCCTCACATGCCATCTTTGTCGCACCAGAGGGGCGCACTCCGCTTTGAAGATGGGAATGACCGCCCAGTTCTTTTAATTTTTTTTTTTTTTTTTAATAGTTGATTTCAATTTTTATGTGCTCGGATTTGTTGGTGGTTGATTTAACTCAGTGAGATCCGAGTTCATTTTGTGGAATTAAAAATTGGTTTTATATGTGTATTTCATTTCTTCAACTGCCACTGTATGAAATTGTGTTGGAGAAGATGACATATTTGCACATTCAGACCTCAGGCCTTGTCCCTGATCAAAATCACCCTCAAACTTTCAATTTTGCTGAAAAATTAAAGATTTTGTAAGATTTAATAGAGTTTAAAATTTAATAACGTGATTAGTTAATATTGTTAGTTTTAGTTTTTAATCTTGAAATTTGAAAAATAAGTAATATCTAGTATAAATATAAAAAAAATACGACTTTATTAGAATTTCTGAAGAAAAGAAAATTAAATAAATCTTAATTAATACACAACACATCCTAAATAAAAAACACAACTTTTTTTTTGAAGATCATGAATTTCCTTTTCTTTTCTTTTTTAAAAAAAAAAAATCCTTTTCAAAAATATTAATTCATTTTTTAAATTACAAATTCTTCGATATGGTTTATTTAAAATTCTTGTTTTTTAAATTCCGTAATTTGAAAAAATATCGATAATTTAAAAATTATTGACCCGGTCATTATTTCAATCCAATTGTCTTTTAGATGGTTATGTAATACTAACTCCTCTGTAATTTGAAAATATATTGATAATTTTAAATAAATTGATGATTCGGTCATTAGTTCGATCAAATTATCTATTAGATGGTTATATAACATTATGTCTTCCGTAATTTTTAAAAAAAAAAATAATGATTCAGTCATTATTTCTTTTTAAATTGTCTATTAGGTGGTTATGTAACACTAAGTCCTCCGTAATTTTGAAAATACATCAATTAATTTTAAAAAAAAATTGATGATTCGGTCATTATTTCGACTAAATTGAAATTGATGATTAGGTCATTATTCCAATAAAATTGTCTATTAAATGGTTATGTAACACTAAGTCCTCTGCAATTTGAAAATATATCGATAATTTTAAAAAAAATTGATGTATAGGTCATTATTCCGTTCAAACTGTCTATTAGATGGTTATATAACACAAACACCTCCGTAATTTGGATAATTTTTAAAAAAAATTGATGATTCGGTTATTATTTCGATGAAATTGTCTATTAGATGGTTATGGAACACTATGTCCTCCGTAATTTGAATAATTTTTAGAAAAATTGATGATTCGGTCATTAATTCGATGAAATTGTCTATTAGATGGTTATGTAACACTATGTCCTCCGTAATTTAAAAATATATCGATAATTTTTATAAAAATCGATGATTCAGTCATTATTTCGATCAAATTGTCTATTAGATGGTTATATTACACTAAGTCCTCCGTAATTTGAAAATATATCGATAATTTAGAAAACAATTGATGAGTCGGTCACTATTTCGATTAAATTGTCTATTAATATATAGACAAATTAAATTGAATTAATGTCATAATCATCAATTTTTCTTAAAATTTATTGATATATTTTCAAATTACCGAGGAGTTAGTGTACAAAACCATCTAAAAGACAAGTCGAACGAAATAACGACCGAGTCATTAATTTTATTTTAAATTATCGATATATTTTCAAACTACGGAGAACTTAGTGTCACATAACCATCTAATAGACAATTTGATCGGAATAATGACTGAATCATCAATTTTTTTTAAATTATCGATAAATTTTCAAATTACGATAGACATAGAGTTACATAACCATCTAATAGACAATTTGATCGAAATAATAATCGAATCTTCAATTTTTTTAAAAATTATCAACATATTTTCAAATTATGGAGGAGTTAGTATCACATAACCATCTAAAAGAAAATTTGATCAAAATAATGACTGAGTCAATAATTTTTTTAAATTATCGATATTTTTTCAGATTAAGAAATTTGAAAAAAAAAGAATTTAAAAAAAACCAAATCAAATGAATTTGTAATTTAAAAAATGAATTAAAATTTTAAAAACTGATTTTTTTAATAAAGAAAAGAAAAGGAAATTCACAATCATAAAAAATAGTTGTGTTTTTTTTATTTAAGATGTGTTGTGTATTAATAAGATTTATTTAAGTTTTTTTTCAAAAATTCTAATTAAGTCGTATTTTTTTATATTCGTACTAGATATTTTTTATTTTTCGAATTTCAGATTTAAAAATTAAAACTAACAATTTTTAAACAAATCACGTTATTAAATTTTAAACTTTACTAAATATTCAATTTCTCAGCAAAATTGAAAGTTTGAGGACAATTTTGACCAGGGACAAAGCCTGGGGACTGAATGTGCAAATTTGTCATCTTCCCCAACCCAGTTGTACAGTAACAGTTGAAGGAATGAAATACTCATGTAAAACCAATTTTTAATTCCTCCAAATTAACTCAAATATCACCAAATTAAACCAACCACCAACAAATTCGAGCGCATAAGAATTGAAATCAACAACGATTAATATATTTAATTTCTTCACCAACAAAAAATTAATATATACTTTCACTTTTAATTTCTTCATAATATTTGTGTTAATCAATGATATCGGGTGTGTCAAATCGACGATTATATTTTTGTTCACAAGTTTAGAGTCAGCTTCAATAACCAGAAGTTGTCCTTGTGGATGTTTCGCGGTTTTCATAGAATTTGATAGAGGAATTGTTCAATCTCAAAATCGCAGCAAGAAAGAAAGTGGGAGGGGTAGAAAGGGAATGTATAATTTCATGTATTATATGTGGGTAAAATTGTAAATTCCGTGGGTACAACCTATCTTACTGGTGTCATATCCGATTTCTTGGGCTCATATACCTGTACATGTATTAACGGCAAGGATTCATCAGAATTAGTAATCAAAGGCTCACAATTTTTTTTTTATTATGACTCACGTATGGGATGTGAGTTATAATAGACTACCCGAAGAAAGTGATATTACCGGTGGGTCCACTTGTTTTGGAGGCAAGTCAAATCGATGAGGATAGTTATGAGATCTTGAAATGGTTAAGTACGAAAAACAAGTATTCAACTCTTTACATTTCATTTGGTAGCGAGTATTTTTTGTCTAAGGAAGAGAAATAGCAAAAGGGCTCGAGCTTTGTGGTGTTAATTTTATTTGGGTGATGAGATTTCCAATCGGAGAAACGGTTAACATAGAAGAAGTGTTGCCAATAGGATTTCTTGAAAGGGTGAAAGAGAGAGGTAAAATTCTAGAAGGATGGGCTCCATAGGCTAATATTTTGGCGCATGAAAGTACGGGTGGTTTCATGAGTCATTGTGGATGGATTTCGATAAATGAAAGCGTGTACTTTGGGGTCCCGATTATAGGAATGCCGATGAGAGGCGATCAATTCATAAATGTTAATATGTTAGGAGAAACCAGTGTTTGTGTTGAGGTCGTAAGAAAAGAAAATGAAGTTTTCAACGGGAAAGAGATAGCGAAGGCAATGAATAAGGTGATTGCGGAAAATTTTGATGGTGAAAAATTTAGACGTAGGGCACGAGAGTTGAGTGAGCAGATGAAAATCGAAGAGGAACAAGCGATAGACGATACGGCTGAGCAGCTGTGGCGGCTTTGTTTGAAGAATAAATAATTAAGCTACATGGCATGGCCTAATAGTGTTGGCTTATTATTTTGGCTTTTTTCGTCAATTAGCAAGTGAAATTTATTTTGAGGTATTAATTTCAATGTACGAATTTCTCTTTGGTTTATTAGCCAAGTCAGCTCAGCTTAATATACATGAATATCCAGTTTATTCCTACTACCGCTTTGAATTGGTCAAGTTGATTTATTTTTATTATAGTTTAGTATAGTCCGCAATTGATCACAATAAAAAAATTAAAAGTAGATTATAAAAACAAAAAAACAAAACAAAACAAAAAGAACAGAGAAATCTCACCCATCATAAGCTTTATCACCCGTCAAGAGAAAATGTGATCAGTATATATTCCTGAAATGCATATATATAATATATAACACCAGTCTTAGACGGGAATGAAATCTAATTCTGGTTATTTGAATTTCTAGTAATCTAATATTCAAAAATATGATTATTATAGTGTTTGAGTTTCACTTGGGATCAGAGGCGGATTCAGGATTTTTGGTCGGGGAGGGGGGGCTAGATTATACAAAAAAAGAAATCTATCAAACAATTAAACTTAGAATTTATAATATTCACGAGAAAATGTATGACGCAATACAAAAATGAGGAGGTGGAATTTGACAAAAATAAACCTTTGAGCAAGTGTGCTCTATGAACTCTCTCTCGAATGTTAGAATCATATAAAGTTATATGAGGTCATAGATCGGGATCACTCGGAAGCTCGGACAAGTTCGTTTCAATATGAAAGCTTGGAAGCTCATGCGGGTCACTTTGAATGTGAACGTTACTTGAAGACTCATCGTGAGGTGTAGGTGTAGTAGCCTTAAAGTATCTCTCCATATTTCTTACACTATAAAATGTAAAAAACATAACTATCTCAAGAATAATGACACATTCAAGAAGTAGAAGTTAAATCTAATAAAGACAAAACAATGACAAAGCTTATTTTTCATTCCATTTGAGAAAACAAGAGAGGTTGAATCTCAATAGGCCAATAAATACTAATAAAAGACTATTAAGAATATAAGATCAGTGTTTGACATTTCAATAAAAAATAAAAAATAAAACTATTAACTATCTAAGATTAGTGTTTGATATGTAAAGAATACTATTAACTCTATTGCATTTTGATTTAATCATCATATTATTTTAATATAATAGGTATCCTCGTATCTTAATCTAATACTTATGAAAACTTTAACAAGTATATAACTTTAAGCACAAAAATAAAACTTGAATCTAAAAATTGATTTTGGGAAGTGAATATAAACATTGATAATGAATATATAACACTATTAGTTTATTACATAAGACAACTGCACAAACATAAATTTTCATAAATATATATAGAAAAAATTACTAACATTCACAATTGGGCCTTTTTGTGTTCAAGACTTCAATGGGTTGAGACTTGGGTTGGGTGGATGGCCGTAAGTGGGGCGGCGGCGGTCTGGTGGCAGGAGGTAGCAATGGTGGCTAGAGCTAGGGTTTGAAGATGTTGGGAGTAGAGAAAATTTGTTTTATTCATTGGGGCTTAGAAACTTGGTAGAGTGAGTTATTATTAGAGTAGGTTGTGTGATATTAATTGGACTAAGATTATATTTGGACTAAAAATTTAATATTAGGCTAATTTATTCAATTTTTTTTTTCAAAAAAAAAAAAAAAAGAAACTACTCCTATACTTAAAAAAAATCAAGGTAGCCCCCCGTGTCCCTATGTACGTCCGCCTATGTTTGGGATTGTACAAACAAAATTAATTGAATTTATTTTCAAATATTTGGTAATTCTAAAAAATGGATTACATAATTAAAAAGTTCACAAAAATACCCTGACCCATAAATTACATAAAAATCAATTTAAAGCACCATTTATTATATACTCCCTCCGTCCCATTTATTTTGCACATTTTGCTACAGTACCAGTCAAACTTTTCAATCTTTTAGGTGACTTATTATATTAAATTATTCACATTTATGGTGTATTAAATCTTCTAAATATTAATATATATGATGTCATATGATATTATCAACTTATTAGTGAAATATATTAATTAAATTATTTATTATAATTTTTATAAATTTAGTCAAGTTGACTGGTCAAATGTACCAATGGATAAAGAAAATTGGGACGGAGGAAGTAGTATTATTAATAATATATTGATTTAAAATTATATGTATAATATATCAATTAATAATTTATATATTATATCATATAATATAATTAATATATGGTAAAAATTAAAGAACATAAAAGAAATCAGTGTTAGAGGAGAGTCGTGTATAGTTGCAGCTATATATATATATATATATATATATATATATCACAAAAAATAAGAAAATAATTATATCACAGCCCAAACTTGACAGTCCTTTGTACAGCTCATATTTTATGCTTTTGAAATTAATTGTGTTACCTACTACCTGTTTAATAGGTGTATAGTTGAGTTAAATTTTTATTTTATTTATAAGACACTCAATCTTCAAAAATTATAAATTAGACACGTATATCTATAAAAAAAAATATACAAGAAATTGTAAATTAGGCGCCTATCTTTCTAAAAAAATTGCATTTAGGTTGGTGAACTTATATGTCTAATGGATTCATTCAAACAATGTACACCTATACCACAAATTTATCATCTCCAAAATTGAATTTTAAAACAAATTAAAGTTAATTTTGGAATCAAAACAACATAGCATATAATTAGTTATATATGGTTGCTGCCAATTTATCCCTATGTGATATGCATAATGCTTAATTTAAGGTTTAGGATTTTAGGGTTCATCATTTACAAACATGGTCTATATTTTTCTTGATAATTATTTATGTGTCATGCAATTCATTTTTTTCATAAAAAAAAATCAAGCCACAACCGGCTGTATATGTGTACAGCCGTTTGTGGGCTGTGAGGCTAGCACTACTCCAAAAAATATTGTGTGCTAATAGTTATAATTAAGTTAGCATTTTCAAAAGCAATAACAAAATTAAGCGTACAATTTGGAATGAATATGCTATGAAGTATAAGCTTTGGATTTGGCCTTTCAATTGACATATAAACTATATTAATATTTTCAAATCAATTCACTTTTAAAGAATATTTTATATTATTTCAGTAGATTCAACTAGTAAGTAAATGAACGTGAGAACTTAATATGTGATTTAAGCAGATGGAGAAGGAAAAGAACGCAAGAAACAAGAATACAATTGCTATGAGAGGGAAATATTACATAGGGAGAAGAAGAAAACTATCATAATTAAGAATGAATATATGGGTAATAATGTATTTTTTATTTTTAGTACAAAATCTCTCAAGAAAGGAATCATAATACCATAGAAAAATTGAGTTTCACATTCCCATATTTTTATAAAGATTTATGATTTGTAGGAATATAATTCCTTTCCCAAATTTTAAAAGTTTTGTTTAAACAATATTATCTAATTCCAAAGAATTAGATTGCCAAATAACATACTATTCCCGATTAAACAAACTAGTCCATACTATATTCCTAAAATGCATTGTAAAGATCTTGATCCACTTCTAACCTTGTCAATATTGTTGGGCTTTAGTCCACTAGCCCAAAATGCTTAAGCCCATATTGACAAGTAAAAATAGGTCAAACATTTATTAATCATTCAAACAATTCATCCACAATCAATGTGGGATTAGGATGTTACAATCTCTCCAACTCAAATACTCGATGTCCTCGTCGAGTCTAGATCATTAGACCAAGATGCCCCCATGGATAACACCACGAAGTCCGCTCTGATACCATTTGTGAAGACCTTGATCCACTTCTAGCATTATTCAACATTGTTGGGCTTTAGTCCACTAGCCCAAAATGTTTAACCCCACATTGACAAGTAGAAGAAGGTCAAGTCTTTATTAATCATTCAAACAATTCATCCACAATCAATATGGGATTGGGATAATTTTATATTGGTAATAAGATTTACTGTCGGAGAAACGGTTAATAAAGAAGATGTGTTGCCAAAAAGATTTCTTGAAATGGTTAAAGAGAGAGGTAAAATCGATGAAAAATAGGGACTACAAGCTAATATTTTGGCACATGACTCATGAAAGCGTGTATTTTGGGGTTTCGATTATAGGAATGCCAATGAGAACTGATCAATTCATAAATGTTAAGATATTGAGAGAAGTCGGTCTTTGTGTCGAGGCGTAGGGCTCGAGAGTTACTTATGATACTATAAATTTTCGGTCGAATATGACATAAATTGATGATTTGTGGCGATAATTAAATTTTTTCGATAATAAGGACTGAAATTGATAATGACACAATAAATGACCTATATTATTAAGATACCACAATAAAGAGCCAATTTTGAAATGCAGTCAATTTATAGTGACTAATCTGTAACAAAAAAAAATTCAAGAGGGACGAATGTGTTATAATACATTGATAAGATGGATTAATGTGATACACTATATTAAAAAAGAGGAACGCATCTGCTAAAAAAAATTTAAAAGGGACGAAAATAATAAAATCATGCCATAAGACTATAAGAGGGACCAAAAGTGATTAACTCTTGTATTTCAGGAGTATTAGATGAGGGTATTTTAATTTCGGCCTCTCATTTTGAACCAAAGTTGTCTCAATTTTTCGCCATTCTTTTACTCTTGTTCTTGTTCTTGGTATTTTTCTTTCTTTTTTTTTTTTTTTTTTTTTTTTGTAGAAATCTTGTTCTTGGTGTTAATCTCTGGGAAAATCCAACATTAGAAATGGAGAAAGGGTATGATAAGTTATTAACTAGCATGAAAAGTGACAATTTAACAATGTTAAATAATTCCGAATCGCATTTATTCTCCATAGATTTTTGTAAATATTTTTCATGAATTTCATTAGCTAACAAACCAAAAAGAAAAAAACATCTCCTTAATAAACAAGCAACACATCATATAAAATACCATAGAAATGTCTTAGTCCATGTAGCTTACTTATTCTTCAGACAAAGCCGCCATAAATGATGGCTCGTTTCATCCAACGCTTCCTCCTCTTTGATTTTCATCTTCTCACTCAACTCTCGAGCCCTACGTCTAAATTTTTCACCATTCTTTTCGAAAATCGCCTTTTTTATAGCCTCTGCTATATCTTCTCCTTTGTAAACTTCATTTTCATTTCTTACAACCTCAATACAAGCACCGGCATCTCCTAACATCCGAGCATCTATAAACATATTAAGCTTCATTGGCATTCCTATAATCGGGACCCCAAAATACACGCTTTCATTTATCGAACTCCATCCACAATGACTCATGAAACCACCAGTACTTTCATGTGCCAAAATATTCGCTTGTGGGGCCCATCCTTCAATGATTTTACCTCTCTCTTTAACCCTTTCAAGAAATCCCTTTGGCAAAGCTACTTCTATGTTAATCGTTTCTCCGATAGGAAATCTTATCACCCAAATAAAATTAACACCACAAAGCTCGAGTCCTTTTGCTATTTCTTCAATCTCATCCTTTGACAAAAAATACTCACTACCAAATGAAATGTACAAAGTTGAATACTTATTTTTCGTACTTAACCATTTTAAGATTTCTGAACTCTCCTCGTCGATTTCACTTGCATCCGAAACAAGTGGACCCACTGGTAATATCATTTTCTTACACACATTAGTAAGGTAATCTATGTACTTCCCTTCGAGCGCTTTATTCGTCTTTAACATAACAAAATCACAAGACAGTTTAAAGTTCACAAAAACTACATCTTTATCCTCTTCGAAAACATTAGCATAAAGAAATTCAAAAAAATTATCAATACTTTTCTTCTCATGATCCTTGAGACATAATTCTTGGAATGGGAAATTAGCATCAAAACTAGTATAATGATGATATACAAATGACCCTGTTGCTGCACCCAAAACAGCAAAATGAACAGCAGGAATACCTTGTAATGAAGCAATTTTTGCAGACCATGGTTGGAAAATATCATATATTACCAAATCAGGCTTCAGAATCCTTACAATGTCTGAAAAACTTGAACTTGATGTCTGAAAAGCTTTGAGAAGGGTAAAATTGAGATTTGATGGCAAATTCTTGGTGGTGTGGTAATGAGGAGGAAGTTCAGGGGATGGTTTTAAATGGATTTCTACTAACTCTATGGAATTATTTAAAAAGTTTTTTTCAATGAAGTTCTTGATTGAACTAAAATTGATGGAAGTTGAACAAAAGTATATGTAGAAATTTTTTCTTTTTAAGATTCTTTTGGCTAGTTCAAGATAAGGAAATATATGGCCATGAGCTAACCAAGGGAACATTAAAATTTTGGACATAGTTCCTTCTTTATCCATTAATGAATAATATGATCATGAGAAAATATGGAGGATGAAAAGGGAAGAAACTCAGACAGTTTCTTTTGTTTTAGAGGCTGAGAAAAATGCACGAAGGTAGACGGAGATAAGATGGGCCTTATGTCTTTTTTGCAAGTTAACTCCCATAGCCAACTAGATAACAAATCCGCTTATGTATAATGAGCAATTTATCTCCATGTTAAATAAAAATAGGCAATTTTAACTCACTGAAATGAAATAATGAGCAATTTACTTCCTTGTGATATAAAATTGGTAATTTACCTCCATGTAAAATGAAATAATGAGCAATTTAACTCTCTGTGATATGAATTAGTAATCAATTCAGAGGGAGGCAATGTGCTTCTTTTAAAAAAATACAAGAAGTGTTTTGCCATTTTTCTTATCAAATGGAGTTAAATTACCTACTTAGGATATCTCAATGACGTATTTTGCCCTATTATTTATCACGGAGAGTTAAATTGTCTATTTAAAATAACACAATATGTTAATTTGCTATTCACTCATTAATTATTAATCATATGGTGTATTTTTTAGTAAATATCAATTTACCTCCTTGTGTTTTTGTTAAAAGGCATTTTAAGTCCATGTATTTTTATAAAATAAACTCACTGACTCCCTCTAGTTTTTGTATCTCCAGAAAATAGAAAAGGACAATATATACCACCATCATTTATATAATTAGAGGTACTAACATATATAGTGTGTTTATTTAAACATATCACATGGAAATAAAGTGTCGATTTTAATATATCACACGAAGATAAAATGTCCAATAAGATAGGGTTAAATTGGTCATTCTATGCATCAAATTGAATCCCCAACCGCAATAGAAAATGCCTGTTCAACCCCGGACTAGTGAAGAAGGTAAACTACTCGTTTTTATTTTCGAAAGGAGTTAATGTGCCTATTTTTATTTCTCTGGGTGTTAATTTGCTGCCTCTTTGATTAATTTGTTAATTAGTCAACCTAAATTGATCTATGATTTATGGTTTGGTAAATGAAGAAAATGCCTAACCTACATTGATCTTTGATAGACCGTACACAAATTAATGCTTGTTAAGTTATTATAGATGTTTCATCTTTGAGTTTATCTCTAAAGTTGTCAACTTTAATTTTTACTATTCAAATTCGAATTTAAAAATACAAAATAATAAGGAAAGTAAGGAATACTTTAGTACTCTTAGTGCTCATTTGGATGGATGGATTGAAAATGTTGAGGGATTTCAAAAAATGAATGGATTTGAAATTTCAACGATTTGAAATTCATTCATTTGCAATCTCTTGTTTGAATAAATTTTTTTATACAAAGGATTTCAAATTCATTCATTTAAAATTCATTGTTTGGTATATAACATTTGTGTTAATTGAAATTCTCAGTCGTGCCTTATAATTTGCTCTAGGAGTTAATTCTTGTTGTTGTTATTGGGATAAAGTCGCATAAATCGATTTGGGGCAAAATTATAATTTTTGAAAATTAAGGGATCAAAAGTGCAAATTCGGATTTCAAAAAATCTGGTGCCGAATTGAAAATCTTAATTTTCTCAAAATTCTGGATTGAATTGGAACTCTGGGATTTTCGAAAATCTGGGGTTAGATCGCAATTTTTTAAAATTAAGGGACCAAAAGTGCAAAATTTGGATTTTTGAAAATCAGGTGCCGAATTGAAAATTTTAACTTCTGAAAATTATGGACTGAATAGTTCTGCGTTTTTTGAAAATATGGGGTCAAATTGCAATTTCTAAAAATTAAGGGACCAAAGTGAAAATTTAGATTTATGAAAATAAGGGGCCGATTGAAAATTTTAATCTTCCGAAAATTAATTGAATTGTAATTCTGGGTTTTTCAAAAATCTTGGGTCAAATTGTAATTTTTGAAAATTGAGGGACAAAAAGTGTAATTCAGATTTCTGAAAATATGGGGCCGAATTGAATTTTTTTTAATTTTCTGAGATTTCTGAACTAAATCGCAATTATTGATTTTTCAAACTTTTGGGGTCAAATTGTATTTTCCAAAAATTGAGGGACCAAAAGGGCAAATTGAATTTCTGAAAACATGGGGTCAAATTGAAAATTTTAATTTTCTTAAAAGTCTGGATTGAATTGCAATTCTTGATTTTTTGAAAATCTAGGATCAAAATTGCAATATTCAAAAATTGAGGGACCAAAAATGCAAATTCAATTCCTGAAAATCACGGTCCGGATTGAAAATTTTAATCTATGAAAATTCTGGACTGAATTGTAATTCTGGGTTTTTCGAAAATTTGTGGACAAAATTGTAATTTCTGAAAATTGAGGGACCAAAAATGCAATTCAAATATCTGAAAATAGTATCCGAACAAATTTTAATTTTTTTAAAATTCTGAACTAAATTGCAATTCTAGGTTTTTTAAAAATCTGGATTCAAATTGCAATTTTCGAAAGTATACAATATGGACCTTTTTTTTTTAGATGGACTAGCCCCTGTAACATGTGGTACTCGCGTGCATAAATTTATTTAAATGTAACTCATTGTATTGAAATTATTTATTTTTCATCTAAAAAATAGAGACAACTTAAACTTAATATTGTATAACTAACCGTCTACAGAGATATTTCTATTATTGTTCTTCTTTTGCAATCCACCCCAAGGATATTTCTGATGGAATGACAAGAAGAAGGATCCTTCAGGAAAAACGAGGCCCGCTATGATAAGGTGAGTTCTTTCATGAAGAAGAGTTAAAATGCAAATATTCAGTAATTGTAGGTAGGAACTGAAATCTTCAGAAAGACGAGACTCATCTAAAATTAATTGAATTTGGGACAAAATTGAGAAGGAAAAAGACCTGCAAACACATAAATTATAAATTAATTGAATGAACTGAGGAAAAATAAAACCCATAAATTTATAACAAAATCTGAAACTAACCAGAAATTCACCATGACGTAGAAAGTAAATGAGGATAAATGGAGTGTGAGATAAAACGACATGAATGATGTACTAAGTCTTCGTCATACGACACGTCACCTTTGACCATCGACCATAAAATAAAACCAAATAAAACCATCGGTGCTCGAGCTCACTTGGAGTGTCTCGACTCTCCATCTAGAAACACGCTTAGACGCCATGTCGAACTCATCATTGGGATCGACATGGTTGTTGATATCCGTTTGTTAATCTTAAACCGCTTACGGTCAAATCAAACTATTTTTAAGGATCCATATCCGAAAATAAACGTCCAATCACGATTCGACTCGGTGATCCAATAATAAAACTATAAATAGCCCTCATAAATAAGAGAACAATGTGCGCACTCTCTGAGCATTAATTACGGACCAATCTCCTTCTTTCTATCTCGATACTGACTTAAGCATCGGAGGGTTATCGCCGGGTCACCACCGGCATTAACCTAATGTAGTTACCTTTGATTACAGGTTAGGATCCACATTACAAATCGAGGAGAAGCTTGATTGACCTGCTACTCCTCACATTGAAGAGTCGTGTTTGACTTAAAATATTGAATACCGAGCGAGAACTGACAACCTACCGAAAACACTCTCATCAACTCCAAAAGCCTTCATCACGACTATAAATGCGAGGATCATCGACATGCCGTTCGGAACTATTTGGGTTGGTCGAACCCCCAGGTGGTTTAAAATAGCAGCCAACTCGGGGGGGCAATAGGTACTCGAGACCCGCATTCCATTGAGGCCTCGTGGATCGCCAGAGACCTAGCAGGAGGTTGATGCATTCGATCATTTTCGCCAGGAGACATTAAAGTCCAACCACCAAGAATCGAAAAAGCTGAAAGCCAAAAACTCAAAGCTCTCTTATAATTTCCTGCCTGGAACTCATCATAGGACATCTCAGTCTGGTAATTCCTGGTATCTTTATCTTCTCCGCTTCCCTCGGCCCTATCTTGCTGGGCGTCGCCCCCACCAACCTCCTGATGTGCTCCATCTCTCCCCTCGAATATTTCTTGCACAACCTCCTCGACGTGGATATTTTCCGGACTAGAAAAAATGATATCCGACATCTCAAAGTATATGAACAATGAAATCCACAACACTATATACTCACTATCAAACAGCTCCGACGTCAGATAAATTTACAGTAGCGTGAAAACGGCAGCGGTAAAACGACCTATATATAGGAGAACAAACTACCGCTTCATGAAATTACGTAAATACCCCCCAGAAAGTACGCGACGCTTCCCCTTCCACCTCTTGGATTTCAAAACTGACCCGCCACAGCTTAAGGGGCGAAGGCGCGAAAACCAAGGTGGTCAAGGCACGAAATATTGATTTAGAAATTATAACTTCCAGATTTCGACTTACACTCGAACTCTAGAATTTGGGGGACCACCACTGATACAACACAAAATTAAAAATAAAACCATCGATGCACCATCAATGCACACATTAAAATTTCCAGATTTCGACTTACAGTCGAACTCTAGAACTTGGGGGACTCTTGATGTACCAAGTCTTCGTCATACGACACGTCACCTTTGACCATCGACCATAAAATAAAACCAAATAACACCATTGGTGCTCGAGCTCACTTGGAGTGTCTCGACTCTCCATCTTGAAACACGCTTAGACGCCATGTCGAACTCATCATTGGGATCGACATGGTTGTCGATGACCCGTTTGTTAATCTTAAACCGCTTATGGTCAAATCAAACCACTTTTAAGGATCCATATCCGAAAATAAACATCCAATCACGATTCGACCCGGTGATCCAATAATAAAACTATAAATAGCCCTCATAAATAAGAGAAAAATATACGCACTCTCTGAGCATTAATTACGGACCAATCTCTTTCTTTCTATCTCGATACTGACTTAAGCATCGGAGGGTTATCGCCGGGTCACCACCGGCATTAACCTAATGTAGTTACCTTTGATTACAGGTTAGGATCCACATTACAAATCGAGGAGAAGCTTGATTGACCTGCTACTCCTCACATTGAAGAGTCGTGTTTGACTTAAAATATTTAATACCGAGCGAGAACTGACAACCTACCGAAAACACTCTCATCAATGAAGGAGTGGGAACGGCTGGCAAGGGTGAAGATAGAGATGAGTTCTCCTAGAGGGAAGGAAAAAAATGATAGTGGTTATGCAGTTACCGAAACAAATTTACTTTGAAACCCATATGATCAATTCTGGAAGTTGTAATCGTAAGGGGTAAAAATGAAATTCGTTTTATTGGTATAGCAACTGTCAAAATATTGCCATTTTTTTTCCAGTTTTAACCTTGAAATTGTTATTGCTCGACAGTTAAGTGCAAAATCTGAAGGGTAATTTGTGTAAATTAATCGTAGAAACCGTCATTTTGTGAGAGGAAAATGTCTTTCTTTTTATAATTAGTATAAATTTCAAATAACTAATTTTAGGAGAAATTTCAAATCCACTTAAAATTAAGCTGGTCCATCCAAATGGGCCCTCTTAAGTAATTACAAGTTTTAAGTCCAAGATATTAAGAGTGTACTTGGTTTTCTAAACTACATCACGTCGTATTGAATTTTCTATTTTTTCTTAAGAATTCAAATGGCTTGTACAAAATTGTGTTTGGATTTATATGTGTCTAAAAGGTAATCACCGTAATATATTGTACATATCCACATAATAATCTTCGTTAGCAAGATCAAACAAGAACAAGTTACTAATACTATTTAAGTAGTTTTATTTTTTTATTTTTTTAGCTTTTATTGTTATTGTGTTTAAATGTTGACTACACAACTCGATGTAAAACTCAATTCTTTATAAGATGTAATTATGTAGCTTTTTATAAAATGATCAATAAGAAAATCGGGTACTGCACCCTATCGATTATAATAATTTGGTATTTAGAAGTTCTTTAAATTAAATATTTAAGCAAAAGTGATATGATATTTATTTCACTGAAAAAATATAAAACTGTACCACATACATCTCTACGAGAGGTATAAATAATATGGGACATTCTTACTTAGATCTGGTCTCAGTGGCGGAGTCAGAAACTTTTTTCACCGGGGTCCATTATAAAACCAACATTATACTTAATAATTAAATAAAAATAAAATAAATTACCCAAAAAAAAATTCTACAATAACAAATAAATTTGAACAATTAATTCAACCTCATAATCACTCATAACAAATCTTATTTGAATATAGACCCTAATTGACCTTGATAATACAAATTTATTGAAAGACTAAATTAAAAAAAAAATAATAACCACCAGAAATAAATCATATTTGAAAGTAAGTAGGAGTACTATATTTTTTTTTCCCCTTTTGTTGAGAAAACTATTGTTGAATAAAAAAATATATTTTATATATAACCTCAATTTAGTAGATATGAGATGAGAGAGATAATGGTATGAAATTAGATATTTAAAAGTTTCTTCCTTCCCAAAATATATTGTTTATCTATTTTATTATTCACTTTATTACCACGACTATTAATTTCATGACTCAGTAGGAATAAATATGGACCCTCTCATATAAGATTTTAGTTTTTATTATAGGGTCCATTAAAAAAAATTATAATTATACTTCAAAATTATGTATATTTTATAATAAAGCATAATAATACATATAATATATACCTAAAATAAAAAACTTCAGGGGGGTCCATGCACCCCCCTATTTTGTACGTGGCTCCGCCACTGCCTGGTTTAGGAGATTTTCCTAGACTTTGTGGTTGAAAAATACTCCACATCATCATTGTGAGAGCACCACATCATTACAATTAATGATGTGGTATTTTTTCAACCACAAGGTCTAGGAAAATCTCCTAGACCAGGTCTAAGTAAGAATTTTCCAAATAATATGAAGCGCTCACTGCCATAGTATGATTTTGTCTTCCGAAAATACTTTTGCAAGTAAAAACGTCAAGGGCTTGTTTGTTTGGTGTTTCAGATAGTAGTGGTAATTTATGAAATAATTTTGCTCTGTGTAATGTTGTTTGTTTGAGTTTCAAGATAGTGGTTTGAGAAATAACGTAAGTGTAGATTTTTTTTAAAAATTATGTTGTAGGTGTAAGATTTATAAACTCTATTTCAAATCATATTTATAGTATGAGATAATTACGTTGGGTAAGATGTAGTTACTTTATATCACATCAAAATAGAGTAAGCGTAAGTTTTGATTTTAAAAATAAGAAAATTGTTGTTAGTTTGATTTTTGGGAGGGCTTTTGGAGCTTTGCACCCGGAAATTATAGGATTTTTGGCACTTTGCAACCTAACTTAAAAGTTTTGGCACTTTGCACCTTAGTGTGCGTTTTGAAGAAAAACTCATTGATTGAAGATTATATAAGTTATTTTAGAATATTTTTGGCACTTTGCACCCTAAAAGTATAGATTTTGACACTTTACACCCAAAATAAAGAACTTTTGATATTTTCAACCCCGACTTTGCACTCTAAAGTATTAGTTAGTTTCGAATATCTTTGACATTTGCAAAATGCCAACATTCTAAGGGTGCAAAATCTATATTGACAAGGTGCAAATGAAAAAAAATTGAAAATAACTATTCTACCCTTCTATCAATGAATTTTCTCACTAAAACACACATTAGGGTGCAAAGTGCTAAATAAATTATATTTCCAGGGGTATAAAGTGCCAAAACTTTTAAGTCATGGTACAAAGTGTCAAAATCCTATCATTCAAGGGTGCAAAATGCCAAAAATCCATTTTGGGATAATAATTTGATAAAATCGAGAGATGATAAATTATTTAGAAAGTAAAAAATATTTTTTTTTTTGATTTTTCAAATATGAAATAATTTTTCAAAGTATCTAACAAGCAGACCCCAAGACTTACATATATTTTCAATGTGGGAAAATTTTAATAAAGACCTATCTTTTCGAAATGAATTGGAAAAAATGCAAGATACTCCCCTGTGTTATGCAAAACCTGCAAGAAGCTACCCTGTGAAATTTTTATTGCGTCAAACTTCCTTGTGTTTTCAAAAATCCTTCAAATAACACCCAATTTGTAAAAACTATGTCGTTTTGGATCTACATATTTCAAGAAACCATTTTTAAAATATATCACGTGAAGTTGTAGGGAACCACTTGAAGTATTTTTAAAATAATTTCTTGAAATATGTCGATCCAAAACGACCTATTTTTTAGATTTTTGCAGGGTTTTTAAAAACACAAGGAAGTTTGGCGCAATAAAAATTTCACAGGGTAGTTTCTTGCAGATTTTACATAACACAGGGGAGTATTTTGCATTTACCCCAAATGAATTTTTTTTTTTTTTTTTTTTTTTTTTGTTTATTTTTTAGAACACCCCAAATGAATTACTTCCCCTAGAAACAAACTTCGAAGAATGGTCTCAACTGGGGAAATGAAAGAAACAGCCTACTTAGAAAAATCGATCAATTTCAAATGCTATTTTGACTTTACGGATCAATCTTTAAAGAATTCAACAAAGACGAATACGACTAATTTGATATTTTTATAATTTTTTTATTATTTAGCTTGCCAACATACTCGACCCAAAGTCAAAATATTTTATGTTAATAATTTAGGCATTTTAGGCATCCGTGTAGAACCCTGACTGCAAAGTAGGGCTGAAAATCAAATCAAACTACTTGATACTCGGCTCGAGTTCGTTCGATAAAAGCTCGTTTGAGCTCGATTCGTCAAATAAATCAAACAAGCTTGAACAAGATTTCTCGTTCGATAACTTTTAAAGCTCGGCTCGAGCTCGACTCGATAAGTTAAAATTTGAAAAAATACATGTAAAATATCAAGCTACGCGATACTCGTCTTGAGCTCGTTCGATAAAAGCTCGTTTGAGCTCGGTTCGTTAAGAAATCAAACCAAGCTCAAACACAAAATTTCAAGCTCGATAAAATTCAAACCAAGCTTGAACAATGTGTCGTTCGATACTACTCGGCTCGTTTACACCCCTACTGCAAAGGGTCTCGAATTATTTTATTATGCGGGTAATATATATTTTATGTTAATAATTTATTTTTATTTTGCATAAGTAAATTAAATGAGATTATGTAGCATTAAATATCGATTTAATATGTTGAATTGAACACATTGTCAAAATTAGTTTGATTTTCATGTCAGGTTTGAAATTGCATTTGAATTCAATATTTAGACAACATTGTTCGAAAGAGTATTAAATTTAATTGACATGAACTTAATAACTTCACATTTTAAATAAATCTGTCCAATCCTGGAGAACATGAATATTCTATTTTTATATTTTATCTATTATTGATTCTAACAAGTAAAAAGCTATATTTGTTAACGTACATTAATTATATAATTGTGTTCACTGTACTTGAATTTTAAATATAATTATATATGTATTTATTTATACACGATACTTGTATTATTTGCTATTATTCAGCAAAAATTTTATAAAAGATATTACGATAGAACCTAAAAGGAATAGTTAAATTGTCATTTTATCAATTAATTACTAATATATTAGTAAATACTTAAAAATAATCTTACAATATTAAAATAACACAATGTCTTTTTTTTAAAAAAAAAAAAAAAAGAAGCCCCACTTGCCTCGGACCCTTTAACACGTCGACCCGGTACTATCCACTGGTTACCCAACAAAATGAAGATAGTGGGTAAACACCACATTTGGTCCCTCTTATCATTAACTTTTTACAGAGTGGACCCTCTTATGTTTTTTTTTTTCCAGCTTAGTCTCTACTATGTATTATTTGTTTCACTTCAGTCATTTTCAGGTGTTCCAAGGCGGTTCCGATAACATGTGATGTGCTCATAAGAGCAATTTCGTCATTTCAAGTAAACTAACATGTATATTTTCGTTTTTTTAATCCTTTGAAAAAAAACTAAAGATTTAATCTCTTCCAAACTAGGCTTTCATTCCAGTCCAACTTAATCGTCCATTTCGTTCCAAACTAAAGTTTTCTCCCAAAATCTTCTTCAAACACCAAAATTGCTCACCAATTAAACAATATCTCAAATTGGTGACGTGCATTCTTTGTCACGTGTTATTAGAACCACCTGATAAGGACTAAAGTGAAACACATAATTCATAGTAGGGACTAAAGTGAAATAAATAATTCATAGTGGGGACTAAATTGGGAAAATAAATATAAGAGGAACCACTCTGTAAAAAGTTAATGATAAGAGGGACCAAAAGTGATATTTACTCAAAGATAGTACTAACAAAGATAAGGATGAATCTATTAATTTTATGTAAATTTGAATATTAATGGAATTTATAGGAAGAAGTAAAACTGTATTTCAGTTGCTTGTATTAGCATTAGCAATTTAAACTTATACATTTTAATGATTGGATTTAAACAGCATTCCAATGAAATTGAAATTACTTAGCTCCAACTCTTTTGCTGTCTCTTCGATTTGTTCCTTAGAGAAGTATTTCTCCCTACCAAACGATATGAACATAGTCGAACACTTGCTTTTTGTACTTAGTCATTTCAAGATCTCTGACTCGTTTTCTTTTTCGTTGTTATATGTAATGAGCGGACAAATAGGAATAACCTTTTTGTGACGCAACTCAGAGAAATAATCTATGTACTTCTCTTCAATCACTTTACCTTTCTTTACAAGAACAATATTGTGAGATAGTTTCATGATCCCATTAAGAAAGTCTCCATTTTCAATGATTCACCTTGTTTCATAAGATCCATTATCTCATATCCATGTAGGTATATTTCAGGAAAAGGGTAAGTGACAAAACTTTTTGTGTATGCAAATGATGGAAAAACGATATTGGTGTTGAATCGGAATTGCTCTGGGATTGAAGGTAATTGGAGTTCAATTAATTCCATTGAAAATTCATCAAGATTGAAATTTTTTTTTTTTTTTTTTTATTTGAGTAAAGATTGATGGATGTAGAACAAACGTATATTTGGAAATTCTTTTTGGAGAGTTTTTTGGATAGTTCAAAAAATGGGAATACATGTCCATGAGCTAACCATGGGAACACTAAAATTCTTACTTGATTTTGAATCCATCAATGTTGGAATAAAGAAGAATAGGCGGAATTTTTGTAAATCTCAAAAATGCAGCAAAGATTAAAGCTTTCGACTTTAAATTCTATAAAAATACTTAGAGAAAGGCCATGCATGTGTTTTCCTCCCTTCATTTCAGATTAATTGACACATTTATTGTACAAATTAATTGGAATCTTTATTGTACAAATTCACAAAAATCAATAATATTAATTAAAACAAACTTTAAAATAATATTTATACCAACATATAATGGCGGGCTAGCTAGCTTAAGATAATGTATACACTTATTTATTTATTTTAATTTGACCAGTCTTTGTAATGTCTCATAAAAATCATTTTGACAAATCTCATTTAATTTATATCAGTGTGAGGCTTTTTTTTTTTTTTTCTCTCTCAAATTTATAAACAATGAGGGCATGTTTCGCATTTCCAAAAAAATAATTTTAACTTCTCTCAAAAAATCATTTTCAGGAAAAGCGATATGAACATGTTTTTAACTTTATGAAATAATTTTATCTTCTCTCAAAAATTTCAAATTATTTTTTTAAAAATCAATTTGCACTTTGCACCCTCAAAATATGAAAAAATAAGCACTTTGTATCCCCGAAACTTAGATTTAGCACTTTGCACCCTCGAAATATGAAAAATGCAGCACTTTGCGCTCTCATTTATTTTCAAGTAAAAATTCAAGGGCAAAATAGGTAATTCAATAGTATTGGCACTTTGCACCCTCAAAACTTGAGAATTTGGCACTTTGTACCCCCAAAATAAAATTAGCACTTAACACCCTCTAATTAAGAACAAATCAGCAACTTCCACCCCCAAAACACAATAAATTGGTACTTTGCACCCCTAAAACACAAATTAACACTTAACACCCTTAAATTTAAAAAATCCGAACCCCTCATTTTTTTTCCGTCAAAGTTGACTATCGGAGTAAAAAAATCAAAGGCAAAATATGTAATTCAATTTTTTTCTTAAATTTGCAAAATACAATTATAATATACTCGAATACTCATTTCTCTCTCCATCTTTCTTTTCAACAATATAACCATAAATAACTAATCAAATACTCTCGAATACACATTGTCTACTTCAACGTATCAAAGATCCATAAATAATTACCTATTTTCCCTTAAAAAATCACCTTAATTGTCAACTTTGCCCGAAAAAATGAGGAGTTTGAGTTTTTTTCTTAATTTGAGGGTATTAAGTGTTAATTTTGTATTTTGGGGTGCAAAGGTTCCATTTATTGTGTTTCGGGGGTCAAGTTGTTAATTTATTCTTAATTAGGAAGTGTTAAGTGCTAATTTTATTTTGGGAGGGGCAAAGTGCCAAAGATTTACAATAGAATTATCAATTTTGACCTTGAGTTTTTGCTTGAAAATAAAAGAGGGCGCAAAGTGCTGTATTTTTCATATTTCGGGGGTGCAAAGTGCCTATTTTCTATGTTTCGGGGATGCAAAGTACAAAAATGCCTCAAACAAACAACAATTTACATATATTTTAAAAAAATTACACAAACTCTATTTTGACTTAACATAAAGAGCATATATCTTACACGATTCGTACCACATAATAAACATGATAGAACTTTGGAAGAAAAAAGATCAGATCAAATTTTGGAAGAAAAAAGCAAAGAAATAAGAGAAAAACAAAGGAAGAAAATGAACTATCACACATATATATGCTCTAACATGAGATCAGAGGAAATTAAAACCACTTCTTACATCTAATAGAACTTTTGTTCAAAAGGTCTTCTATTAAATCTTTTTGTGACAAAATCAATCAACCGCATTATCTATTGAACTTAAAAAAGAGTGGTTGTTATGAAATATTTTGAAACTTTGATTCTTCACCTTTTTATTAATGGGGTCACTTCATTTTGTAGTTGGACACGTTCTTCGTGACAATTGAATAATAACACGGACCCATGTAATAATATGACCATTTTGCGCTTCAATCTCAATCGTCTTGCATTTTATCTTTAAACTGACTTCTGACAAATTATTAAAAAAAAAAAACTGTAATAAATTACGATGCCACCGGAAACTAGACCAAACAACACGATTTTAAGAAAATTAAGTGCAAAAGTGAAACAATATAATATACTGTAAATTTATAGCAAACAAGATCGACTGATAACTGAAAAGGGTCCGCGTGTCAACCTATTTGACTAATCGAGTCCCATTCGTCTCAAATTTGAACTGAAAGGGTACCCAATTTTTGGAGCGAACCAATTCTTATTCTTATATATGTAGCTTTTTCACTAAATGATTTCTAGATATTTTACTAGTATTATTTTAAGGTTTACAAGAAATTCAGTCAAAATTATATTCTTTAATCAAAAGACCCTCCCTGAAATAATGGTAAGTAAGATAAGATAAGATGATTAGAATAAATATGTAGCTGAAGTTTTGTAATAGCCAACACGAAAACTTTCTTACTCCATTGTAATTATTTTTACAAATATTGATTTTTCAACCAATTCTTATTCTTATAGAAAAAGACATGTAAAAATTAAATTTTCAATCTGCCAAACAAATCTATCCAGCTTTTGCAAACAAAATCGATTATTTTCCTCCTACAACTCTTACCATGTTAAAAAAAATAACAATAGAGCTTCCAAATGTAGAAATCATTTAGCAATATACATTGATTTAAAGAAAACTTGAAATTATCCTACAATTAATTAAAAATATATTCAATTTTCAAGTTATATAATATGCATAAAATTTAAACATTATCCTACAATTAATTAAAAATATACAAAATTTTATAATATACTTAAATTAAATCATATAATATTTATCTAACTTATATTATAACAGTAATATGATGCTGATTTGCAAGCTCATATAAATAATAATATGACTGTATTTCTTTATAAATTTAAAAATATATGTTAAAAATACAACCACCTAAGATATTAATAAATTTTAAAATATGATTATTATAAAAATCTAATATTCAAAATCAAACATGCATAATATATCGATTTGAATTTCCAAATTTGACACTCTTTATCCTAAAAATAATATTGAAAAATAGAACAATTTTAATAAAAATTCATTATTTGAGTATTAATTTTTATTGATAATGTGTAAAATATTAATTTTAGGTATTTATCATAATCTAATTTATAATTAAATTTTTCTACAAATTTTCTAAAATTATAAATTTTTGTATTAATAGTTCAACAAAAATGATGTAGCTCAAATCGTAAAGAAGTTATATTTCATGCTAGAGGATATGTGTTCAGATCCCACCTTCTACTAGAATTTTTTGCCTCCCGGTCGAACTGACCGGCCGGACCGATTTTAATATGCTTTATTCAGAGTACAGAGCTACATATAAAGATGCAACTCAAGTTCATCTTTTCCAAATTACGTTCAAATGTATCAATAGATCATCCAAAGTGAAGATATTATTATGTAAAATTATTTCATAGTTATATCAAGCATAAATAAATTGCAGTCTTTATCTAATCACAAAATAGCAAGACAATCAACGTACATTAAAAATGCCATAGTCAGAGCAGAAATGCATGGGCAGAGCTACGCATAAGATGCAACTTGTTCTTGTTGTCCAGATTACATCCAAATGTGGCAATAGAGCTTCCAAAATGTTTAAGTCATTTAGCAGTATACACCCCCTACCAAGATAGTTTGATCCAAACGGGTACATACTTTTTGAATTCCAAACACGATAAATCTTCTTCAAACAAAGGTTGTATGTCGTCATCGTCTAAACTGTATATACCCATGTCATAAGGCGAACCGCTTTTGGGATAGTTATTATCGGAGAAATATATGCAATTACTCTTGTAACTTGGGTAATCAGTACCTGAAATCGAGGAGTAATTGCTGCCAACAAAGATAGACCAATTACCTAAAGTTTTTACTTCCTCAAACTTGTCATTGTTGGTGTTTAACAATCTGTGTACTTAAATATTTCGATCTAACACAAAAATAGTGAGAAATACTTACTTGTATCAAAGCCAAAGATCACTTCAATATTTACGTAAAAAAAAAAGGAAATTAGACTGAAGCTTGTCGAAACAAATTTCCTTAAGACAATATTTCCGCGACTGCCATGGTGCATACAGTTTGATTCCCGGTAGTCTCCCAAGATACAACAGTCTGTTGTTCATTATTTGCACAAATAATGAACCCACGACGAACTTTAAGCGAACAGAACTTCGACGAAAAATTATTTATTTTGAGAAGTATAGAAATAATTTGTACTATATTATTTGCTGAAAAAATGGTGTAAGGAATTGACCAGATTCCTCTCCTATTTATAGCAATTGAAAGTTGTTGCTGGAGGGTCACAACTGTTCGGATTTAAACCAAACAATGGTTCGGTCAGTGCCACCCATTCGGTTCAAAATCCGACCAAACACACCCTTTTATTCAAAATTGGGCGGGCGAACAAATCCTTCTCGGACCTTCTAGAAGTGGGTCTTGCGGATCCTAATTGGATCACACGCGGATCCTAATTGGATCACCCACAAATATTATTACAAAGTTTTGGACTTTAATAATTATTGGGCCCAGATATTACTCTAGGCCCATTCCTACAAAAAGCCTTACAACTTGAAAGCTAGGTGCCCTTTTTATAACAATTGTGTAGCTCAACTTTCTTCTTCTTTTCCATGTGGGATGGAGAGACTCAACTTCTCTTCTCATTTCATTCATTAAGGTGTAATAATTAATTTGGCTAATTAGATTCAATTTAATTAGCTATCACTAATCTAATTACACCAACAATCCCCCACATGAATGAAATTTTTCTTCAACATGTCGAAGTAATCTTTAGGAATAATAATGCGTCGGGATAGGTGAAATATTTCATCTTGAACCTTCCCTAGTTGAAACTTATCGGATTTACTTAGCCAATCGGTGAAATATTTCATCTTGAACCGTCGGCTGTTGGTGTAAACCAAGACAATAAGCTTAACACATTATTATACCGGTTCGTTACAAGTTCTCGGTTGTGTTCATTTCGGTCCTGAACATTCTTGGTAATGCGATTGCTTTAGAGAATTTCAGCCTATAAAGAAAATCTCAACGAGCCGACCCAACTCACACTTACATAGATGACCGCTTTTATCAAGAGTATCCTACCATACTCCACTTGTTTTTAAACAAGGTATAGTTGTCATTAAAAGCGTTTGCTTAACCTTTTAAATAACACAGTAGGTCTGTACTTATTGCATCATAGAAATGGGATAGAGTTAAAACTCTTAAGTACTTTGGTTTTAAGTTAGTCAGGACTGGTTGGCCTATTGAACTTGGTCCGTGGGATCTCCAGTCGCCAAGTTAGGTTTCCGTACAAGGTAACTTAGTCTAATTTAGGCTTTAGACACATTCCCCTCGATGCACATTCTACTCTGTAGATAACCTTTTAATATCCGGAATCAGGATTATCTCTTGACTTCTTAAAGTCCTTTCTATTTGAAAGTAGATGTCTCTCGGTATTGTATCAACGACATCGAATATGTCATGTCGTGACTTTACCATTATACATAGAGTTTGTTGATCTCTGTGTATCACCGCTTGATTATCACATTTACGTATGACTAACACAATTTTAAGTCATATTAGAATATCTTCCAAGAATTTTGTGAAGCCATTCAAATTCTTCACTAGCTTTATCCAATGATATTCACTCTTATCTCATAGTGGAATGAGTTATATGCGTATGTTTGGAAGATTCTCAGGAAATAGCGGTGCCTCCAAAATTGAATACATATCTGCTTATAAACTTTGATTTATCAAAATCAGAAGTTTCATTTGCATTACTATATCCCTCCTGGATCGTTTGAAATTTTTTCAAATATAATGCACATGTGTATGTATTCTTTCAAGATTCAAGCATTCTCATTAATGCATCCCAACGAATCTTGTTAAGATTGCTCATGTATCTCCTTATTTTTTTGACCAAAGACAACTAATTTTATGAGCATACTCAAATTATGATACTTTATCAAATTTGTTCTCGTATAGCACACAAGGTATGAGTTAAATAGAATTATGAAATCTCTTTTCATAAGTATTAAACTATCTATAACTCATCCACGTAATGTGTTTGAGATAGTTTAATGTCATCATATGACCTCTTAATCATGATTGATTAAACCTAAGTTTTTCATATCATAAGTTAATATTTTCTCAATGGATTTAATACTCACAGTATTAGTCTCAAATATATATTGACATATATAAACAAACTCTGATACTCAATTATTCAGTTAGTTTATATAGACACACTTGTCAAATTTTATTAATATGACAGTCAAAATTTGTTAGTGACACTATCACATTTTTCGTGTCATTGTTTAGGAGTTTGTTAAAGGTCAACAAGAAAATACATAAGTTTCGCAAACTATGTTTTCTTTTCATTTAACAACGAAACTCTCTGGTTACTCCTTATAAATTTTCTCATTTAATTCACCATTAAGGATGATAATTTTAACGTTCATTGTATATAGCTATTAGAGCTATTAACATTCAAATGGATGTTATCCTAATCGCTAGTGAATATGAGTCAAAGAAGTAAAATTATTTCTTTTATAGGGCAACTTGGCTACTCATCTAGCCTAGTTTTTATCGATTGACTTATCAAAGTTTTTAAATTCTTGAACTTAAAAACCCATCTACATCTAATTGGTTCACTCCTCGAGGTCTACCAATTTTATGAATGTAACTCTCTGTCAATCGCCTCTTTCCAATCCACAATATTGGAACGTGACATAATCTATTTATATGTTCGAGGTTAATTCTTTAACATATAAGTTAGAATATCTGGATCAAATAACTTCGAGCTTTTAGCTCATATGTCTGTTCAACTCATCAACAAACTCATGTTGAAGTTAGAGATTGACCTCTTTAGAGATCGATTCATATATATATTCTCTTAGAATAAAGTAGTTTATAATTAAAAAAATAATAATAATTATAAGCTTCACAAGGTTTATGTAAGTAATAAATAATATTACTTTATCAGATTTTAATATCAATAAACCACACTTACTGAAAATAAATCTGAACTGAAAGAAAGATCAATTTATAAGAAATGATTCTCAAATCCTTCTTACATTCTCAATGATTGTTACATCACGCGACTCGGTTCACATGATTACAATTATGTCAAATTTAAATACCAAAAGTATAAGCTACTACTATTTATCGCATAAATTAGTAGTAATTAATATTTTTAAGTTATTTTCGATGGTGAAATCGAAATATGACCTAAGTACCCCCACATTTGAGGTATTTGATTTTTCTTCCCCTCCATAACTCATATGGAATGATATTTATTTTCTTGTGTGAAACTCGACTTAATATGCGTTTAGACATCTAAGGAGTTTCCCCCCACAAGTTATCCGGTACATCCAAATTTATAGAATAATATTACCCGCATCCTCTTAGGTTTGATTATTCCGTTTAGCTACTTACTCAATTGAATTGGGTTGAGCTAGGTGAATTATTTTTACGAATTAATCTCAATTTAACACAATTTTGTTAAATGAATATATCGTATTCACCCCCACAATTCGGATATAAGAGTTTTTCATTTTCTTATTCCATTATCCGGATTTGTGTTTCACAAATGTTTCTTTTCGTATTTTGCAAATACATTTATTGCCTCGTAATTATAGCTCAATAAATAGAGCAATAATATCTATGTGATTAAATACATTATCAAACTCCACGAGTTAGTAATGATTTTAAAATCACACAGTTAATTCAAAAATTTGAACTCACATACATGATAATTAGTTTCGCAAACAAATAAAATTATAATCATTTCACAAATAATTTATAATTATCAATATATTCTTCAAATAAAATATTGATATATAAATAAATTATAATTGTTTCACAAACAAAATATAATTATTTTTCAGAATTTTATTATCAATATTTTCTCAAATAAAATATTGATTTAAAACTAAATCACATTTATTTATCAAATGAATTATAAATATTTTCACACATAAATAATCAATCTTAAAAAAAATATTAGTAAGAGATTAATACCAATTAATCCATTATCTCCATATTAAGGATATTGGTAAATTTATATGCTTTTAACATGTCTCGCAAGTCGCATTGATTAAAGAATGTATATGAGCTATGAATCACACGTACATATTCATATATGAGATTCATACTTCGATGCTCATGTCAATAAAATTTTATTTAAAATCATGACCTACATGTAATGACCCAATAATGCATATATGATTTTCTTCAACCATTTAAATAATTTAGTGCACCACTAAAGTATTTATATATATGAAGTAATTCATATCGAGTAAAATGAAAACGCCTTTCATTTTAGTAATTTAAAAAATTAGATATAATCAAATTTTGAAGCAATTGATTTTTCTGTATATTTAATTCGCAATTCAAATATACTACACCACATAATAATAAGCATGACCAATATGTTAAATGATTTTAGAAAAGTCTGTACTTTTCTTTTCATAATCTCCAAATGCTGAATCACACAGCTTAGCAATTGTAATAACGATAGTAGCCTTTCAATTTGGAAGATTATCATGAAGTGGTTGATGCGGTGCATAGCACCATTCAAATTTACATGAATCTTTTACCAAATATTTAAATGATAGTTCACTTTTCCCTCAAAATTACATTGCACTTTGAATAGTAAATATAATTTTTCAAAGATGTGAAGACACCTCTTCACATTGTTCGGGAATTCAAATTTCTGAGATATACAAAATTATAGAAACTGAGATGTCCTCCCGAAGTACTATAAGAAGGCACCGATTCATAAATAAATTTATACAAATTATGTAGAGTACTCGGAATTAAACAGACTTAAAAAAAGATGACACCGTTTTGTTTTCCATTTCGTCAACTTAGTTCTCACAATTTGGTTTCCTCTCATTTCATGTAGTTTTCAAATATCAATTAGATATTCTCTAGCAATGATCTTATCTCCACTTACAGAGGTCTTATAACACATATATAGTACTCCACATAAGATAATTAATGCGTCGTATTTGATAGAATTTAAAAATAAACTCTATCATACATCAAATTTTACACTACTACACATGCATGAATCAGATATTATCAGGCTAAAATTCAATTTTGGTACCATAGAACTGGGCAAATTTCATTTTTAATACCAAAAGTTCAAAAATCATACAGCCGTTAAGTTTTGCCACGGCCGTTTAGTCTCCTCCGTTAAGTGCATGTGAGGGGCACGTGGGGCACTAATCTGCCCGTTCAATTTTGGTACCGTAGAATTGGGGAATTTTCAATTTTCATACCAAAAGTTCAAAAATCATACAAATTCTCACTCAGCCGTTTCAAAATAGGGGGAAAATGCAATTGTCTAAAATTGAGCAGGTTGTTTTTGCAATTATTGCCTTCTTCCTCCTATGGACGATCGCCGACTTCCGGTGGGCGTTTGTCGAAATTGGTTGAAGATTTTTGTTCCTCTTGTCATGGGCGGAGCTCAACCGTCTATGGCAGCTACAATAAACCTATGGAAAATGATGCCCACGGTCAGGGGAAACTAATGCAACAAGAATTACGAAGTTTGGTTAAGAATCGAAGAAGAAATCACGATTTGAAATTTCGAAAATTCTGACCTACAATTCGAAAATTAGAACTCAAATTTCGAATAGATTACTCAAAGGATTGAAAAGATCTTTATATGTACGAGTTCTCTACGACAAGGGGAACATAAACCCTCAACCAATTTCGACCAAAAGCCACCAGAGCCGGCGGTCGTAGGGGTGGGTTCGGGACTGGTTTTCGGGAATTCGGGTATTTTGACACGGGATTTTGGGTTTCGGGATTTCTAATTTAAGTCCCGAAACCCGGTAGATCAACCAAGGTCCTGTGGGTTTCAAGACGGGTTCGGGAGTCCCGGGAATCTAAGTTGCAAATTTAAATTGTGCAAATTAAACTCTTTTTTTTAGCTTATTGTTAAAATGAAATGAAAAAAAAAAGTAACATGACTACTAGTCTACTGTAGAACAAACCAATTCAAACATATCACCACAACCATTTCAAAAAAAGAAAAACATAACGAAATTTGGTATGAAAAATGAAATTTGCCCAGTTCTATGGTACCAAAATTGAATTTTATGTTCCAACGGGCAGGATCCGACCCACATGCTCAACCCGCCCACGAAGACTTAACGGACACGTGGCAGAAACGTTAAGAAAATTAACGGAAGTGCCTTTTTTGAAACGGCTGAGTAGGAACTGGTGTTATTTCTGGACTTTTGGTATGAAAATTGAAAATTTACCTATTCTATGGTACCAAAATTTTCGACCAAAAGCCACCAGAGCCGGCGGTCGTAGGGGTGGGTTCGGGACTGGTTTTCGGGAATTCGGGTATTTTGACACGGGATTTTGGGTTTCGGGATTTCTAATTTAAGTCCCGAAACCCGGTAGATCAACCAAGGTCCTGTGGGTTTCAAGACGGGTTCGGGAGTCCCGGGAATCTAAGTTGCAAATTTAAATTGTGCAAATTAAACTCTTTTTTTTAGCTTATTGTTAAAATGAAATGAAAAAAAAAAGTAACATGACTACTAGTCTACTGTAGAACAAACCAATTCAAACATATCACCACAACCATTTCAAAAAAAGAAAAACATAACGAAATTTGGTATGAAAAATGAAATTTGCCCAGTTCTATGGTACCAAAATTGAATTTTATGTTCCAACGGGCAGGATCCGACCCACATGCTCAACCCGCCCACGA
Source organism: Penstemon barbatus (assembly GCA_003313485.2). Classification (NCBI taxonomy): domain Eukaryota; kingdom Viridiplantae; phylum Streptophyta; class Magnoliopsida; order Lamiales; family Plantaginaceae; genus Penstemon; species Penstemon barbatus. Next base: position 23,009,312 of record CM064884.1, on the reverse strand, counting down.
AGACTTAACGGACACGTGGCAGAAACGTTAAGAAAATTAACGGAAGTGCCTTTTTTGAAACGGCTGAGTAGGAACTGGTGTTATTTCTGGACTTTTGGTATGAAAATTGAAAATTTACCTATTCTATGGTACCAAAATTGAATTTTTGCCGATATTATCAATTACAAAAATTGCAGAGGTACACATACTCATATATTCATGCATACTGATTTTCAAAATCCGCTGCCGATATTAATTAACACAGATTAATTAAACATAGATTATATTGTCTTAAGATTGTTGGTGTCTAACAATCTGTGTACTTAAATATTTCAATCTAACACAAAAATAGTGAGAAATACTTACTTGTATCGAAGCCAAAGATCACTTCAATATTTACGTAAAAAACAAGGAAATTAGATTGAAGATTGTCGAAACAAATTTCCTTAAGACAATATTTTCGGGACTGCCACGGTGCATACAATTTGATTCTCGGTAGTCTCCCAAGATACAACAGTCTGTTGTTCATTATTTGCACAACCCACGGCGAACTTTAAGCGAACAGAAGTTCGACGAAAAATTATTTATTTTGAGAAGTATAGAAATAATTTGTACTTTATTATTTGCTGAAAAAATGGTGTAAGGAATTGGCCAGATTCCTCTCCTATTTATAGCAATTGAAAGTTGTTGCTGGAGGGTCACAACAGTTCGGATTTAAACCAAACAATGGTTCGTTCAGTGCCACCCATTCGGTTCAAAATCCGACCAAACACACCATTTTATTCAAAATTGGGTGGGCGAACGGATCCTTCTCGGACCTTCTAGAAGTGGGTCTTGCGGATCCTATTCAGATCACATGCGGATCCTAATTGGATCACACGCGGATCCTAATTGGATCACCCACGGATCTTATTACAAAGTTTTGGACTTTAATAATTATTGGGCTTAGATATTACTCTAGGCCCATTCCTACAAAAAGCCTTACAACTTGAAAGCTAGGTGCCCTTTTTATAACAATTGTGTAGCTCAACTTTCTTCTTCTTTTCCATGTGGGATGGAGAGACTCAACTTCTCTTCTCATTTCATTCATTAAGGTGTAATAATTAATTTGGTTAATTAGATTCAATTTAATTAGCTATCACTAATCTAATTACACCAACAGTCATTGCATTTATCTAACTTGTAAACATTAAAACCCAATGTTACGGCATCTAAGGTATCGGCATCCTCAGTAGAAAACGTAAATCTTCTGATCACATATATTTGCCCTCCTACCTCTGCAATATAGGTTAAAGCTTCCGTTTTTAAGTGACTTCCATTTGAATCGCATATTATAACATCTCCAAGATTACTATCAACATAAAATTTCCCACCAAAATATATGGCATCATGGACAGCAACATGACCACATTGTAACGGTGTCCAAGATTCACCTCCCGGACTTGCAAAAGCCACATTATTGCCATCACAGATGGCCAAAACTACACAATCACCCAAAGAAGAACCGGACGATTTAACAACTTTGTCGACATTTGTATCGCTCAAGTAAAGAAGATCAGTTGGGCCTAGTGGTAGTGACTTGCGACCCCCAGAGGCGAAACTCAAGTTCGAATCATACTGGAGACACCACACTGGGGAGGACCTATACCCTTTGCACTCTTCGGTCCGAGCTGTAAATACACAGTCTAGTAGATAAAAAAAAAGTAAAGAAGATCAGTGAAATTTCTAATCTTGAGGTCTATATATGTTGTAATAACCCAATATTAATCTCACTTAATAGGCTAAAATAAGTTTCATACGTATTGTTATTAATAAGTAATGTGGGTATAAGTTTAGAGATTGATTTTCATTAGCATAATAACCAAAGTGAAATTTTGTTAAATTAGAGGGGTAATATTGCAATTTTATAAAAAGAAGGAATTTGTAAATAGTTAAAACACTACTTAGGTTTAAATAAAACCAAGTCTTGTGTTTCTCCTACTAGCAACGCCGCGGAACCAAACCTGTCTTGTGTTTCTCCTATTAGCAACGCCGCCGAACCAAACCTGGTAAGCAAAATTTTTACTTCTATCCTACTGGGTCTAAGCAATGGTATTATATGCTAGCATTCAATATTAGATGATATTAATTCAATTAGTATTGCAAGTTCAAGAGGGATATGTAGGCGCACATCACGGCTTCAATTGAAAGGTCCATATATTAATATTATTTTCGTGTTATTTTATTTTTGGAATTATGTTTAAATGTGAAGGCTTCGCGTCGGCATGATCGAAATAACGACGCAGCTATCACGCCGTAAAGTAATATATATGGATAACAATTTAGGGTGTGACAACTTGGTATCAGAGCCAGGTTCGTGGTGTTATCCACGAATGCGGTCTCGGGCTTTTGAGCATCTGGTTTACTGCTAATTTGATTTATATGGTCTTATGGCTAATAAAGATAAAACTTTGAGATTATATTGATGGCTCGTGGTAGAGGCAGAGGTCGCTGTCGTGGTCGTGGTCGAGGTCGTGGGCATGCCCAGAGTGGAAGTAGCATTAATGTACCTGCCCCTGAAACAGAAGACCAACAATTTTCCCAACCATCACTACCAAATCCTACTGAAACAGAAGACCAACAGAATACCCAACAATCACGACCAAACCGCGATGTACCTGCCACCGCTACGGATATTGGAGATGTCCTTCGCATAGTGGCAAATCTATTGCAACAACAACAACAACAACCACCTCGTCAACCACCACCACAAATTTCTTACTTTGAACGTTTTAGGAGACTCAACTTTCCATCATTTGAGGGAGGTCCAGACCCTATTGCAGCCGAGAAATGGATTAGCAATATCGAAGAAACATTTACTGCTTTGGAGTACCCCGTAGAAGTCAGACTCAATGTCACCTTGCCATTTTTAATTGATAATGTCAAATATTGGTTGGGCTCAGTGAAGGTTGCATATGTCGACCCAAATAATCCATTGTCTTTGGAAGATTTCAAGAAGTTATTTCTCGATCACTACTTCCCTCGGGCTGTTAGGATTGCAAAGGAAAATGAATACATTAATCTTAAACAAGTTGGAAACATGTCTGTGTTAGAGGCTGCAAACAAATTCAATGAACTTGGGCGATTTTGTCCTATCTACATGAAGTCCGAAGAAAGTAGGGTGAATAGATTCTATCAAGTATTGAAGAGGGATATTCAGGTTCGCGTTTCCTCCCACATGGATACCACCTTTCGTGACCTCTTGGAGCGAGCTCTTAGAGTGGAGGCAGATTTGAAGAGCTATGAGCAATACAATGGAGATCGCAAGAGGCCTAGACCAGGAGGAGTTCCAACGTCCAAAGACAATGATTCAAACACTCAATCTAATGGGAGTAATGAAGGTGGTGTAAAGCTCATAGCTAAACAATGTTCCCACTGCAATAAAAGGCATCCGGGTGAGTGTTTTTGGAAGACGGGGGTGTGCTTTCAATGTGGGGAAATTGGACATAGAGTGAGGGACTGCCTAAGGAAAAAGCCAAATGGAACGCGGATAGGGAGCCAAGTGGAACCAAAGAAGGGTACTGGGAGACTGTTTGCACTGACGAAGGAGGATGCAGAGGCAAGCGAGGATGTAGTCACAGATACTATATCAATTAATTCTTTTAATGCCCATGTGTTGTTTGATTCCGGGGCTTCTCATTCGTTTATCTCCCGAAAATTTGCTGCATTATTAAATCTTGAATTCGATAAACTAGAGGAGCCAATGCATGTCTCCTCGCCTCTGAAAAAGATTTTTATTGCTAATAAGGTTTATAGAAAGGGTAAGATTCGTATAGGCGAAGATGAGTTGGGAGCAAACTTAGTGGAGTTGGATATGAGTGACTTTGACATTATTTTTGGGATGGACTGGTTAGCATTTCACCATACTCAAATTTATTGTTTTGGAAAAAGAATTATTTTTCATCCCCCAGGATGATCAGAATTCTCCTTCCAATGTAAGAAAAATACTATTCGACACAAGTCTCTTGTTCCCATTATTTCACTTTTGAAAGCTCAAAGGTGCCTAAGAAAAGGATGTAGTGCATTCCTGGCCTACGTAGTTGACACCAAGATAATTGAGACCAAGTTAGAGGACATTCCTATCGTGCAGGAATTTCCTGATGTATTTCCGGAGGACTTATTAGAGCTACCGCCAGATCGAGAAATTGGGTTCGAGATTAGCACCGCACCAGACTTTGGACCTATATCAAAGCCACCCTATAGGATGGCTCCTGCCGAATTACGCGAGCTAAAGACACAACTTCAGGAGTTACTAGATAAAGGCTTCATTCGCCCAAGCATCTCCCCGTGGGGAGCACCTGTATTGTTTGTGAAGAAGATGGATGGGAGTCTTCGCTTATGCATCGATTATCGGGAGTTGAATAAAATCACCGTAAAAAATAAGTATCCGCTTCCTCGAATTGATGATCTTTTTTATCAGTTGCAAGGAGCTCAAGTTTCCTCTAAGATCGACCTTCGGTCCGGCTACCATCAATTGAAAATCAAGGCAGAGGACGTACCCAAGACAGCGTTTCGAACTAGGTATGGTCATTATGAATTTTTAGTTATGTCGTTCGAACTAACAAATGCCCCAGCTGCTTTCATGGCATTGATGAATAAGATTTTTCAAGAGTACCTAGACCAATTTGTCGTAATTTTCATTGATGACATCCTGGTGTACTCTAAGAATGAAGAAGAGCATGCAGAACACTTAAGAATAGTGCTACAAACTTTACGAAAGGAACAATTGTTTGCAAAACTAAGCAAATGTGAATTTTGGCTTGGAAGGGTGTCGTTCTTGGGACATGTAATATCAGAGGGAGGAATTTCTGTGGATCCCTCAAAGATCGAAGCCGTGTTGAATTGGCCCAGCCCAACCAATGTCTTAGAAGTTTTCTTGGACTTGCTGGCTATTATAGAAAGTTTGTAGAAGGATTTTCTCGGATATCTGTCCCCATGACCCGTTTAACTAAGAAAGGTGCAAAGTTTGATTGGTCCCCAGAATGTGAGCATAGTTTTACAGAATTGAAGCAACGATTGGTGTCTGCACCAGTATTGATGTTACCTAATGGAGTCGATGGCTTTACAATATTCAGTGATGCTTCATTGACTGGCCTGGGATGCGTTTTAATGCAAAATGGTAAAGTTATTGCCTACGAATCTCGTCAGTTAAAGTCATATGAGCGTAACTACCCCACTCATGATTTAGAACTGGCAGCAGTAGTCTTTGCATTGAAACTTTGGCGCCATTACTTATTTGGGGTTACCTGTGAGATATATACTGATCATAAGAGTCTCACATATCTATTCACGCAAAAGGAATTGAATATGAGACAACGTAGGTGGTTAGAATTGTTGAAAGATTATGATATCTCTATTAATTATCACCCAGGGAAAGCAAATGTGGTTGTTGATGCACTTAGTAGGAAGACAACAAACATGGCTAGTCTACTAACCGAGCAAATAAGGATCACAAAAGACCTAGAAGAGTTGGAGGTTGAAGTGGTGGTTGGTGGTTCCCATGTCACGATGGCTACCTTGATCGCGCAACCTACACTAATCGACCGTATCAAAGAAGCCCAACTAAGGGATCCAGAATTGTATAAGATTAGCGAAGAGGTGAGAATGGGACAAAATTCCACGTTTCAATTACATGAAGATGGTTCGTTGAGGTTCGGAAATAGAGTATGTGTTCCGTCTGATTCGAGTTTAAGAGAGGAGATTTTGAGTGAGGCTCATAGATCTCGATTCACAATGCACCCAGGTAGCACCAAAATGTACAGAGACATGAGAGAACATTTTTGGTGGAAACGGATGAAGCTACATATTGCCGAGTTCGTGGAGAAATGCATGACATGTCAGCAAGTTAAAGCGGAACACCAAAGAATCGGTGGTAAACTTCAAAATTTAGAAATACCTAAGTGGAAGTGGGAACACATAACTATGTATTTCGTTTCTGGGTTACCACGAACCCCTAAAAAGCAATATGATTATGTATGGGTTATAGTCGATAGGCTCACCAAGTCGGCCCATTTTTTACCTGTCAAGAAGAAAACTCCACTTAATGAATTAGCCTCATTATATGTTAATAATATTGTTTGCCTTCATGGCATCCCTGTGAGTATAGTATCTGATCGAGACCTGAGATTTGTTTCCCAAAAAGGCGACACATAGAATTCAAGGAAGGTGACCATGTTCACTTAAAAATCTCTCCAAAAAGGGGTGTAGTGAGATTCGGGAGATGTGGCAAGTTGAGTCCTCGTTATGTAGGACCTTTTGAGATCCTTGAAAAAGTTGGAGAAGTAGCTTATAGACTAGCTTTGCCACCTGAACTATCCAGAGTTCACAACGTTTTTCACGTATCATTATTGAGAAAGTATGTTCCTGATCCTAACCATATTTTGAGATACGAGCCACTCGAGGTTCAAGAGGACCTAACTTACGAAGAATTTTCGATTTGTGTCATTGATCGTAAAGAACAAGCTTTGAGACATCGAACAATCCCGTTAGTAAAGATTCAATGGTCAAACCATTCGCCTCGTGAAGCTACTTGGGAACTGGAAGAGGACATGCGGAAAAAATATCCTAGTCTATTCATCGAAGAAGGTACGAATCATTAAATTTCAAGTTTCGAGGACGAAACTTTTATAAGGAGGGTAGGATGTAATAACCCAATATTAATCTCACTTAATAGGCTAAAATAAGTTTCATACGTATTGTTATTAATAAGTAATGTGGGTATAAGTTTAGAGATTGATTTTCATTAGCATAATAACCAAAGTGAAATTTTGTTAAATTAGAGGGGTAATATTGCAATTTTATAAAAAGAAGGGATTTGAAAATAGTTAAAACACTACTTAGGTTTAAATAAAACCAAGTCTTGTGTTTCTCCTACTAGCAACGCCGCCGAACCAAACCTGTCTTGTGTTTCTCCTACTAGCAACGCCGCCGAACCAAACCTGGTAAGCAAAATTTTTACTTCAATCCTACTGGGTCTAAGCAATGGTATTATATGCTAGCATTCAATATTAGATGATATTAATTCAATTAGTATTGCAAGTTCAAGAGGGATATGTAGGCGCACATCACGGCTTCAATTGAAAGGTCCATATATTAATATTATTTTCGTGTTATTTTATTTTTGGAATTGAGTTTAAATGTGAAAGCTTCGCGTCGGCATGATCGAAATAACAACGTAGCTATCACGCCGTAAAGTAATATATATGGATAACAATTTAGGGCGTGACATATGTAGTCAAGTAGCGATGGGAGCAGAATTCGAACACGTGTTAGAGGATCCAATAAACAGTTTGTAGCTAAAATTCAGAGTAACCAACCAACCATTAGATGAGCCCCAACACCGCCCATAATGGAGCTCCGGTAAGCTAATTTTGTAAGTCTTATTATTGAAAGGACTGAAAAAAATGCGTAGGTCGTGTGGGCGAGTTTCCTCCTCCATCAGCATCAGCAAAGGAAGCAGTGAAGGAAGCAGCGAGCACGACCTATTATTTTTCTTAAGAGAATAAATTGCCCGCCACGACTGGCAGACCATACGAAATCTTTTAAAATCATCAATAAAGTTTATTCGTCTTACAAGAAGGATTAGAAGATCAAACGGTAATTTAGACCAATCTGCCATAATCTGAAAAGAGAAAAGTAATGATTTGTCATAAAAATATTAGTAATTCTACAACTTATAATATGATGAAGAAACAGCTATAATATTCTCAATGTTGCAATTCTTTAATATTTTTAAAACAGAAAACCCCTTCTTCAATCTGAAGAGGAAAAAGCCCCAATTGATACTTACATACCAATTTATCACAATAAGATAAAAGGAACACAAAACCCATTTTAGAAATTACCAAAAAAAAAAAAACAAGGGGATGGGATATCTACCTTACTTGGAGGCTGGAATTTAGACTGACCACCAGCTAGGTTGCACGGATACTCCAAAATTATACACCGTGCAGTATCGTATATGTATCGAGTATCGTATACGTATCGAATACTCAGATACTCATACAATACTTGTGAAATACTCCACCGTGTCTATTTCAATAATAAGAAAATAAAAATTAAAAAAGATACGTATCGGATACAAAGGAAGACGTATCGGAAATACCCAGAATACTTGAGAGCATGTATTTCTACAAATAATTTCTAGATTATGTATATTATCAAAGTAAATCTACATAAAACGCTTGAAATTCTGTATAGGGTCCAAAGACTTTGCCTATGATATTAATACTATGGTTTACTTGAACACTTATATAATAACATTATTTATTTTAATATGAAATAAAAAGAGAACTAAATATATATTACATAATTTTTTAAATATACAGACACGTATTTTTGCAGTATCGAATCCTATAAATTTTAAAAATCCGTATTGCCGTACTCGTATCATATTATACCGTATCGACGTATCCATCCGTGCAATCTAGACCACCAGCAATCGGATTTAAATTTTTTCTCTCTTTTTAGGTTGAAAAGAAAAAGGGGGAAGGGGCAGTGGATTCTCTCCACTTTTAAACCTATACAATTACAAAGGAAGTAAAATATTTGGCCCAAATATTTGGGCCAAAATAGATAGACGTCTTTCCCAAGTTATGTCTAGAATACATCTCAAACCTAGGGCAGTGGACTCGGAGCGGATCATGGTGGATCCGAATTCAAAAATTGAAAAGTGTATCCAGATCCGAAAAGGAGTGCTCCCAAATCCAAATGCGTAAAAAATTTGATATCCGACTCAAAGATTCGAATCCGAATGAAAAATATTTTTAATTAAAAATATAAAAAATCATGAATTATTTGTTCCAAAAAATTACACAAGTTAAATAGGAATGAACATCATTGCAGGTAATTTTTAGTATCAAAATACAAAATTTACAAGTTCTATAATAAATGGTAAAATACTAAACACTTCTACTTTTATTCAAGTGAGATAATTGTGTTCCTAATGCCTCTGTCGTTTAAATAAGACATACATGTTTAGTAGATAAAAATAATTTTATTTAGTATATCGATAATTTCATGGCATTGATATAAATGATATATAATCAAGCGGGATAATTGCGTATCTATCACTAAATAAATGAGGGAAAAATATTTTTGATCCCAAACTTTACCCAAAAAACACATTTGGTATCATGCTTTGCAGAAAAATAGATTTGGTACCACAATTTAGAGAGTCTTGACACATTTAGTCACTCCGTTAAATTTTGGACGGAAATTTCGCGCGTCAAGTTCAAATTGGTCACGAGTTTTGCACGTGAGAAATCGGTCAAAACATTTTTGGTCCCAAACTTTACCCCAGAAAACACATTTGGTACCATGCTTTGCAGAAAAACAGATTTGGTACCACAATTTACATACTCTTGACACATTTAGTGTCCCTGTTAAATTGATAAAAATCACATATAATGAACAGACAACCGTTTCTCTAAAAATTTTGACAAAAATCACAAAATATACTTAAATCATTAAAAATATTCTTAATAAAAGTACCTTGGATACCTGACTTGGTGCACTTTGACTTGCACTTGTATTCCAATGTTGATACAAGCACCGATCAAAAGTTTCATCTTTTCCATCTAAAACATCGAAAAGTTTCCATTTTTGAATAAGGCCAAACGAAAACAAGATGTAATTCCGAAACTATTTATTTGCCTTAAACTCAGTTATTTTCCTAAATTTAGTAATTTTTTTTACAAATTTTCCTTAGTGTTTCTGAAATATTTCCGAATAGTCACGAAAAGTTTTCAATATTTGGCTCTCTGAAACATACATTCGAAACGAAATTTTGATCCATGGATACAAGTGCAAGTCAAAGTGCACCAAGTCAGGTACCCAAGATACTTTTGTTAAGAATATTTTCAAAGATTTAAGTACACTTTGTGATTTTTATCAAGTCTTTTAGAGAAATTGTTTTATGTTCATTATATGTGATTTTTATCAATTTAGTGGGGACACTAAATGTGTCAAGAGTATGTAAATTGTGGTACCATATGTTTTTCTGCAAAGCATGGTACCAAATGTGTTTTCTGGGGTAAAGTTTGGGACCAAAAGTGTTTTGACCGATTTGTCACGTGCAAAACTCGTGAACTTAACGTGCGCGTGACGGTCACGCGCGCAAATTCTATCCAAAATTTAACGGAATGACTAAATGTGTCAAGACTCTCTAAATTGTGGCACCAAATCTGTTTTTCTACAAAGCATGGTACCAAATGTGTTTTCTGGGGTAAAATTTGGAACTAAAAGTGTTTTTCCCTCCTAAATAAATAACTAGTTCTATACTATGAGATAAATAATCATTAATCATAATAAAATATGAAGCAACTTATAAAAAGAGTTGGACATTCTAATAATTGTGAATAATAGTAATTACAGTTTTACCTATACATCCTAAATTGCACTATTTTTTTCTTCATGAAATCAAATTCATATACGGTTGAATTAATATCACAACTTTGAGAAATTTTATTTTTAATTAGCTTTATAATAAAAATAAATTTGTTTAGAACACTTGAAAAAAGGTTTTACAAAATAACATACATTACTAAAGATTTTTTGAAGTCACATACGTTATTAAAGATTTAGCAAAACAAAAATTAATTTAAATAGAATATAATTTTTACTAATAGAAATGATATACTGTATAGTATGTTTTTCTTATTCAAAGTAAATTATTGAGCCTTATTTCTAATTAGCCGATTATTTAGAGGGATGAAATTCGGCTAAAAGACTTGTTAAGAAAAACTACAAAAATATTTAAGTGAGGTTATTGAGATGAGGTAATTAATGTAAAATAAACTAATATTTTTCCCTGGTGCATTACTAATTACTAATGCATACTGAATCGGCCCCCACCCGCACCCCATGTCCCTCCGCCTCTGAAATTGACGTGTTGATTAACTGAATTAATGTTTTTCAATAAGGAACTTTTGCAGATATTGGATGAGTCCCTCTGTCCCAAGCTTTAGTCCTATTTCATTTTTCAGATGTCTCAAATTAAAGGCCCCTTTCTATATATTTTTCCTCAAAATTATCCTCTCATATAAAATTACGATTCTCAACCACTACTTTTGAGGACACATGATCTACTAAAACCACTGGCGGATCCACATAGGGGCAAGGGGGGGCTATAGCCCCCCCTGGAATTTTTTTTTTTTTTTTTTTTTTTTATATATATGTGTTGGAATTTTTTTTAACAATAAATTTAATATATTAGCTCAATAGCCCAAATATAAATTCAAGTCCAATTAATATACTCACTTTAACAATAATTTACTCTTCCAATTTTAAGCCCAACTTTAACGTCGAGATATTCTTCTTGACAAGCAATTCGAAAAAGTAGTCAAGGCTTTATCAAATAATGAAATTGAAAGTGGTAAAGGTCTCAACCAAGAGAGAACTATCATTCGTGCGAGTGACACACGTTGGGGATCAGATTATGGTACTTTGATGAGCGTAATTCACATGTTCTCTTCCGTGATTGACATTCTTGGTTTCATAGTTGAGGAGTGCACCGATAAGAATGGAGAAGCAAGCAATCTATTTATAATATTGCAATCATTTTCCTTTGTCTTTAATTTACATTTGATGGCGTCGATATTGGGGATCACTAATGACTTGTCTCAAGTTTTACAAAGAAAAGATCAAGATATAGTGAATGCTATGAAATTAGTCAAATTAGCTAAAGATCGTCTTCAAGAGACAAGAGATGATGGATGGAAAACTTTGTTGGAGGATGTTACTTCTTTTTATGTTCCATATGGGAGGCCAAAGCGTAGGATTGAACAAGTGACTATCGAACATCATTACAAGGTTGAGAGATTAAATTCGGTGATAGATAGACAATTGCAAGAGTTGAACAACCGTTTCAATGAAGTAAACACGGAGTTGCTTCTTTGTGTTGCATGCTTAAACCCATCCAATCACTTTGAAGCTTTTGACAAAGGAAAACTTGTTCGTCTTGCCGAAATTTATGCAAATGACTTTTCTTTTCTTGAGCTCTTGGCTCTTCCCAATCAACTTGAAAATTTTATTAGGGATGTTCGATCAAGTGATGATTTTTTCAGTTTGAAAGGAATTGATGATCTTGCTAAGAAGATGGTTGCAACTAAAAGACATGTCGCATTCTCGATGGTTTACAAACTTGTGACATTGGCGCTTATTCTACCCGTTGTAACTGCCTCAGTGGAGAGAGCTTTTTCGGCTATGAAGATAGTAAAGAATCGACTTCGTAACCGAATGAGCGATCAATGGCTAAATGATAGTTTAGTTGTCTTTGTAGAGAGAGACATATTTAGTAGTATTTCGAATGATGCTATCATGGACTGGTTTCAAAAGATGAAAAATCGTCGTGGTCAATTATTTAAGTAAATATGTAGATATTTTGGGTTCTTATGTGAATAATATAAACTTTATGTTTAACTGTTTGATTTTTTTTTTTTTTTTGTGTATAAGTTTAGCCCCCCCTGACCCGAATTCCTGGATCCGCCCCTGACTAAAACCAAGTACATGTGACAGAAGGAGTGTTTTATTCTGACGAGGTATTGGTCAGGTCAGGGGATTCCTACTCCTATTTATTTGGGCAGAGGCAAGGTCTTGCCCATGAGGTGCAGAAAATCCTTCTAAAAAACCAGGCAATGTTGTTGTCTTCATTGTTGAATTTTGTGTACATTTGTTAACTTTTTCTGAGTTGACTTTACACTGATATGCATCCAAATGTATTGTATTAGATAGTTATTATGGAATTGTTCGGAGCTACCTTCTAGGTAGTGACTTCTGGACTTAATGAGCAACATGTGCCTTCTAGGGGAGGTCCCTCTAATTAACCATTTGATTAACGTATCCTACGACATCATTATTTCTCGTATATCTGATACAGTACTTTGTATTTTTTTGAAGTATCCGTGTACGAGAGAGTTTGGGACAAAGAATTCCCTTGTTTTCTTATGCAATGCAAAATAGCCCGAGTAATTTTAAGTTTTCTATAAACTTAACAAAAATATGAAAAATCAATTTTTTTTGTGGATTGTCTTCTTATTGACATCACTATCTTGACATTGAATTTACATATTAACTTATTGATTAAATACATTACACGTACTTAATATACAATTTAATATAACTCCAAATAAATTGAAACACCTTGTTTTAACATATTGAAATTTTGAAATCCCTCAATCAAATAAACACGAGAAAATAAAGTTGCCCATAACCTTGCAAAATAATCAAAAAGAATTTTGCTCATACTCTTTACCTCGAGATGTTTTTTGTGACAATGAATTTTAAGAACTCTGTGTATCTAACTAATTTAACTTCTTCCATACATGGTTCTCTTCTTATAAAAAATAAATAGATACAGAAAAAGAGTAACCCAATAAAATTTGAATGCTCAATCTTTTTTCTAAAAGGAAAACATGAATGAAGGTGTTAATATAATACTTCTTATTTCATAAAGAAAAAAAAACTAACTGAAATTTATAAATCTGCATACTATAACTAATACTAATACTACTCCTCATTTCATTTCTTCATACAAATACTTGTCAATTGCTCAGCCACTTCATCAAATCCACTTTCTTCCTCCATTTTCACCTTCTCACTCAATTCTCTAACTTTAGACCTAAATCCTTCTCCTCTTTCCTCCACAAGACTTATAGCTTCTACAACATTTTCTCCACTAAATTTTCCACTCTCATCCCTTTTCACCTCCACACCAACACCTATTTCCACCACTAGCCTACTATTCACCGGTTGATCAGACTTCAATGGAACCGCCAAAATTGGAACACCAAAATAAATGCTTTCCATAACCGAACTCCATCCGCAATGACTCATAAAACCGCCCACGTTCTCATGTGCCAAAATCTCAGCTTGTGGTGCCCATTTTTCCTCAATTATCCCTCTATCTTGCACCCTTTCAAGAAATCCGTTAGGTAATGCATCTTCTATACTAGTATCACTCCCAATCGGAAACCGAACAACCCAGATGAAATTGACATTACTTAGCTCCAACCCTTTTGCTATCTCTTCGATTTGTTCCTTAGACAAGTAGTTCTCACTACCAAACGATATGTACAGAGTCGAACACTTGTTTTTTGTACTTAGCCATTTCAAGATCTCTGATTCGCTTTCTTTTTGGTTGTTACGTGTAATGAGTGGACCAATAGGAACAACTTTTTTGTGACACAACACGGAGAAATAATCGATGTACATGTTTTCGATCACTCTACATGTTCTGTCAAGAACAATATTGTGAGATAGTTTCATGATTCCATTAAGAAAATCTTCATCACCATCTCCCATCTTCAATGATTCACGTTGTTTCATAAGATCCATGATCTCATATCCATGTAGATATATTTCAGGAAAAGGGTAAGTGTCAAAACTTTTATGTGTATGCAAATGGTGGAAAAACGACATTGGCGTTGAACCGGAAATGCAGAAATGAACAGAGGGGATACCTTGTGATGAAGCAAAATTTGCAGCCCAAGGTTGGAATCCATCATATATGAGTAAATCAGGCTTGATTTTGGTTATTATATCGGAAAAATTGGAACTTGAACTTTGAAATGCTTGCATTAGAATTGGGAATAGATTTGGAGGTATGTTTTTGGTTGTGTGGTAATGTGGAGGGAGCTCTGGGATTGAAGGTAATTGGAGTTCAATTAATTCTATTGAAAATTCATCAAGATTGAAACTTTTTTTGATTGAATCAAGATTGATAGAAGTAGAACAAAAGTAAATTTGGAAATTCTTTTTGGAGAGTTTTTTTGATAGTTCAAGAAAAGGGAATACATGTCCATGAGCTAGCCATGGGAACACTAGAATTCTGAAACTTGATTTTGAATCCATCTATGTTGGAATAAAATAAAGAAGAATATTGATCACTTTTTGCCTTTATAGAATCTCGAGAATGCAGCAAATACAAATTATTTCTTTTTGGTCAAGTTAATTTTTTTGTTTTCTTGGTCAAGATGACATTTCTTTCTTTTTGGTCAAGTTAGATTTTGTTTTCTTGGTCAAGATGACATTTCTTTCTTTTTGGTCAAGTTAGTTTTTGTTTTTTTGGTCAAGATGACTATGCGATTTTTATGTGTTGTTCAATATGTGATCTACAGAGGCACTTATGGTGGATTCTTTTTTCAATGTATGGAAACCATAGAACAAAATGAAAAAACACCATGTATTATTTTTAATTGGCAAAAAATCCTCAATCTTATTTTATTAGATAAAAACTCTTCATGTTAATATTTCATTAGCAAAAAAAAAATGAAAATTAAGAGTTGACCACAAGGGGATTATTGTTAAGTTACTAAGTTTAATTTGGTTGGTTTGGTTTTCACATTTTATTCTAGAGAAAAACAACATATAGGGGTTTATTTGTCTTTTCTCTTTTAAATCACACAAAATACTCGTACTTAGAATGAGTTAAACACATTGCGGTCTCGATGGGAGATAAATATTTTTGACTTATTAACACGGAGAGTTTTTTGTAATAAAAATAAACATAATTATTTTACCATTTATTTTCCCAATCAAGAATGATAAAAGGGGTGTTTTGCATTTCACTCGATAACCATACGTTGTAATATAATGAGATTTGACATTTAAGTAAAGACTGGAAATAAAATACATTCAAACATGAACAAAAACTCAAAAAACTAAATAAGATTGCATTGTTAATCTTAACATGAATATATGAAATGTCAAAATCATGAGCTCTATACTAGTCCCATTCACAGGTCAAGAGGAACAATACATCTATTTGATTTCCTTGAAATATTTCTACAAAATCAATATATTTGTCAATTGAAATGAACACAAGAGTAGTCTATAACTCATTAAGTTTATGTATATCAAGTGAGTGATCCAAAATTATCTTCACCTAAACTCAACCGTCGTATGTTTTACGTTTATAAATTCGATTAATTAATAATTATATATAATAATGTATATTATAAAACTAATATTTCATCCTTAATTTTCTCAATTGTATTACCTCCATCATCACTTCCAAGAATTATTGATGCTGTGAATGTTAATAGCCTCTGTTCATTAACACAAAATCTTGCCTCCAAAACCTCTGCCTTATACTTCTCAAGAACCTTCACAATCTCCGGGACTAAACCGCGTTTAAAGGGTAGTTGAGTTGCAAAGAATGTGGCACCATTGGAGACTGCAACTTTAACAGATAAGTTCTGATAATTTGTACATTTTGATAACACAAATTTTGACAACTTTGGTTCTTCACATTGAGGTTTCTTTAGATCCTCCAATCTTTGTACCTCTTCTTCAAGAAATTTTATGTACCATATAGTTTCGCTTAAGATCGTCTCTCTTGGACGCTGCAATTCGCAGAGCAGTTAACATTAATGCGAAAAAATAGAACTCTAACATGTGAACAATATTAATAATATTTAATGCATAACAATTAACAACATAACATGGTTTTCAAGAATATGAAGGACAAGTGTAGCTGGAAAATGATTTACTTGAACAGAATGCAACCAAAAACTATGGGACTAATTGGGTGTATTTTGGCTTGATCAACCGTTTTGAATTTGAAGTTCTCAAAACTCGTCTTTTTTTTTCAAAAAAAGAAAAAGAAAAGAAAATTGCCCCACGTGTTACTAAAATACAGAACATTTAAAACACATTCCGACTCATATTCATATTTTCATATTGTAAAAAATTGTAATAGTCCTAAATGTTTCCATGCCCAAAACACATTCAAATCTATATTTACATTTTCAAACATACAAAACATCAATAATTTATTGCCCCTCATGTTTCCCCAAAAATATTACATTACTCTTTTAATTTCTTTCATCCAAACCATGTTTCTGTGTTTATTCTCACTCCAAAACATTAAAGTTTAAAACCATGAAATGAGTCAAATTATACAACTGAACAAGGTCTATTTGTCTCAATATAAATCACCCAATTCTCAATTGGGATTTTCAGTAAATACTTATTTCTATCAATCAAGAAAAGTACATTTCAAATCTCTTTTGCAAAATACATCAACATTATATGGTTATAAGTGTAACTGGGCAGAATCAAGAAACAGGGCATCAATGAACACAAATGAAAGCTCCACCCCAAATTTCTCAGAATTTGCTCATTCAATCAATTTTTATATTCTGGAGTAAAATTGACAAAACCCACTAACAAAATCCGATTATAATCACAAACAGAGTCTTATTAGAAGCTAGATTCTGATCACAATTAACTTGATCAAATAATACAATTACACACACTAAATCAAATTAATAACCATCTAACAAGTAATATATCCATAGAAAAAATTATTTAAGAACAATGTTTAAGATAAATCAAATAAATTAAGGTGATTTAATCAAAACCCAGAACCCAAAAACATAATTACATACAACACAAATGCACATATTCATTAGACTAAGTTAATAATCAATAATCATTTTCTAACACGATTCAATTACACAAATACATGTAAATAATAAATCAATAGTTAAGAGAATTGACCTTAATTGTTTTGAAAAGGTTAGGCACCATAGATTGGAGAAGAGAGAAATTGTCACTCATTCGATCTTTCCTTTTGCGTTCATTCACTAAATTCCTAACTCTTGATTCTTCACTCTTCTCTGTTTTTCTTAAACTTGAGCCATTTTCATTAATCGAAGGTGAAAAATAAGATAATGGAGGTACTGCAGAATCATTGTACCCTTCCATAATTCCCAGAAACAATGTTTTTATTTCCTCTTCTTCGGATTCTTGCTTTGGCAACTTCCCTTTTCCCTTTTCATCCATTTCAATCGTTAAGGTTTTAATGAGTTTAATATATATGCATTTCCGTGTATGTATATGCAAAGAGAGAGAGAGAAATAGTATTTGGTTATTAAAGGGGGGTAGTTTTTTCAGCAAGAAAGCTGTTAGAATATTTGCTGCAGGTATGTTGTTAAAGGAGACAGAATAAAATCACTGCGTCTGTTTTGTGTGTGTATGTGTGTGTGTGAGAGAGAGATATCAACCAATGGATGATGACATTCTGATTTTATTGTTTTCAATTAAATTAATCAGTTCACTATACAATTAGATGTATTTTGGTAGCTACTAATTTTTAATGTTTATTGATGCGTGTTATTTTGTGTTTAAATAATTGAGTGTGGATGTATTCCTATAAGAGTATAAGTATTTTTCTGTAGGTAGGAGATTTTTAAAATATTTATTTCTTTAGTTTATTAAGTTTTGGATAAACATAAATGATGTTGTCTAAAAATGATCAAAGGATTTCTTCGAGATTTTCTCTCTTCTTGAACTCTTTACGAATGCTAATTTGCACGGGACGAACTTTGCTAAGAACTCTATAATTTCCGGTTTTTTCTCTCTAGAATGACTTACCTCTTGTTTGAAAATGAGATGCTATTTATAGGAGAAATTTTGGGAGGTGAAGAGGTTTTTGGGAGGTGAAGGGTTTCTTGGGAGGTGAAGAGTTTTTCTTCATAAATGTCAAATAAAATAAATAGGGGTGAAATAGTCATTTTGACTGAATTATTTATTATCAAATTTATTAATTACCGAATTACTGAAATACCCCTAGATCATAATTACTAAAATGTCCCTAGATCATAAATCGCCACTATCATGATGTCCCCCCAATTCCGGGAATGAAAATTTTTTTTTCAGTTGCGGAATTTAAAATACATACGTACTTTAAGAATATATATGTATACATATATATATATATATATATATATATATATATATATTAGAATAAGTAAGATATGTATATTTAGATTAGAATATTTTCCTTACTTTAGAAGATATATATAATCTTGCAAAATAATGTCCTAATTAAGTTAGGATCAAATATAGGAGGATTTTATTCTTTGAAAATATTGTACTTCCAAAATTATAAGTTTTTATAGTCTATTTATAATTTTTGTCTTCACTTTTTTAATTACACCTTTCAAACTTAAAATTTAAGCTTCTTTCTTGAGGGAATCCGCTAGAAGAATGTCGTCACGAGGTAAAATTTTTTTTTTTTTTTTTTTTCGTTAATTACCCATAATTACCTAGCCGAAGCAATGTGTGCCTCGGCTGGGTGCTGCCGAGGCATATGCTTCGGCAGTACCTAGCCGAGGCAGCATGCCTCGGCCAGGTTCTGCCGAGGCAATCTGCCTCGGCTACCCAGCCGAGGCAGCATGCCTCGGCCAGGTTCTGCCGAGGCGATTTGCCTCGGCAGTTCCCAGCTGAGGCAGCATGCCTCGGCTAGTACCATGCCGAGGCAATATGCCTCGGCCAGTACTCAACCGAGGCAGCATGCCTCGGCTAGAACCCAGCCGAGGTAATATGCCTCGGCTAGGTTCTGCCGAGGCTTATCTGCCTCGGCCAAACTTAGCCGAGGCATATCTGCCTCGGCCAAGTCCAGCCGAGGCATGTTTGCCTCGGCTGTGCTTGGCCGAGGTGAATTTGTCTCGGCCGAGTTTGGCCGAGGCTACCTGCCTCGGCCGAGTTTGGTCGAGGCGGAATTTGACTCGGCCGAGCGAGATTCTGTTGTTTTAATTTGTTTCAGTTTAAATATGTGTTGGACGAATTCTTTAGGTGTTTCTTCTTAGGTTGATTTTTTTAAGTTTTGATTCAGGGATTGAGTTTCCGTTTGAGGAAGAAGTTGCAAAAGCTATTCGTGAACTACCTCCATGTGAATCTGATTTTTCAGATTTTTTGATTTTTGATGATGAATCTAACTCTGATACTTCTCGTCAAATTCCTTTAGGAAATAGGCCAGAAGATGCATCTAGCTGGGTGATGGATGAGAATGAGTATGAGTATGAGGATGAGGGGAGAAAGGCTCCATCTTCTGAGGGCTCAAAGCGTAAAAGTCGTGTGGTAGATATTGAGATAGCTAATAGTGAGATGTCCTTGAAGGAGATAAATATGCTTAAGGATAAGATTAATTTATCCTCATGTCACGAATTTTTGCTTCCTTCTGATGGCCAGAGAATTAGGACCCCACCACCAGGGTTTTTCACCGTGTACAAAGAATTTTTTCTTTGCGGCTTTTCGATTCCTCCAGACCCTCTCCTTGTAGAAATTGTGCGTAGTTTCAATATATGTATCAGTCAGTTGACTCCCAACTCTTTCATGTATTATGAAGGTTTCTTGCGTTGCTCCACCCAACTGAATATTCTTCCAACTTTGGAGTCTTTTAGGAGTTTATTTATCTTGAGAAGAGTTCCTAACCAGTTATATTTTCACTTTTTTCCTCAAAACAAATGCAAATTCTTAGAGGGTTGTACTTCTGCAAAAGGTTCTAGGGGACCGTGGAAATCTAAGTATTTTTACGTAAGGAATGATGGTTGGGAATTTCCTGTTGAGTGGAATAGTAGTTCTTCCTCTTACGATACTTCTATCGATCCGAGTGATATTCGCGAGAAGTTTGAGAATGCTGGTTTATTTAGAGAACCTTTTAATGTTGCTCCTTTATTTGCTAATGGTACATATCATATGTATGTTTTATGTATGTATATATACTATTTATCATTATGCCTTGTGTATTAATTTTCTTATTTTGCAGGAAAGGGTATGTCCATTAGTGAGATTCGTGCTGGAAAAGGAACTTCACAAGTAGATCGTGCCTCACAGGTAGATCGTGACTCTCGTCGTCCTCCTCCCCCCTCGCATAAAGGAACTCAATCTGGAAATCCAAGAGGGAGTTTCGTAAAGAATGTATCTCAGGCTTCTCGTAGTGTTCCGAATGAGACTTTTGGAACGATTGCGTCAGGTGGGCGGAATCGACAGTCGTCGCCTCCTCCAAAACGTCCTCGAGAGGAAGTTCCTCCTCGTCCTGGAATGGGAAAGGGCTTATTCACTTTTGGTATTAATAAAGAGAAAGGTGTATGTTCATTTTGGGATTCCGCCGATCTGGAACTCGGATATGACAAGACTAGGCAGTTGATTACTGCTCATGACGCCAATCGGTTTGATCAACTTCCTTCCGAGAATTTGGATAAGATATTATGCGCAGATATCGCTCGGGTAATTTTAACATTTCCTATATATATTTTTATGTTCCTCTTTTAACATAGAAAATATTTGTGTTTGTTTGCTTGTTTGTTTATATTTTTTTATTTTGCAGATACCCCTTCTGTCTCATTTGCTTACTCAGCGTGCAAAACGCTGCGAGGAGGAAACGAAGATGGCCGAGGAGAAACTGGCGCGCATGACTGAACAACTTCAGGAACTGAAACTGGAAAACACGAAGTTGACGAAGGAACTGAAGCATGAGATTCATACTGGCGAGAAGTTTAGGAAGTCCGAACAGGGTAAGGAATATTATAGGGAGTTGGAGAAGGAACTTGTCTCTAAGTATCAAAGCACGATAGAGAAGGAGCTTGTGAGTAACTATCAGAAGTCTGATGCATATAGAGAAGATCTTCTGAAGGAGTCCATTTTGGTTTACGACCGAACAGTTCGGGTTATTCGTAAAACACTTAGAGACTCAGATCGCTTTCCTGGTGAAGATTTCATGTTTATCGATCCTGAGGTGGATGATGAAGCTGACGAGGATGAATGAACTGTGATTCCTGATGAAACATTTGATGAGGTTGAGGAAGATCCTGCTCCAAAGTCCGCAAGAGGGAAAAAATAGTTAACTTTAGTTATATGCAATAGATTGATGAACTTGCCCTCGTTTGTGTTTTTTTTTATTTTTATGTTCTTGAATATTTGCGTTTTTGCTTTACTTGTGTTTGAAGAATATTTGTGGATATATCCACCATATGCTTGTTATTGTGCAATTTTTAATTGCATTTATACTTTGATGATCGATAAAGTGGTTCTTGAAGTGTTGACTTGTTGAAATTTTCTTTGATCAGAATTTTTTCTTTTACAAGTAGACTATAATGAAACATTGCATAGATATTCATAAGTAAGGAAAGAAGAAATCCTGAAATGAGGCTTTATTGATCATTACGTAGAAGATTATTGAAAAAGTACATTGCAAAAACTACTCATAATATTTTTTCAAGCTACTCGTATTCCAAGTTCTTGGTATATCTTCTCCACTTAAGTATTGAAGTCGATAAGCTCCAGAGCTTACCACTTCTACTACTTTGAACGGGCCTTCCCATTTAGGTTCAAACTTCTTCAATTTTTTCTTCAATTTGTCCTTTTGTGGAATGACTGCCGTCCTTCGCAATACCAAATCTCCCACTTGAAAAGATCGAGGACGTACCCTAGCATTGTAAGCTTTCTCCATCTTCATGCGATACCTCTCTGCCCTCGTACTAGCATTTTCTCTTAGTTCTTCCAGCAAATCTAGATTAGCGGTTAGACCTTGGTCGTTATACGTAGGACTGTAACATCGCACCCGCAAGCTGACCTCTCCAATTTCAACTGGTATTACAGCTTCTGTTCCATAAACCAAATTGAAAGGGGTTTCTCCAGTGCTTACCCTTTGAGTTGTTCGATAAGCCCATAATGCACTAGGTAATTCTTCCACCCATTCCCCCTTAGCCTTATCGAGGCGAGCTTTCATATGTTGTAGTATGATGCGGTTGGTTACTTCTGTTTGTCCATTGGACTGAGGGTTTGCAACAGAAGTAAAGGATTGCGTTATTTTCATCTCGGCACACCATCGTTGCAATTCTTTTCCCCTAAATTGCGTTCCATTGTCAGATACAAGGACTCGGGGTACTCCAAATCTGCAGACAATATTTCTCCACAAGAATTTCAACACGTCTTCTTCTTTGATGGTTCTTAAAGGTTCAGCTTCTACCCACTTGGTGAAGTAATCAACAGCCACAATCAAATACCTTTTTGTTTTAACACAAAAAGCAATGTTATGAAATTTTATTATTTTTTTTTTTTTTGTAAAAATGAAGTAATGTTTTGGGGACGGTTTGTACCTTTTTTGTCCTGGTGCAGGTGGGAGAGGACCTACCAAATCAATGCCCCACTGACTGAAAGGACATGGGCTTTCAAGTGTTTGCATTAAGGTTGCTGGAGAATGTACAGCATTAGCGTGTTGTTGACACTTATGGCATTTTTTAACTAGTTCACCTGCATCTCTTTTTAGCGTAGGCCAAAAGTATCCTTGCCGTAATGTTTTGTTTGCTAGTGCTCTACCTCCAAGATGATTTCCACAACTCCCTTCGTGTATCTCTCTAAGAACATAGTTGGCTTTCTCAGGGGATAAGCACTTGAGGTATGGTTGGGAAAATCCTCTTTTGTACAAATCTCCATCAATCATGACGAAACGAGCTGCTCGTAGTTTCAATAACCTTGCTTTCTTCTTATCCTCCGGTAGATCGTTATGGACTATATATTTAACTATTTCGTCCTTCCAGCTTGGTTCTTCAGGTATTATTGGTAATACCTCATGATCATCTCCTTCTATTTCTGGACGAGTTGCTGTGAGGAAGATTATCTTCTTGCTTTTTACCGTTGTTAGCGCACTAGCTAGTTTTGCTAACATATCGGCTTTGGCATTGTCTTTTCGATGAATTTGCTTTAACTGAAAATCTTCAAATTTATCCTGTACTTCCTTGACTCGCTGAAGATATTGAATCATTTTCTGCCCCTTGGCTTCGAAGGAACCATCCACTTGATTCACCACTAGTTGAGAGTCACTATATACTATCAACTTTTTCGCTCCCACTGCTGATGCTAGTTTTACTCCAGCCAACAAAGCTTCATATTCAGCTTCATTATTGGACGTTGGAAAATCGAGTTTGAGAGCATATTCAAATTCGTCTTCGTGGGGGCTTTTTATTACAATTCCTGCACCGCTGCCATTATTTGTAGATGAGCCATCCACATATATTTCCCAGGTGGTCAAAGAACTAGCAGCTTGATCAGTTGTCATTTCAACTAAGAAATCGGCTAATACTTGAGCTTTTATGGCGGGTCGAGGTTGAAATTCTAAACCGTACTCTCCCAACTCTACTGTCCATTTCACCATTCTTCCTGAAACATCTGGGTTTGATAACACTTGCTTAAGTGGGTGATTTGTAAGTACTACAACCTGATGTGATTGGAAGTATGGGCGTAACTTTCGTGCTGTGGATACTAAGGCCAGTGCGAGTTTTTCTATCTGTGGATATCTTAATTCTGCTCCTTGTAACATTCGACTCACATAATAGATGGGTTTGTAATCTCTACCCTCTGATTTAACTAGGACTGAGCTGATAGCATAATCCGAGACTGCAAGATATAGATACAATATTTCTCCAGGCCTTGGCGTGGTAAGGAGTGGAGGAGATGCCAAATAATCTTTCAGTTCTTCAAATGCTTTCTGACATTCGTACGTCCACTCAAAATTCTTAAGATTACGAAGGGTTTTAAAGAAAGGCAACCCTTTATCTGCAGATCGAGATATAAAACGGTTCAGTGCAGCCAAACGTCCTGCTAGGCGCTGTACTTCTTTTGCTGACTTTGGGGCAGACATAGTTTGTATTGCAGCGATTTTCTCTGGGTTAGCTTCCACCCCTCTTTCAGAAATCATGTACCCCAAGAATTTTCCACCTCGAACGCCGAAAGTGCACTTATTGGGATTCAGCTTCATACCGTAGCGTCTTAATACTTCAAAAGTTTCTGCCAAATCTTTTAGATGATTAGATTGTTTGTAGCTCTTCACAAGCATATCGTCCACATATACTTCCATATTTCTCCCAATCTGTTCTTTAAACATATGATCAACAAGTCTTTGGTATGTGGCTCCGGCATTCTTCAGGCCAAATGGCATAACCTTGTAACAATATACTCCCTGATCGGTGACGAAACTTGTTTTCTCCTGATCCTCAGGGAGCATGGGGATCTGATTGTATCCTTGAAAAGCATCCAAAAAACTTAACAATTCACATCCCGAGGTAGAATCTACTAGCATATCGATTCTGGGAAGAGGATATGAATCTTTTGGACAAGCTTTGTTTAAATCTGTAAAGTCAATACACATTCGCCATTTTCCGTTAGGCTTTGGAACAACTACCACATTTGACAGCCAGTCGGGATAAAGCACTTCTCTAATATATCCCGCTTGCAGGAGCTTGTTTACCTCTTCTTTGATGATCTCGTTCCTTTCTTGTCCAAAAGTTCTCTTCTTTTGTTTTATTGGTTTCACTGTCGGATCAACACTGAGTTTATGCACCATCACTTCGGGATCTATTCCTTGAAGATCAATGGCGTCCCAAGCGAACATATCCATATTTTTCCGCAAAAACTGTATTAATTCTGCTTCCACATGTGGTTCGATCCTTGTTCCTATTTTCGTCGTTTTGTTTGGATTTCCAGGGATGAACTCCACAACTTTTAATTCTTCCACTGCCTCTATCCGCAAATCTTCTTGCCTTCTTTTTTTGCTTTCGACTTCTTCTTCCTGCGCCTCTGAAGCGTCATTCATCAACTGATCAGTATCATTTTTACCGACATGATTTGACTCTGATTTGGTTCGCTTATTGCAGTTTTTCAATGTGCTAGCGTAGCATTCTCGAGCCATCATCTGATCTGTTACTACTTCTCCTACCCCTTCTGGTGTCGGAAACTTCATCTTCATATAATATGTTGAAAGTACGGCCTTGAAGAGATTTAGACTAGGCCTTCCTAATATCATATTATATGAAGAAGGTGCTTTGACCACTAGAAATTTCACCATCTTCGTAGATCTATTAGGATAACTTCCGAGGGAGATAGGTAGTGATACTTCTCCCAATGCTTCCACTATCTCTCCCGCAAAACCAGTAAGTGGGGTATTGACCCTTTTTAACTCGGTGTTGTCTATGTTCAACTTCTCAAAAGCATGATAAAATATTATATCTGCTGAGCTGCCGCTATCTACTAAGATTTTCTTAACCCAGAAATTTGCTAACGTTGCTGAGATTACTAAAGCATCGTTTTGTGGTGGTAGTTTCCCTCTCTCCAAATCCCTATCATCAAAGGTGATGATCTGATTACACTTCTCAACTTGATGGACATAGTGTTGTGCATACGATGGACAGTCATGTAGGGTTTTCGCTGATCTCGCTAATGCCTTTCTCGATCTAACAGAATCTCCTCCAATCGGTCCTCCTGATATCATGTTGATAATGCCGGCGTTTGGTAAGTTCTCATCTTGCCTTGCTTGTACTGAACTACTTCTGTTAGGCCTTTGTCCTCCACTTCTCTCTTGCGACTGATTTCTTCTCGGGTTAGAAATTCGTCCAGCTTGCGAATTTGCTGGGGCTATATCTCTCTTCTTTCTTACAAAGTTCTGTAGATTGCCCCTTTGTATCAACCTTTCTATCTCATCTTTTAAATGATAGCAGTCTTCTGTGTTATGTCCTCGAGCGCGATGGTATCGACAATATTTGTTAGACTTATTTCTGTCCGGATTGTCTTTCAATGGTGCCGGCCACTGAGGTAATCCTTGTGCTAAAGCTGCTACAAATACCTCTTCTCGTGTAGCGTTGAGAGGAGTATAGTGAGCATACTTTTGATTGTATCCAACATTCCTTCTTTCTTCTGGATTCTCTTTTTGCCTTGGGATATCATTCCTATCATCTTCTCTATTCTTCCTTTTACCTCCTTTCTCTGACTTTGATTCCATTGCCTCTTCGATTCTTATGAACTTTTCAGATCTAGCTAGGAGTGCATCCAGAGTTGTTGGAGGTTTTCCGGCTAAAGATTCCTTAAGACGTTCATCTGTCAAAGTTTGTTGGAGAATGCTAGCCAAAAGTTCAGGGTCGACTTGCGGGACCTCTAAAACTGCATTAGTGAATCTTTGTATATACTCTCTTAAAGGCTCTCCAGTTCTTTGTCTTACAGTGAATAGGTAAGCAGCCGTCTTTTGAGTTTTTCTATTCATAGAGAAGTGATGGAGGAATCGTTGACTCATCTGCTCAAAATTAGTGATTGTTCCTGAAGGGAGCTGATTGAACCAAGTGAGTGCGATCTTAGATAGAGTAGTGCGAAATATTTTACAAGTGGTCGCATCACTTATTGCATACAAATCAGCTTTGGCAATAAACTTATCTAGATGTTCTTGAGGATCACCCATTCCATCATATTCAGATAGGCTTGGGATCCTGAAGCCAGGTGGCAATGGTTCTGATAAGACTGCATGAGAGAATGGGCTTCTTCTTAATGGTACCATGGGTGGTAATTGTTCCGCCCTTCCTTCTTGTCCTTGCTGTGTGTAATTTTGTCCTCCTTGTTCTCTTCCTCCACCTCTCTCCATCACTAAACGAGGTTGTCTTCGCAACTCTTCTGGTCTTGGAGTTCTACTGTTGACTTCTTCTTCGTTAACTGGTTGCCTTATGTGTGGTTGTTCTTGCTGTCTCTGACCACCTCTTTCAGGCCTTGTGGATGCATCCGGGATTGCGTGCAGGGACTGGCTTGAATTGCGCATTCTTTGTTGTTCCGCTACATATTGTGCAACCGCTCGAGCCGCTACTGTTGCCGCCATTGCATCAAGCATTTCTTGGGTCATTTGGATGGTTGGCACTGGAGGCGGTACATTCGGAAGCGCATCTCGATCAGGCATTAAAGTTTGGGGGTCTACTCCATCGAGTGGGCCTTGTTCCACGCCTCCTCCACCAAGCAGGTCGTTTCCAGCGCCTCCTCCACCAGGCAGGTCGTTTCCAGCGCCCCCTCCACCAGGCAGGTCGTTCCCAGCGCCTCCTGCGCCAGGGTGGTCTTGTCCAATGCTTCCCGCACCAAGTAGGTCGTTGCCAGGGGCTCCTCCTATAGGTGGATCACCTTGCCCTTCAAGATTATCCCACTGGTTCTCTTCGTACTCGTCCGCCATCTCAACGTGCAAATCAAATGGTTTCCCACAGACGGCGCCAAAATGATGTTGTCTAAAAATGATCAAAGGATTTCTTCGAGATTTTCTCTCTTCTTGAACTCTTTACGAATGCTAATTTGCACGGGACGAACTTTGCTAAGAACTCTATAATTTCCGGTTTTTTCTCTCTAGAATGACTTACCTCTTGTTTGAAAATGAGATGCTATTTATAGGAGAAATTTTGGGAGGTGAAGAGGTTTTTGGGAGGTGAAGGGTTTCTTGGGAGGTGAAGAGTTTTTCTTCATAAATGTCAAATAAAATAAATAGGGGTGAAATAGTCATTTTGACTGAATTATTTATTATCAAATTTATTAATTACCGAATTACTGAAATACCCCTAGATCATAATTACTAAAATGTCCCTAGATCATAAATCGCCACTATCAATAAACCTTCATGATGAATGTACTTTTTGTTCGATGTATCGATGAATATGTATGTAACATGTGTTTGTAGTCAGCTGATTCTTGAGGTTTTTCAACTTGAAGTTTCAGTGATTTGTTTTGCTCTTTTCAGCAGAGTCATCTCATCATTAAGCTTGGTAAATGCACACACAATATTTGAATTTGTAATTTAGCATTTATTCAAACGATTCAAATAGTGCATTTCATTAATTGTAGAAGTTACCTCAGTTTCAGAATCATCAGATTCTATGACAGTTAAGCATAGAGTTTCAGGTACTTCTTCAAATTCTTTATCAGACGACTGGTTGTCTGAATAAGATATGCCGGAGTTTATTAGCTTTGCTGCATCAGCTAACTTTGATTTGCTCTTTCTAAGCTTACGCTCCTTTTTGGCACGCTTTTCCTTTTCAGCAAACTTTTCAGATGATGAGTAAGAATGATCCTTGATCAAGAGTCCATACTTCTCTTCATTGTAGTCTCTAAGTTTTGCTTTGGAGGAATCCCTGTTTTCCTGAAAATTATCAGAGGAAGATGAAGTAGCATTTTTATATTTTAATTTCATTTTCTTCTTGTAGAACTTCTTGAAATCATTCATCAGCAGGGTAATATCTTCAGCAGTGTAGACTTTTTCTGAACTCAGCAGAGTCTTCTGTTGAGACTCGTCTGCTGATTTTCTTGACTTGTCTGACGCCATTAGAGCAGCAGTAGGGTCTGAACTGGTTGACACTTCTAATCCCATTCTTGGCATTTGATACTCATATGTTTTGAGGGATGAGAACAGTTCGGAAAGGGAAATCTTCCCTAAATCCCTTGATTCTTCCATGGTTGTCACCTTCATGTTGAATTTAGGTGGCAAAGTCTTGAGAACCTTTGCGGTGATCTCCTTGTTCGAAAATTCTTTACCAAACCTTAGAACTTCATTCAGAGCTTTGGTAAATCTGGTATCCATCTGATCAATCGTTTCACCAGACTTCATCTTGAAATTTTCAAACTCCTCAAGAGCCACACTGAGCTTGTGTTCTTTGATAGCGTCGTTTCCTTCGCTTAGCTCGCAGACTTTATCCCACATCTCTTTGGCAGTTTTGAAATGCTTGATCTTCTGGAATCTTTCTTCTTCTACAGCTTTGAACATAATGAGCTTAGCCTTTTTATCAAGATTTACTAACTTGACTTCTTTGGGAGTCAGCTCATCCAGCTCTTTGTCAACTATCTATTCTGGTTGGCCAGCAACCTTCACAGTCTTCTGAAATCTTAATGGTCCTTTTGTAAAACAAGTAAGCATGTTGTCGTCGTAAGCGGCAAGAAGGATTTCCATTCTGATTTTCCAGCTTTCGAAGTCCATAAGGCCAATGTGAGGAACATGGCTTATGACATCCATTTTTCAAAAGGTTTTTTATTTTCAAAATACGCTATCTTTTTGAAAAATTTGAAAAACACACCTTGGATCAAGTTCGTTTGATCAGGCAGAGGATCAAATGAACCAACCTGCTCTGATACCACTTGTTGGTCCCAAAAGTGGTCAATGAGATCTAGAAGGGGGGGGGGTGAATAGATCTCATAAACTTTAAAACTTTTTCTCTAACTTTTTCTGTCAGCAGACTAAGCTGATCGAGAAAGCGTAAGACTACTAAGCTGATCGCGCACAAAGCTTTGAACAGCAGAGTTGACCACTCATCTGATTTCACTAATCTGATTCAGATAAAATATCAGAGTTTTAGAAACTAGTTGGCAGCGGATTTATCAAGTGTTTTTCAACCAATATGTTCCTCTTTAAGTTTTCTCACTCAAAAGATTTTATCCCCAGTTTTCTCAACTCCTTTTAAAATCTTTTGGTTCAGTTCGTATGTTTGAGTTCTTTTGAAAATTAACAAGGTAAAGAAACTATGAATCAAACACACATAATTTTTATAGTGGTTATATGGATAAAAATCCTTTAGTCCACTCTTCCAAGTCACTTAGATCTTGGGTTATACTAGAAAACACAAACTAATCAGTATACAATGCTTGTGCCAAACAACAAATGAAATGGCCACAAGTGCGCAGTAAGAAATCACATAGAAATCCTACTCTCCGAAGCTAGATCGTTCACACAGATGGATCTACACTCCTCACGCTATTTTCAGTATAGGAGCTCACAAAGAAAACCTACACTAAGAAGCTATATCACTTCACACAGATGGATATACACTCCTTTCTTTTCTCAGTTGAAAGTCACTCAGACAGACAACGCAAGTTCTCTGTTCTTCAACGAAAAGCTTCGTCAACAAATGACTGGGCTTGTGATCAGACGACTCAACTGATGGATCTTGCTCTATAGATGTGATCTTGAATTATGCAAGTCTCATTTAGATCTTCAGTTAGCCTTCTATTTATACTCTCGAAATTGAATTTCTGCCCGTTGAAGATGAGACAGAAATCTGCAGTCCTCGAGTTCTGGTCCCCATTTTCTGGAACGGCTCTCTGCAACTGCTACAGTACAGTCTGCTGTACTATCTGTCAGTCGCATTTAATGCACTCAGCAGGTTACCGTTGGATAGCTTGCTGATCGTCTTCACTCGGCTGATGGGAGTACTAAGCTGATGGCTACTCTGCTGATTCAAGAATGAACACATCTATCTTGACTCGGCTGATGATAACCAATCTGATCTTCACTGATCTGATATCCCACTCGACTGATTCGGTCACATAGCTTCCAGACAATGAGATAGGTTTCACTAAGTTGTTCTTAGTTGATGACTTAACCTTTTGATCTTCAAAAACTTTATGGCCTTTTTGTCATCTTCAAAACCTTCTCTAATTTATACCAACAACAATAATGATTTTTTTTCGTTGGTGCTCCTTTGTTGTGATATATGTTAAATTTGTTATTAACTGTGACAATATTTTGAAATTAGGTAGGTAATTAATACTTAAAATCATTTGTAATTTTTCGGTTAATTTTTTGTCAATAAACTTTTATTCTATATGTGTATGTTTTAAAGTATTAAATTTGTATTTACTTTAATTTACCTTTTTGTCAATAAACTTTTATTCTATATGTGTATCGTCGGGTCAACCACATCCACATACATATCCTACTGAAGCTAAGTTGGTCAGATCGAATTCCGTTCCACTTTCGGAACCTAAGTCAAAGAAATTCAGTAGGATATGTATGTGGATGTGGTTGACCCGACGATAGTTCTCTGATGCTTAAGTCGGTTCGAGATCGAGCAAGGATGTAGATAATCGAACCTTGGTGGCGGTAGTAAATGCTTCTTTTAATGTATTAATCAATGAGGGGCAAGGGCATCATTTTAAGGGCAATCCTGATCGAGGTCATGATATTTGGGGCAACCGACATCGTTCCGATGTCGACAAAAGCTAGTTCCAGTGTCGATGACCTCGTGTCGACGTGTCATTGGTTGACTTATTATATTTGTAGTTTGACTAGATCATAGTATATTAATGCCACGTAGGATAATATGAATATTTTATATATGAGTTCAGACTTTAGCGGCATATGATCAATCATATGAAAAATTGAAATTTAGCACAAACTATCACTTGTATAAAACTAAAAATTATAAAACATAACGAATCTAAAGTTCAATTTGATGATAGTGTATAGGACGATTGGTTAGAGGAATTTTGGACCCAATCGACTATGTCCAAGATTGAGAATATTGTTAAAGATGTGAAACTTTTGAGTATACTAGAAAAGTGCACGTACGTTGTACATGTCTAGTTAATTTCATGAGTAATTTTTATAAATTATATTAAAATCAACTTTATTATATCACAAAAAATAGCACAAATTAATGAGTAATATTCAATTTAGTTATTATCAAAATTATTAATTCATAAACAAATGATGACTTTAAATTATAGTAATCAAATATAATTTGAAGATTGATTTGTTCATAAATCTTGTAATTTTTTTCTTCTAAATGTGATCATAACAAAATAATTTTGTTCATTCCACTATTTCTCAATTGAAAAATACTATTTTAATTTATTTTGATTTGAAATGCATTTCCTTACATATATACCTAAGCCACTTAATCCTTTTTTCCACGGGTTTAACCATTCTTTTTATCGATTTCATTCATTTTGAATCGATTTAATATATTAGTTCACCAGTTTACCCATTCTTTTATCGGTTTACCTACTTTCATTATTTTTCCAATTTTCGTCAATTTCTTATGTTTTTCTACTGTAAACCTTGCATTTTTTATTGGTTTAACCCTGTTTTGCAAGTTAAACTATTTTTTATTTTAAAAAACCCCACTTGTTTTCACTTATTTCACACGTTTTTCCACCGATTTACATTTTTTAACCAATTTCACCTCACATTTAATTGATTTCTTATGTTATCACCGACTTTACCTTTTTTTTTCCTGATTCAATGATTTCACCCATTTTAAATAATTTCATCTGTTTTTCACTAATTTCACCGGTCTTATCCGATTTTCACGAAAGTCATCCGAACCTATTCAATTCCATATGTATTTAATTTATCGATTTCACAGGCGCATTTTCACATGTTTCATTCTTTTTTCACCAAATTTACCAATGCTCATCCAAACTTTTATCATTTTCACGTGCTTTAACCGACTTTTGTCGATTTCACCAATTTTCATTAACTAATTTTGCATGTTTTACATGAAAATATGAGCACCTATTTAATTCATAAGTTTAATCCATTTTTTCAAGGGCTTAACCCGTCTTTTTACCGATTTCATTCACTTTTCGTCGATTTAATATATTTTTCTTCGATTTATCCATTATTTTATTGGTTTAACCTACTTTCATTATTTCTTTCCATTTTTCGTAGATTTGTTTTATTTTCTCGGTTTAAACCATTTTCTACCGGTTTCACCCTTTTTTTTGTTTAAACTTTTATTTTATTTTTTAAAGATTTACTCGTTTTCACCTATTTATCAAGTTTTTCCACTGATCTACAAAGTTTTTTTCCACCAATTTCATATCATATTTAATTGATTTCACATATTTTCATCGATTTACATTTGCTCCCCAATTCACTGATCTCACGCATTTTAAACGATTTCATCCGTATTTCACTAATTTCATCGATCTTCCGGTTTTCACGAATTTCATCCAAAGTTATTCCAAATATATATATATATATATATATATATATATATATATATATATATATATATATATATATATATATATATATATATATATCGATTTCACAGACATCTTTTACCGGTTTCACTCGTTTTTCACCAATTTTATCAGTGTTCACCAATTTCACCCAAGATTTTTTTATATCATTTTCATATGTTTTAACCGACTTTTATCGATTTCATCGTTTTCCATAAAAAATTGACTATCATCGACTGCACCCAAATTTTTATCTATTTCAATTGTATTTTCCGATTTCACCCGTTATCCATGTCCTGATTATTCAAGGTTATGCATGTCTTAATATTCTTGAATATTGTATATATTTTACTTCTTTATTCAAACAAAAATTACGTACTTAGATTATAAATAAATTATAAAAGTTGATGTAAGAGATAATTTTAATAGGAAATAAATATAATAAGACTTCATGTTTAATTATACATCTTCATTTAGTTTTATATTGAAGTGTTCATATTGGAGTAAACTTCTTTTTCCTATTTTTTTTCTTATTTTAATTAATTTATTATCTTTTAAGTAGGGGTATATTAGTCTTCACAAAAAATTCAAGAAACTCTATTTTCTGAACTCGTACTTGGTTAAAGTCAGAGTGTAATAGAGCATTTATTTAATTATATATAAAAAATAAATAAATAAATAAAAAAAAAAAAAAAAAAAAAAAAAAAAAAAGAGAGAGAGAGAGAGAGACTTTATTGTTTTGGGTATTCTTTATGAGCAAGAAAGGTTTTAGCATATCTGCTGCACGCATATATTGTTAGAGGAAAGATAGACAGAATGATATCACTATTGTGTGTGAGAGAGAAATCAACCAATTAATGATGACATTCTGATTCTCTTTGATTTTCATTTAATCAAAATTCACACACTCTTCGTGTATGGAAATTTTGTTCTGTTGCACAAATTAAATAGAAACAAGGTGTTTACTTTTTTTTCTTTTTTTTTCTTGAGAGTTAACCAATTAGATTACTTAAATAAAATGTTTGTTATAGTTGTCTTGTTAATAATTTAGATGTGTTTACATACACTCATGCACATCTTACAATGCACAAATTAAATATGATGAGAATGAAAATAATTCTTTCAAAAGTTAGGAGAATCTTAAAATATCTTATAGGAGTATTATAATCATTAATATGAAAAATCTAATTATAATGTTGGCGTGCAATTTTACATGAATTCAGTCATATTACGGCTTATTGCTTTAATGTAATATGACTCAGTCAAATCTACTAAGGCAGTGTTCGGTTCAATAGATTAGCCCACAATATCTTCTAATTGGGCCCATTAAACACAATATAATCTGCCCAACTCCTGTTCGGTTGGGCTCACAAAAACCCGGGCAGCCCGGCCTAATCGGTCCAAATGTGGGCCAGCCCATGCTAATATGCTGGATTATAATTTGGCACTCACCCCTCCAACTAGTAATCGGGAGCCCAGCTCTATTTTCCTATACCTACAATGCCCCTGAATGTGTGGGTTATTACAATTAAACCTGACATGTTATACCAATTTTGCCCTTGAATTTCAGGATAATTACAAACAAACCTGGGACTTTAATAAAACATGAAAAATTTTCATTTCCCACCCATATTTCCCTCTCTCCTCACGACAGGTCCGAAAATGGAGCTCCATTGTCTTCTTCTTCATTCGGCCATTGTTGCCAAAACCTAGAACTTGAGTTAATTTTTCGAATTTTTAAGTTTTATACTTGAAATTACTAACATTGGTCCTTGTATTTTGTAGTATTTGAAGGTCTCCCTTTGCAATTGAAGACTTGTTCGGGTTTCTCCATAGGTAAAATTATTGGGTTTTTCTTCTTGAGCCTCCAATATTGGAACAAATGATATAGTTGTTGGGATTTTTTGCAAATTTTTTGATAGTACATACTCCATTTCGATTGACTTGGACAAAAATTGTATCTTGCTATGCTCGGCTTTTGGGAAAAATTGTATATGTAAATTTGTTGAGTTTTGGGTTTGTAGATATTAAGGCCAATTTCTACAATATTTTTTGATGAGTAAAATATTTGTGAATTATTTGCATAATTTGTTGTTTAATATTTGATTTGTCCTTGATAACTTATGTGTGTAAAGTTTTTGTGTTTGTAGATAGTTTGTTCAAGTACACTGCCATTCATATTCACATTTTTCGAATCTTGTGAAATTGTTACTTTGGTTATTCAAGATTTTAATCATAATTTCTTTTAGCTAAGAGGTATGGCTAAAGCAAGTTCTCACAAAAAATATTTGGACACATCTGCTACTTATTATTGATTGAATCTTGCAAAATTCTAGTTTTTAATATTTGGTAGTGGACTGATTTATATTTCCCGAATGGCTACTTGTTGGTGGATTGTGCAAATTTTGGTATAAGAAAGTTTTATAGTTGCTTGATTTGTTTAATCAAGTTTTAGAAAAAAAAGCCTATGTTATATGTGATTTTTATGTCTTCATTATAGTTAGCTACGCAAATGGATCAACGAAGGAAACACCTATTTATGTTGATCTTCCACCAATTCTTTTGGTCGGGTGTTTTCTTAATTGCACTAAGAATTATTGCACACCACGCAAAGAACCGACCGATTCGATATAGCCTAATAACTAGGAAGCGGAAGCAAGCGGAAAATTTTCTTTACGTGTTTTATGAAGATTCCATAAGGTGTCAAGACAACATACGTCTTAACACGAGTGTGTTTGATAAGTTTTGTTGTTTGCTACATAATGTGGGGGGGTTAAGAGATACCAAGTACGTTCCGATGAAAGAACAAGTTGCTATGTTCTTATCGGTTCTTTCTCATCACAAAAAGATTCGAGTTGTCCGGACTGACTTTCGTCGTTCGGGAGACACCGTCAGCAAGTGTTTCTATCGTGTACTTAATTGTGTGCTAAAGCTCCATCCAATTTTGCTCTCTCAACCCGATCCAATCACAAATGAATGCGACGACCCTAGATGGAATTGTTTTCCGGTAAGTGAGTTTCATTTATGTTTGAATAAATCCTACAAATATTGTTGGAATGTTTGCAATTTGGACATTCTTCATTGCGTAGGGATGTATCGGAGCATTGGATGGAAGCTATGTTCCAGTGTTGGTTCCAACCGTGGATAAGCCGCGTTATAGATCACGGAAGGGTGTTATTTCCACTAACATGCTTGCCGCGTGTGATATTAATGGGGCATTCACGTATGCTTTGATTGGTTGGGAGGGATCTGCGGCAGATGGTCGAGTTCTACGGGATGCCATAAATCGACCAAACGGTTTAAAAGTGCCTACAGGTATGCAACTACATTGTCAAAGCTTGTTTGAAACAACCATTACTTAAATTCATATATGGGTTTGTATTAATATTTTGTTTTTTCTTAGGGACTTACTACCTTTGCGACAATGGGTATACTAACGGAGAAGGTTTCCTCGCGCCTTATAGAGGAGTGCGCTACCATTTGAAAGAATGGGGAGTTGGCATGGATGCCCCCCAGAATGCTCATGAATATTTCAACATGAAACATTCTCAAGCTAGGAACGTGATAGAGCGCAGCTTCGGGATAGTTAAGAAAAAATGGGCAATTCTTAGAAGCAACACTTTCTATCCCCTAAAGACGCAAAATAGAATGATAATGGCTTTGTTGTTGATTCAAAACTTCATGCGGAAAACACAATCCGATGAACCTTGGCCAGTTAATCCGATGTATGCTTACTCAAGTGACTCAAGTGACTCAAGTGACTCTAGCGAGTCGAGTGACTCGAGTGACGATGAGGATGATCCTCGAGTCGAAGAATACATTGACCACGTTGAGACGTCTCATGGATGGAATCAATTTCGTGAACAAATGGCGAATGATATGTTCACGAAATGGAATGCAGAGCGCAATTAAGTTGTTGTTAAATATTTGTTTGAATCCCGAGTTGTCTTACACAAGGATTTTGTTCGAAGTTTATCTTATAATGTACCATATTTATGTAATTGGATTTGGTGTGTACTTGTGAAATAATTTGTTTTCTCGTGTGATGACTAAATTCTTTTTCCTACTACACTATAATATGTTTTTCTTGTTTCCGATGTCTTTAAAGATTTGCATACATAATTTTCCATCTTTTCATGTGTAATGTACAAAATAAATTGTGCTAATGACATGTATGTTTGCAATTTTCAGGTTAAGACTTATTTTTCAAATGGCATCCATACCACGATACGGCGATGCGGTTCCCACACAGAAGAAAACACAGGGTGTGCGTAGAACTTGGAATCCGCTCGAAGAGAGTCAACTTATTTACCTATTGAAGGACATGATCACAAGTGGATGGAAGGCCGATAATTCCTTTAGGGCGGGTTATTTGCAAACCCTTGAGAAAGCACTAAAAGCACGATTACCAAACTCGAAGATTTCATGCAAGCATATAAATTCGAAATTGACCGTTTGGAAGAAGACCTATTATCAATTAGTAGGTATGCAAGGGACAAGTGGGTTCGGGTGGAACGATAGTGGGAGGACTATCGAGGTAGATGATGAAGTTTGGGCCCTATACGTGAGGGTATGTTTATTAACCATTTTCCATCTCGAATGTTTATGTTCCTCACATTTGGAGTTATATAGTTTTGCTGAATTATATAACTTTATGCATTTGCAAATACCCCCTTGGAATTATTTTTGCAAATACCCCCTGATTTTGGTCATGCAAAAACCCCCTGATGCTATATCCCCTGGAATTTTGGTCATGCAAAAACCCCCCTGATTCAAGTATAATTATACCCCCGTAATTTTGGTCATGCAAATACCCCCCTGATTTCATATGTAATTGAAAAAATTGGCCACTTGACTTTATATTTGTGTAGAATCCCCCTTGAATTGCAAAAAAACCCCTGGAATATTGAGAACCCAGAAAACCCCCTGTTATATATTTTTGCAAAAACCCCCCTGTAATTTCAGTTTGCAAAAACCCCCCTGTAATTTCAGTTTGCAAAAACCCCCCTGTAATTTCAGTTTGCAAAAACCCCCCTGTAATTTCAGTTTGCAAAAACCCCCCTGTAATTTCAGTTTGCAAAAACCCCCCTGTAATTTCAGTTTGCAAAAACCCCCCATGTAATTTCAGTTTGCAAAAACCCCCCTGTAATTTCAGTTTGCAAAAACCCCCCTGTAATTTCAGTTTGCAAAAACCCCCCATGTAATTTTAGTTTGCAAAAACCCCCCTGTAATTTCAGTTTGCAAAAACCCCCCTGTAATTTCAGTTTGCAAAAACCCCCCATGTAATTTCAGTTTGCAAAAACCCCCCTGTAATTTCAGTTTGCAAAAACCCCCCTGTAATTTCAGTTTGCAAAAACCCCCCTGTAATTTCAGTTTGCAAAAACCCCCCTGTAATTTCAGTTTGCAAAAACCCCCCTGTAATTTCAGTTTGCAAAACTACTTTATAGTTGGAATTTGTTCTTATGTAGGCACATCCCGATGTCTCAAACATGAGGTTTAAGTCCTATATTTACTTTGACGATTGGGTGGAAATTTTTGGGAAAGACAGGGCAAATGGAGATGATGCCGAAGATTTCGTAGACGTTGTTGAAGATTTGTTAAAAACCAATCCCGTGAAGAACTATAATCCCAAGGGGAAAGAGCCCGTTAATGACATAATCAACGATGACATGGTGTATAGCAGCCCTACGGTTGATTTAACAACGGATTTTTCTGACGGCCTAGAGTACGGAGATGAGATCCCACAGTACAACATGGGTTTGTTTACCAATGGACCAACGACGACGAAGTTGACAAAGAAGGTTAAGGTAGAAAAGATTAAGAAGGAAAAACAAACGAGGAAGCGTAAAACACCGGAATCATATGGGTCCGAACATTTAAAACCGGATATGGAGGAGTTGATGAAAGCGGCTAAGTCCACATGGGCCGATCTTAGCTCAAAATTCGGGAAGGAGGAGGACACGTACGACGACAAGGCAAAAAAGATAATTGCGGCACTTGAGAACATTAGCTCTTTAACGGACGAGAATCGAAACTATTTGTCTTTCAAGATAATGGATAATTCGAAGCACATTAGTTTGTTTTTGAATTCGTCCGAGCGCAACCGTGAGATGCAAGCACATATGATGCTTGATGGTAAGATGCCGTGATTATCCTCGAAAATGATGAACTTGAACTTTGCATCAATTTATGTATAGCTTTTGTTGGAAACTATGGTTAAAATCCACACTCACTTTTGGTTCAAAGTGTGTTGATTCCCCTGGATGGGTTTTTGTTTATGTAGTTAGGCTTGAGACAAAAACTTTTGACAACTTTTTGTTATTTGCCTAACTATGTAGTAATATCGATACTTATATTGGTATTTTTTGGTAAAAATCGTATATTGTATTCGGGCACTTATGCAATTTTATATATTGTTTTCCTCAATTGCATTTTATATATTTAATATTGCACCAAGTACCATTGGATTAACAAATCAAACATTTAATACCCGTGAATAACTAGCATAACATAAACATTGACGCGATACTTCAGTAAAAATAACACAATCACAAACATGGGACTTGAATAAAAATAACATAAACTTAAACACGATGCTTGAACTTGAAGATACAAACACATAAAAATAAACTACTTTTTTCCAATACCCGAGCTCGCAGATGTTCCTTCACTTGGCCATAGGCACTTCACGACCGGATTGTAATTTTCAGCTTCATCGTTTTCATTTAAAACCGGAACGGTGTTGTTAAAACTTGTCAAGTCATCCCAAAAATCTAAATTAGTACACGGGGAAAACATAATCCGCGGTTCATTAATGGGAACTGGAGTAGGTGTTTCAAGACCAATAACCGGGCCATCATCTCGTTCAAACCACGGAAGGTCGATCGGGGATGGGGGTGGTTCAAGAAAATGGTCAATTTCATTTTTCCCGAATATTTGACACAGTTCATCCCACTTAGGTTCTCCATGGATAGCGTATGCCTCGTAAAACGGGGTTTCCTTTGAGATAAAATCAAAATCTTAAAACTTTCACATAATGAAATAAAAAATATACGAGGAAGCATAAATTCAATATACAGCAATTTATTCATACCCGGCACAATATCCCAACAATTTCTTGGCCGTTCTGCCCGACATTGTTCGTACCTTCGATCAAGCAATAACCGGAAACTGATCTCAAATAACCAAATGTAGCATGTCTACGTTTAATCTTTTCGAATCTTGTCATAATTTCCTTTAAGGTGAACTTCCGTTTGAAATAAAGGTTCAACTCATTCCGAGCAACCTTAAGAATGTCGACTAAAGTATTTTCCTCAATTGCATTTTGATAGTACCCATCAACTGATAAGAATTCGATGAAGTATTCATCAATTTCTTTTGGCCATTTTTCATTGTAAAAGAAGTTCGATTGAGGGCGAGGGTTGAAGATAGCCATTTCAAATTTGTAACAAGTATGTTTCTGGATATTATTGTATATGATTCTTGTACACATTTGCCTTGGATATGAGTGGATTTTATAGGAAAGTAGCACATGTCCTATAGAGTAATTATTAATATATCAAGGGGGCCAAATGTAAAAAATATAGTTGTACTATTGCCTATGGATTGATATGATGAAAACTTTTGATTTATATGAGATACGAATATAATTTTCCAAGATTTGATTGGATGGGATCATAATTGCAAAAGTCACCCCTATTTTTGCAGGCTAGTGTATATTTTGTATTTTATATGATTGATATTAACACACACTATTTTAATGATGTAAATTGCACACACCACCCTATTGGGCCTACCATATCACTTATGCAATATTTTCACTAGATTTCATGTTACTTTGCAGTGCTTTAATTTATACATCTTACTTTTGCAGAGAATAACATGTCAATTTTTAACTTTCACATTAATTGATGCGAACATGTGAACTGGACTACCAATTGATATGGAACTCAAAATATAAGATTGAACAATATTAAAAAATAGCACCCTTTCATTACTACATTTTAAAGTTTTGCAAAATACAATAGGATATATATTACATGGGGTTCATCCATACTACCCTGCATTACATCACCCATATGCAGAGTAACAATGTTCCAATTCAACAGATACCAAAACTATCCTAGTAGGGGGGGGGGGGTTATCAGGTGGAACAAATCCATAAACCACAAAACAAACTGGATATTCAACATAACAGTAGGAAATAAAAAACAGAAAATCCATACCAAACAAAACATAAATCCATAAACATAGAAGGGTGCTATTTGTGAATAAACCAAACTCAGTCAACGTCACTTAAACTTGAACCCGAATCAAACAACAGAACAGGAAGGGCAGAGACAGAAGAACCAGTTTCCGCATACGGGACAACCGCCATTTCATCATCAGAGTCGTCACGAATGTGGATTGGCCATTCAGGACTTCCAGTCAGATCTTTTGGGAGTTTGGCCACTTCGTGATCATCAAATATGGCTACGAGCTTCATACGGTATGGTTCTCCATTCAGCCTAAAATCCCGAAACATCGGGGTCTCCACCTTCACACAAAAAATAAGCATATTAATATGAGTTATTTATTAAATAATACTGAGGTACGAATTATGTTTAATGAAACATTTAGTTACCTTATGGTCTACATATTTCCAGTAGAAGGAATTGACAAAGAAGGAAACAGGGTTTTTCCTGTCATACCAAACTCCGGGAGTATGCAAGAACTTGTCACAAACCAATTTCCTGTGCCTTAACCATTCAATCTTATTCTTCACAACAGGGAGGCTGAAACGACGAGGGAAGTGTGAGATCATTGCAGCCTGGATCCGGTGGCATGCAGCAGTCAGAGTTTCAACATTGTTGCAATTTCCAGCATTGGCTTCTTCTAGCAGCAGGTCAATGAACTTTGTATTCTCTTCATGGGACCATCCATCATTGATCTTGTTTGCTTCACTTCGCATGCGTCTAGTTTTCGGCATATTGGCACTTAAACCTGATGAAAACATTAGCAAAAGTCAGGTAAACATGTAAGATTACTTTTGCTTTTAAATTCCCAAAATAAAAAATCAGAAATAACTACAAGGAAAAATTATGAGATACTTACAGGTTCTAAAACTTCTCATGTGTAGAATGAATGGGACTGAGTATAGTTGGTTATATAGAGGGGGTGAGGAAGTTTGGAGTACCCCAATTTTGATGCACACTTAAATGAGGGTAGATATGCATTAATTAACACATCTTGGTCAATTCAATCAGATATAACTTGTTGAAGTTTAAAAATGAATACTATTTCAACTACCAAGAATGATAATGCATGCATTTAATGCAACCAATGCAACTGGTCAAACATATACCAACATAGCAGTGTCATTTATAATTGACAAGAAAAAGCAGTAGAGAATCTAACAAATATTCTCAGTGCAAGGACATCCCATTATTAACAAAGATTTGCATAACTAGTACAAATAACCACATAACATATACTAACCAGAATCCACTTCATTAAATGACATGAATTACCATACAATTGACACAAATGTTTTATGTGCTATCATACAAGCCAATCAATAATAAGACCATATCCATAAAAGTTTATTATTGTGACTGCACATTATAACTCAGCCTATATACAAATCCAGAAAATAGAGGGGTATGCAAAAAACCAAGTTCATGGGGGTAGGTGGATTATACAAAATAATTTATGCAATTATTGAAATTAATAGAAATCCTTTATTTGGAAAAACAAAATTCATGGGGAATAGTTACAGACACCAATTCAAAGGGGTATTTGCCAAAAAAACTTTTAATAAAGGGCCTTGATTTGCAATTCAAAATAAAGGGCTATAGTTGCAATTAGACAAATCCCAAAATTACAATGCATACAAACCAAAATAAGAAAAACATGCATGATTTAAAATGATGTATCATATTTCAGGGATTTTGCAAAGTAAAAAGGTAATTTTTTAGCACACCATTATAACATCATAATCAGAAAAATCATACATGCAAAAAATCAACATATTTTTAATCCAAAATCAAAGCACTATAATTACAATGCACATTCATCAAGCCACCATAAATAAATTATGCACCAAGATAAAGAAAAGAAATTTATTTAACTAAGCATGAGAAAATAGAGCACAGATCATCGTAGGCTTTTGCATACGACGCAGTGATATGTTCTCAGCATAAATAGGACCATAGGCACTCTAAATCCATATTCAATGACAAACAGTGAATGAAAAATTAACCTTTAATTTTGCAAAAAACTTAATATAATCCAGTGGGGGTATTTGCAAAAAATACAAGCCAGGATGAAATTCTACAATAAAAATGAAAATCTTTGCAAGTTCAAATAAAAACCAAAATCTTTGCAAGTTCAACAACTTTTTTCTCAATAACTGTTCATGGTATGCAAGAAAGAAAAATGGACTACCAATCAAACTACACATGCACCCATTCCATAAAATATAGAAAACAGCACCCTCATGATCACAATACACATTCATCAACCCACCATAAACAAATTATGCAGCAAGATAAAGAAAATATTACTAAGCATGAGAAAATATAACTAAACATAAGTAACCCATAAACCAGGACATAATGGTATCATTGTGGATGAGTGTTTTGAGCAGAGTTGCAATCATGTATAATACATATGCTCC
The DNA here is from genome assembly GCA_003313485.2 of Penstemon barbatus. Taxonomy (NCBI): domain Eukaryota; kingdom Viridiplantae; phylum Streptophyta; class Magnoliopsida; order Lamiales; family Plantaginaceae; genus Penstemon; species Penstemon barbatus. The sequence goes on along the minus strand of CM064884.1, from coordinate 22,965,325 downwards.
AACCTATTATCTGGAAAAAACAAATTATTATTACATTAATTCACCAAACCGAACACTATATGAGAAAATTAAGATAGATTGATAACGGAAAACATAATAATGTGGGGTTAGAGTTTCTACCAAATCAAATACCGAGGAGATATATCAAAAAATTGGGATCGGATTAGTAGGGCAACTAAAACCCTCATGTGTATACAATCAAATGCCAATCGAAGAACCCTTTACTCCACACCTACAAAATAGATGTACAAATTCAAATTTGTTATGGAATTGTAGATAAATTAACCGAAACCCTAGAATTTAAAAAAAATTATTGTCAATTGGCAAAAAAACATACCTAGATTCATTGTGAGGAGAACAAATCGCATGGATCGAACACATTCCCGTGGAATACTTGATCAAAATCAATGGGTGAATAAACAAATTTGATGGAATCGTTCAAAACTCTTCAGAAGAAAAAGGAAAATTGTGTCGCGACCGGAAGAGAGAGAAAGGAGAGAAAAGAAAACTGAACCTAGGGTTTTTTCGTTGATATATATACAAGCATATAGACGGCCTAGATTAAATCGGAGCATTGGACGGGTGAGATCGGATGTCAGAAGGGCAAAAATGACATTACACATTTAGTTGCGAATTGGGCCAACCGAACTGGGTAATAAACATCAGCAACCCAATTTTAAATGGACCATTAATAATATACCGGACATTGGATAAAATTCAAGATTAGAATATATATTGGCCCAATTGATAATTGAACCCAATTGACAATATATTGAACCGAACACTGCCTAAACGTATTTTTATTATGGTCTTCAATCCAACACCAATTTAATCAACCTTAATCTCATACACCCTACCAAACGGCTCCTAGGAGTATTATTATGAACAAATAAGGTCATATATATAAACTATATTCATTAATATGAAAAATCTAACTTTGGCATTCATTTTCAATTACGTAATTTTACATGAATTCAGAAGAAAGTAGCACGCATTAAAGTGCAAGTGCAAGTGCAATATATCTTTTTTTTTTTTGGTACAAAGAATTAGTCAATAATGAACAATAAATACCAATTGAATTACAAGAAAACAAAATTATTGAGAAAGGACAATGCAAGTGCAAGTGCAAGTGCAATATATCTTTTTTCTTTAAACCAAAAGTACCCAAGCAATTTATTTTCCGCTAAAATATTTCAGCCCAAGTTAAGGAACAATTCCCGTAAAATATTTTTGGGCCCATCCACATTTAAGTGGGCTGTGTGCACATTACATTGAATTGGGCTTCTAATCTATATGTCGTCAATCACCGGAACAAGTCAATAGTCCATATCATTTCAAAAACATGGAAATATTCATAATCAAATACCTAAGTATCAACATCACATTAACATAATTACATAAAGAAGTAAAAGAAAAATATTACAAAAATATCACCATCCAACAAGGAAATAATACATGCTATATTAGGATGAATTGCATTGACCGTCCTTGACTTTTGAACGATTTCCATCCACCTCTTGTAACCTTAATAAATTTTACAAAAATCAGGAGAAGCGATGCAAATAGTTTAAAATTCAGGGAGGCCAGTGCACTTACGTCCATGCCAAAATTAACACACAAAAGACCTAGTTACAAGCACAATAGTATAGTAATTTAGGAAGCATATAGCCTAATTACTTTTGTGAAATTTCTAGGTGGCAAGAACCACCAACAAAAAGAACAAGACCGAGGCAACTCCTGAAAAGCCCATAGCAACCATCCCTTGATTGCAAAATTTTTCGAACACATTACACACCTTCTTCCATTGCACGTGTGAGTTCCCTTGGTAGCCCATAAGCCCAATGGACCCGGCGGCTCCAACACTAGAAAAGAGTAGCGCCACCATCGCTAGGTCAAGAACGACTATCATCGTGACAAGACCCTTTTTTCCACCCCTATTTCCCAATGTTAAGAGTAATGAAATGGTTGCATAAGCACATGCAATAGCATTTGCTATAACAAAGTACCTAAAATAAGATAATTATATCAATAATTAGGCATGATGTAAAGTATAAAGAGGGAAATGTGGCTATCTTGGCATGACTTATTTAAAAAAAATATTAAGGATATGATACAAAGATTTATCAATTATACTTTACAATGTAGTAAATAATACTATATAAGTGGATGTGGTGATGTGGACCATTCATGCCATACAACAAATTACAAATAATAGTTTTAATTAGGTCACACGAGCCGTGTCTAATTGCCAAAAGTACTAATTTTAAAAATAAATCATAAAGGTTGACCTATCTTATTTATTGATATATTAAATAAGTTTTAACAATCAATATGAAATGCTCCCTAGTCCCCTACAACCAGGGCTATCAATGGGGCGGATTTTAATTAATTCGGATTCGAAGGAATTTGGTTCGATTTATTAGGATAATTGTCTGGTTTGAGATTCGATGGACCTGATCTGATTATAAAAATTCGTAATCCAAAACTCATGGAGCAAGTATAGATTTAGGTCGATCTGATCCATTAAAGATCAATATCTGATAAAAAATAAAAAGAATGATAAATATATATAATATTTTATAAAAGTAAGTACCATTAATATTTCACTATCAATTTAATACCATAGTAATTTATAAGTCATTTATAAATAAACCGATATTTTCATCTAAAAATATGAATATTAGTTTAGTAAAGGATGTTTAAAATGTGAGCTAAAATTAAATAAAATCGTAAAGTTATTAAACTTGTTTTAGGAAAAAAATATTAATGTAAGTTTTGTAAAAGAAAATTTATTGAATCCGAAAAAGATCCGTCATCCGACCAAATCCGACTAAGATCCATTGAATTAAAAAAATCTAGATTCGAAAACAATTCGAGCAAGATCTAAATCCAACAGGATTCGATCCAATATAAATTAAGCCAAATCTATACGAGCTTAATCCGACCAGAATCCGACCATTTATCGGCCCTACCTACAACTTAGCAGTCCGATGTGGCTTAATGGCTACCGGTCATTTAAAATTTCAGCACATGGCAAGGACCAACTTAAATTACGAGCATGAATTTAATTTGTGGTATGAATTTATATATTCAGCAGACATTTAAAAATTTACCTGTTCATTTGTCGCATTGAATTGCATGATCATACATGGTGGTTATAAATATTAATTGTTGAAACTTAAGTTCATACCAACTCACTGAATTACAAAATAATAAATTTATACATACATTTATAGAGTGAATAACTAATTTCCTCATGTGTTATCGTTAAATGATAATTTATCTATATGTGATTAATAAAACGGTAAAATACCTTCCCTTGTAAAAGAAGCACACTTACACCAACTTCCTCTTAATTATCGCATTTTGACATGTGGTAAAATGTCTCTTATGCAATATCACGAGAAGATAAAATGTCAATTTGACAATATCACATGGATGTAAATTGTTCATTATATAATATTGCAGGGGATAAATTGTCTGTTATATTTTCAATGTATGGTTAAATTTGTCATTTTTTATACCAAAATAAAGTCTTAGTCACAATTTGAAGTGTGTATGCAACACCTCCATTAGAAAATGAGTTAAAATGCATGCTCATTAATTATTATATATTACCGACATATAATATGCTTAATTTTATATAACATGAAGTACTATTAAATATAACACATGGAGATAAATTGCCAAAAACCATATATATATATATATATATTATGTACTTTAACAAAATACAACTGCAATTTCTCATTGAAATGATGCATGTTTTGTGTTCAAACAATTAACCAAAAGACAAGAATTTCCCAGATATAAGTTACTATAGGAAATTCTTATCCAGACTGGGCTTGGCCGAACCCAAAGTAATTACATGACAAATGTAATACACTTGCTTTTGGATTGGATGTAATTTTCAGGAAAGTGACCAATCATAAAGCAATACACTTGCTTGGTGGTTGGATGAATTTTGTCAAACCAGACTTGAACAAGAATTTTTCAGTTATTACATTAATTTATTTATAAAAAGTAAAACAAATACATATGTCAATTAAAATAATGATGAACTATAAAATGTTATCAAGGTAAATTATCAAATGAACCACACCGCCGACAATTTTGCAAACGCTTTTCTACTGCAATATATTACTTCGTTTGCAGTCATTGTGTAGTACATGACAGCAAATGTGACTATTAATTATTCATGATGTACAAGAAAAATGAAAAGATGATTTTTTTTTTCTATTAAAAATACGATTCACTTAAAACAATTACACTAAATCTGTTAACGTGACATACAGATATTTTCGTTCTCTCCCGATTAGGTTGTTTGGTGATGCGGTTCCCCACTTTTTGATCTTGTTGTATTTTTTATTTAGTCATTTTCAATCATTAAAAAAAATGATATATATTCGTCTATTTATTTAGTCAGTTCAAAATAAAATATGTTTACTCGAAAGAGATTTAGTCAGTTCAGAACAAAAATTTATATATACTTACACAAAGGCAGATAAGTGATGCCACGTAGCAGTGACCGGAATATTCACCGGAGGGAGCGACGAGACGAGCGTCACTGCCACCGTAGTACTCTGCTTATCAACGCCGAGAACCACTGCGGCGGCTAGGCTGAACGCCAACGCCAGAAACCTCAAAACCAAATCACATCCTCTCATTTTCCTCTTCTTACCCACCGCCACTTCTTTTGCTCTATCATTTGTTACACCATTTTCAATTCCTTCAGATTTGTATTGGGAATCCATTTCCTTTTTTTTTTCCTCTCTGTTGCAAATTTTCAAGAAGTTAAAGAGAAAAAGGGAATTTAATTAAAGGGTGAAAATGTAGGTCGAAGTTGAGAGTTTGGACCGAGTTATTATATAGAAAGGTGGGGAGTTATTAATTGATGAAGATTCTGGCTTATACTAGCTTTTCTTTTAGTATATATATATATATATATGTATTATTTTATTTTTATAATTTTAGATGTATTTGTGCAGCGGCAAACGGTGCATTTAATTTGATTATCGCTGACAAATGAAATTTTGGAATATTGCATGTTTAGTTCTGAAGGGTTGTATCCAATGTTTTCAAAACCGGACCGGACAGTGAACCGGTGAGCCGACTGGTTAGTGGTTTTACTGGTCGAACCGATCGGACCACTGGTCGAACCGGATGACGTCATAATAATGTAATAATTATATTTAATTTTAAAGTATATGTAATATGCATAAAATTTAAACATTATCATACAATTGATTAAAAATATAAAAAATTTATAATATTCTAAAATTAAATCATATAATATTTATCTAACTTATATCATAACGGTAATATGGTACTAATTTGTATGCTCATATAAATATAATATGATTATATTTCTTTTTAAAAATTTAAAAGTGTAAGTTAAAAATACAACAAACTAAGATATTCATAAATTTTAAAATATGGTTATGTATAAAAGTCTAATATTCAAAGTCAAATTTGCATATTATATCGATTTGACTCTTTATCCTAAAAATAATTTGAAAAGAATATTTTATAGAATAAATTTTAATAAAAAACTATTATTTGAGTATTAATTTTCATTCATAATGTATGAAATATTTATTTAAGTTAATTATCTAATTTATAAATAAATTTGGCTACAAGTTTTTATAATTTATAAATTTTAATTTGTACTAAAATTTCAAAAAAAATGGTGTAGCTCAAATGGTAAGGAAGTCATGTTTCATTCTAGAGGTTAGGTGTTCAAATCCCACCTTGCACAAGAATTTCTAGTTTATTTTTAATATTAAAAAAATCAAAAAAAAAAAAAAAAAAGAAAATCAGAACCGGGTTGAACCGGTCCATACCGGTTCGCCGGTTCACCGGTTTTGGACCGGTTCAACCCGGTCCAAACTGGTTTTTGGAGTTACTGGTTTTAAGGGGTAAACCGGACCGGGCCGACCTCCGGTTCGCGGTCGAACCGGTCGGACCGGCCGGTCCGGTCCGGTTTTAATAACATTGGTTGTATCATGTCAATGGTGCAAGAGATGCAATCTATAAAAACAATTTTGGGCCTGTTTGTTTGGTGTTTGGGAAAATAGTTTGGGAGAGTAGTGGAGGTTTGTGAAATAATCTCGATTTGCGTAATGTTGTTTGTTTGGGTTTTGGGAGAGTGGTTTGAAAAATAAAGTAGATGTAGTTTTTTTTAGAAGAATTAGGTTGTAGGTGTAAGATGTGTAAGACTTTATGTCAAATCATGTTTGTTGTGAGATAAATTGTGTAAGAGATAAGTTATTTTATGTCAAATCAGAGTAGAGTTTGTATAGGTTTTGTCGGGGCGACTAGGGTGCGACCCTAGGTAACTAGCCGCACGTGCGGCCATATCCTTAAATCGCGCCACGTGGCGCAGTAACTAACCGTGTATATTTGTCTAGGTGGCACCGGTTATTAAATGTCCAATCTACCCTTTTCTTTTATTTTTAAATGAAAAATGAAATTATAACTTAAAATTGAAAAGTTCATTATATCCTTTTTAATTAACTTAAATTTAAAATACTTAAAACTTAATTACACAAAGACACTTATACCCTTTTACATAATAAACCTAAATTTAGTTACAGATTTATTTCCATCATTTAAAAACACAATTAGGGTAAAACTAAATTTTATCTTCCACGATTAAAACACCAACAAAATCGAAATTCCATGATTATGAATCCAAATTTCAAAAACCCATCTTCACGATTAAGAACAGTAATTAAAATTCAAAATTCGATTAAGAAAACTAACTAGAAGTTCGTTCAAAATCAATCTCTTCATCACTATCTCCTCAAACCTAATCAACCTCTTCATCACAATCTCCACAAATCGAAACATGGTGGGAAATTCTACAATCCCGGATAATGAAGTTGATGGTGATGAATCCACATGTAATTAATTTGGCAATGATTATTTTTATTATGTGAACTAATTTACGTAAAATTCAATCGAATTTTACATTAAACCTCAATCGAATTCCATTTTTTAATGTGTGATTATATTGTTCGCTTAATTTTGAGTAACTATACTATTTAGAGAATTTTTTAATACCTTAGAAATTTAATTCGATTTTATGTACAATTTATCATAACAATTGAGTTTTGCGTTAATTTGAATTGAGCTTTATAGTACATTTCAATAGAGATTTATAGTGGTTTATGATTGACCATGTTGTTCTCTTAATTTCGATCTTAACAATTTACGCCCGGATTCTATCAACCTCGAGTTTGTTGTTGTTTTTATGTTGTTTTTGCACGAAATTTAGTTGTCGTTTTCTAAGATTTATATCATAATGGAATTCGGCTGTTAAGACATTAATTATTTTGCAATTCCCTGTATCAAATTATATAAATCAGTACAAGATATAGGTTTGATTATACTATTTTGTTCAATAACATCAAAATCTTAACTATGAAGATGGAGTATTTTCGTTTTAGTGTTGCTATAACTCTACTTGTACATATCATCCTCTTTTTATCATTCGTGCCTGTAGATTAATTTGAAGTTACAAAATCTATATCGTCTTCAATTTATCTTTTTTTAGTGCTTAGTTGATTTTACAAGTATTAAATTTGTTATTAACAATAATGATTTTTTTTCGTTGGTGCTCCTTTGTTGTAATATATGTTAAATTTGTTATTAACTGTGACAATATTTTGAAATTAGGTAGTTAATTAATACTTAAAATCATTTGTAATTTTTCGGTTAATTTTTTGTCAATAAACTTTTATTCTATATGTGTATGTTTTAAAGTATTAAATTTGTATTTACTTTAATTTTTACCTTTTTATTTAGAGTATAGAAACAGTAATGGAACATCCTCCTCCGATAAGGAAGAAAGTGTTTCGAATTCCAATTCACACAACCACCGCGACGACACCGAAGCCGAAGAGGGGAGTAACAATTCTGACCCAACTGACGATATCACTAACATTGACCGAGTTCGATCACTAACATTTAAGACTATTAAGGAGGCAGAAGAATTTTATATTACTTACGGTAGTGAAGTTGGATTTGATGTCAGGAAGAGCTCGGTAAAAAGGAAGAGAAGTACTGGCCTCGTTTTGAACAAGGTATGGGTGTGCGCTCGAGAGGGCTTTCGTTCAGAAAGAATTAAAGTTTATGATCGGAAGCGAGAAGCAAAGGCAGAGATGTGGTGTGGATGCAAAGCTAGTTTTCGTGTTGCTATTGATAATTCTACGGGAGAATACGAAGTGACGAGGTTCGAGCCCCAGCACAATCATCCCCTTGAAACTTCCGATACATCTCACCGCCTACGCTGTAATAGGTAAATAAGCTATTGTAATTAGTTAATTATTTTACAGTGTTTTAAGTTATTGTAATTAGTTAATTAGTTTTGTTACAACTTTGAATAATAAAATAAATTATTCAGAGATTGATTTGTTGTAAATTCGCATATAGATATCTGACCCCATCAACAAAGTCAATGTTGAACGTGATGACAAATGTTGGGTTTAGACCTTCTCATGTTATGGATTTTGTAGAAGAATTGGGGGGAGGCAGTGCTAGCGGTGTGTTTAATAGGAAAGATGGTTACAACTATTTGAACAGTCAAAGATTGAAAAGGATCGAAGGTGGCGACGTAAATACTGTTTTGGGTCTTCTCGAAGGTATGAAGTTAAAAGATGAATCCCTCAGGTTCAAGTACACCGTCGATGGAAACGGGGCACTTACAAGACTTTTTTGGTGCGATGGAATGTCGAGAGCTGAATATGAGCAGTTTGGTGATGTTGTTTTATTTGACAGTACGTACAAGACCAACATTTATCGTTTTCCTATTGTTCTGTTCTCCGGAGTAAACTGTCATTTGTGCACTTGTATATTTGGAATTGCTATTTTATACAGTGAGACGACTGAATCATACAGGTGGTTGCTACAGACTTTCCGCGAAAGCATGAATGGAAAATCTCCCATTGCGATTTTGACTGATCAGGACGCGTCAATGCGCGCTGCCGTGCTTCATGAATTTCCTTTAGCGAAACATCGGCTTTGTTGTTGGCATATCTCCCGTAATGCCGAATCAAATATTAAAACTGGAGATTTTTCAACAATGCTCTCCAGGTTGATGAAAATGCCGTGCCCTATTGATGAATTTGAAGAAAGATGGTCTGAATTGATTGATGAATACGGTGATACAAACCATCAATGGGTATTATAAATTTACTCAAAACGGAATCAGTGGGCAGAAGCATTCTTTCGAGGTCATTTCTTTGCTATGATGAGGAGCACACAACGGGCAGAATCCATGAATTCATTATTAAAACAGAAAGTGTGTCCCGGCTTTAGTTTAACGGATTTTTTTAGACATTACAACAACGGTTTTTGAAAAAAAATTAGGAAACGGTTTTATCAATTACAAAAAGAATCCGAGGAACCACCGAAAGAACTTAAAGTTGGATTACTACGAAATCTTCAGAACCATGCTGCACGCATATGCACGAGAGCTATATTTGATCATATACTAAAGGAGATAAATGCGGACAAGGATATTGTTGTTCAGAGTATGTCCTTACTTAAAGATCGGCGGTACCAATTCCAATTTGGCGATCATACCAATAACACTCCTCGCAGTTTTGCTGCCATCATTGATCTAGATAAGTCAAAATTCGAGTGTGAATGTTTGATGTTTCAATCTGATGGGATTCCTTGTCGGCACATAATCTGTGGATTCAAGAACATGAGAATTTCAATATTTCCCGATAAGAGTATTAATCCTCGGTGGTTTGTTGAAGTCGGCAAGAAGCTCAGAATCGATTTTCCATTCCCTTCAGACGACAAACCTAAAGAAGTTCGGTTTGCTAAGATGAACATGGAGTGTATGCACTTGTCAAAGTTATCCTCCCAAAAGAGTAAACCATTCTTTGATAAATCAATTAATGCTGTCCGAAATTTGACAGTGGCGGCTGAGGATGAATCCGACGCAGTTTCAGAGTCCGATGGCGAGGAAATTCCAAACGAATTTGTGAAACATTCTCGCAATTTTGTAGATCCCGATAGGATTATTCCTAAAGGTGGAACAAAATCAAAGAAGCAACGTTGTGGCTTGTGCAAGTCAGTTCTTAGTCGTTGTTCTGATGATGTCATGATTCTTTTATCGTATCTCTTGTGTAATCTTGGTCTAATCATGTTTATTACTTTTTTCAGAAAAATCGGACACAAGTCAACCACTTGCGAGCGAAACCCGAAATTTGTGGGTACTTCACGTGGGAGGCAAAATACACAAGTCCACTAATTCTCAAATGCCCCATGAATCAACAAAAGATGATTATGTTGGCGATGACAATGACACCCAACATTCGTTGAATCAAGCTTCACCAACCATGTCGTCTTTTGGTATGCCTGACAATCGCAACACTCACACCAATCTTCTCTTTAGCATGCACGGTCCTCAATTTCAAACTAATGCTGGTACTTCTTCTCAAGTACGATTTCCAATGAATCCACAGGTTAGAATTTTTTTGTTTCGTATTATTACAATTTCTGAAATTGAAGTGCTTCATTTTTATTGTGTTTTTAACGTATAATAAATTAATATTTTTGTATGTACATCGCAGGCAGGGCCAAGCACTCACAATCCCTATGCGTTTCCCGGTTATATTCCAGGCTTTCCTCCACAAAATTGGACATTTTTCGGTCCACCCAGACCACCCCCCTGGAATTGATCAATTTTGTTGTTTCTTTGTTTTTATTATTTATCCTTCTTTTTTAATCATTATAAGAATTGGCCATCTTATTTCTTTTTCCGCACTTCACCCATGAAATGTATTTATTTTATCATTTTATGATTGTATTGTATCGATTGAATGAGAATATTTGTTAAATACAATTTTTAGCATTTGAAAAGATAATTTCGTGTTATTATTGTTTTTTTGTTGTTATTGTTTCATATTTATTTTACATATATTTTTATATTTAATTAAATACAAATTAGTATAATATTCTTAGTAAGTCAATAAAAATAACTAGATATATTCTTCTACTGGGCCGGCCCTTAATGGGTTGGGTACGAAATTTTTTTGTTGGGCCATAATAATAACAAAAGAAATTAGTCTATTGGGCCGGCTGATTTTTTATTGGGCCGTAATTATTTACCTTTGGCCCATTTTTTGGCTCACATAAATAAATACTTATAGATAAATTCGAATGCCTAGGTTCATTTACATTTGGACGATTTTTTATTTATAAATAAATACTCATACACTTTCACTTCGATTTAGTGAAATAATAAACTTAGCACGAATACATAATTACAAAAGAAAATAATAGATAAATTCGGCTGCCTAGGTTTATTTACATTTGGCCGATTTTTTTTTATAAATAAATACTCACAAATAAATAAATAAGCGACCCGAAATGGTTTGTCCAAGTAGCTTAATTACACTAGAAGATTTGTAAAGGTAGATAACGAAACTAGAGGAAGAATATATCCGTAGACAAACAAAATCACATAAAATAGGTATCGCTCGACTATAACCCCAAATAGTTGTAACCATCTTTTCTATTAAAAAAGTTAAATAATAAAAGCATGTGATGTGCAAAAATCCATTTGTATAATTAATATATAAGATGCCGAAACATAAAATAATGTATAATTAATGAAAACCAAATAAAATAATTGTCCAGACAATGCAAATTAACATCAAATAAAAATGTCCTAAGCAGATATAAAAAGTCTAAACTAATAAAAATCACACCACCAAGAAAACCAAATCAAATCTCTATAGTGTCGTCCCATTTCCAAAATCAAGAGGATGTGATGGATTCCAAGCAACTTTGTTTTTGTTGCATTTGTATAGCCTTACAGCAATAACTTCTCTTGCAGAAATAGGTTCTTGCTACAAATGATCCCAAACCAATTAATGAAATTAATTAGTATGCAAAACAAGACAATAAAATATGTTTAACGGTAAGTTTAAAAGGTGTGCTCACATCCGTCAATTGTTTTTTGAACTCTTTGTGGAACATCATTACCATGCAAACATACAATCCACAGTCATACCTGTACTTTGAATTATTAGGATGTAATAGTTTCAATGCTTCGCTAAATTGAATATATGATTTTTTACCTATTCGGTTGAACAGGTACCCAATCAGCTGATTCAAAATTCAGTAGATCGCGCTTGAATCTTCTTTTAGCCATAACAGGGTTCCACTGTTGGAACAATTTCTCTAACCTTGAAACCTGTATGATTGAGTTGACAAATAAATATAATATTTTGAGCGGCAATCAAACTTATGAACATAGATAGATTTGTAGGTATTACCAATCGTGATACAATTTCCATTCGATGGCTGGTCATTTGAGGTAGAGAATCACAAACCGATACTGTATAAGTGTCGATGTTTATTACAACACAAAACCAATGATCCATCATGTCGTTAATTGGGATGAAAATCTTTTCACAATTTTCTAACGACCCAACTAACTTTGCACTAGAATCAAAAAATTTCGCAGTAATGGATTGGAGAGTATAGTCTTCATTCAACAATTGTTGCTGCATTAACAATCCAATAAAAAGAATTTTCACTATTATTATATTTCAATTTGTTCGACATTGTATTTTACGGGCAATTTTATACTTACCGAAAATAAACATGGAAAGTACCATCGGGGTTGAGAACGGTCCTCTTCAATCATATCCAGACATAGCATATACGCGACACAATCTATCACTTGCATCAATATAAGAAGCATTCATCAAATTTTTATCGGTGCTAAATAATAAATTAAACTCAGTAGATATTAGTACTTACATGTCCCCCTAATTCAATGGCAGGCATCAAGCATCGAATGTCTGTCCTATTGAGATACCAATTACCCAGGTCTACAACAAGTTCACTACATGCAATACATGATATAACCTAACTTTAGTTTCTAAATCAATACAATTAATATAATAATCTATTAATTTAAAACATTATTTTACCTTTGATCGAGATATTGACTGAACAAATATTTATTTATGACTTGATCTTCAGCTAATGGATTGCAAGGTGTAGAATCCAATTCATTCTCAACAGCATCGACATCCTCATCTTGTCCAGTTAAATCAACCATATCAGAGGTTTTCGAGCTTACCTTTGAACCAACATTAAAATCCAAAACCTTAGGCTCGAGAGTTTCTTCTTTGCTGTGAGACCTAGTTTTGGGGTGCGATGTTTTTTCTTTCTGGCTACTAGGTCGTTTGATTGATTTTGAACAAGATCCCTGATTAGTAAAGGATGGGGTACGATTCATTTTCCCGGATTGCGAATTCAGCAAGTTTGGGAGGGTCTCGCGGATTGTTGATTCAACTGCTTGTGGTATCTTGTCCAAGCAAAACTGGATATTATTGGCAATATTCTCAAATGGAGATAATTGTTTCACCCCCGAAGACATCTCTTTGATTGGTTGCTGCAGTAGTATGGCATTCAGGGTGGTTGTCATTTGGGCGACTTGGAACTCAAGAGCATTAATTCGATTCGAAAGCAATGCATAAGGCTTTGAATCTTCTGTATCACTAGTCAGATTGGCAGAGTGGGAACGCATGGGATTATCCAAATGGTTGTACGCTCCCATATCATCATAACTGTTTGGTTTATCTTAATTTGGTGAAAATCTACCAAAACTCTTAATCTTATTGGCTTCTCCTTTTTCCAGTTCACTTGTGGATTCTAACTCACGCTTCACCTGATCATTTGATTTACTTATTTCAAAGTCAATACCCTGAAACTCGAAAAGGTTTGTTTGTGTCAGAAATTGCCATTACAGAGATTTATAAAATATATTATCTATGAGAAATTTTGGCACGTAAATAGTTACCTTAGGGTTCCAACTTCCAATAACCGCCATTGGACTGCACTTCTTTCATCAACATTGTTGATCGTTCCCTTGAAAGATACTTTATAAAAGGTACTTCTGTTTCCAAATCAAGTGCATATTTTGCACGGACTGGACGAACTCGTCCGTAGAATATTATCTGCATCATAGTTACATGTTACGTTAACTTAATAAAATATATATATATAAGAAATACATCATATGAGAGAGACCATTAACTATTTACCTGTAATAATATTAAACAACCAGGTATGTAACCCTCCTTTTTTGCCTGGAATGTCCGTACTCCCTCATCTAATTTTGTTATCACAAGGCTCGCCCAATTCATATTGGGAACTTCGTCCAGGTCCTTGAATAGGGAGAGGTAATCACCCGGTATGTTTTGTTGGTTACACGGATAGAGAAACAAACCAAACAAAAATGTCAAGTACTGAACCTTGAATTCATTTCCGTAAGCCCCTTCTATAATCAATGACTCATACAACGAGGTTAAGTCAACTCTACCTCGTTTCATTGTGACGAATGAACTGTACTTTTTCACGCCAGCCTTATTTGCAGAAGAGTGATACATAGTACGACCTTTGTATGGAACCCCAAGAGCCTCATAAACCGCATAATCTGTGAGCTCAAACTCCTTTCCATGTATTTTGAGTATTCTTGTGAAAGGGTCATACTGATTAATTAACCAATGTATCAAAGTGCGGTTGATATCCTCAATATTATTCAATCTAGCCAACGTTCCGAACCCCATTTCATCTATCGCCTCCAATTGAGAATCTAAAAGGCCTTTATTCACCGCCATCAATTTATGGATCGACATCCTTGTGTCCAGTCTTTGTGGCTTAACATGTTCAATGAAAAATGCAAGTGTGTTCAAAATAATAAACTAACACAATTTGTATTTCATTTCACCATTTAATTAATAAGTTAATAATATAATATGACACCATATATGATTATATTTAAAAAGTTTAATACTCCTGAATAATTTAATATGATAAGTCGCTTAGAATATTAAAAAGTTTGATCAAGTACTATAGCAAAGAGAGCAAAATAAATGAGACAAGGGAAATCTATAGTTCTTAATTCATATTATTGCTATTAATTGGATAATTCACATTTTATCCCCCAGAAAGATTTTAATATTCATACTTAACCTCCTAGAATCATAATGCTCGCACATGACCCCTAAATTTATTAATTGACAATTGTATTAATTCACCATGAGGACTATTACTAATACTAATCGGAAAATTTAAGTTTTGCCCCAATTAAAAGTCATTATAATTGAGCTCTAAAACATAAAATAACAAACAAAATCCAGAATTAGTCATCAAGTAAAAATAAGTCCTAATTATATGTCATTCAACACAATTATGTAATATTAGCATAACCCTAATTATATGACAATCACGACCCGATACATTTTCGACCAACCACCACACACACATTAATTACCCGACCCGTTTCGACATGAACCGAACCCGACCATTTGCCAAGCCTAATAGCTCATATTTCCAAATATTATTAAAACCAACTGTAATAAATAGAACCCACAAATTTAAATACACCAAGATATGAGAAATTGATAAATTCACATATGTAATAAGGAAACCAGATTGTAATTGAGACTTACTGTTTTTGGCTTTATGAAATCTTGGTAATTCGAAGCCTTCCTCTTTCCATTTGATGACCTGTATAATACCGAAAATATATGTAAATTACTAAAATAATTTTTCGTAATTTTTCCCCTAAGAACAATAATTAATAAAAGTAAAATAGAAATTATTATTATGTAATTACAACTTAAATAGAAAATTTCAAATACTGGAAAACAATGAATAAAACGCTATATAATAATTAACAAACTGGAGGACAAAATAAAAATAATTATGAATGGCCTTTAATATATGCAGAAGAAGATTTGCATCCATTAATATATATATATATATATATATATATATATATATATATATATATATATATATATATATATATATATATATCATATATCGAATAACAAACATAAATTGAATTGCATTAATCAAATACAAAATTATTGAACACTCACATGTTTTATCAATTCAAATAAACTCAACTCCACACCTCCGAGATTGAACAGATTTTGAATTCGTGGAGTTCGTTTTTTGTTATGTGAAATTGTGGTGAATTTTCTTTTTTTCTTCTTCGGTTTTTGTATGTGAAATCGTACTGAATTTTTTTGTGATTCTTCGGTTTTTGATATGTATATAAGTAAATTTGTGTCGAATTATTTGTGTAGAAGATGGTTCGATATAAATTTTACTTAATTAGGAGTTTGTGTTTAATTAGGAAACTTCTTCTTTTAAATATATACAAATCATGGCATATCTTTTTCAGAATTTATCCAATTACGAAAATAATATAGTTATGGGAGTTTGTTAAATATGGAGTGGGTTTAGTGGCGTGAGTGGTGTGCTATGTGATTTTAAATCTTAAACAAAATTTTACGAATTAATAAACTGAAATTTTATTACTACATTTTGATAATTGCCTTACATAACAAGTTACAAATCAATGTCAAATTAATAAATGATAGGTCACGACTTTTAAATTTATTTCTTAGACAACCACTTTTGGAATTTAAAAGACACTTCAAACGGTTAATAGTTGATGAATTATTACTACATTTTCATAATTGCCTTATATAACAAGTTAATTACAATCAATATCAAATAAATAAACGATAGGTCACGATTTTTAGAATTTTTTTTTTTTGACAACAAGTTTTGGAATTTAAAAGACACTTCAAACGGTTTTTATTAAATGAAAAGATGTAATGTACCTATAAATAAGAACCTGATTATTCATTGTTAATTAACCAACATAATCTTGATATTTTCTTCAAATATATACAAAATTAAAGATAGTCTCAATATGGATCACAATCAAAATAGCAACAATATTTCCAATGAAACGAACAACAATTCTGCTCAAAACGACAAGGATGATGCGTATTGGTAAGTAAAACAATTTTCTTTTCATAACGTGTCTTAATTTATTTTTGTTTACCTTTAATTTGGTGGTATTTATATATAAGTAAATCATGTTCAATGACCCAAATCAATGAGGCAACTATTTTTTTAATTTCTTATGCTAAAATTATATATGCAAACAAAGTAATTCCGACACTTGGCCAAATTAGGTCTTAATATCTCATGTGTTATTTATAGGGATGAATATGAAGCTGAAATGGAGGAATGGGTACGCCAAATTGATGAGGACAGACGACGTGAGAGAGAGGAATATGAGTCTGCGATGGAAGAATCGAGGCGGCAACTAGGAGATCAAAGGCAAGGAGATGATGAACCTATCAAAGAGGAGGAAGAAGAAGAAGAAGAAGAAGAAGAAGAAGTAGAAGAAGAGGAAGAGGAAAAAGAAGAAGAAGAGGAAGACGAAGAAGAATGGACCGATAAAGATGATGATGGAGATGATTCTGATGAGGATACTGATGACATACTGGACCGAATAGATCCTATATTGGGTCTTTAAAATAATTAATTATATTTTGTCTTATTTATGGGGATTTTTTTTTTAAATATTTGTAGTATATTCTATCGTGACTTTTTTTATTTTAATAAATAATGTTCAATGTTCAAATTAGTTGGCTAGAGGAAATGAGTAATTAAATGATTTATGTAAAAAATAGGAATTAATAGAATTATAGTTAAGGAAGAAAATTAATTTAAATTGAACACTTGTTAATAAAAACTGCAAAAGGAGTATATATGTATATGTAAAGTAAATAAGTAACTAAAATAACTATGCGCAGCAGGTGGGAGTCGAACCCAGATTCATATATATATAGGCTTTATCTTGTTCCATATATGCCAACAAGCAAACTGGGCAACTTTGACGAATATTGTAATACAGTATTCTTAATTCATTAGAGGCGATTGTTGTGTAAAGGTCAAGGAATGTAAAATTCAATGTTCAATTATAAATGGCCAATATTAATCTAAGGAGGGAGAAAAATAAAAGTAATCCTTGAACATTATGAATAATAAATTAAGAAATACTAAAAACCTAAATAAATGTGTGCCAATAATAAAACCTATTATCATTAATTATTTTATTAATTTAAAGTTCCTCATCACTTGGACCACTACAAGGATACCCTTCTCCTCCAATCGATATCACCTCCGCTCCCTCGTTTTCTTCTTTATCTTCCTCATGTTCTTCTTGATCCACGACTTCGTCTGCCGGAACTTGCTCCAAAATAGCATTTCTTGGTTGAGGTGGGTGGACTGACTTAAAAATTATGTCTAGTTCACGCCAATACATTTCACCCTCATGTCGGTACTTCTTCGCCCACCATTTGTACTGATCATCCTGAAGCATAAATAGAATAAATAGTTAATTTCGGACTAGATAACTTAAAGTAAACAACATTAAATTTTGTTACCTTAACAAGTATTTCCCATACTTCGTCACTAGCTAGCAATCTGTTCTCTTCTGGTAACAACCTCACAAACCGGCATCGCAGAGCCTCCTGCCACGAGTAATAGCGAGTATGCAGCCTATGAAATTCTCTATTAACCATATCGGATGTGTAATTCTTGCCGGTTTGCTGTTGTAGGCTTTCAGCAATTTGCTGAAAAACCGTTTTGTTTTTCCAGGTATAATGTATCGTGCCAGCCCTAGTTTCGTCAATCAACATCGCCAAGAAACGTTGGAGGTCATCTTGAATCCAAAATACGGCAGCCATGATACTAAATTTAATCGAAAATTTTCGATTGTGTTAAATATTTAGGTAATTCACAATATAAATAATAACAATAAAAATAAATCATATCATAAATTTGAATCAAAATAAAAATCGGAACATAAATACTAATTTAAAAACATGAGATAGCACAAACCATTTTAATTATGTCAATCAACGCAACAATGCTGGATAAATATAAGATAAATTCTTGTTCAAGCACTATAATACGAGAAAACTGAATATTGATCAAAAACTGAATACGGTAAATTGTTTTAGGAGCTTTGACATCATAATTCAATATGTTGATAAAAAAACGCATGAGAAATAAAATATTAGAATATGTTAATCCATACCTTAATTCTCGTTAATGAAGTATCGTTTTTTGGTGTTCCAGAACTCCAGACAAGCAGATCAATATTGGCAAGGATTTATTTTATTGTAGGAAGCCACGATAATTTAAGAGTCCAATTAATTTGAAGTATTTATTTGATAGTAGGAAGCCACGATAATTTAAGAGTCCAATTAATTTGAGAGTCCTTTTTAGTGTAAGATTTTACTGCCTTTTAAAATTAATAAAGATGCAAAATTTAAATCTTGCAATATAACGTGATTTGCTCAATTATCGTAAAAAAGGCGTACGGGATTAACAATATTACTTTAATTAAACTGGAATCTATATTCAAGTAGTTCCACTTCCACTAACTACCTTAATTAATTTGTTTCCATGATATCATAAATTCTTGAAATACATAACAAACATGATCATCTATTTAGTAGAAAAATATTATATTAACAAGATATGTTAGCAAAACCGAATTCTATGTTTCCTTTTCCATTTAAATTTTAGATACCATAGGGAATGGGAACATATTTAGTTATTTTTTTATTTTTCACTCCGATTTTATTTGACGTGAATTTTATGATAAAAAAAATGAAATTTTGTTGTTCTTTTTTTTTTTTTTCCAGTTTTGTTAGTCAACAGCCGTAATTAGAGGTTATCGATAATAACATTTAATTACTTATTAACGAGACTCTGATGAAATTCAATGTGAATTCACGTTTAACTTGTTAAAATCTATAAATACATTAATTTCATACATCTAACTTAATTTTTTTTGAATTTAATTTCTATAAAAAGCCTTGATTAGATATTTACGGAGGTGTTAGTGATACATTAACTCTCGGTTCTCCTTCTCGAGCAATTTTAGACCAATTTCAAAATAAATGGCTAATTAACGATTTTAGTGTTTATTAATAACATATTATAATACATGCTAAGTCTCCGTTGTGGGATTAAAGACGGACTTGAAAATTATATTGTATACCAGAAATATTGTATTATATAATTTATATGGATAATTAACCAAGAAATTGAACTGGCGGAATGGTTAAGTAATGGATTGAAGTAAATGGTATGTGTTCGAATTCTCCTCAGAACAAAAACCTATTTTTTTGCCCTTTGTGGAGAAATAATTTTTTTTTTTCATTTTGGCCAAGTTCAATATAAAATATGGCGGGAGAATATTTAAAGTTTTTATTTTGTACAAAATAAAAAGTACTTTTAAATAAAAAATAGATTATACTTATAAATTTTAGTTAAAAATATGGTTTTACGCTTTGTTGTTTTACTAATTAATAATAACATATTATTGTAGTAATTTTATAATTAATAACACATTATGGTAGTGTTATTATTATTTATCCAAGGTTGAAACTCAATTCAAAGTAATTTTATTTACGGGGGTGTTAGTGATACTTTAACTCTCGGTTCTCCTTTCCGATCAATTTTAGACGAATTTCAAAGTAAATGGCTAATTAACGATTTACGGATGTGTTAGTGATACTTTAACTCTCGGTTCTCCTTTCCGATCAATTTTAGACAAATTTCAAAATAAATGGCTAATTAACGATTTATGGATGTGTTAGTGATACTTTAACTCTCGGTTCTCCTTTTCGATCAATTTTAGACGAATTTTAAAGAAAATGGCTAATTAACGATTTACGGATGTGTTAGTGATACTTTAACTCTCGATTCTCCTTTCCGATCAATTTTAGACGAATTTCAATGTAAATGGCTAATTAACGATTTACGGATTGTTTAGTGATACTTTAACTCTCGGTTCTCCTTTCCGAGCAATTTTAGACCATAATTTCAAATTAACAATTAATATGAATTGTATTATTATTATTATTATTATTATTATTATTATTATTATTATTATTATTATTATTATTATTATTATTATTATTATTATTATTATTATTATTATTATTATTATTATTATTATTATTATTATTATTATTATTATTATTATTATTATTATTATTATTATTATTATTATTATTATTATTATTATTATTATTATTATTATTATTATTATTATTATTATTATTATTATTACTCAAAAACAAATTAACAACTAATTTGAAAATTATAGCACGTGGGGTATAAGCGTTTGAATTTCAATTTTAAGGGGGGTAATTGCAATTTATGCTTTCATATTATATACCTTCTCCGTTAAAATCGAATTCAAAATCCTTGATTCAATAAAATCCTCTTACAAAAGCCGCGACCCCTCTTCTAATTTTCTTCCACCTTAATCATCAATTCTTCTTCAAACTTCTTCCACTAATGGTTAAATTTAGGATTCGATCTGATTTTGGGTTGATACGTAAAAGTGAATTCAACGACATGCCCCCCCCTGAATATATAGGTACGGTTTTTCTAAATTGGGAATTCATTGTTGTGGTTCTTCGGAGAGTTGCTATTACAAATTATATGCGGAATGTTAATTTGATTTTCCTGTTACTCTTAGTTTTCTTGCCTGATTTCGTCTTTTGCAGTGTATGTCGCGTTTTATTTTTCCTTAGCTTGAGAGGGTGCTTGGGACGAATTAGTTTATTAGGTTTAATTGTGTCATGTGTTTGGATAGCTATAGCCAACATTGATTCTTTTCCATTGGCAGTTTGGATAAAGTTCGCGCATGTGATAAACTGGTGCTTTCAATTGATGTACTCTCACTGTCTTTTGTTGTGTCCAACTCAGTTCTTTCCCTGTTTGAAATATTTTGTCATAGTTTGAAGCTGCACTTTTTTCTAAAATTTTGTGATAGATTAGTATTAATTCATTGTAATTAGTATGAATGTGTTGAGACTTAATTCAATGTTTGATTGGTGAATGATGGTTGGCTGTTAACAGGCAGTTGCCTTTGTAGTTAATTAATGTAATTTTTTTATTTGCAGATAAACTACACCGTACCTTAAAGATTTATTATGGTGGTAGTTTAAGGCATGAACCTAATACGGAGTATGTGGGGGGTACTTTTAGGTGCGTAGACTATTTCAACTATAAGCAAATGTCAATCGAAAACCTTGATTACATGTGTGATCTAATGGGAATTTGTGGTAAGAAGAATTATTATAGGATTGATGGATACCGTAAGTTTAGGTTGTGTGAATCTGAGACTGAGTTGATTCAATTATTTGGCTGGCCAAGCAGAGTGGTTTGCATATATGTAATTCAGTCCAACGAAGTAGATGAGAAAAGATACAAATTGTCCGAAATAAAGGCTGCAACACTATATCTACTTATAGGAGACGATGCGTAGGCATTGGCAAGTCACGTCCAGTCTTTAATGAGAGCTCATTTTGAGAAGACTTCTAAAAAGAGAGAAGCATGTAGTGAGAGACATATAGTTTTGCAATTGCCAGCACCCCGAGCATCAACTCCAGAACCAGCACCACAACCGCAGTCACCACAACAGGAGGATACAGTGGCAATACAAACCAACAAAGTACAAAGGACATGCAAACAGTGTGGATTGAGAGGTCATTTTGAGAAGACTTGTAATAGGAGAAAAGCATGTGAAGAGAGAGGGATTGGATTGCAATTGACAGAGCCCCGAGCATCAACTCCAGAACCAGCAACACAGCCGCAATCACCACAACGGGAGGGTACAATGGCAATACTAACCAACAAAGTACAAAGGACATGCAAACAGTGTGGATTGAGAGGTCATTTTGAGAAGACTTGTAATAGGAGAAAAGCATGTGAAGAGAGAGGGATTGGATTGCAATTGACAGAGCCCCGAGCATCAACTCCAGAACCAGCAACACAACCGCAATCACCACAACAGGAGGGTACAATGGCAAGTCAACCTTTGAAAAAGGTTTGCACAATTTGTGGAGTGAAAGGGCATTACCGGAAGACATGTAAAAAGATAGGTGCAGTGAGAGTTAGTCGAAGATTGCAATCGAATGAGTAGGACTGAAGAATGTATTGTTTTCATAATTACTTTTATTGATTTTTGGATTTTGTGATGCTATATTATGGTGGAACATGTTATTTTGAAATTTATTTTGGTTTAGTCAATTTTTAATGTTTACCCGGGTGTATTTTGTCAATTATTAAAGGTATCAAGATGTGATTGTCAATTTTTGAAGTTAGCAGGGTGTGTTTTGTTAATTATTAAAGTTAATAGGGTGTCATTATCTATATCCCTAGACAAACAGGGTGGTTTTTGTAAATTTTTAAAAGTTACCAGGGTGTATTTTGTCAATTATTAAAGTTAACAAGGAAGGTTTGTCAATTCTTACAGAATACAGGGCGTGTTTGGTCAACTTTTAAAGTTAGCAGGGTGTGTTTTTGTTAATTATTAAAGTAATAGGGTGTGATTGTCAATTTTTATAGGAAATATGTTGTGTTTTGTCAAATGTGTAACTTATAAAGGTGTTATTTGTCAATTATTAAATTTAGCATGGTGTTTTTTTTGTGAATTATTAAAGTTAGCAGGGGGTTATTTAAAAATATTTTAGTTACAAAGGGTGCTTTTGTTATATGACTTGAGAGGGTACCTTTTTGCTAATATATATAAAGTCTCGATTCTCATTTTCGAGCAATTTTAAAACAAAATCATCAAATTTCACCGACTAACGATTCACAGAGGGGTTACTATGACTTATTCATATAAAAATTCACAACAATCAGCACTGCATTGCCATTACGTGAGGTGACCTACTTTCGAGGGTGCATTATGTCATTCCATTGCTAACTTTCATGCATATTCTTTAAAAATATCAAATTACATTTCAGTTATAAAATTATCATCCAAAAAGTGTATAGATTAACTAATGAAGGAAGGTGCATGAGAAATCGAGTTTAGGGTTTAGGGTTTAGGGTACAAATATAGTTATATAAATAGCAGTAGTAGCTTTATTAAATTAAATAAATCAAACTGTAGTGCGCTGGTTAAGGCAATTTGTGTTCATCTTTTTGGTCTGAGTTCAACTCTTTTGGAGAGCATTTAATTTTTGGACATTTTATACATAATTTTTTTATTCTGTTGGTAGATCTAATTAACCTTGATTAAAATATCTCATTATATTTTTTTCTTAATAAAACATTTCTTTTAGTTTTTCAAGAATATTTAGGGAACAAATATTTTTTGTTGACGTAGATCTCATAATCTAATTGAAAATGAGTTTTTTTTTATCGATTACATACTCATACAAAAGAAAATGTTGATTCTTACAAGGCGGATTCGATAATAACTCTTATTATAGAAAATATTTTTGACAAATAAACATGCAAAATTCAATTATAAGTAGTGCTGAATCATAATTAGATTTTCACAAAATATCGTACATAATTCATGGAAAATAATGGAAAATAATGGAATAATGAGAGAAGCGTAAACTGCTAACTCCCAAACCCAAATAAAACCGTTTACTAAAATAGCTAATTTGAAAATTACTAGTTACTCTATCGATTCTTCTGGACCCTTGTCACTCATGTCTTTTTCTGTTGTATCCTGCTCCACTATATTTTTTCTCGGATATAGTGGGTAAAACCCGGAATAAATTATGTCTAGCTCTCGCCAGTACTTTTCACCGTTCTGACGGTACCTTTTTGCCCAGGAATAATGTTGCATAGACTGTAGCAAAACAGTAACCAAAATGTAAATTTCTTGATTAAATATATATATATATATATAAAATAAACCAGCGAATTAGTAACCCATTAAATTTTGTTACCTTAAGAAGCATCTCCCAGACTTCGTCACTGGCTAACAATTTGTTATCCACAGGGTGCCACCTCACGTAATGGCAATGCAGTGCTGATTGCCACCTTTTATATCGATCATACAACCTATTATATTTTTCTTCCACAACTTCGAGGTTGTAGTTCTTGCCGGTCTTTTGTTCTAATCAGGTAGCTATTTGCTTAAGGATAATGGTGTTATCCCAGACATAATCGATCTTGCCAGCCATCGTCTCGTCAATCAACATCCCAAAACATAATTCTAGGTCATCTTGAGTAAATAATTCTCCAGACATGATACTAACCTCAGAATATCACAACAATGAAATACTAAAAATTAAGATTAGGTTTTAATTTTCCAATTTAGTTCCGAGATCGAAAATATGCAAAACTAATGTTTAGACTAAGATATACCAATATATAATTAAGTGAGAAATTGACATGTACAAAGATATTATCACGTAACAATTTACATTAAACACTACTGAATCAAAAAAATCAAACCATGGAAAAGCTCCAAATTAAAATACTGTATCAAAATATTCGAACTGAAAAAAATTAAATAACGTATAATTAACGATTTACCAAGAAGATGTTCTTCGAATCAGTTTAATGAGTTGTTCCTTTTCCCGTCAGGAAATTGACCAATAAGAAATTGACGTATAATTAACATTCGAAATTTATTTCAAATTTTTTATTTCTTAAGATTTTTATAATAACAAGTTTTCCTAAATTAAGTGTTTGTTTTAATTTAGGTAACTTCTTCCTTCAAGTTAGGGATATGCACACGCAAATCATGCCATATCTATAATAACTAACCAATCATAGAAATAATTTAAATTTGGGAATTATTTAAATACGAGAATGATAGAATTTTTTATTTCAAAAATAATTTTGAAAATTAAATATAGATAGTTATGAATTTTTAAAAGGAAATGGATCTACAAAAAGCATAAGCAAAAATAACTAAAATAAACAAGGAAATAAACAGCCCTATTAATTTTTTAAAGTCACGGAGGTTACACATTCCCTAATCACCACGGTTATGCATATATATCAAAATCTTTTCTCTAATATCATCTATTAAAAAAACTGGAAAATAAGCAATAATGCAAATCAAATGAGAATTTTACTCCACACTATCAAGGTTAAGGAATTTACAACAATCAATTCAAGCACTTTAATCTAATCGAGAAAAAGAACTGCATGTCAGTATGTGTTTAAATTTTATTTAATAACATAATTATTCATCTTTTCTAAAATATTTGCTTCCAAGTTATATCTGGAATTTTCATCTTATGAGTATGCACAATTTGTTACATGAACATTGATTATTCATGCTTATTTAGTGTTTATTACATGATTGATGAAGATTTCTTAGTTTTGTCCTTGTTTTATTAAACATTTGAATGTAAATTTTCGAATATCTTTAGTGGTAAATTACACATCCTAGGGGTAAATTGCATGTTTTCATAATTTGGTGGCAAAGTGCAAAAACATATAATTCAACAAAAACCGAAATTATGAAATTTTCATTAACTTTTAGTCAGATGGCGCGAATATGGACATCAGACGACGAAGAAATTTTCATTAACTTGTTAGTGGAAGAGGCGTTCCAAGGGAACATTCACTGGAATGGCAATAATGAGGAGAGCATTAACAGGATAATTCCAATCATCGAAGCTAGAACAGGAAAAACAATGACTTATAAGGAGTTGTTCAAGATTTTCGGTGATCTGCACACTCAATACTGCCTTTGGGAGCAGGCAAAACAATGTAGTCTTGTGAGATGGAATCATACTCTCAATGTTCTGGAGACGGATGATTATATTTGGGATGAGCTTGTACATGTAAGAGTGGTATGATGATTATTCGGCATAGTGCATAATATACAACAATGCTAATGCGCCCTTTTTTTGTTATTAATTAAGGAACATTGGTGGGCAAGGAGGTACAAGAGAGAGGGTGAAAGGTATTGGTGGGAGCTAAGTGTGATTTTTGCGTCGAAGCTTCCCATTGATGATCTTGCAGTTTTACCGAATGAAAAACCAGAAATAGTACGGGGGGATAATGTCGTGGATCAAGCTCCCATTGAGGACATCGTGCCTGGAGGTGACGAAGAACCCATAGGAGAAGAAATATGGCCTGAGATCATTATTTTGGTAGAAGACAATGAAGAAGATGCTTTACTTATTTTGATATAGTCGAACAAACTAATAATATTTTTAAATCTGTTCTTTTTGTTTGCTGATACACTATTTTAAATCAATATAAACATGTCGATGTTCATTTAATAGCTAAATTTGAGCCTTCTTGAAAATAAGATAATTATTAAGTTATAAATTAAGTATTATAAATTTATAAGTATAATCTATTTTTTATTTAAAAGTACCTTTTATTTTGTAGAAAATCAAAATTTAAAACATTCTCCCGCCAAATTTTATATTGAACTTGGCCAAAATGAAGAAAGTTATTAATATCTCCACAAAGAGGGGAAAAAATCAAGTTTCTGTTACGAGGAGAATTCGAACACAGACCACCTACTTCAACCATTCACTAAACCATTTCGCCAATCCAATTTCTTGATTAAACTATCCATATAAATTATATAATACAATCGTCCTTGTATCCAATTCCATATTCAAGCCCGCCTTTAATCCCATAACAAGGAGACTTAGCACGTATTATAATATGTCATTAATAAACACTTAAATCGTTAATTAGCCATTTATTTTGAAATTTGTCTAAACTTGCTCGAAAAGGAGAACCGAGAGTTGTAGTATCACTAACACCTCCGTAAATCGTTAAGTAGCCATTAAATTTAAAATTTGTCTAAAATTGCTCGAAAAGGAGAACCGAGAGTTAAAGTATCACTAACATCTCCGTAAATCGTTAATTAGCCATTTATTTTGAAATTTGTCTAAAATTGCTCGGAAAGGAGAACCGAGAGTTATAGTATCACGAACATCTCCGTAAATCGTTAATTAGCCATTTATTATGAAATTTGTCTAAAATTGCTCGGAAAGGAGAACCGAGAGTTGTAGTATCACTAAGACCTCCGTAAATCGTCAATTAGCCATTTATTTTGAAATTTGTCTAAAATTGCTCGGAAAGAAGAACCGAGAGTTATAGTATCACTAACACATCCGTAAATCGTTAATTAGCCATTTACTTTGAAATTGGTCTAAAATTGCTCGGAAAGGAGAATCGAGAGTTATAGTATCACTAACACCTCCATAAATTATTAATTAGCCATTTTTTTTTTAAATTGGTCTAAAATTGCTCGGAATGGAGAACCGAGATTGGATAAATAATAATAACATAAACTCAACACTTAAATATCACTTATTTATTACTACCATAATATGTTATTAATAAACACTTAATTAAATGACTACAATAATATGTTATTAATAAACACTTAATATATGACTACAATAATATGTTATTGTAAATTAATAAAAACAATAAAGCGTAAAATTATATTTTTAACTACAGTAATTAATAAACACTTAATTATTACTACCAAAAATCAGAAATCAATTTTTGGGTTGTACAAAATTTCCAAATCTAGAATATTACCAAATGTCATGTCAATCTATCACTAAAATAAATTGGTTTCCCAGAAAATAACAACTTCTTGCTAAATTCATGAGATCACAAATCACAATTAAAGAGGGAATAATCATTTTCCCGACTCCATCACGTCTTCACGTCTCATGCACTGGCAGACAGCCTTAATTCTTCTCCTGTCCAGCCGCACAAAATTAAACACCAAATAAAAATCTCAAACGTCTCCAGAAAGATCGATCTTTCTTCCTCCCTCACTCCATCTCTCAAACCCATCTCCCACACCTCGCTTAGTGCACAAGCAAGTTCCTCACTCACTACGTCTCTCAAATCCATCTCTCAAACCTTCGATTTTTCTCCTACTCTCTCTCTTACTCCCTCACGTAATCCATCTCTCAAACCCCAGCGGTCGTTTCGCATTCTCTTGCAATAAAGTTTGTTTTTTCTTTTTTTTTTCATGTTTCGATTGTTAGATTTGTCATATATTTGAAATTTGTTTGTAT
This sequence comes from Penstemon barbatus, assembly GCA_003313485.2. Lineage (NCBI taxonomy): Eukaryota > Viridiplantae > Streptophyta > Magnoliopsida > Lamiales > Plantaginaceae > Penstemon > Penstemon barbatus. Next base: position 22,936,610 of record CM064884.1, on the reverse strand, counting down.
TTCTTGAAGTATTTCATTATGTATGTAAATAATTAAAAATATATATTATGTGGGGGTTTTGGAAGAGAATGGGACATGCCCAATTTTATACGGAATTACATGTGTAGTATATGTGGATTTGAAAATTATTTTGTTATATGAGTAGTATTGCATGTGTATTATTATATTATATGTGGATTTGAAAATTATTTTGTTTTATGAGGAAAGGGCACTCTTGAAGAAATTACATGTGGATTTGAAAATTTTAAATGTATTTTTTTGGGTGAAAATGTATTAGGCTTGTTTTCTTGGTTGAAATTCTTGAATGCATGTGCACTGCAATTGGGATTGGTTGCTAGGAAGATTATATTTAAAAGATTGATTGCAATGGTTAATTATTTTGGTCCTATGTGATCTAACAAATAAATTTCAATTTTTGGTAATCTAATTGATAGTTGTTGTTCTATGGATGGATTGAAATTGAGTGAAGTTGTTGAGTTTTTTATGGTTTTGTTTCCGGGATTTGTCATGCTTGAGGAAGAGGAACTTTGTTGGGCATATTGTACCTTAAAAATTCTTTGTCAAATGTTTAAGTTAGCGGGGTGTTTTTTGTCAAATACTAAAGTTAACGGGGTTGTCAAACACACATTTGACAACCACGGAGTTGGAGCTTTTTCTCCACATGTTAGTTGATGAGACTGCATCAGGAAGGATAAGGTTCAACGGGGCTAACAAGGAGGCTTTCGAAGATATAAGAGCGAGACTTGAAGCATATACGGGGAAGACATTCACGTGTGACTTTTTGGAACATGAATATGGAAACTTGTATACCCGGTGGGGCTTGTGGAAGACGGCACTAGAATGCAGACGGGTTCACTGGAACCCGATCGAAAATAAATTGGAAGTTGCGTATGAGGATGTTTGGAAGTTGCTTGCGCAGGTAAAATCTGTATATAAATATCAACTCCAATTTTAGTATTTTAATTAACTTGTTCCTAGCTAATTTATTTGATATATTGACAGGATCCAATTTATTGGATTGTGCCAAAGTACTTCCGCGACAATGGAGAAAAATACTGGTGGGAGTTGGAGGCTCTCTTCGGTAGACCCGATCCACCAACACCACCTAATATCGAGATTCCGGAGTATATGTCCGAGGAGGACGAAGAGATTGAGATTATAGTTATTTCCTCAAGTGATGAGGAAGATTGAAATTGTTGTAATTGGAAATGTTTGGATGTTTTTATAGTTTTGAACATTGTGGTAGTAGTTCTAGTAGTAGTAGTTTGGATGTTTGGATGTTTGGAAATGTTTGGATGTTTGTAGTAATAGTACAAGTAGTAGTAGTAGTAGTTTTGTAAATTTTCAAGTTGGATTGTAGTACTAGAAGTAATATTGAAATCCTAATCTTAGATGTTCAAATTAATTTTTCAACGATAATTTCGTGCACATTATCAATTTGAAGTGGACTGAGCGTTTTAGTACTTGTAATATTTCAGCTACGAATTTCACCTGAAATGCTTCTGCAAATGTTGCAAATTAACGCATAATTTTGTTATCTATGAAAAACTATATGTATTAAATCTAGTTCATAAATATAGTAATTTATTCACTCCTTTTCGATATCAGTGAGAGTAAAAAATTTGAAAGTAAAAATCTATCTAGAAAAATATATTTTCTCTTCATATTATATTTATTAAAATACAAAAACCCTAATTATAAAAAAAGAAAACTTACAAAAACACCCTATAAGACCAGCCCATGTGTGTGGGCCAATAAGTTATCCTTTCTATCAGGGCCCTTTTGAGACCAGTTCATACTGCGCCGTGCGGTTTAACTATTCTAAGTTTTTTGTCTTCAAATTAATTTTCGTGTACGTACAAAATAGAAAAAGGTAAACAAACAAGTAGACACATAAATTAAGTTCATGCAAAATATTTTCACAATAGATATTTTAGCTACGAATTTCACCTGAAATGCTTCTGTAAATGTTGCAAATTAACGCATAATTTTGTTATATCTGAAAAAATATATGTATTAAATCTACTTTAATTAGATAAAATTAATATATCTTATACCCAATTTATGTTACACAACAAACTTGATTTGATATAAATTCCTACTTAATTTTCAACTATTTTTTCAAATTCAAACAAACCATATAATGCAGATCGAAAATATTTCACGAATCTCTGCATTTTTCCTGAACAATTATCCTAAATAATAAACAAATAGGCCCAATCTATTTGAAGCCCTAAATATGGGCTTGTCACGTTCACCTAGCCCATTAATCCGGAGATGACGCATCTCGGTCTCTAAAAATTATTTTAAAGCCCAATCTTCTACATATTGGAAAGATTTAAGCCCTATTAATAGTCCATTTTTCGGGCCTTGATAATCCTACGGGCTGTCAGTGGATTGAATTTGGATCGGATTAAATTCTATACAGATCCGCCTTCGTTTATATCAGATCGAATTCAAATTTTGCTCGGATCTAAATTTCTTAATTCCAATAGATCATATATCCTATAAATCGTCGCTACCAAAGTGAAAATTAACATTTTTTTTTCAAAAATAAATTTGTTAACTTTACGATTGTATTAAATTTAGCTAACATGTTGAGTTTTAAGAACTGTTCACCTGGATGAAAATATTCGTAAGAATGAATTTATGAACTTTCTAGTAATTAATATTCATATTTATTTAGATGAAAATATTCGGAAATTTTATTTATGAACAAATTATTAACTACTATTTTATTAAATAAAATTATTGATGGTTAAATATTATCAATGTAACTTATTTTTATAAAACACTATGCATACATATAATTTTTTTTTATTTATTGTCGAATACGGATCTCTTAACTAATAGGATAGACCGAAATTTAAACTATTATCTAAGAAATTCGAACTTAACCGACCGAATAGAAATAAATAAACAAAAGGGGATTAAGGATAATATACATCAAATTTATTGATTTCGTGGATTCAAAAGTAATTGAGAATTTCACGTTTTTTATAATTCGAATTTTGTAAAGCAATTTTGGAGATGATTGATTTCAGGTGCAAAAATGGTGGTGAGATTATTGAAGGAATAGATGGTGTAAAAATGGTGGAGAAGTAATAAAAAGAAATAATCAATTAAGCTTGAATGATTATGGAATAAAAGGAATTTATTTGTTAGTTTTGAAAGATTAGGAAAGAGAAGGAATTAAGTAGCAAATTAATTGTTCATTTCGGTTTTTAAGTGGGGGGTATAAACGTCTTCTTACAATATAAAATTTAATGGGGGGCAAAAGGGTCTTTTCTATTTTCAGTCGGTTTTTTCTTTTTTTTTTAGACAAACTAACTAAAAGGGCCTAATAGTAAATTGCATTTTTAATTAGAAATAAACATAAATTAAATCCAATTCCTTTAGTTACACATCCAACGGCTGCTATGGATGGAAGCCGATCTAACGGCTCATGAAGAGGGCCGCATGTGCGGCCGTAACTAATTGGCCGCACTGTAGAAAAATCGAGGTTTTGTTTAGAGATAAGAAAATTGTTGTTTGTTTGGGTTTTGATAAAGTAGTTTGAGAAAATTGAGAGATTAAAAATTTATTTCAGAAAATAGAAAACATGTTTGTTTGGCATTTCCCAAACACGAAAATTTTTTGGGAAACGCCAAACAAACAAGCCCAAAGGTTTTTATATTAAATTTAATTTGAGTACTCTTATTGGATCACATATTCACAAATCACAATACAAGTATAATTATGTCAGGGCCGATCCTATACATTCGGGGGCCCTAGGCGAATTTCAAATTTAGGACCCTTTGTTATAAAAAAATATATAATCAATTTATTTTTTTAAAGGCAAAAATATTAATTAAATATTAATATATTATTTTCTCTAACATATTATTTTTTAGAAAAGTAATTAAATAGCAAACTTTTTAACTTTTAAAAGATTCAACCGTGAATTTTTTTGTATAATTTTTAATATTAAAAATGTTATTTTAGCCGAAGAAAAATTTTCAAATATCATAATTGATTGGTTGACTTTATTTTATTTTGTGACATTCTTAACTCTATTATCATGTATAGAAAAAAGGTATACATCATATATAAAACTAAGAAAAAGATACAAATATATATAAAAATATGGACGGGGCTAGACCAATTTTATTGAGGGTAAATTCTTTTTTGCAATGTACTAAGTGAGAAAGTAATAAGCAGAAAAATTATATTATAAAGAAAAAAATTGTATTCTTTTTATAATAATTAAGAAAGAATTTTTTTTAAAGCACTTATTAAGAAAAAAGATTGACAAGAAATCATTAAGTAATAAAAAGGATTAAAAGAATAATTACTACGAAAGGGAAATCATTAAGTAAGAAAAAGGATTAAAGAATAATTACTACGAAAGGAAAATAAAAAAGACGAACAGTATTACAAAAAAAAAGTTAAATAAAATATAACAATCAAAAAGAAAAAAACTCAATTTTGAGATTTGAACCCTAGACCTCTCACTCATCAAGAGAAAATCTTACCAAGTGAGTCAATATAATAAAGTTAAATTAAAAATATTTAATTTTTTAAATTTTCTAAAGACCTAAATATAAATTTTGGGGCTCTCCGAACCGAGAGCCCTAGGCGCCGGCCCAAGCTGCCTAGCACTTGGGCCGGCCCTGAATTATGTATTATTATTGTTCATTAAGATAACAAGTTTTGGAATATACGAGTCACAAATCATGGGGGAAGTTCATGTTGAATTCAATTTGATTATATTTATTCAATCACAGAATAAGTATATTTTTATATGTTTATTGATTAATCATGCTATAAAAATACTACTTCTTCGTTCCATAATAATTGCCGATGTAGAGATTTTTCTTTTTTCAAAATATCTGTTACTTTATGATTCAAAGCAATAACAATTACCCATTTTTTAATTTTTTCCTTATTTATTACATCTAAAAACTATATATTATCACCTCCTTGCTATTTGTTAAGGGTGTTTTAGGTACATCTTTGTTTTCCAAATAATTCATGCTATTTATTAGGTTCGGTAATATTCGTGCAAAACTTTAAAATGACAATTATTATGGAACGGATGTAGTATCAGTTACGACATAGTGAGAGATCAAATTAGATGCTCTCTAAGACCTTATTAATTTTAGAAAGGGTAAATATAATTAGTGTTTTTACTTTCATAAATGTTACATATATGATGTCTGGGAAAAATAGCAATTATATATTCTGCAAACAAATTTAATCAATGAGTTACAAGAGAAAGCACAAAAAATATGCATTCATGAACTTTGAAAATATAGTAAATTTGTTCTACCGCATCAAAATTGTGATAAAGATAGAGGACCAATTATAAATATAGTAAATTTAGAGAGAAAACATCTACTGCATCGAAATTCGTTCAAAACCTAAAGATATTGAAGACCAGTTAAAAAAATAGTAAATTTATTGTGTACTAGTTTTATACTATATAAAAGAAAAGTGTTTTACTAGTTTCATTACAAGAAATATGTGTACATTTAGTGAAAAAACATATACATGTGATAGAATAAAAGTTGTAACTCTATCAGTGATAGTTTTGTCACAATAATAATGGTGACGAGTGCGAAAGTGACAAAAGTTAGTTTTAAATTATCACTAATAATTATTTATCACAACCTAATCACAATTAATATTATTAGAATAATTTAGAGATAGTTTGTTGATTAGGCTTTGTATAATTTGTTTTATTTGTCTTACGTTATGCAACAGTAATTAAGATTGAAAATTCAAAGATAACGAGGTCCATGTATAATTAGAATATGATATCAAAATTTTATTTTCAATAATTCACTTATAAAATATTATTGGAATCATTATAGTTTTTTCCTTAAGGATTTTCTAATGTGAAAATATTTCAACCCTTCCGAGTTTTCTAGATAATTGGTTCTCCAATTGAACAAATTTTATCAAACTTTAAAATTAATTTCTTTGTAGAGATGCGTACGGACCGAAATTTGAACTAAAACTTCAAAACATTTAAATACCAATTTGTTTCTGCAATAAGTCGTCGATGACACATTGAGATTGACAAGTGATTTAACGTGAGAAGTTAATAGATACGTGTGAGTACAGAGTTAGTTTGATTGGTTTTGGTCCTAATTAAGCCTTGTGTAACTCAAATTACGTAAAGAGTTTGAAAAAGTCTCAACCTAACTCAGTTTCAGTTCCGATCAAAGTATGTAAAACTCTATTTTGAAATCAATAAAATTATTGATGATTTGATATTTATTAGCCTTTTTGTCATAAGTTATTGATTTGACATCTATTACACACTTTTCTCCTACAAACTTAATTCAACCTAACTCACATATCAAGTTTTTAAAATTAAGGTTGAAAATCAAATCAAACTACTCGATATCTAACTCGAGTTCGTTTGATAAACGTTCATTTAAGTTCGGTTCTCAGACAAATCAAACAAGTTTGAATATCATTTCTCATTCGATAATTTTTAAAGATTGGCTTGAGCTCGACTCACTAAGCTAAAAATTAAAAAAAAATACATATAAAATATCAAGCTACTCGATACTCGGGTCGAACTCGTTCGATAAAAGTTTGTTTGAGCTCGGCTCGTTTAACAATCAAACCAAGTTCAAACACAATATTTCAAGCTCGATAAAATTTAAACCAAACTTGAACATTGTGTTGTTCGAAACTATTCGGCTCGATTACACCACTATTCTATTCAAAACCCACTAACTATTATTTAATTATATTTAACTATCATATTCAATTAAAACCATTATCCAAATTGAATTTCAATATTTCGCCGAACACTCTCAAATCACTTTTTGAAATCAAACTGAGACATAACTCATTCAAACTATTTCCATAATAAGTCGCAAATGCCTATTTGATTTTTAGAACATTTTACTGTTTCTGAAAATTAAATATATACGTTTTTAAGATCAAAAGAGGTTTTTAATAGGAGTTTTTTTATTAATATTTAAAACAATTACCTCAAGGAGATTCTCCCTTTTTTTCCTAAAAAAAGGTAAAGAAAAGAAACTAACAAAGTCTACTACGATTTGTAAACTTTATGTATTTTACTTAACTTGAATATCAACTTCCATTTTACATAAAATATTTGTCTTACTCTTTTTTATTAAATAATCTCTAAAAAAGACGTACAAATTTTCTAAAATCACACGTACTGATACTAGTTATTTTATTTTTAAAAATTCAAATAATTTTTTTTTTGGGTAAACATGCGAGATATTTGTGCAACACATAGAAAAACTCAGACAAACATAACCTAAATATCGTAAGGATGTTGATTTCTTTGTGAGATCTATTTGACAGCTTGCGTTGGTTTGAGTGGTGTGAAGCAGTGTTTTGAAAATCGGATCGGACCGGCTGGTTAGACCTGTTTAACCGCTAACCGGTCCTCAATTCGGTTTGGTTTATCCTAAAAACTAGTCCTCAAATTAATCAGTGTGAACCGATAAAACTAACTCCAAAACCGGTAAAACCAGTGAACCAGTGGTTCACTTAATTTCATTTTTTTTTTAAATTTAGAGTTTTTTTGTTATTATTATTTATTTGAACTTTTGTTTAACATTTAATATGATTACATTTATATATTTTAATTGGAATAACATTCATTATTTTAGTGTTTTAACAATCAATGCAATATTACACTTTTTTTTTACATAAAGAAGTACATAGCCATTTTTTCGTCATTGTGAAATTTATTTTTTTTTTTTTGAAATTATGCAAATCAATTACCATATAAACATCATTACAACAATAGAACCCAAATGAACAATTCAAAACTTTGAAAATGAGATGAACTTTTAATTTTGTTGTCTTGTTTGGAATGTATGTATCTTTGAGGGATACTTGAGACTTATATTTTTTACTTTGATCTTAATTTTTAGGGTTTTTTGCACTTTGCACCCCCGAAACATGGGAAATAGGCACTTTGCACCCTTGAAATTTAGATTTAGCACTTTGCACCATCGAAATATGAAAAATAAAGCACTTTGCACCCTCTTATATTTTCAAGCAAAAACTCAAGGGCAAAATAGGTAATTCTAATGTAAATCTTTGGCACTTTGCCCCCCAAAATAAAATTAGAACTTAACACTCCCTAATTAAGAACAAATTAACAACTTGCAAGCCCGAAACACAATAAATGGACACTTTGCACCCCAAAATACAAAATTAACACTTAACACCCTCAAATTAAAAAAAAAAAAAAAATCCAAACCCCTCATTTTTTCCGCAAAGTTGACCATTAAAGTGAATTTTTGTTAAGGCAAAATAGGTAATTATTTATGGGTCTTTGATATGTTGAAGTGGACAATGGGTCTTCGAGAAGTTTACTTGTACTTTATTTAGTTATTTATGGTTATATTGTTGTAAAGAAATATGGAGAGATAAATGAGTATTCGAGTATTTATAATTGTATTTTACAAAATTTAAGTAAAAGAATGAATTGCCTATTTTGCCTTAGATTTTTTTTCGATAGTCAACTTTGACGGAAAAAATGAGGGGTTTGGGTTTTTCAAATTTGAGGGTGTTAAGTGTTAATTTTGTGTTTTGGGGTGCAAAGTGCCCATTTATTGTGTTTCGGGGGGTGGAAGTTGCTGATTTGTTTTTAATTAGAGGGTGTTAAGTGCTAATTTTATTTTGGGGGTACAAAGTGCGTTTCTCAAGTGTTGAGGGTGCAAAGTGCCAATACTATTGAATTACCTATTTTGCCCTTGAATTTTTGCTTGAAAATAAATGAGGGTGCAAAGTGCTAAATCTAAGTTTCGAGGGTGCAAAGTGCCTATTTCTCACGTTTCGAGGGTGCAAAATGCAAAAGACCCTAATTTTTAAAACATTTTGATTATTTGCATGAAACAAAAAAAATTATATTGACAAAGAATGAAAACTTTTTTGAATTATAACTGTATTTTAGATAATCTAAAAATATATATATAAATATTACATAATAATAAAGTCACACCGATTATACCGATCGAACCAGTGATGGACCCGATCTAACAGATCGAACCAGTAACCAGTAGAATTTCCGGTTCAATGACCGATCCGATATAAAAACACTGGTGTGAAGTTGACCACTTGTTCCAAGTCAATGTGAAAATGAGAATGCATAATATATTGAAACTCAAGCTATATAGTAATTATAAGAGTAAATCGCATTTTTGTCCTCTTATGGGTTAACTTTTGTAATTTCGTCCATTTTTAAAATTTTGTAGCATATTCATCCCTCTTATCAATCTAGTGTAACATGTTCATCCCACTAAATTTTTTTATTGATGTAGTGTAGCACATTGATCCCTTTTAAATACAAAATACATCACTTAAATTCAATTAAAATGAATGAAAGTTGATGTATTTTGGATTTAAGAGGGGTACATGTGATATACTATATTGATTAAAGGGACAAATTTGCTACAAAAAATTTAAGATGAACGAATGTGTTACACTACATTGATAAGAGGGACGAATATACTATAAAAAATTTAAAAGGGACGAAAATGCAAAATTTAGCCATAAAAGGACAAAAATGCTATTCACTATAGAAATTAATTAGATTTAGTGAATGTTGGACTTATGCATAAAATTTTAACTCAAGCTATCGTGTGGGACTTTAATGAATGTTGGACTTAGAAAATTTAGTGGATAAGTGTCACGATCGGCTATAACTTTGAGAGAAACAATCCATACATCAATATCACTAATTCAAAAATTTATTGAATTATCAATAAATAATGAGGAATATCAATCTTACAAGTAAATTACAAAGAATAACAACCACCAAATCGAACTCAAGACCGGCTTTGGGACCTCAATTTTACCAATATTAATTGGCTATAATTGAAGAGGTCTTATCAACATATTAAGTTTTCCTTTAATTAGCAATTTATTCTATTATTATTCTAATAATTGTTTGTAAATGAAAACTGATGCTATTAAATGAACATTAACTGGGTTAAGGTCCATATAACTTGGAAATAACTAACCTCAAAAGTTATCTTAAATAGTAAGTTTTGTCCAAGACTTTATAAAGAGTGTTTAATCTTGATATTCGATTCATATGACACGTTCGTCTCAACACTTACCCTTTAAATGCGAATGAACTGAACGTGTGGAAAAAACAACCTCAACATATGATATTATTAAAAATCAACCATTTTAATTACGACATGTAGGTAAGAATCCATCACACAAATTGCTCAAACGGTGTGGATGAAAATTCCAACATATGACAAAAAAAAAAATGAAACTTATCAAGAAAGGAGTTGGCTCACATTTATAAACCACATTCAATGCCAAAATCTCCAATTGTTACCTTTTGGCAGTTGGTTTGCCACTTAATTGATGAGTTAGTGGCAATTTTTCCCAATAATATTTAAAATGTTCAATTTATCTTCATGTGATATAAAAAGAAGCATTTTATTCCCCGGTAATTTTATAAAAGTTTTACACTGCCTTCTTGACATTATTTATGTGTGGCAATGTGACAGTTTACCCCCATGTGATACGTTAAATGTTGTAGTTAATCCCGTGTGCTATGATAAATGTGACAATTTACCCTCCTATGTTACAAAATCAAGAATAAAACTGTGGAGAACAATAGAAGATGGAGAAGTACTAAAAGCTACTTTCGCTATAGCATGAGCAGCAGAATTACTTTCACAAAACACATGAGCACAAGAAAAAGAATCCAAACTCCTAGCTAGATGCTTTATATCTTCAAAAAGATGACCAAACGGGATGAAACAAATTATGAACTTGATGACCCGTTATGCTGATAACCACGGATTTGCAGTCCCCTTCAAAACTAATATGTCACTATCCCCACTACTAGAATAAAATGAAATTTCAACCGATTTAAATCTGTTAAAATTGAATATAAAATTTCGGCAAAAAAAAAATCCGCGGAAATTTCGACTGAATGTAATTCCGTCGAAATTTCTCACTTTTTCGACAGAAAATATCTGTCGACAGATTTTGAAATCAGTTGAAATTTAATAGGTATAGCTGACTCTTTCCTTCGTTTCTTCCACTACCCATGCCCTCCAAATCTTTCACTCTCCCCGTTCTCTCCAGCCGCGACAATGCCCTAATTTCCTTTCAGTAAAAATTCTCCCAGCTGCCGCGACTCCTCTTCTTCCATATCTGCTACTACCGCCGCACCGCACCCCCTTCGCGACCCAGCCGTCACCTTCTCCGGAGAATCCACCTCCACCGCGGCTCAAGCTCTCCAGATCCGTGCAACGCGCCTCCGGCCAGCTCCGACTCCGGCACCTACACCACCACAAGTCTTGTTGAAACATTCTAAGTAAGGTATAAATGCACTTTAATCCTTCAATTTCGGTTTTAATCCTTCAATTTCGTCTGCCTTGGAGGTACATTATTAGGAAATTGGATTCCTTTTTTAGTTTTGCATTTTTTATCCGAATGAAGGCTTAGAGATGAAACTACGTACATGTTTTTATATAGTAATGGGGTAATTATATATATATATATATATATATATATATATATATATATATATATATATACTTCACAAATTTTATTTCAATTTCAATAATCGCATATATCATGAATCCTACGCATGTTTCAGCTGGGTGATTTGGGATATATTGTTTTTAGCACACTAAAATGTTTAATCATTATTTACACCAATAATTGCTTGTAGTGAATATGGCATTTTTATTAAGATACTGGTAATGAATATATGGTATATATGTCTTTATAAAATTAATTCTGAGTTTTAAGAATGACTCTCAAAGATCCAAGCAAGTGTATGTCGAACCCCGTCAGACCGGATTAAACCTGACTTATTCAAAAATTACCCCTCATGGATTAAAATATATTTTGGGATGTTTTGGTAAATTCTCTAAGGTTGTGTTTGGCTCTAGGATTTAAGCAAGTAAAATGATAGGAAAAATGAAAATGAACAAGAAATGAAGCTCAATGTTCTATCATTTGATGCAAGAATAATATTTTCCTGGCAGTTTTACGCTTCGAGATCTAATAACCAAACATAGCGTAAATGAAAAGGAAAATAAAAATTGGACTACTCTGTAGTGTTTTTTTGGACTGCCCAGGAACAAAAACATGAACTTTTCGGTGTTTTGGGTGGAAGCGTACTGTACTGAAAATCTTGATCCATGATTATAACATGATATGTTTTGGTTATTGTTGTAGAGCTGATTTGAACAAGAGGAAAAATAATATGGTGATATATGGATATGGATATATAAATATAATGATGGATTGGTGTCCCTTTTTTGTGCAGATTGGAGCTGCTCAAGCTGTGTCACGAGAAGCTTATTTTACTGCTGTGGAGAGTGAGTGTATTTATTGGGTCTATTATTGATTGATTTTGTCCCTTCTTTGAGGAACTATTTGGATTTTTAAAATTTTAGAGGATATATGATGATTAATTTATTAATTAACCAGGTGTTGGTGGCAATACAACGGGCATTCCTCCTGAGATCAGTGCCCCCAAGAGGCATCACAGGTTTCCCGACCTCAAAGGTAACTACGATCGATCGATGGTCATTGCTTGAATTAATTTTAACATCCATTTTCTGTTTAGATTTCAGTAATTAATTGTTCCTTTATAATATATATTTTAGAGGCTTTTCTCCCTTTATCCTTATTCTTTTCTTAGTTACAACTTACAAGTGTTTGAAGGGGATTTGTTAGCTTGACTTGCTTTGTGTAGCTTAGGCCGTTTGTAACCAAAAAAAAGAAAAATGATATTGGTGCACCAGGTTTAGCAGCTGGGATGTATTCCGGTCTGACTTACGGTTTGAAGGAAGCCAGGGGAGTCCACGATTGGGTAATAAGTTTTTTTCATTATTTAAAATTTACATTTTCCTGGTCTTTGTTATTTACTTGCATAGCGTGCTTATAATGAAATGAATGATTAAAACAAAAATGTTATATATGTTCAATTGGGGTTTAGGAGTACCTACATAGTGGGTAATATATATTGGCCTTCTTTGCATGACATGTGTAAAAAGAGGACCCCTTATGTTTAAATATATACCACATGTTAAAGTCCACTTTTTACACATGTCATACAAAGAAGGCCGATATGTATTACCCACTATGTAGGTACTCCTAAACCATTCAATTGGTGCGGAAAAATAGTACGTTGGCTGGAGCAATCACTGGAGCTGCCCTGGCTTTAACCTCGGAGGACCACTCACACGAGCAGGTAGTGCAGTGTGCTATCACAGGAGCTGCCGTGTCAACCGCTGCAAATCTACTTACCGGGATATTCTAGATATGCACCGAATTGTACAAACTTATTTTGGTATTTTTGTTGGATTTTTAGGGATTTTAGCATATTTTGAGTATTTTGAATGTTGTTTGATATTTATTTAGATTGTATTTGATATTTGGGGATTTTTTTATTTCGATGAATGTTGGATAATTAATGCTTAATTAGAATGTACAATTTTCGTCGATTTAGATTGTGTGGAAAATCGATGATTAGTGTAAACACAAATCAAATTAGAGATTCGGACCAATATTGAATTTGTAGAAACTGTTCTAAATTTCGATAGAAATAATTCTGTTGAATATTTGAAATTTCGACCAGAAAAGGAAAAAAATTGTCGAAATTTTGAAATTCCAACGGAAAAAAATTTGGTCAAAATTTTTCTGTCGAAATTTGATTTCGACGAGCCTTTCTGCAACGGATTTTTTCTGTCGAAAATTTCGTCGAAATATTAAAATCTGTCGAAATTTTTTGTAAAATTTGTCGAAATTTCATCATATTTCTAGTAGTGGGCCCTTTGAAATACCAAGTTGAATACCACGCAACATAGCTAAAGCTTTCGCGGTTGGTGGTATTAAAGTTCAAAGGGAAAATCATAATAAGAGGACTGCCAAGTGCCACGATCACGAATAATACAGTTGGTAGTATTAAATTTCAATAAAAATTATGAGTTGCTGCAATAAATATACAGTTGAGAGGATAATGTTTATTTAATTCTATTTCTATCTACCCCAATAATGAAATCGGTAAACATTACTATTTTATGATTTGACGCATTTTAGACAGTCGGAAAACTAGGAACAGTCACTTAAAAGAATTAGAGAAAGGCTAGCGATATTGTCAGAGCAACAATTGTTGCTGCCAGAGCATAATATGGGAACTACCTATTATACCCTTAATATTAATTACAATAATTATCATTTTTTCTCTCTCTCACCTTATTTATTAATTTCCTATACGCTTTCCTAAATATCTCAAAGTGTCCATTTCTTCAACATATTTTTTTCCTCTTTCTTATTCTTCTATCCAGTCATCTCTCTAAATATCAAACTTGATTCTTAAATTTAAAGATATATATATCTAATGTGTTCATAGCACTGCTAATTACCATAAATAATAATAATAATAATAATTTTCCTAGAACAAAAATATTGAATATTAACTCATAATTCAATTGTCGAAAGCTTCGAGTTTTACTTTTCATTTCCCATGTCATTTTCTGAAGGTCAGTTTTTGTTTTTATTGAATTGTTCTAAATTCATTAAATTATATTTGATTCCATCCTTTAAAAATCTAAATAACAACCACTCAATTTTTTTTTCTATTTTATTTCACCCCTTCATCTAATAGGGATGGATTATAAACTTTTTGCCGTTCTTATATTACTAAAACAGTTAGTTAGAAACTGAAGAAAGTAAAAAAGAAGAAAAAGACAGAAATTGAAAAAGAGAAATTGAGTTTTTTGGTGATTTGGTAGAGAAGAATCGACATGAATGGATGGTTGGGCGGTTGGGGTCGGTCGCGGTGGTGTTGTGTAAGAAGAAGAATGGGCAGAGACAATTAAAACATTAATTATGGGAATACAGTAGTAATTATATAGTGTAAGAAAAGCATGAGGGCATTTATGGAATTATATTAATTTTGCTCTGGCAGCAACAATTGCTGCTCTGTCAATATCGCTAGCCTTAGAGAAAAGGGAAAAATTCCGAACAGTGGACTTTGTGCAATTTTACACGGTTTGTCTTTAGTCTTTATAGCTTGTTTGTTTGTAAGGAAAACGAGGAAAAATTGTGTGAAATTGAAAAAGAAAGTCATTTTCTTCAATAAGTTTTGTTGTCGGGAACTATTTTCCTTTAGATGTTTGATTGTTAGGAAAGTTTAGAAAAGAAGTAATATTTTTGATAAATATTTCTGTTTAATTATAAGTATTTTTAAAATTATAAAATATATTAAAATTGATTGCAAAATAAAAATTATAAAATTATCTCTAGAAATATAAAGTACATCTATATACACTTTTATATAAGATTTGTATGCATACACACACATACATGTATATATACATTAATTTTTATCTATATATATAATTAAAATTTTTAACTTTTTCTTTGGTTGAAATTTATGTAAATTTAGTTGATATTGTCTTTTGCTAGTTTCCAGATAAGAATTACATTTATTTGGGTTGTTTACATTTGAAATGGGTATTTTAGCAATATTTTGTAGGGATATAATTGCTTTTATGACTTGAGAGAGTATTTTTTTGATAATAATATATAAGCACAAAGGGCATTTTGGTTAAAAAAAAATCACAAATGAGAGGTTTTGATAGTTAGACAAAGTACAAGGGGTGTTTTGCAAGTTACTCTAAAAAATTCCCAGGATTTTCCCATGAAATTGGTGGGGAATTTTTTCTTCACAAAATTTTTCTGCAGGAAAGGTGAATGAAAATAATAACTTCTTTTTCTGTTATCCAAACAAGTGAGAAAAAAAACTGACTTCCTTCAATTTCCCTCACTTGATCGACAACCAAACAATACATTATGGTTTCTTCCCGAATTTATTAATCCAAATATTTTGTTTATAAATTTAATTATTTATTGAAATGCAGTGCAAATCAGTTACATAGTTTGTCGTGGAAGGGACTAGTCCCTACAAATTAGCGGACTTAGGTTCAAATCCCTATTGGAAGAGGTACCCACTTAATGTGTCCAATCCGCCTCGAAATGGATTAAACCCTGTAGACACATAAATTTTGTTCCGAAATATTAAAAGGGAAATTGGAAATTAATTTAAATTTTCTATTTTTTGGATTTTTATTAAATTAAGTTCCAAAATAAATAGTTAATTTGATTAAATTCCACCTAAATTTTATTGGCCAATTAAATCGTGCCAAGTGTACAAGCTGATGTGTCATGGCCAATCAAAAGAAGGCATATATCCTACAAGTGATAAACATTTAAAAAAGTACATATCTCTTTTACAAAGAGAAGTATCTTGGTCTTCTACTACTGAAAACCAATCAAATTGCACCATTCAATTAACTAATCCTACATAGATTCTTCCTTCTACCACTATAAATAGGGGTCATCTCTTAGAAGAAAAAGACACATTTTCTGAAGGAGCACAAGTTGAAGGAGAAAATTCTCTCTACGAGGCGTTCTTCAAAACCTTTTTCATTAACTCAAGATATTCTTCAAAGATTGAAGGAAATTCTGGCGTTTGATTCGAGAACAAGCTAAGAAGCCCTCATTTAAACGTTATTGGAGATCTACGACGATCCAAAGAAGATCAAATTCTCCTAAATTCAAGAAATTCACGACGAAGTTCAAGACGTTCATTGAAGAAATTTAAACCATTTCACGTTTGATCCAGGATTAAGCAAATTTGCCCCTGGATTAACGTTATTCGAGCACAAATTCATTTTTGAGAAGATCAAATCAACGTTCTCCAAGAACAAGTGCAAGAAACATTTATTTTTCCTTAAGATTAGAATCAGGGGAATTATAGAGATTGTAACCGCTTTACTCAAATCAATAAATTTTAATTTGTACAATTATTTCTTGTTTAATTTATTTTAAACTTGAAATTTTGTTGCTACAAATTTCTGGCACGCCCAGTGGGACCTTCTCTACCCCTCATCTCTTTTCTTTCAAAGCTAAATCAACTCTATGCCTCCGAAGAAGGTTCGAACAATGGCTGGATTGTTGGCAGACCCAAACACAAAGGTGGCAGAAAATCAAGATGATACCTAAAAGAATCAAGGAAATTCTGCCCTTTCTGATGATCACCACAAGGATGCAGAATCATCTAGCGGGGAATCCGCAGAAAAATCTAATCGTCTGAAAGTGACACCGACTAGTATGGAGGAACAATTGGCGGCATTGACGAAGGCCATGGAATTGCTCACCAAACGAGCTCAAGAACAAGACTCGAAGATTGAAAAATTCCTAAGGAAAGAGAGAAATGTTGAGTCTAGCTACATAAAGGATGAACAATTCGAGGAGTCTGAAGAAGACGCGATGCCTATAAAAAAATCAAATTCAAAAGGTAAATCTAAAGAACTTCAAATTTCATCCGATGGCATGATCCCTATAGATCAACTAAAGGAATTTATTATGGGAACCATCAACTGCAAGTTAGAGGGAGGCCTCAAATCATCTCTCGCTTATGCCAAACCTTATACCCAAAGGATTGATAGAATGAAGATGCCAATTGGCTACCAACCTCCAAAGTTCCAACAATTTGATGGCAAGGGCAACCCGAAGCAACATGTGGCTCATTTCATCGAAACATGCAATAATGCTGGAACCTATGGAGATTATCTTGTGAAGCAATTCGTTCGATCACTCAAAGGAAATGCATTTGACTGGTACACTGACTTGGAGGCGTGTTCCATTGATAGTTGGGATCAACTTGAGCAAGAATTCCTTAACCGCTTTTATAGCACGCGAAGGATAGTTAGCATGATAGAGCTTACTAATACCCGTCAGTGGGATGAGGAACCTGTTATCGATTATATCAATTGATGGAGGAATCTGAGTTTAAATTGCAAGGACCGACTTTCTGAGTCTTCTGCCATCGAAATGTGTATTCAAGGAATGCACTGGGGCCTTCGTTATATCCTTCAAGGAATTCAACCAAGAACATTCAAAGAATTAGCCACTCGAGCTCATGATATGGAGTTGAGCATGGCTGCAAGTGGAGTTCATGGACCACCGATGCAAGACCCCCGAAAATTCAAGGATAAATTTGAGGCCAAGAAAGGAGGCAAACCTTTTTCAAAAGCCCCAACTAAAGAATCTATGGCAGTAAATATTGCACCTCTCAAGGTACTAACTAAAGCAACTGAAAAGAAAATGGAAGGAAATGTTGAAAAGAAGAATGTATCTCAAGGAAAAGGACAAAGAAAGTTGACCTTAAAGGAGATGCAAGCGAGGCAATACCCTTTTCTAGATTCTGATGTACCTGGTATTTTTGGCGATTTGCTCGACGCAAATCTTATTGAATTACCTGAAATGAAGAGACCTGAAGAAGCTGGTCGTTTCGATGATCCAAAGTATTTGCAAATATCATCGTCTTGTTGGACACTCTCTTTGTGATTGCTTTGTGTTCAAGGATAAAATCATGCAATTGGCTCGTGAAGGAAAAATCTCACTTGAAGAAGATAGTGCGACTGCGAACCTTGTCACTATTTCATTTGAGAGTTTTGACGCCATAATAGATATGGGGATACCACCTAGCCAATCTCAGAAAATGACTTGTAATGTCATTGTGTGCAGCGAAACCTATAAAGAAGGATTTTCATTCAGCAAGAAAAGTTTATCAAAAGAGAAAACTTATGTAGTCGATGACTACTACATGACTACTATTTGTTTCACTGATGAAGACTTATTATGTGGCTCCAATATCCATAATCGACCATTATTTGTGACTGGATACGTTCGAGAACAAAAGGTTAATAGAATTTTGATTGATGGAGGTTCAGCGGTGAATATTTTACCTCTTCACACGATGAAGGAGATCGGAATCCCTATGGATGAACTTTCGAACAGTCGCTTGATGATTCAAGGCTTTAACCAAGGAGGGCAAAGAGCCATTGGTGCTGTACGATTGGAATTACTAATAGATGGTATGCTATCAACTACGCTATTCCATGTTATTTATGCCAAAACGACTTACAATATACTTCTTGGCCGGCCGTGGATACATGAAAATAACGTGGTTCCATCAACTCTCCATCAATGCTTTGGATATTCACAAAATGGAATAGTGAAAAAAGTGTTTGGAGATAAGAAACCATTTACTGAGGCTGAATCACACTTCGCTGACGCCAAGTACTATATCCATAACGTGAATAAGGAGGAAGCTGAAAGAAATTCATCGCCTAAGGATTTTGAGCAGCTAGATGAAAAGGTTGAAGAAGAAAACCTTTGTCATAAGGATAACTTAGAAGGAAAACAAAATGAATCACATTTTGTAAAGCCTGAGTCACTCAAAGAACTCACATTCCCTTTAACGAGCCTCAATACAGGAACTCCTTCTTATCCCCCATTGGAAGGATTTGTTCGACCAACTCAAGGAGCTAAAGTGGAACATGGGACACTATCAAAGCCTAGAGTCGAGCAATGCTTTGGTCCTAATGCTTTCAAGCTTTTAGTTAAAGCTGGATATGACCCCCAAGAAAATTCTAATCTGGGAAGACTCCCTCGAGAAGCTATTGGAGAAATGACAATTGGGTCAAATGCTACCCAAAACATGTTGAAACAAAAAGAGCCCTATATCTAAAATTCTCGAGCTGGCCTTGGGTTTACGCCACCGAGCTTATCCGTATTGCTATAAAAAGAGTGAATATCAATCAAATATCTGAGATGGAATTTTCTTCCACAAATGATACATTTGATCAACATGGAAAGAAAGTACCAATAATATCCGTCTTTGATAGACTTGTCCCTTGCAAAAGGCCGTTGGTGCGCAAGTTCGACTATAGGAGATTGGGTGTTTCCAGTACATCAAGACATCCAAAGAAAACTGGAAAGGAGTCCGTCTTCAAGAGGTTAGGAAGCTTGGTTCCATCTCGAATGAAGCGCTACGATGACTTGGTGTTATCATCTGGTAAAATCGTGAAGGGTAAAAGTCAGACTAGAATCTTCACAAAAACTCTACGCAACGACGAAGATGATAAGGAGAGTATCGCTTCTTCATATCACATTACCACAAACGAAGGAGAGGTTGAGGAAGAAGATGCCAAAGATGCTCCCCCCGAACTTGAAGAAGGTGTTAAAGCCACTATTGATGAATTAAAAGAAATCAACTTAGGCGATAACAGTAACCCTTTGCCAATTTATATAAGTGCATTATTGACATTTGAAGAAGAGGAGGCATACGTCAACCTATTGCATGGATCCATAGATGTGTTCGCTTGGTCATACAAAGAAATGCCTGGTCTAGACCCAAAAGTAGTTGTTCATCATTTGTCCATCAAGAATGGAGCCCGTCCTGTTAAGCAAGCTCAACGAAGATTTCGACCTGACTTGGTCCCAATGATCGAAGCCGAAGTAAATAGACTCATCGAAGCTGGTTTTATCTGTGAAGTCAAGTATCCCACTTGGATCTCTAGCATTGTACCTGTCAGAAATAAGAATGGTCAAATTCGAGTTTGCGTTGATTTTAGAGATCTTAATGCTGCATGTCCTAAAGATGATTTCCCATTGCCCATTCCTGAACTGATGATCGATGTCACTACGGGCCACGAAGCTTTGTCATTCATGGATGGGTCATCTGGATACAATCAAATTCACATGTCTCCTAGAGACGAAGAGTTTACGGCATTCCGCACTCACAAAGGAATATATTGTTACAAGGTGATGCCTTTTGGACTCAAGAATGCTGGTGCAACATACCAAAGAGCAATGCAAAAGATATTTGATGACATGCTTCACAAGAATGTTGAATGTTATGTGGACGATTTAGTTGTTAAGACAAAGGATCAGAGAAACCATCTACATGACTTAAGGAAAGTCTTCGAACGACTTCGAAGATATCAATTAAGGATGAATCCTTTGAAATGTGCATTTGGTGTGAAATCGGGAAAATTCTTGGGCTTCATTGTTCGCCAACGAGGCATAGAAATTGAGCAAGCTAAAATCGATGCAATCGTGAAAATGCCTGAGCCAAGTAATATACATGAGCTCAAGAGTTTCCAAGGGAAAATAGCATACCTTTAGAGGTTTATTTCAAATTTAGCTGGACGATGTCAACCATTCAGTCGCCTCATGAGAAAGATGTCCCCTTCAAATGGGACGAAGCTTGCGATAATGCTTTCAAAAGCATAAAATCATATCTAATGAAACCTCCTGTCTTGGTAGCCCCGATGTCTGGGCGCCCATTGATTCTATATATCGCTGCGCAAGAACGTTCAGTGGGGGCTTTACTAGCCCAAGAAAATGATGAAGGAAAAGAAATTCATTATACTATTTGAGTAGAATGATGACGCCTCATGAAGTAAAGTATTCTCCGATAGAGAAAATGTGTTTAGCCCTTGTCTTCGCAATCCAAAAGTTGAAACATTACTTCCAAGCCCACACAGTTCGTCTCATTTCAAGGGCAAACCCATTAAAATTCGTCATGTCAAAACCAGTGCTTTCTGATAGGCTAGCACGATGGTATCTTCAACTACAGCAGTTTGACATCACATATGTTCCCCAAAAGGCTGTAAAAGGACAAGTCTTAGCTGATTTCTTAGCCGACCATCCTATTCCTGCTGAATGGGAATTGTCCAATGATTTACCCGACGAAGATGCTTTTGTTATCGATATTGTTCCTCCATGGAAAATGTACTTTGACGGAGCTTCCCATAGAAAAGGAGCTGGTGCAGGAGTTATATTTCTTACCCCTGATGGAAAAGTACTCCCCTACTCATTTACTTTAACCCAAAATTGTTCAAACAATGTTGCTGAGTATCAAGCTCTCATACTTGGGTTAGAAATGGCTGTTGAAACGAAAAGGTCGTGCTTAAATGTGTATGGAGATTCTAAATTGGTAATCAGTCAACTTCTTGGAGATCATGATGTCAAAAAGCCGGACTTGCTTCCTTACTTCAAATACGCCAAAAGGTTAATTGAATGGTTGGGAAATGTGACACTTGAGCATGTGCCAAGAAGCGACAATGGACAAGCTGACGCCTTGGCGAAACTTGCTTCCACAATTATCATGCCTGGAAAAGAAGTTTTTGTTCCAATATGTCAAAATTGGGTGGTGCCACCTATATTCAATGAAAATGATGAAGAAGAGGAAAATCATGCCGTAGAAGTATATGAGATTGAAAATGATGACTGGCGACAACCACTCATAAATTATTTGGAGTATGAGAAATTGCCCGATAACCCAAGGCAAAGAACTGATATTCGACGTCGGGCAGCTCGCTTCATTTATTATAAATGGACTCTATACAGACGATCATTTGATGGAGTGTTCTTACGTTGCTTAGGCAACGATGAAGCTGTTCAAGCCATAGAAGAAGCTCACTCTGGAGTCTGTGGCGCTCATCAATCTGGCTCGAAGTTACATTTCCGAATCAAAAGGATGGGTTACTATTGGCCTTCAATGGTTAAAGATTGTATGGATTACGCTAAAAGATGTCAAGCCTGCCAGTTTCACGCGAACTTCATTCATCAACCACCTGAACCTTTACATCCAACTATTGCTTCTTGGCCTTTCGATGCTTGGGGATTAGATGCCGTAGGCCCTATGACTAAATCTTCCAAAGGGCATTTGTACATCTTGGCCGCTACCGATTACTTCTCCAAATGGGCAGAAGCAATACCTCTCAAGGAAATGAAGAAAGAAAATGTTGCCGACTTCATTCGCACCAACATCATTTATCGTTATGGAGTACCTCGATACATCATCACTGATAATGGGAAACCTTTATGCAACAGTTTGATCAACAAATTATGTGAGAAGTTCAATTTCAAGCAAATGAACTCTTCCATGTATTACGCTGCTGCTAATGGCCTCGCTGAAGCATTCAACAAGACATTGTGCAATTTATTGAAAAAGATTGTTTCAAAATCAAGAAGAGATTGGCATGAAAGGATTGGGGAAGACTTATGGGCATATAGAACCACTTATAGAACGCCAACCCAAGCAACTCCCTATTCACTGGTATATGGAGTGGAAGCGGTTCTCCCACTCGAGCAACAAATTCCATCGCTCAGAATTGCAATACAAGAAGGACTCACGAATGAGGAAAACGCTCGTTTGCGTCTTGAAGAATTAGGGGCCCTCGATGAGAAAAGATTGGAAGCCCAGCAGAATCTTGAGTGTAATCAGGCTCGTATTTCAAAAGCATTCAATAAAAAAGTTCGCGTGCGCTCTTTTCAACTTGGTGATTTGGTACTGGCAGTAAGAAGACCTATCATTATCACCCATAAGACGAAGAATAAGTTTACATCAAAATGGGATGGTCCTTATGTCATTACAGAAGTTTACACGAATGGTGCATACAAATTGACCGCTGAAGATGGCTTAAGAGTTGGGCCCATAAATGGAAAGTTCTTGAAACGATATTACCCCTGAATCTTGAAAAAAGCTCCATGAAGCATGAGCCTAAACTGCATGTCACTCCTGGCCCACATGAGTATAAAATGTG
Source organism: Penstemon barbatus (assembly GCA_003313485.2). Classification (NCBI taxonomy): domain Eukaryota; kingdom Viridiplantae; phylum Streptophyta; class Magnoliopsida; order Lamiales; family Plantaginaceae; genus Penstemon; species Penstemon barbatus. The sequence continues at coordinate 22,913,169 of CM064884.1, read as the reverse complement.
TATGGCAAAAAAAAAAAAAAAAAAAACGAAAATTCTTCTCTTTGAACTACGTTTTGACTTGATTCCTTTATGGATACGTAGGCAGCTTAGTCATTTTCTAAGTTTAGTCATACACAAAAAAAAAAAAAATCTCTCCATTTTTGAACTACGTTTTGACTTGATTTCTTTATGGATACGTAGGCAGCTTAGTCATTTTCTAAGTTCAGTCATACCAAAAAAAAAAAAAACTCTCCATTTTTGAACTACGTTTTGACTTGATTCCTTTATGGATACGTAGGCAGCTTAGTCATTTTCTAAGTTCAGTCATACATACATAAAAAAAAAGAAGTTTTGATTAAAGGATTACGAAAGAGATATGTGGAAACAAAAGCAATTATGTTATTGATATCAAAACTAGTGGAGTTATTTACATAAATTAAAAATAATAATAATAACTCCTAAAGCAAAGAAAGTGAAAAATCTCCAACTAAAATTCTAAAACTAAGAAATGAGAAACATCTCAAACAAAAGGTTTCCAATGCTTCAATTCCTCTTGAGAATTTGCCAACTCTACTCGTGAAGCCTCCAAGAGTCCCTCTAGTTTATCATCCAATGGTGGAGTGTCCTTCAAGGCAGCGATCTCTTTTTCAATATTCGACACGTCAGCTTGAGCAATTCGAAGCAACTTTTGTTGGCGTTTCAATGATGAAGACAAATCTTTCTTCTTTTGATTTAATTTCGCAAGATCATCCTCAGTAGATTTAACATGGCTAGCTTCCTTGCCTTCTTTGAGTTGGGCCTCACGAAGACGACCTTGCACTTCGATAATTTGCTTTTCAAGTAACTCTTTCGACGACCCTTCAATAACTTTTGACCTAGAACCATCATATATAGCTGCCTTCTCAAAAAGTGAAGTCAACGAATTTTCCACATGGGAGATGTCAACATCTTTAAAATCTTTCATCGACTCCAACACAAACTGAACTTCATCTTTTATGGAGGAAATTGAATCAAGAGGGGTCCTTGTTATTTTTTGACTAAGCTTACTCCACATCATACTCAAAAAATTCACTTGATGCTCACGTACGAACTCTTTACCCACAAAGACCGAACAAGCTGCTTGAGGAGACGCTTTACTTCTTGGGCCTATCTCTGGCAAAGGAGAATCAACAACTGGTTTAGTGATAGCTTGAGATTGAGCGTCATCTTTACTAATCGGAGAAATCCCCTCTTCCAACTGAGAGTAAAATCATAAGTACAAAATTAGAAAAGGGTATATGAAATGGATGAACAAGTAAATAAATACCTCTTCTGCACAGTTTGCCAATGAAGGTCTATCATCTGATGACTTGCTGACAATATCAACAAAATTTTGATCCGAAAATTGTGGTATCTTTTGCCTTTTCCAATGACGATCCATAGTGCTGCTATGACTTTCTTCCATATCGATGGGGGCAGTCTTTCTTTTGCTTTGTGTCGAAATATCAAAGTCTTTTTGGAGGTCTTCATCAACTGGGGAGCTAAGGCGATACGCTAGATTCTCTGCAATAAATATTCCAACATATTAGAAAATATGCATAAAAGTTTCAACTTTATCATAAAAGTTCTAACTTTATCATAAATTATATATGGAGGTCGAATTAACTTGGATATGTCCCTTAGAATCTTCTTTGTCTTTAGGAGAGACTTCGCTCGACTCCACAATGACTAAGTGTTCAATGTTGTCCTCAAGATATCGTCCATGAGCTTTGGCCCACCATTTTCCGTAATCTTTCGAATATAATCTTCTCACACCAGAAGGTACGCCAGGAAACCAAGATGTGGTTTTAGATTTAGACAAAGTGCTAATTCGCCAATAACGCAACCCTTCATCTAAAGAAGCCTCACGAATGTCGTGCCTAAGAACACCTGGAATATCTTGGAAATATCCAAATTGACGACTGAATCGATGGGGACTGTAAGGCTCAATAATAAATTTTTCACCATGTCTCAAAGTGAGGTAACTCGATCGAATGCTAATAAAGTAATTTTGACTGGACTCAGAAATATTAATGTTGTCAACATACAAGCAATCCACAATTTTGGGATCAATGTTGCACGTCCAAAGGGTATAGTCTCCTTTATGAATTCTCTTGCGAGCTTCTACTTGGTCATAATATTTCGCACCCCCTCGCCGGAATAAGATACCATGCTAGGACCACGTAATGTTTGATAAACGTCAAAATGGGTCTTGAAATATTGTGCGAGCCATCCATGAACAAAATGGACCGGAAATGGAAAATTTGCACAAAGTTTTGAGGATTCCGAATTCTTCGATATGGAATTAAGGCCTATGTAAATAGCCGCCAACACTGGAACAGCGAGGCTCACTCGACGACCGCTCGCCATAAGACTAGCCACCTTAAAAGTACTCGGACGTATTGAGTTGATATTTTCGACAGGAAGAACGAAAATACAAAGCCAACATGCCAAATGCGCTGCCAAGTATGTCTCATCTTTCATGTTACCTCTAACCCTGAGCTTTGAGAACACGCCTTCTTCCACATGAGACCAGACCTTATGATCTTTTACATCATCAAGAGGATTATGGGTCAATTTAAGGTGAACACTCTTCTTTTGTTTACGTTGGGGAGGGGGCCCATACTTCTTTCCTTTCTTGGACCAAAATTGAATCCATCTCTCAATGGAAACTTGGGAATGTTTGTTACCTTTGTCACTTGCCTGAAGTAAATGAAAAGCGTGAAACAAGTACTTACAAGATCGGGGCACAAATGGGTCTCCCGTTTCATCTACACCATCCAACTCCGTTTCACTAGGGATTACTTCATCATAAAGGAGACCTAAGATAGGGAGACCGGCGATCGAATTAAGATCCCACAACGATATTGACAATTCACCCCAAGAAGATAGTAGAGTATTTGTTTGAGGACTCCATGCTTCACAAAAGGCTTTAAAGATGTTTGTGTTGTGATCATAAGTGTACAAGGAAGCTTGCACCAAATGGATAATCTTGGCTGCATGTAATGTCCTCTTGCATCGGCTCAAAACGTCTTCAGTCCACTCCCAATATCCCTTGAAATAATGAAATTCTCCAGGCACTTCAAAGAGACCATTGCCCCATTTCATCTTATCATCAATGAGTTGACGACCCAAAGTTGGGAAAGGTATAATGTCACTCGTTGATTTATGATGAGCAGAAAGCAAGGTTAAATGTTTTTGTGTCTTCTTGGGAGCTTCCGCATATTCCCGCGTCCATTGCGCCATGTGGAGTGAGTTTCTCAATGTTGGCCATCTGTTCGCATATCTACCAATAAGGGACGTACCAACAGTAAAAACAGTACCGTTTTCTTTGGGTTGATCCTTATCGTCAAGAATCGTCAAGATTTCTGTACCAATGGGAGAATGAGTACCCTTGAACAAAACCATATTGAGTCCTGCCAAAACATACAAAAGAGGGAAAAAGTTTATATCAAAAAAAAAAAAAAAAAAAAAAAAAAAAGAAAGAAAGAAATAAAGCAGGGCAATTCACGTGATATATATATATATATACACACGCATATACATGTCAGTTTGCTTTACATATCTATATATATATATATCAATTTACGTGACAGATCTATATGTCTATCAACATATATATGAAGAGGTAAACAAAGCAGACAACAAAATTTGGGAAGATGAGGATTTGTTTTTTTTTTTTCGGCAAACTGGATTAAATATGAGAGATCTATATATCTACCTACTATATATATCTACCTACTATATATATATATATATATATATATATATATATATATATTAAGATATGGGGCGATAGATTTCCAAACAGTATTCGCGAGTTTAGTTTCGTTTTAAATTTAGCCGCTTTAATAATTAAACGTCGTCATTTCATCAATTTCCCGCCTATTTTGTGCTTGATTGAATTTCAGTTTATCTTTAATTTCTGCATTTCCTATTTTCTTCGTCCGCTTCAAATGGGTCCCTTTTGGCTGATTTCCTTTGCAATTGAAAATTGTGAACAGCGGCAGCCCAATTGAGCTAAAATATGAACAGTGGCAGCTCAAATCGCTTGTAAATTGCGAATTGTTGGTTTGATTTGAATTAAATAATTGAGTGCGTCTTTTGCTTTCGGCAGCTTCGGGTATGTCAGGTTGGGAGTTGTAATGTAAATTCTTCAGCTGCGGGTGTAATTTTGTGGCTTCGTTTTAGGTTTGGTTTGAGGGTCGGTTGTGATGTTGCGTGAAAATGATCAAGGGTATCTTCGGGATGATCTCCTCCTATCTTGATCATTTTACCCTCTCGTTCTGACGTCACGGGACGAACTTCGAGGAAACTATTTAGCTATTCTTTACTCTTCTGCAACCTGCCCCCCCAAATGAAAATGAGGGTAGTATTTATAGGTAAAACTGAGGAGGTGAAGAGTCACCTTATTAATGGTGGGAGATGAGAAGCCACCATTAATTAGGTGGAGAGGAAAAGTCTCTTACTAACCTCAAAGTTGAATAGGGGCGAGATGGTCATTCTAATGAATGTCATAAATGTAACTCTTGATTTTAATAATATGGAATTTGGTAATTACTAAAATGCCCTTATGATTTATATATCCACATCATAAGCCCCCCAATTCCATAAATGAATATCTAGAGATATTCAATTGTGAAATTTAATAATCGTTTTCATGGGATCATTCCATAATTAAGAATAAAAATATTTTAAAATTGCACTTTAATTATGGGGAAATCTTTAGGGAAGATTATTCTCCTTGGGGATCTCACACTTCCATAATTAAAATTTTGTATAAGGTATATATAAGCTTCCTATACATTTGCTTTAATCAAACTTTTAAAATCCTCTAAATTTACAATCTTTCCAGAGCTCAATTCCAAGAATGTCTTCACGAGGTATGAAGTATTATCATTATTTCCTCTTTTTTTGCACTGCATAAAACAGCCTTTAAAATATATATATATATATATATATATATATATATATATATATATATATATATATATATATTTTATTAAATAACCAAGATCTTGTTTCGACCGAATTCTACCGAGGCATCCCTGCCTCGGCAGAGTTCTGCTAGGGCATCTCTGTCTCGGTAGAGTTCTGCCAGGGCGGCTATGCCTCGGCAGAGTTCTACCGAGGTGCTGATGCCTCGGCAGAGTTCTGCCGAGGTGCTGCTGCCTCGGCAGAGTTCTGCCAAGGTGCCGCTGCCTCGGCAGAGCTCTGCCGAGGTGCTGCTGCCTCGGCAGAGTTCTGCCGAGGTGCCGCTGCCTCGGCAAAGTTCTGCCGAGGTTCCGCTGCCTCGGCAGAGTTCTGCCGAGGTGCAATGCCTCGGCAGAGTTATGCCGAGGTTCCGCTGCCTCGGCAGAGTTCTGCCGAGGTGCAATGCCTCGGCAGAGTTCTACCGAGGTGCCGCTGCCTCGGCAGTGTTCCGCCAAGGTAGCCTTGTCTTGGCTTGGTTCAACCAAGGTTAGGTTGGATTTTTTAGCTTGAATTAATAGTCTTTATTTCCATGCGTTAGCTGATTTTTTGGATTTTGATTCAAGATTTGGTCTTCCTACTGAGGAAGAAATTGCTAGAGCTATTCGTGAATTACTCTTAGAGTTTTCTGATGTTTTATTTTTTTCTGATGTGTCCCCCTTTTCCTTTAGGCACTAGGCCTGATGAGACAAGTAACTGGGTGATGTACGAAGATGAAGGGGTTGTCCAACTTTCTAAACGTAAAAGTCGGACAGTGAACATTGATATTGCAAACAGCGAAATGCCTTTTAGGGAGTTAGAAAATTTGAAAAGTAGCATAAGGTTATCTCTTTCCCATGAATTTCTGCTTCCCCGTGAGGGTCATAGAATTAGGTCCCCTCCCTCAGTGTATTTTACCGTTTATAAAGAGTATTTTTACTGCGCTTTCTTAATTCCCCCGGATCCTCTTTTGGTGGAAATTCTTCGGAGTTTCGATATCTGCATTAGCCAACTTACTCCAACCTCATTTATGTACTACGAGGGATTCCTACAATGTTGTGCTAACTTGAACATTTCTCCTACATTGGCTTCCTTTAGGACTCTATTTAATCTGAGAAGGGTTGCGAATCAATTATACTTTCACTTTTTTCCCCAGAAAACATGTAAATTCTTAGCAGGTTGTACTATAGGGATAGGTCCTTGGAAATCTAAGTTCTTTTATGTGAGAAACGATGGGTGGGATTTCTTGACCGAGTGGAGTGATAGCTGGAGTGAGAATTTCTTTTCTGATGATCCTTCCATGGATGTAGATATTTATGAGAGGTTTGAGTATGCTGGCCTTTTTAGGAATAACTTTGATGTGTCTCATATTTTTCTAAGGGTATAATTACCTTCTTTCCTTTCATTTTTTTTTTTTTTTACTGATTCGTTTTTCCTTTTGAAGCAGGTAAAGGTTTATCCATTAGTGAGCTTCGTGCTGCAAGAAAAACTCAATCTAATCGTTCTGATTCTCAGGCCCATCGTTCTGGTTCTCATCGTCCTTCTCCCTCCCCAAGAGGAAATCCAGGCAGCCAACTGAAAGGGAGTTCCTCTAAGAGAGAAAATGAAGAAGCCATGCTTCCTGCATTACAAAGCAGTCCTACAAAAACATTTGGTACCATTGTGACTCCTGGAAAGAATCGTGCTTCTTCCCTTCCGTCTAAGCGTCCTAGGGAGCATTTGAGTGAGGTTTCTCCTCGTCCTGGTGCAGGAAAAGGACTTTTTATATATGGACTTAACAGAGATCAAGGCGTTAATTCTTTTTGGGATTCAGCTGATCTCGATATAGGGTATGAGAAAACAAGGGCTCTCATATCTTCATATGACGCTGCTCGTTTTGACCAATTTTCTTCTAGCACCTTAGATCAGATGCTTTGTGCTAACTTGGCTCGGGTAAAATTTACTAGTATTCAATAATACCTATCTATTATTATATGTATGTATATATTTTTAAATTTCTCCCTTTATTATGCAGATTCCACTAATGTCTCATTTACTCAGTCAACGTTCCAACCATTTTGAGGGGGAAGCTAAGATTGCTGAGGAGAAACTTGCTCAGATGACTATTCAAATGCAGAAGCTGGAAAAGGAGAATGCCAGACTTTCTAAGGACTTGAAACATGAAGTTCAGACTGGGGACAAATTCAAAAAGTCTGAGGAAGGGAAGATATACTTCAGTACTTTAGAGAAGGAGCTGGTTACCAAGCACCAAAGTTCTGTGGAGAAAGAGGTAGTTAGCAACTACAAGAATTCTGATACTTATAGAGAAGACTTAATGAAAGAGTCTCTCCTAGTGTACGATCGCACTATCCGCAATTGCCGCAGGGTTCTTAGGGAATCTGGGCGTTATCCTGGTGAAGACTTTATATTCTTGGATGTTGATGTCTCCGAAGAACCTGACTTGGGAGAGGAAGAATTTTCGATTCTCGCTGATGGAGAGAAATAGTTATTTTCACTTACTTTATCGATAGATGTTTAATAAGTTGATTATTATGTAATCATCATTTCCCTTTTCACACTTCTTATTTTTGTTGGAAGACTTTGTTTACTTTGACTTTTGATGTCTTACTTTAAATGCTTTGCATAATACTTTCTCTTTATATGGGAATCGTTTTGCTATTTAATTTGTCTTCTTTTATTGACGTTAGACTTCGGAAAAGTTATTTATCTGTAATGCTCTATTCATGTTATTTTGCTTTGTTATAAAGCTGAAGTTTTTTGATCTCTTTTTAGAGGTGTAATGTTCTTATGATGAGTGATTATTTTGGGCCTCATTTAGAGATGTATTGCTCTTTTACTAGGCAGTTTATTCTACCTTCGGTATGAGGGTGTTTCCTTAATATGACTTCTTTTTAGAGGTGTAATGCTCTTTATTGAGACTTTTTTAATCTGACCCCTTTTAGAGGTGTAATGCTCTTTATTGAGACTTTTTAATCTGACCCCTTTTAGAGGTGTAATGCTCTTTATTGAGACTTTTTTAATCTGACCCCTTTTAGAGGTGTAATGCTCTTTATTGAGACTTTTTTAATCTGACCCCTTTTAGAGGTGTAGTTCTTCTCTTTTGTACATCAAATATTGAAAATCTGACTCTTCTTCTTTTCTTATTTTTCTTCAAAAGGGTAAACAAAATCAGGTACATTCTTGAGTAAAAATGGGATCTACCAGTAGATCTCATTGAACTTTTTATTGATCGATACATGATAATGACAACCTTTATAGCTGAATCTTAGCAATTATGCATCATGATAATATTCTTTTCATTACCTCCACCTGTAGATCCTTTGATTTTCTTTTCTTGTTTTTGACCTTCTCTTCTTTGATGATGGATTTCTCATTCGGTATTTGTTCTATATATCAATGGGATCTGTTTAAGATCTTCCTTTTTTTGCTACCATTTCTGATGAGATTGGCGTAGCATTAGCGAGCCATCATTTGATCTGTTATTACCTCTCCCACTCCGTCTGTCATGGGGAATTTCATCTTCATGTAATAAGTGGAGATCGCCGCTTTTAAGCTAGGCCTTCCCAATATCATGTTATAAGTGGAAGGCGCTTTAACCACCAAGAACTTTGCCTATTCTCGTGGCCCTTTTCGGAAAACTTCCTAATGAAATAGGCAACACGACCTCTCCTAATGCTTCTATTGTTTCTCCTGAAAACCCGGACAGTGCTGTATTAACTCTCTTAAATTCGGCGCTGTCAAAGTTCAGCTACTTGAAGGCATTGTAAAAGATTATATCAGCAGAACTTCCGCTATCCACCAATATTTTCTTTACCCAGTAGTTCGCAAGTGTAGCAGAGATCACTAGAGCATCATTTTGAGTAGGTAACAGCCCATTCTCTAAATCCTTATCATCAAATGTGATAGAGTGAATGTTTTCTGCAGCTTGCTGAATATGATGCTTGGGTTGTGGTGGAAGTTCTGGAAATGCTTTTGCTGCCCTTACCAGAGCTTTTCTAGCACTAGCTGAATCTCCTCCAACTGGTCCCCCTGATATTACGTTGATAACGTCTGCTCCAGGCATATTCTCATCACATCTTCCTTGTATTGAGCTGGTTCTGTTAGGCTCTTGCCTTCTACTACGTTCCTGTGGAGGGTTTCCTCCAGAATGTGAGTTGGCTGGTGCAATATCTCTTCTATTTATTCCTCTTCTCTAATCTTTCTTTTGCCTCCTTTCTCCATTTTCACCCCCGATGCTTCCTCAATCCTGATGAATTTTTCTGCTCGGGCTAAGAGTACATCAAGAGTTGTTGGGGGTTTTCCTGCTAAAGACTCCTTCAGTCGCTCATCCAACAGTGTTTGCTGGAGTATACTGGCGAGGAGCTCTGGATCCACCTGAGGTACTTCTAACACGGCATTAGTAAAGTGTTGTATATATTCTCTCAGCGATTCTCCTGTTCTTTGTTTCACGGTGGACAAATACGCTGCAGTCTTCTGAGTCTTCCTATTCATTGAGAAGTGATGTAGGAAGCGCTGACTCATTTGTTCAAAGTTGGTAATTGTGCCTGTTGGTAGTTGGTTAAACCATGTAAGAGCAATTTTGGCTAAAGTTGTACGGAAAATTTTGCTGGTGGCTGCGTCGCTCATTGCATATAAGTCTGCCTTTGCTGCAAACTTATCTTAATGTTCTTGGGGATCTCCTGTTCCATCATACTCCGTGAGGCTTGGGATCCTGAACCCATGTGGTAAGGGTTCTGAAAGGACTGCCGGAGCAAAGGGACTTCTTCTCATTGGAATTGTGGTTGTAAATTGTTCTCCTACTTCTCCCCGCCTCGGTTGCTCATAGTTTTGCTCCTCACGCTCTCTTCTTCCTTCATTTTCTGCTAGAGCAGCACCTCGGTTAATCCCCAAGAGAGGTTCTCTGAGGGCCTCCTCTTCTCCTGCTAGATCTCTACCATCAACTCTTTCTTCCTTCCAAGTTTGTCCTGAAGTATGCCGCTCCCTCGGTCTTTGTTCTTCTCTGGTTGCTGCTGTTGATTCCCCGCGATGGAATACGGGTGAAATGTGCGTTCGTCGCTGTTCGGCCACATACTGTGCAACTGCTCGTGCGGCAACCGTTGCTGCCATCGCATCGAGCCTCTCCTGAGTCATTTGAATTGTGGGTGCTACGGGTGCCACATCAGGGGCTGCTTCCGGGACATATGCTGGATCTGGTGCGCCTTCTACCACGTCTTCATCTCCTTCAGGTGGTCCCTTTGGTTCTTCCATCCATTGGTTTTCCTCATTCTCGTTCGCCATCTCAACGTGCCAATCAGAAATTTCCCACAGACGGCGCCAAAAATGATGTTGCGTGAAAATGATCAAGGGTATCTTTGGGATGATCTCCTCCTATCTTGATCGTTTTCCCCTCTCGTTCTGACGTCACGGGACGAACTTCGAGGAAACTATTTAGCTATTCTTTACTCTTCTGCAACCTGCCCCCCCAAATGAAAATGAGGGTAGTATTTATAGGTAAAACTGAGGAGGTGAAGAGTCACCTTATTAATGGTGGGAGATGAGAAGCCACCATTAATTAGGTGGAGAGGAAAAGTCTCTTACTAACCTCAAAGTTGAATAGGGGCGAGATGGTCATTCTAATGAATGTCATAAATGTAACTCTTGATTTTAATAATATGGAATTTGGTAATTACTAAAATGCCCTTATGATTTATATATCCACATCAGGTTGTTAGCCTCGGATTGCCGGACGTCGGTGATGTTATCTTCACATGTCAGTTGCTCAGTTTTGTTCCCTTCCTTGGGTAAGCTTTCTTTTAATGCTTCTAAGATATTTACTTGATATATTGATATAATATTTTGAGATAAGATTACGCAGCTACTTATCACATCCAAGTTTTAATTATTTGCCGAACTTGATCTTTATTGTTGTTCTTACGTAAAAAATCAGTACATTTTCATTTCTACAATCGCATTGGAATAGCTGCTTCTTCACAATTTCTTCACTCTGTTTCTTGGTTAGTTATTTTCTAATTTTTTTTTTCACATATATGGAAGAGCTTAGTTTGAGGGTTCTTTTGTGTAAAATCTTACTTCTTCTGTTCCTTGGTTACTTAATTCATGCATACAAGACTTGAGTTTAGCTTAGAACCTTTTTTTTTACCTTTATATTTTTCGTGATCATTTGTAAAAGTCAATTTATGTTCGGTATTTCTTCTTTCTCAATTGTGATATTGTTGTACTGGACATTTTACACATGGAATATATAAGTATATAAAGGATATTTCAGGTTTCGAAAAGAGTTGGGAACAAACTGTTTGTCCTGATATGAATAAATCCCGTTAGTGTCTTGTATATAAAATTTGGATATTTATCAACATAAATTTTATTTGAGTTTGCTGAAGGGACATAACTGATTCACATTCATGTTGTTAGACATATGATCTATCTTTAACTTTCTTTTTTCCTTTTCTGTTCCCATTTCTTATAATTTTCTTTCCCCAGTTTCACTATTATCTTCCCTGATTATGCCTTTATATATATGTTTTTGAACAGAAGATTCCCCTCACCCAGAGAAAGGATGGATCTATCGCTAGACCAAAAAGTTCGATGCTTGACAAGGCCATCAGAGAATTACAGAAGAAAGTTGCAGAATGTATTTGGCTATTTCTGTTACTAGTAGTTTTTCTTCTTGTTAAGCTATAACTTTTGCCTCAAAGTTATTTTTTTTTTTGTGTATTGGAAAATCACAGCTAGACCACCTTCTACAGAAGTTCAGGATCCTGATAATTCATCTCAGGCAATAAAGAGGAGACTTTCGCCTGAAATAAAGCAGAAGCTGGCTAAAGTTGCTAGATTAGCGGTACGTAATAGAGGGTAATCATCTTATAGATTCAGTTTGTTAACACTTATTATGATTTTATGATCCTATAGATTTGTGCTTCCATTAAGCTTTATTTGAGGATAAGCTGAATATTTTATTTTTGGGTCACTGCAGCAAGCTAGCTATGGAAAAATACCAAAGGATGTGATTAATCGTCTGATGAGCATTGTTGGTCATATGATGCAACTTAGGACGCTTAAGGTATCTTCTAATTCGGACCACATATTGACGCATGAACGATGATTTGGTTTTTGATGTTCCTACTCTTTCAACTGCCTCCCATATTCCCTTCCTTTCCCCCAAGTTAAGTAGCATTAACTCCTATTTACAGATGTAAGGATGATCTGATGTTTTTGTGGATGTTGAATCTCTTCCAATTGCTGCATGATTTGGATATTGACAGGCTTCTCTGCCTTGAGAAGTTCAGTTACCGTTTCCATTTAACATTTAGAGAAAGGCAGAACACTATGTCATAAACATATGATAATACATGTGAAGCAAACTTACGCTAGCCAATAAACTCTCTGTTGTCGCAGCGCATGAATATTGTTAATTGCATGTTCTCTCCACTTACAAGCATGCTGATAGCTGTTCTAAGTCCAATAAATTTACATTCTATGATTGTATCATCTATTTGAAGTTTAAAAGACACTCATCTTGAATTTTAATTACCTGGGCCATTCTCATTGTGGCGTAAAAATTCCTAAAATAACATGTTTTAGTATTAAATACGGACTTGGAAGGAACATTGTGTGAATATGTGTTTCAGACATGAATGAGATGCCCACTTTATGTAAAAAGTTAATGTTGCTATCATCAGTAGGAATCTCTCCACGCCTGAGTTATCTGAAGTAAACGAGGAAATAAAATAAAAGGCAAGAAGGTCTTTATGCAAAGAATAATCTCCAGAAAATTATACAATTAGCCATAGACATACAAGTTTTCAAATCTTTTTGGCCTGTCCTTTGGTAATATATCCACTCATCCTAACCTAACCAAAACAACCATAGAAATGGAAAATCTTCAGTTTCTTGCATCATCTACTCCTTAACATTCATTCCGAAAATACAACCATTCTGGCTTATTCGTCTATGCTTTAGCCTCTATTTATTTAATTTCACTCTGTCTATCCCCTTTTAGTAATGTGGATGTGGGAATTGGTTGGTGGGGGACCGGTATAATGGGAGGTAACTTGGATTGTGGAAATTACTTTCAAGCAAGCACCTTAGATGTTACTGGTTTGCGATGGTTGATGGGTCTTATTTGTGTCATCATTTAGCCATTAATGCAGTGTGTTTTTAACCCAGGTTGATTTACTATTATCCAGCTTCCTGATTTGTTAAGCTTGTTTTTTGTGCCAGAGAAATCTCAGAGTCATGGCTAACATGGGATTGACAGCTAAACAAGAGAAGGATGATCGAGTGCAGAAGATAAAGCAAGAAGTTGCGGAGATGGTTAAGTTGCAGATTCCGGATATGAAACTTAAAGTATGAATACTGATTCCAAGATCTGGGAAGAGTTATTGTTCATGGACTCTCATTTTAACCTCGAATAAAGGAACCACTCTCTTGAGTTATTTTTCCTTTGGGGAGTACCTTTTTTCCAATCTCCCTGAATCCCCCAATGCCCCCAACATACAATTACTAGAGGCATTTGTGAATATTTAGGACCAATATTCTAATATCTAATTTAATTCGTAGTATTGACATGTTTTACAGTTGGAGGAACATATGCCAAATTCGGATGATTTTCAAGAAGCTGGTCCAGAAAAGAAAGAAGCTTTCAAGCGAAGATACAGTATGGATGATGCACTGGGAAACAAGATTTGTGACCTATACGACCTCTATGTCGAGGTAATATATAGGATTTTCACCACTCCCGTAAGGAACCTCCTACTCGCAGTTGTATTATATGTGCGTATTTGACTTGCTGCCATTTCTTTTTCATTTCAGAGAATTGAAGAACATTCAGGTCCGCCAGTCAGAAGGCTGTACGAAGAGGTAGTTAGCATTTGTTGGGTGTTATATTTTCATATCATTGGTCAATTATGGAAAGTCAAATAATTTAGTTTCAAAGATCTTCTTTTGTCTGGTAACCAGTACTTCTTCTTATTGAGAAAGATGCGTTAATATACATGAGAAACATTTGTTTATGCTATTGTGCATGTTTTCCTGTGATTAATCAGTTTCTAAATGTGAGTATCCATGAACCAGTTGGTGGCATGTCCATGTATGAGGAGACTAACTCACTTATTCACATATTATTTATACCAAAGAGGGAGTCGTCACTGGTTTCTCATACTCACCATATTGTCTATTATTTGATATATACTAATTACTATGTGATTCATTATAGATCTTCTGCAATTACATAATGATACTCCATCTGATCATGAGAGAGGCATAAATTTACATATTTACCTTTTTTTTTGGACTATTTTGCTTCTTAACTGCAATAAATGTACATAAGCATTTTTCTAATGCAGCTGACAACATTGTGGCCCAGTGGAGTCGTGGACACTGATGGAATTAAATGTGCTACATATAGAGAGCAAAAGATAGGAGGAGGGAACTGGGCAACCAGCAGAAGGTGTGGATAAGTTATATTTAGTTCTTTACGATTTACTTCATGTATGGCAAGTGATATACATGCATTTTAAAACCATACTGTGTGTTCATATGTGCAAATATATTTAGTCTGATCCTGAGGGTCTCTACATATTATATGAAATAATTTACGTCTTTCATAAGTGATCTACCACTTTCTTTTGTCGCCAAAACCGAAGACAATTTCCTGTGAATATGAAGTGATCTACCACCGTTAGTTCATTGATTATGTGGAAACATTGATATATAGAGGTTGGTGATATCCTGTAGTATTTTTATGAAAAGAAAGGCTATTCTGATTCTCCTTAGCGAGTTTCTTGTTTGGTTGAACTTTGGCTTGGTGCAGTGACCTGTGTTTTGTCCTGAAGAGCTTGTCTTTAAAGTATTCTCAACTTGCAGTACTGCATGTATGTCATTGTTGTGGTTTGTATAATATTTCTCCATTGAGAAACTTGTTTCCTAGCAACTTCAAATAAGAATCATGTTATTTATGTGGAGAGCATGATACGTGGAAGTATACTTAATAATTGGCATTTTTTAATATTTGTTTTACTATATTAATCAGATAGAACTATAGCAGTTGCAGAGCATGCAAAAATAGGTGCTTAATATGAAGAACCATTAACCTTGACAAAACCATGTTTCATATGCACTAGATGGATGAGCAAACTTCTACTGACTCTACCTACCATTGAATCAATAGTGAATGATCTTATGTGGACATTCCATGTGCCGTGGATTAATGCTAACCTGCGTGCTTTTGTGGTAATTAATTTTGTTTCTTTCTTAATTTCTGAAGTAAAAGAAAAATTCATCAGAGGAGAATAGCTACAAAAAGAATCAATAGTATACAAGAAATCTTCATTTTAGAACTTGCATGCACAATATTTCTGTGTTTTGAGAGTGCCACGATGACAGGAAATATCAGTGCTACTTTTCCTTTTTTTGGTAATTAGGAAATATCAGTGCTACACATGTTTATTCATATAATTTTATATAGGCTAGCAGGTTCATTCTCGTATTGAAGACCAGTTCTGTTCCTTCTTGATAGAGAACTTATGAATAAATAATAGCATGTCTGTCTTTTGTATTAGTTAATACATAACTACTATATTTTAGTGTTGCAGCTAAATTTCATGTATAAAGTACCTGGTTGTTTGCATAATAGAATTTTTAACTAATAAATCTCCTACTTAATAATCTTTGGGAAAATTGCAAACGTTGTCTAAAGTGTCCATGGTTGCTTATGTTTTCCCCGACTGCTACATTCTTGATGGAGTTTCTTAGAGGGATTCCTTTACTTCACCAACCTCTTGACTTCTATCCTTTGTTGCTTAGGATCAAGAGAAAATCAAGAAAAAGAATGTTGTGGCGTCAAAAGCAGAGGGCACAACTAGAGGGGAAGCTATTAGTGTTACTCATGCTTCTTCAACTTTGTCAAGCAAGCCAGTTTCCAATGCTGCTGCTCCTGTGCCCATTGCCTCTGCCGATGGCCCTAGTGTGGACAAGCCAAAACAAGAAAAAGCCAAGGGAAGCTCGAGCAGCAATCCCATTGATGCAATACCAATAAATGCAATTTAATATTATTGATTTTGGAAAGTTAAATATCAATATCAGCCAGATGCTGCCAATTGAACTTGTTATAGATATTTCCTATACATTTTCCTGTTAGGCACACACAAATTTAATACATTCATACTCGTAAACTAATTAATTCATGAAACCATATGATTTACATCTGGGGTGCTTTAGATATTTAACACTGATTGAAAGCAAGAATATGCTCCAAGAAGTTACATTTGGCTTTTGTTGTGCTGAAATCGCCCAAATAGTATTTTAATGATATCTACATCTTGATGAATAACACTGATATAATGCATTTTCATATTGATGCAGTAATTTACTTGAAATTCTTCACTAATACCACTATTTTTTGACATACGCATTACAGTTTTTAGATATTGGAATTTTTTAATCTCACGATAAAATCAGTTGTTAAACAGTTGATAATTTTCTTCAGGTTTTGGGAAATGATGACACCAAGAAATAAATACTCGATGGTGAATTTACATTTGAGAAAATTAAGGTTGAAAACCACTCAATTTATATCATTTTGGTTCTCACTGCTTCTGTTGGTTATATTTGTCTCTCTGTGTTCTTCATTTATCCCTCTATTTTTGTAAACAGGAATTTGGGGAGGCTTTCTTGGAAGACAAGATTAAGCAATTCTATAAGTCAGATCCAATTCCGGAGAAAGTGAGTTCAAATAGTCATCCTTTTCAGTCTGATTATTTTTAATTAAATCTGCTGATCAATGTTTTCTCGAATATTATTAATGTTACAGAATGATGGAGATATGAAAATAATTGTTGGGAATAATTTCGACGACATTGTTTTGGACGAGTCAAAAGATGTTCTTCTTAAGGTATTTGCATATGTTGAGATATATATAGTTTGCACTTTGATGTGATAGACTTCTCATCTAATAAACATCTTGTATTTAGATATATGCACCATGGTGTGACCATTGCCAATCTCTTGAACCAGCATACAACAAACTTGCCAAGCACTTGCGTAGTGTAGAATCTGTAGTTGTAGCAAAAATGGATGGAACCACAAATGAACATCCTAGGGCCAAGGTAAAGTCAGATTCATTCATAAAATAAAAGTTAATTAGTAGTATGAATCATGATACTCATTTAACAAAATTATTACTACTATATAATACCTTTATAAATATTCACAAACTTCTTGGTGTATGAATTTGTATGATATCTCTTAATTGCTGGCATTCTGTTTGTAGGCCGATGGATTCCCCACAATTCTTTTCTTCCCAGCAGGAAAGAAAAGCTCTGGTCCTGTAAGTTACTTTTTGAAATTTCTAATTTGAGTATCGATATTGCAGTACATTCTTTAGATTTTGTTTCTATAAGTTATAATGTGATGTGTTTGATTATCTGGCAGATTCCTGTTGAACTGGAGAGAACAGTAGTAGAATTATACAAATTCATCAAGAAGCATGCTTCGATCCCTTTTAAGCTGCAGGGAACATTTTAGCCTCTGATGACTCTAATGTCAAACAAGACATTGAGAGTTCCTCAGCTGATGTGAAGCATGAGCTATAGGCGAACTGAGACGGGGATAGTAGTTGATATCTGAAGAAATCTAATTTATTACAGTAATTTTCTTTTTTGGTATGTACTTCATTCATTAAAGTAAAAAATGCAATGTACTACTAAGTACCAATAAACTAAACCAAAAAGTTTAGAATGTTTAGTAGAATGTTCTTAATGGTTGTTCTTTGTTAATTTTTTTCTGTATTTATTTTGGTCTTTAAGTTAAGATGTAGACTTGCTGTGCATTTTTGTTTTTTGGTGTGTTTGTTTATACAAGTTAATTGGTTAAAATGGGAATAGGTTGGTAAATTTTGTCGGGTTAGGGGTAAAGATTGTCCGGTATAAATCTTATTTCTCATCAGGTGTGCACAAATGAAAGGAATAGTAAGAAGTCTAACCAATAACCATCTTTTGTTAGTCTGTATACAGCCAGATAGGAAAAATTCTGCTATATATGGTTTTTGATTTGGCTTTATCCCACTTTGCACCCTGGAAATGCATCATTTTGGCACTTTGCACCCTCGAAAAAAATCAATCCCACTTTGCACCCTGAAAACATACTCTGCCTTCCACTTTGCACCCTAGACCCATTTTTGGCCAAAAAATAGGAGGAGCAAGGGGTAATTTCGTAATTTTCAACTATTGTCAATAAAAATAATACAATAATTTCACATTATATCTGTCAAAATACCTCTTGTGCTTTGTCTAACTATCAAAAACCCCATTATGTCATTTTAATTAGCAAAATCCCTCTGTATTTATTTTTTATTAGCAAAAAAACACCTCCCAAGTAGAAATGACAATTATGCACCCATCACAATTAACCTAAAAAAAATTCAGTTATCCGTATTAACTTCGAAAATTGGCATTAACCACATATTCACTTAAAATTTTGACAAAAATCTCATTATGATTTATTAAGAATTGGTTTTTTTCTAATAAAAAATATAACACGGGTCAGAGAATTTTTGCAATTCATGCTTAATAATCAATTGGAAAAAAAATTCTCTGATAATCAATTAAAAAATTCTTGACTGATTAATCATGCTTAATAATCATTAATTATCTATATAGTCAGTATAAAAATTCTCTGACCCGTGTTAAATTCTAAAACTTCGTTTAACTGATTAATAATTCTAATAAACCCATGTTAAAAATTCTCTGACCCGTGTTAAATTCTAATAACTTCATTTTAACTTCAGTATAATAATTAATGATTATTAAGCATGATTAATCAGTCAAGAATTTTTTAACTGATTATCAGAGAATTTTTTTTCCAATTGATTATTAAGCATGAATTGCAAAAATTCTCTGACCCGTGTTCATTTTTTATTAGAAAAAAACCAATTCTTAATAAATCATAAGTAGATTTTTGTCAAATTTTTAAGTGAATATGTGGTTAATGCCAATTTTCGAAGTTAATAGGGGTTACTGAAATTTTTTTAGGTTAATTGTGATGGGTGCATAATTGTCATTTCTACTTGGGAGGTGTTTTTTTGCTAATAAAAAATAAATACAGAGGGATTTTGCTAATTAAAATAACAAAAGGGGGTTTTTGATAGTTAGACAAAGCACAAGGGGTATTTTGGCAGATATAATGTGAAATTATTGTATTATTTTTATTGACAATAATTGAAAATTACGAAATTGCCCCTTGCTCCTCCTTTTTTTGGCCAAAAATTGGTCTAGGGTGCAAAGTGGAAGATAGGATATGTTTTCAGGGTGCAAAGTGGGATTGATTTTTTTCGAGGGTGCAAAGTGCCAAAATGATGCATTTCCAGGGTGCAAAGTGGGATAAAGCCTTTTCTTTTCTGCTATAAAGCATAATCAAAATTTTTTTCTCAATCTTAATCTAGGTCCATGGAAGTGCAAGATTCTAGCCGAATGCGGGATAGTTACTCAGTGCATTGCACCACCTCCGTTCGTCAAGGATCAGTACCTTACAAACTTGATTTTGAAGATAAATGCGAAGGTATATATATTGTAATTGATCAAGCTAAATCAAGTTATATTCTTGGAATTGCTTTATTACTAATTCTACTATTTACCATCGTGAAAAATATATATTTATATATCTTTTTTTTTTTTTTTTTTTTTTTTATCATTTATTAGTATTTAAAATTTTGTTTAGAGTTCAACCTAAGAATTTTACGCCTTAAGGTGCATAAATATCAGTTTATCTTTTTACATTATTTTTATAAGGAAGTTCAAAATAGGGCACCAAACACCGCGCCTTGCGTGGTATTGACACACCTAGTATATATATATTTGTATGACAAAGGAAACTAAAGCAAACCAGACAGCAAATTTTTTTTTTTAGCAAACCAGACAGCAAAAAGAAGAGCTTTTCTTCGGCAACCTTGAAGAAAGAAAAAAAAAGAAGGGGAAATTTCAATTGCTAATAATCGATCAGATGATGGTGTGATCTGAAACTCAAGAAATCGAGTTCCTTTTATAAGCACACGAGAAAGAGTTATGGTTGAAGAAAAATGAGGAGTCCTTGTTAGAATTCAAGTGGGATTTGCAGGGATTTAATTCGATTAAAATTCAAGATACGTATGTAATGGTTGCCAAGAACTAGAGTCCCAGATGGAAGAAGAGATCCTATTTGTGGCGGCATTAAAAATTGAATTGGAAGTTTATAAGTCTGTAAATTTACGCCGCCTAAGTGGAGAAGCGGCGAAGGAGACTTGGGGATTGATTATATGGGGGTGGTCTACAAACACCAAAGTTATATTTTATGAAATGGGCTTTTAATGGGCTCGATTATTGCAATCAAATTAAGTGTCTGAAGCTATTGAGACATGATATATGCATAATATATCCACCAAGTTTCTATATTGAAATATTTAAATAATTGGTGATAAAAAAAAAAGTGTCGCGACTTATCCGTTTTTGTACATACTTTAATAGTACAACACGCGACCAAGTCACGAGGGGGCAATTTGTAGACACATAAATTTTGTTCCGAAATATTAAAAGGGAAATTGGAAATTAATTTAAATTTTCTATTTTTTGGATTTTTATTAAATTAAGTTCCAAAATAAATAGTTAATTTGATTAAATTCCACCTAAAATTTATTGGCCAATTAAATCGTGCCAAGTGTACAAGATGATGTGTCATGACCAATCAAAAGAAGGCATATCTCCTACAAGTGATAAACATTTAAAAGAGTACACATCTCTTTTACAAAGAGAAGTATCTTGGTCTTCTACTACTGAAAACCAATCAAATTGTACCATTCAATTAACTAATCCTACATGGACTCTTCCTTCTACCACTATAAATAGGGGTCCTCTCTTAGAAGAAAAGACACATTTTCTGAAGGAGCACAAGTTGAAGGAGCAAATTCTCTCTACGAGGCGTTCTTCAAAACCTTTTTCATTAACTCAAGATATTCTTCAAAGATTGAAGGAAATTCTGGCGTTTGATTCGAGAACAAGCTAAGAAGCCCTCATTTAAACGTTATTGGAGATCTACGACGATCCAAAGAAGATTAAATTCTCCTAAATTCAAGAAATTCACGACGAGTTCAAGACGTTCATTGAAGAAATTTAAATCATTTCACCTTTGATCCAGGATTAAGCAAATTTGCCCCTGGATTAACGTTATTCGAGCACAAATTCATTTTTGAGAAGATCAAATCAACGTTCTCCAAGAACAAGTGCAAGAAACATTTATTTTTCCTTAAGATTAGAATCAGGGGAATTATAGAGATTGTAACCGCTTTATTCAAATCAATAAATTTTAATTTGTACAATTATTTCTTGTTTAATTTATTTTAAACTTGAAATTTTGTTGCTACAAACCCCGAGAAAAAGAAAAAAAATTCAAAGGCCAGGTTATTGGTAATAACATGTACTATATGTTAAAACAAAATGAAACTATCAACAAAGCTAAGATTCATTATTGACTTTAATGACGAGGGTAATTTTGCACTTAAAGACGTTTTAGTCATATTTTCTATTTATAAAGATATTAAAATAAGGGTAAACACCACTTTTGGTCCCTCTTATCATTAACTTTTTACAGAGTGGTTCCTCTTATGTTTTTTTTCCCACTTTAGTCCCTACTATGAATTACTTGTTTCACTTTAGTCCTTTTCAAGTGGTCCAAGTCGATTCCGATAATATGTGATATGCTCATGAGGGCAATTTTGTCATTTCAAGTAAACTAACATGGATAATTTCGTCTTTCTAATTATTTAAAAAAAAAATCTAAATTTCCAAACTAGGCTTTCATTCCAATCGAACTTAATCGTACATTTCGTTCCAAACTAAAGTTTTTTCCTAAAATATTTTTCAAACACCAAAATTGCTCACCAATTATACAATATCTAAAATAGTCTCAATAGTGAATGGACGAAAATGCCCTAAAAAATATTCATATGCATGTCACGTGTTATAGGAATCACCTGATAAGGACTAAAGTGAAACACATGATTCATAGTAGGGACTAAAGTGAAACAAATAATTCATAGTAGGGACTAGAGTGGGAAAAAAAACATAAAAGGGACCACTCTGTAAAAAGTTAATGATAAGAGGGACCAAAAGTGGTATTTACCCTTAAAATAATGACATAATAAATAATT
Organism: Penstemon barbatus; assembly: GCA_003313485.2. NCBI lineage: Eukaryota > Viridiplantae > Streptophyta > Magnoliopsida > Lamiales > Plantaginaceae > Penstemon > Penstemon barbatus. The sequence goes on along the minus strand of CM064884.1, from coordinate 22,891,049 downwards.
GCATTTAGGCAGAAAACGTCCCAAATTAATCAGTAATTTTGGATTTTCGTCCCAAGCTATATAACTTAACCAAATTCGTCCCATAATTTTATATTCTTTTGGAATATCGTCTCACTTGCCACATGACTGCTTACATGTCAACACGTGGCAAATTTTAGCAATTACATTAGATTGCAGTATTCGTCCCAAACTAATAAACTATTTTAATTCGTCGAATTTCGTTTTACAATTTGTCATTTTGCATGAATTTAGTCAATTATTAAATTTATAATTTAATGAAAATGACGATTCATCTTTTACTTTTTAAGGGACTAACGACAATTTATCCCCTGTGATATGAATCAGTGGCGTAGCCAGGATATAATTTCACTGGGGTCATTACTAATGCTATATTCTAACCAGCTGCCATATATGTCAAATCAATCAGAGTTAAATCGACGCATGCGTCCACCAATATTTCTTTGAGGAAAATTGTGCGTACGAGGTTGACAAGGGCCTTTTTGGAGATAAGCTCTTCTTATCTCTTCTCGTTGATTTACATCATATTCCGAAATTCGTTTACGTAATCCAGGATCGATAATAAGATTAAATGATTCGAACCGACTCTTTTTAGAAAATTGATTGCTAGGGTTAGTGGAAGAAGTTTCTTGAGTAGAACCTGAAACTTGTGATGTTAATGAGTCTTCTTTGGATGTTCTAATAACAAATTTGTCCATCTGATAAAAAATAAACAAACAATTAAGAATTGGCAATTATTAGACATGAATTCCCCACAACTACAAATCCAATTCTCTAATCAATTAAGAAACAAATTATAGAAAAACTATACATACGTTAGACAATTGGTCTCAAGTGACTGCACATTCAAGAAAATAAAAAATCTTGGACCAAATTCTTGACAATAAACCCTAACTAATAATTTTAAACATAATATTTCAAACCATGGACCAAATTCTAGATAATAAACTCTAAGTCTAACTTGAAAGTTTGATTTTGATACAAATTAAACTTCTCAAAGAACAAAAGTTTCTTTATGCAAAAATTTAAATATAAAAAAAATATATCACAACTAACAAATATCAAATAAATCACTTGTACAATTTTAGATACTTCGTACCTTATTTCTCCTTCAACAATGATTTTTTTTTTCTTCTAATTTAAAAAACCCTAACCCAAAATATTTTCTTGGTTTACGTTCTCCACTTTTCTTTTAAGTTCTTTGTAGGGAAAGAGATAAAGATGAAAGAGTTTATGGGAACTGGTTTTTATATGGAAAAAATATTGCATAACCCAAAAAATTGGGATTTGTCTTTTATTGTTAAATAATTAAACATAAAGTTAAGTGAATGACAAATATATTTTAATAAAAAATTGGCCCCACTAACATGTAAATTTTAATTTTTTTGACTGGGGTCCATTTAAAACAAATATGAGATATAAATATTTTTTACAACTAATATATATATATAAATTCCTTAAAGTGGGGAAAATTTGAGTGGGGTCATTGCACCCCACTCATTTGGCTATAGCTACGCCAGTGATATGAATAATGTTTAATTTACCCCATGTAATTTGAAAATGAGCAATTTACCGTCCTGTGAATTTTTTTAAAAAAGTATATTATCCCCTTGAACCGGTGAGTGTAACTCAATTGCATAAATTGAGAGCATGCAAAGTGTTTTATAACATAAGGGGTAAATTGCTACATCTATTATAACACATGAGGTAAATTGCCACATTTATCACAATACAAAGGTGTAAACTGCCACATTATCATTAGGAAAAATTTGTGCATTTTCTTTTTTGTATTAATAAATAGTAAATATTTTTAATTAGTTTGGAACAAATTCTTTTTTCCCATGTCATTTCAATTACGGGACGGAAGTCGGCGTATTGATATAGTTTGGGACAAAAATCAAAATTTGTAATAAGTTTGGGACGAATTCTGCAATCTTATAGAATTGTTTATGCTAAAATTTGCCACATGTTGACACGTAAGCATCCATGTGGCAAGTGGGACGATATTCCAAAAGAATATAAAATCACGGCACGAATTAGGCTAAGTGATATAGCTTGGGACGAAAATTCAAAATTACTAATTAGTTTGTGACGTTTTTGCAATTTTGCCTTACATTTACTATGTTATCATAAAATGACAATTTTACCCTTGCCTATTAATAGCCATGTATGTGGAGTGGCCATTTCTGTCATTTTACTGAACAAGGTTGTTGGATAAAGATGAAGATGAAGGCACTGAAGACAAATTTATAAGGGAGGTTTTGATGCATTCCAAAACTTCAAAATCGGCTAAGTATGGAGTAACTTAGATGATGTCCCTTTTGAAGGAATTTTGACTAAGTATAGAAGACATCAGAAGAGTCAAAATTTCAAGGTCCAAGATTTTTGATCTGCTGAAGGAAAATTATCAGACTGATGAAGATCAGCCGACTCAAATCAGATTTGTTCAAGTTTGAGATCAGCTTGGTTCGCCATCAGACTTGGACTTCCGTCAGCCAAGTGGAAAGGATCATAAAGTCTTCCCAACGGTAATAAATGCCCCTGGAAGTAATAAATGCTGAAGTACAAGGATATTAAAGACAAATGATTGAAGAAATGCTTCGCATCAGCTGGGTGTATTTAATGCTGCCTGCAGAAAAGTATTGTTGATAGTACGGACAGACTGCAAAAGAGCCGTTCGCGGAAATTAAGGACCAGTACTCGAGGAATTTGAATCATGTATCTCTTCAACGAATATTTTTCAAACCTCAAGTATAAATAGCTGAAAGAGACGAAGAGAAGATACACACAACACAATCTCTGAGAAATTTTCGAAGCAGAACTCTTTAAGTCTCAAAAACAGCTCACTCATCAGCTTAGTCATTTGTTGACGAAAAGCGAAGTTGAAGAACAAAGCTAAACACATCTTCTGAGTGAATTTGTAAAACTGAGTGTTGTGAGAAGTAGATATCCATCTTTGTGAGTGATATTACTTCAGAGAGTAGGATTTCTTTGTGATTTCTTACTGCGCACTTACGGCCTGTTCATTTGTTGTTAGGCGTAAGCAGAGTGTACTGGTTACTTTGTGTTTCTAGTACAACCCAAGATCTTTGTCACTTGGAAGAGTGGACTAAAGGATATTTACATCCATATAACCACTATAAAAATTACTTGTGTTTTTACTTGCATCTTTACTTGTATATTTCAAGACTGCATAAAACACTTTACTTAACTGTTTGAAAAAGAATTAAAAGGAGTTTATAAAACTGGGGAAACATTTTTCAAACTACTGAGGATACTTGTGAAAAACACTTTGAAAATCCGCTGCAAGTACTCTAAGTATTAAAACTGATTTTGACAAAATCAGCTAAGTAACTATCAGTTTAGTGGTCTACGAAGCTGTTCAAAGATTTGTTCGCGATCAGCCGAGGAACCTACTGTTGATAACAGCTTAGTCTGTTTAAGTTAACAAAAAGGTTTTAAAGTTAAAAATTGTAAAAAGTTTAGAGGTCTATTCACCCCACCTCTAGACCTCATCTGACCACTTGGGACCAACAAGTGGTATCAGAGCAGGTGGTTCATTAGAATCAGCTGCCTGATCAACGAGCTTGATCCAAGTGTTTTTCAAAGGTTTTTTGAAACTTTTCAAAAGAGCATCTTTTTGAAAAACAAAAACAAAAACTCTTTGAAAAATGGACTGTATCAGCCATGTTCCCCACATTGCTGGTATGTCGTTTGAAGACTGGAAAATCAGGATGGAGATTTTCCTAGCTGCTTATAATGATAACATGTACACATGTATCATAAAAGGTCCATTCAAATTCACCAAGACTATTATAGTTGATGAAGCTGAACTAGTGGTGGAAAAAGATCTAACAGAGATGACAGCCGAAGAAATAATGTTGTTCAATCTGGATAAAGTTGGCCGTTTCATCATGACCAAAGCCCTGGATAATGATCGGTTTGACAAAGTCAAACATTGCAAAACTGCAAAGGAGATGTGGGACAAGGTTCGTGACATGAGCGAAGGAAACGACGCCATCAAAGAGCATCAGCTGAGTGTTGCTCTGGAAAAGCTGGACAACTTCAAGATGAAATCTGCGGAAACCATTGACCAGATGGACACAAGGTTTACAAGGACATTGAATGAAGTTTTAAAGCTTGGAAAAACCTTTACGGACAAGGAGATAACCGTCAGAGTTCTGAAGGCCCTACCTCCAAAGTTCAACATGAAGGTGACAGCCATGGAAGAGTCAAGAGATCTGGGCAAGATTTCTCTCACCGAGCTGTTCTCAGTACTCAAGGCGTATGAGTATAAACTGCCAAGAATGGGTGTTGAAGAAACCTCTACTTCAAGTCCCACATCTGCACTCGTTGCTGCTGAAAATCCTAGAAGGCCAGCTCACAAAAGCAAAGATGTGGACTCATCTGATGAAGCCACACTACTCAACAAAAAGGAGTACACTGCTGGAGACGTAGCATTGCTGATAAACAACTTCAAAAAGTTCTACAGACGAAAAATGAAGAACAAATATAACAATGCTTCTACTTCTAACCCTACTTCTTCTTCTCAGGATAAGGATTCTTATAAATCCAAAATGATGTGCTATAATTGCAGGAAACTGGGTCATTTCATCAGAGACTGCCCATATCCTAAAGCTGAGAAGTATACAGAAGAAGAAAAGAGAATCAGAAAAGAAAGAAAGCATCAGAAAGGAAAGGTGCTGGTAGCAGAAGCAGAAAAGCTAGCTGTTGTCTACTCATCTGATTCAGATTCAGACACTTCTGATGAAGAGAGTCCTGCTCTTCTCTGCCTGATGGCTAAGGAATCTGATAACTCTGAGGATGAGGTAACTCCTCTTGATAATGAATTATTTAATTCATTTGAACAAATGATGCTTAACAATACTACTATTGCTGAAGCATATAAAAAGCTTAAGGAAGAGATGATATTGCTAAAAGAGCAAAACAGTTCACTGAAACTCTCAGCTGAAAAGCCAAGAGAATCAGCTAAATATAAACAGCTTGAGCAAGAACATGAATCTCTGAAAGCTGAATGTGAAGTTTATAAGGGTAAAATCATAGAGCTTGAGAAAGTCATTGAGTCTCATGAGAAGTCATCTGTTGCATCCACTCACATGTCTAGTAAACAGAAGACACCTTTAGATCAGGATAAGTTAGAACTGAACCATACTGAAAAATTTATATCAGCTGACAATAGTAAGGTCATACTGTATGTTCGGACTACTAAACCTGCTTCACCTGAGAAAGTATTAAAGGAGACGAAAACTCCTAAGGCTAAAAAGAGCAAAGAGCCTAGTGTAGGAAAACAGACTAGTAAGCCTAAACAGAAGAGTCCTAGGAAGTCCTCTGACAAGGCTAAAACTAATCAGACTAGTGATAAAACTAAGTCGTCTGTTAATGAGCAAGCAACTAGTAAACCAAAGAAGCATAAAATCAAGAAAAATCAAAATGCTTGGTATGGAAATGAGTCTTATTATGTGCAACCTGCTGCATATAATCCTATGTATCATGCACCTCAATTTCCAACTTACTATGCACCATATCCTGCTCATCCAATGCATGCATATCCTCCTTATCTTGCATCTTACTCTGCATTTGAACATTATCCTTATCATACTGATCATCAACAATATGACAAATCTGATGAACGTGGTAAAGGCAAAGCTGTTCATACTCCTGTTGAAACTCAGAAGCCTAAGAAGCCTAAGACTTCATCATCTTGGGTTATCAAAGGTGGAACTAATCCTTCAGGACCCTCTCAATAAGGGTACCTAAAACAACTTTATTTTGTTTTGTAGGTTAGGATTAGGAATAGGAGTAAAGTAGAGAAGATTTGGTACTTGGACATTGGCTGTTCAAGACACATGCGTGGAAGCATACATGAACTGACTGATGTTGTTGCTGTGGATGGTCCAAAAATTACTTTTGGGGACAGTAAATAAGGCAAGATTGTAGCAAAAGGAAGCTTAATTAAGGGAAACATAGAGATATCTGACGTCTCATATGTCAAAGGCCTAAAGTACAACCTGCTGAGCATAAGTCAATTTTGTGACAAAGGATATTCAGTCATCTTCTCAACAGATAAGTGCTATGTTGAACAGATTGGTACAAAGAAGGTAATTTTATCTGGAAGACGACAAGGGAATGTCTACACAGTGGACTGGAATTCTGCTGACAAGAATTCGAGCATTTGTTTGGTGGCATCAACCAAGTGAAGTTAGTTGGCTGTGGCACAAAAGAATGAATCATGTGAATTTCAAGACCATCAACAGACTAATCAAGAATAATCTGGCAGAAGGAATTCCAAAGACAGTCATGAGCAAAGATAAGCTTTGTGACGCATGTCAGAAGGGTAAACAAATCAAGTCATCATTCAAAAACAAGAAACATCAATCTTCTGGAAGAACATTGGAGCTGCTACACATGGACTTATTTGGACCCATTGATCCAGTCAGCAATGGTGGAAAGAAATACTGCCTAGCTGTTGTGGATGACTATTCAAGATATACTTGGGTGATATTCATGAAAAAGAAAAGTGAAACCAAGGAACATCTTACTAATCTGATGGAACTGATCCAGAATGAGAAAAGCATAAAGATATTGAAGATCAGATCAGATAGAGGGACAGAGTTTACAAACTCTACTGTTGAAGAGTATTGTAATATCAAAGGAATACATCATGAGTATTCAGCTGCTAGAACCCCTCAACAGAATGGTGTTGCTGAAAGGAGAAACAGAACACTGAAGGAAGCTGTCAGAACCATGATAGCTGAAGCTAAGCTGCCGCAAAGATTTTGGGCAGAAGCAACAAACACAGCATGTTTTACCCAAAACAGATGCATGATCAACAAACACCAAAACAAGACTCCATATAAAGTTTGGAACAACAGGAAGCCAAACATTCATTATTTTAAGATATTTGGTTGTAAATGCTATGTTTTAAATAATGGTAAAAATCACCTTAATGCATTTGCAGAAAAGGCTGATGAAGCTGTTTTTGTAGGATACTCTACTGTTAGTAAAGCTTATAGAGTTTTTAACAAAAGAACATTACTAATAGAAGAATCCATTCATGTAGTATTTGATGAACCAAGTCAATCTTCTGAAAAGAATCAAAGTATTAATCAAGATCTGTCTACTGATTTACAGAAGTTGAATGTTGGAAATAATGAAGAATATGTTCCCATCATACTACCTGATCTCAACCCAGCTAATAACTCGAGTGCTGTTCAAAATCACAGTCCTGATTGTCTAACAGACGAGTTGCAAACAGCTGATAGATCAGAGACTGTTCAACAGACAACAAATGTTCAACAGACTACTACTGGAACTCCAACAGGAGTGTTGCAAGATCAAAACAAAGGACAACATTATGATTTGCAACCTGATCTCAGATGGCTCAAGAATCATCCACCAGAACTGGTGATTGGTGATCCTTTGGATAAAGTGAAGACAAGGAGAGCTGCTGCAAGTGATGCAATGTTTGTCAGCTTCCTATCTCAAATTGAGCCCAAGCAGATTGAAGAAGCTCTTAGTGATTCAAACTGGATTGAAGCTATGCAAGAAGAGCTAAATCAATTTGAAAGGAATGAAATCTGGTACTTAGTTCCTAGACCAAGTCATCAAAGAGTCATTGGCACTAAATGGGTATTCAGGAATAAGATGAATGAAGATGGTGAAGTCACCAGAAACAAAGCAAGATTAGTGGCCAAGGGTTACTGCCAAGAAGAAGGCATTGACTTTGATGAAACGTTTGCACCAGTAGCAATATTAGAGGCAATCAGACTCTTTCTTGCCTATGCTGCTCACAAGAATTTCACCGTCTATCAGATGGATGTGAAATCAGCTTTTCTCAATGGAGAATTGCAAGAAAAAGTTTACGTTGAACAACCACCTGGTTTTGAAGTCTATCAAGAAGAAGACAAGGTGTATCGTCTGAAGAAAGCCCTCTATGGACTGAAACAGGCTCCAAGAGCATGGTATGATACCTTATATGATTTTCTTTTAATTAAAGGATTTCGCAAAGGTAAAGTTGACAAGACCTTGTTCACTATTAAATGGGAAGAACATATTTTGCTTGTGCAAATTTATGTGGACGATATCATTTTTGGTTCAACTAACCAACAGATGTGTGACAAGTTCTCAAAGCTGATGCAGAACAAGTTTGAAATGAGCATGATGGGAGAACTTAATTATTTTCTTGGTTTGCAAGTAAGACAGTTGCCTGATGGAATTTTCATCAGCCAAGCAAAATACACAAAGGATCTGTTCAAGAAGTTTCGTATGGAAACTAGCTCTACTGCTACTATTCCAATGTCTACAAGTCTTCGTTTGGATAAAGATGAAGATGGCAAATCCGTGGACATAACCAAATACAGAGGCATTATTGGGTCACTGTTGTATCTAACAGCTAGCAGACCTGATATTATGTACTCAGTTGGGGTCTGTGCAAGATTCCAATCAAATCCCAAGGAATCTCATCTCCTAGCTGCCAAGAGAATACTGAAATATATTAAAGGCACTCAAGACTTGGGATTGTGGTATCCTAGAGAATCTGGATTTGAGCTTATTGGATATTCAGATTCTGACCTTGCTGGCTGCAAGATTGATAGAAAAAGCACAACAGGTGCCTGTCAATTCTTAGGTAGTCGTCTGATCTCATGGATGAGTAAGAAACAGACTTCAGTATCCATATCTAATGCTGAAGCTGAATACATAGCTGCTGGAGCTTGCTGTGCACAAATCTTATGGTTGAAGCATCAACTAGAAGACTACAATATTAAAATCAGTGGAATACCAATCTACTGTGACAATACAAGTGCAATCAGCCTTACTCAGAATACTACAAGTCATTCAAGGACTAAGCATATTGAGATCAAGCATCACTTTATTAGAGATCATGTGGAGAAAGGAAATGTCATAATAGAATATGTGTTTACTGAAAATCAAATTGCTGACATCTTCACAAAACCTTTAAGTGAGACAAGGTTTTCAACTCTAAGAGTTGAACTAGGTTTATTAAAATTGGATGCATAAGCTGAGGGGGAACTTATCAGAAGACTAGAGTTCAACAGCTTACTCATCTTATTTATCTTCAAGGATTAACTCTCAACAGACTAGTTAACTCATGAATTCTTAAAGTCAGGGGGAACGTGTAAGACTCGCGGTACTTCTGATTAAAAGATGAAATTTGTTAATGACAGTTAGTTGAAGTTATGTTTTCAACAGAAGATTAAAGTCTTGAAGAATGAAGATTTATTATCTAGCTGGATTGACAAACAGCTGAGGAAGGTTATCAGCTATTGGTTTTCACTGATAACAAATGAGTCATCAGGGCAATAGTCCATCAGATAAGTATTTATTTTACTCATCTAATCGCTTGTGTAAAAGCTTACTGTTTAAAACGTTTTATTTCAAAACACGCTTTTACAAGTGACAGAAGGGCGGTACAAATTCCCGCTCCTTATTTAATGCAATTTGAATTTGAAAGGTCGTAATTGACACCGCACGATCAGCACTGACAAGAAACAGATCTAACGGTTAGCTGGTATCACGGAAACCGAATACCCTAACTCTATAAATCCCAATCTGATCAGCCGTGTAGTTCTTTACGCACCCTAAAATTTCAAAAGCACTTGTGAGAAAATACTTGCAATTTTTCTGCAAAAATTCTTCTTGTTCTCTCCACTTTTAACAGATTCGAAATGGCCGCTGAAGGTATGTTCCTCGTTTATGAGTCCTACTACCAATCTGGTACGGATCTAATGAAGGAACTGTTGGAAAAATTCAAATCTGCTTCGTTGGTGAACTTTATGGATTATAATGAGGGAGTGATATGGACTGATCAAGTAATGGAGTACTACAAGACCGCAAAAGTTGATTACAGCACATTGGAGATTAAGGCTACAGTGGGAGGTAAATCCATAGTCATTACTCCTGCTGTTCTTCATGAAACTTTTGGGCTTCCTAACAGTGGACGACATGACGTCACTGTACTGACGGAAGACAAGCACCAACAATTCTGGGCGATCTGCGCCAAAGAAGGAGAGATGTTGTCTGGCAACATCAAGAAGAGACAACTGAAAGATGAATATCAGCGGATGGCTGATATGGTCTAGAAGCTGATCGAAAATTGTACTTTTTCTCTGGATGCTGTTACCATGAAGAGGTTCAACATCATGGCCGCCGTTTATTATGGGCTGGAAGTCAATTGGTCCGTCATAGTTTGGTATATTTTGGCTGGTTTTCATGAAGTGAAGAAAGGAAAGGCACCTCAACACAACCACAGGATCACACTCAGTTATCTGTTGTCCAAACTGGGATGTGAAATGACAAATGGTAAGGAGGTTCACAAGTCCAAGGCAATGTCCAAATACTTGCCTGTTCTAAAGAGAAAGGCTGATGAGCCTGAAGAAGATGAAGATGAAGACCCAAAGGAGGTTCCTGCCAAGAGGCCACGGAGACTAGTCAAAACAGCTGACTTAGCTGTAGAGACAAAGACGAAGAAGGTTGCTGATCAACCAAAGGAGAAGGTTTCTAAGAAAGTGAAGACCGTGGCTGACGTTGCTGTTGATCAAATCATAAGTCAGACCACTGCTGATGTAAGGGGAATGTCTCCTGCATCACCTTCCAGGACTCCTTCTGCTGAAATGCCTGCTGGGAATGTCTCTCACAGGACAAGAAGCCAACAAAGGGACACTGCTGCTTCAAGACCCATTCAGGGTTTATCAAAGAAGTCAGCAAGGAAGCAGATGACATTTATAGAAGAGCCTACTGAGTTGGAAAACTTAGTAAGACAAAGTCCTGTATCTGCTGAAAGACCTGTTGAAGCTGTTGAGGCTTCTGTTGCTGACAAAGCTGATGCGCAACAGTTGACTCAAGCTACACCAACAGTTGAGGCTGCCCAACCTCAGGATGATCCAGACGTCATGATCATCCATCCTATTGCTGCTGCACCTATCTCATCTGCTGGTCCAGCCCCTGCTCCAGCTGATAAAGGAAAGATAAAGATCGTGATTAAAAGGAAGAAGATCTCCAAAGCTGATAAGAGAAAAAGGGAAGAAGCTGAACAGAGAAAACAGGATGAGATGGAGGAGAAGAAGGCACTTGAATTGAGCAAAATTCAAGAAGCAAAGGATGAGGCAAGACGAAAAATGTTTGAGGCAAAAAGAAAAGCTGCTGAAGATGCTGAAATGGCTGTGGTCAATGAGCTAAGCAAGACTGATGCCTATGGACCTGTCCATGGAGGAGGCATAAAGATAAACGAGGCTGATGATGAAAACAAACCCAGAAAGCCTAAGATGCCTGCTGGAGAGGCCAAGCCAAAGGCCAAATTTGAAGTAAGAAGAGCATTTGATATTGTTTATGCTGATAAGGAGCTCTTCAAAAGATTTGAAAAATCTTTGGCATATTATGACCAGAAGCTTATGCTGAAGACTCTGTTCAATCAGGAGAAGCCAAGATACATCAGTTGGAGAGACAACAGATTGAACAAGTCTATAACAGAACTTCAAAATCTGAAGGAGTTAGCTGCTGAAGAACAATGGGTTCTGAACTGGCTGAAGACAGACTCCATTCAGAAGGCCTTAGATCCTCATCATGTCAGAGATGCTATGCATCAATATGCAAAATAATTTGCACTGGAGGAGGCCAAGAAAATTGAAAACTACTTACCTGCTAAAAGAAGGAAGACTGACAACGCTGAAGAAAGGGCACTAAACATTGCTACCATGACCGCCTTGAAGAGATGGGCAGAAAGGTCAAGGTATCAGCAGGGATGTTCAAGTGACATGCCCCAGATGCCAAGTATTCAACATGTAATTTTTGGCAAGGAAGTACAGGAGTATAGTGAAGTGCCCAAAGAAAATAATGCCTTTGTGAACCCTTGGATCATTGTTAGGCAGATACGTCAAACAACCTGCTTCAATGATGATGGCACGATCACTGATCTGTTTTATGATGATGTCACTGATGAACACAAGAAAGCAGACAAGACCTTAGCTGTTGAGTGGAATGCTAAGGCTTCTGAAGATCATCAGGAGACTGGAATGGAAGATGTCCCTGTCCACCAGGAGACTGAAGAAAAGGAAGCTGCTGTTTCTGCTTCATCAGGTGATGAACACTCATCACTGATGGAAGCATTCCAGATGCTAATGGAAAATTCAGTGAAGGAACTGGAAGAGAAGCACATCCAGCAGCTGACGAAGTTGAAAGAGGAACTGAAGGTAGAACTCAAAGCAGAGTTGGCAGAGTCCAACAAACTTCAGCTGGAAACTATGCAACAGTCAACTGAGAAGATCATCAAATCTGAAATTGATAGTTTCCCTGTACCTCAAGACAACTCTTTGCAGTTAGTGCACAGTCTTACTGATATGAACAGAAATGTTGAGGATGTGAAGGCTGATATAAATCACCTTCATACTGCCTTATAATGAGCTGAGCACAAGATAGCTGACTTAACTGCAACCTTCATCAAAGTCAGTGAAGAAGAGAAGGAAGTTAATTTTGGGATGTTGCAAGAAGTCTCACACGCTGAGAAGGAGTTACACAATGAACTTGCAACAATGCAACTTAATATTGACTACTTTAATGATCAAACTGACAACATCAGTACCACTCTTCATCACTTAACAGCAAGTCATGATGTAGTGAATCAGAACCTGAAGACTTTATGTGCTGCAATGAAGGTTCCTACTGTTGCACTCAACCCTGCTGCTCAACCTCAAGATGTCATCAAGTCTGATGATGACAAAAAAGGGGAAGATAAGGGGGAAGAATCAACTAAGGAAGTTATTGCTGATGCTGAAGTATTGGCTGAAGAAACTACTGAAAAGACCAAGACTGCTGAGAATGTTGAGACCAAGACTGCTGAAACAGTTGGAAAGGTACAAGGTGAAGAGAAGTCTGAAGAAGAGACTAAGGACCAAGTCAAAACTGATGAAGTATTGGCTGAAACCAAAGACTCTGCTGAAGATCAAACAGAGCCGTTGACCAAGTACAAAAATACTGAATCAGCCAGAAAGGCAATGGAGCTACTAAAGGAGCAGCAACTCAAAGAAAAGATGGATGCTGCCAAAGCAAACATACTTTTAGAAGATGAAGCTGATGAAGATGAAGATGATGAAGAATCATCTTATGAGTATGAAGAAGTGCTTGAAGGATCTGATGAAGAAGCTGATAGTTAGAACTTATAAATCCTTTGTAATCAGTTCACTTTATCTATTCTTCATACATCTCATCTGATGAACTTGTACTTGTAATATTTTCTCTATCAATAAAAAAAGTCAAGTTTAATCCAACACATCTTTTCTATCTCAAAAAATTTTGAGGATCACAATCTTTAGCTTAGGTATTAACAGGTACTTTGCTGAAGTTTTGTCATCATCAAAAAGGGGGAAATTGTTGGATAAAGATGAAGATGAAGGCACTGAAGACAAATTTATAAGGGAGGTTTTGATGCATTCCAAAACTTCAAAATCGGCTAAGTATGGAGTAACTTAGCTGATGTCCCTTTTGAAGGAATTTTGACTAAGTATAGAAGACATCAGAAGAGTCAAAATTTCAAGGTCCAAGACTTTTGATCTGCTGAAGGAAAATTATCAGACTGATGAAGATCAGCCGACTCAAATCAGATTTGTTCAAGTTTGAGATCAGCTTGGTTCGCCATCAGACTTGGACTTCCGTCAGCCAAGTGGAAAGGATAATAAAGTCTTCCCAACGGTAATAAATGCCCCTGGAAGTAATAAATGCTGAAGTACAAGGATATTAAAGACAAATGATTGAAGAAATGCTTCGCATCAGCTGGGTTCATTTAATGCTGCCTGCAGAAAAGTACTGTTGATAGTACGGACAGATTGCAAAAGAGCCGTTCGCGGAAATTAAGGACCAGTACTCGAGGAATTTGAATCATGTCTCTCTTCAACGGACATTTTTCAAACCTCAAGTATAAATAGCTGAAAGAGACGAAGAGAAGATACACACAACACAATCTCTGAGAAATTTTCGAAGCAGAACTCTTTAAGTCTCAAAAACAGCTCACTCGTCGGCTTAGTCATTTGTTGACGAAAAGCGAAGTTGAAGAACAAAGCTAAACACATCTTCTGAGTGAATTTGTAAAACTGAGTGTTGTGAGAAGTAGATATCCATCTTTGTGAGTGATATTACTTCAGAGAGTAGGATTTCTTTGTGATTTCTTACTGCGCACTTACGGCCTGTTCATTTGTTGTTAGGCGTAAGCAGAGTGTACTGGTTACTTTGTGTTTCTAGTATAACCCAAGATCTTTGTGACTTGGAAGAGTGGACTAAAGGATATTTACATCCATATAACCACTATAAAAATTACTTGTGTTTTTACTTGCATATTTACTTGCATATTTCAAGACTGCATAAAACACTTTACTTAACTGTTTAAAAAAGAATTAAAAGGAGTTTATAAAACTGGGGAAACATTTTTCAAACTACTGAGGATACTTGTGAAAAACACTTTGAAAATCCGCTGCAAGTACTCTAAGTATTAAAACTGATTTTGACAAAATCAGCTAAGTAACTATCAGTTTAGTGGTCTACGAAGCTGTTCAAAGATTTGTTCGCGATCAGCCGAGGAACCTACTGTTGATAACAGCTTAGTCTGTTTAAGTTAACAAAAATGTTTTAAAGTTAAAAATTGTAAAAGGTTTAGAGGTCTATTCACCCCCCCCCCCCTCTAGACCTCATCTGACCACTTGGGACCAACAAAGGTGACATGATTTTCCACCTTTTTGTCCCCCCTATAAATAATAAAAGAATCTGCAACGTCGAGCTCTCTCTTGTTTATTTCAGGTTAAGCTATCAACGTGATTATCAAAGGAGTCGAACTAGAAACTCCCCCAAGAGCTTTATCGTTTTTTCAGTACATATTATTTATTAAAATTAAAATTGAAATATAAGGATCTTATCATGAAATATGTGTCTAATATTATAATTTTGGAAAGTGAGTTGATCTTATGATTTAAACTTTTAGAATAAAAGACTTAAAATTCAGAATATTAAGCCAAAATGAAGTAAACATGGCCTTATAGTTAACTAAGCTTTTAATGTGAACTTAGAGGCTAAGTAGCAAATTAGATCAGGCAAATGCACTTTCAATGGATTTAAGATAAGCTCACAATTGATAAACCACTAAGCCCATATTTTGAATTTAGCTCTAGACTCATCTGCCCAATTACTTTAAACTTGAGCCCACATTGAAATTATATCCTTTTCATGGGCTCTTAAGTCCATAAAACCTTACTCAATTGTTAATCGCTTTATCTATCTATCATTACTTTATTATAAAAGTTTAAATAATTTAAAATTTTTTTAGACTAATATACCTTTATTTAATTACTTTATTATAAAAGTTTAAATGATTTAAGATTTTTTTAGACTAATATACCTTTATTTAATTTATAAAGTGATATTTAATTCAATGATAAATATATAAAAATAGTTGAAGATGAATAATTAGACATGAAATCTTCTTATATTAATTATGGTAGATATATAATTGACATCTTATTATATTTATCTCCTACATTAACTACTATAACTTGTAATTATCTTTTACATTAACTTTTATAATTTCAATATTATTCTCATATAACATATAAAAAAACCATAAGATAAAAATATTGTTATTTTAAATAGCTACTAAAATATATATATGTAAAATTATTTTAATCTAGCAACAATATGTTTTAGTTAAAACATCTTATTTATATCGTTGAAAGATTTAGTACAATAGAAGTCATATAAAATCCTCTAAAACAAAATATTAAAATTAAATTCTCTTAAATATCATTATGCTATACAGAAGAAGAAAAAAAAACTAAAGAATGAAAAGTTAAAAGTTAAAATAGAATCGCATCTTATATATAAATGAACAAAAAATGCTTATGACTTAGCAAGTACTTAATGTTTATTTGGCTAGAGAAGCAAAAATATAAAGAATATCGATGCATGCATAAACTCGTACTTTCATGGAATTCTTTCTGTGAAAAATGAGTGAAATTTGTAAAAAAAACTGGTGAAATCGATGAAAATTGCTAAAATAAATAAATAAATATATGAAATCAGTGAAAATAGTGACATCTGTTAAAAAAAAGAATTTAATTTGTGAAATCGGTGGAAAAATAGTTTAAACCTCGAAAAAAAAGAAGAAATTGATAAAAATGAGAAAACAATGAAAAATATTATAACCAATAAAAAAAGGGGTACATTGCTAAAAAGATATAAATCAATAAAAAAAAATTAAACAATGAGAACATATGAATCGATGAAAATTTGGGTGAAATTTATAAAGAAACGGATAAAATTTATAACGTTATTATGATCTTATTTTAGAATCAAATTTATAAGATGTCATGACTAAAATAAGTCATCGTTTTATATTTTATTCTAATTATTTAAAGTCATAATTTTTTTGGGTAAAACAATAATAATTATT
Source organism: Penstemon barbatus (assembly GCA_003313485.2). NCBI lineage: Eukaryota > Viridiplantae > Streptophyta > Magnoliopsida > Lamiales > Plantaginaceae > Penstemon > Penstemon barbatus. The sequence continues at coordinate 22,874,566 of CM064884.1, read as the reverse complement.
AAATATAAATTGAATAGTAATCATAAATATAAGATATTTTATGATATAAAAGGACTAATTTTACTCTAATTTACGAAAAATACCTATGAAATTAAGAGTAGACACGTACATTATACGTGTACTTTTCTAGTGTCAACAAAAGTCTAGATAATCTTAAGAGTTGAGATAATTAAACACTTTTACTTAGAAGATAAAATAGATACTTGGGCAACTTAGTAAAAATCAGCAATTATTTTACCAAACTGAAAATTTTAAATCTTTTGGAAATTCTTATTTCCATTTTAATTTAGATTAAGTTGAAAATATATTTTTGGTTTTAAAGTCGCCTTTCTCTATCAGCTTTCCAAAAATATTAAGACTAATCATTAAAAAATTTTATTTAATTAAATAATCATTAAAAAATATATTATTGCGATAAAACTAATATTTTTAAGTGCCACGTTAATTTGGTGCGACTCTCTATATATTCAGTTTCCTATTTTTCCATTCTGAAATTTTCTTTAATTAACTTAGCTTATAAATTGAATTTGTGATTGATAAGCCTCTTTCTTTTTCTTTTTTTTTTTTTTTTTTCAACGATTGTTAAACTCAATCACACAAAATCCGCAACAAATAAGAAAGCATCCAAGTGGTATGAAAGATAAACCAATTTATGTGGTTAAGTTAGCTAACTAATAATTTTACAATTGTTATGCATAATACTTTAAGGAAAATTCTAGGATGACGCTACGTTAGGTGCCGCTAGTTATAACCAATAAAAATAAGACATGATATTAAGTAGTAATTTGTTAAATAAGTTGTCAATATGTCATAATAATATTACCACAATAAGTGGTACTATACCACAACAAATAATATTATACTATATATTTAGTAACATCAAATAGTAAATTATTTTCTAATAAATTATTATTAAATAAATAAATGAATGTTACAATGATATTTTAAAATAAATAATATGTAATTGCATAAATCACCTAATATAGAATAAATACTACATGATGTGGGATCAAATTAAATATATGAGGATAATACTACGTAATGTGTGCTCGTACTATTACATGTGAGTTATACCATAGAATGTGATACACATTTCATTGTAATATCATCTAATGTGGAATAAATACTACATAATGAGGGGTCATACTAAATATATGGATTAATACTATGTAATGTGAACATATATTGTCACATGTGAGTTATAACATAGAATGTGATACAAATTGCATGGTGCCACTTAATGTGGAATACATACTACATGATGTGTGGTCGTGCTGAATATATGATGTTAATACTATGTAATGTGAGTCCGTGCTGTCATATATAATTTATACAATAGAATGTGACACACATTGCGTGGTAATACCACCTTTTTGGAACAAATACTACATGATGTGGGGATCATACTAAATATATGGGGTTAATACTATGTGAGCATGTACTGTCACATGTGAGTTATACCATACAATATGATACACATTGTATGGTAATATACCACCTAATATGATAAATTATGGGCACCTAACACAACGGTACCCTAGAATTCCCCGTAATTTAATAATGATAGTGGGAAAATAGTTGGACCATTAATAATTTGAGCAATTCACAATTTCGATCCAAATAAAAATCCAATGTATAATTGAAGAACATGGGCAACCTGTTTTCTGTTTTCTGTTTAATAATTTAATAATGATAGTTGGAAAATAGTCGGATCATTAATAATTTTACAGCCCTACTTAATTGTTGGAAAATCCTGCTCCTGACAAACCTAGTTAATTGCAAATATGTTGACAAAATACCAACTAATTAAAAATTGTTATAAAATAAACTAAAATATAAACAAGTAAAGATTAGAGAGTAGAGTAGAGAGAAAGGATTTCATTATATTGATGTATAATACACAATACAAATCCTCTATTTATAGGGCTATACAAGACTACCAAAAGCCATAAGTTACATAAGTTATGAATATTGATTATCCACTACCTAGCCTCATTACAATAGCTCATTAAAATGAGCATCCACTAATATGATATTTATAACACTCCCCCTTGGATATTCATTTTATTGCCTCATTAAAAACCTTACTAAAATCCATTGGAATAAAAAAAACCCTAGTTAAGGGAAAAAGAGTGCAATATGTCGTTTACTCCCCCTGATGACAAAATCACTTAATATCTTTAAGTCGGCACATCCCAATTCCATTGATCAACTTCTCAAACGTGGCAGTCGGCAATATTTTGGTTAACAAGTCTGCCAAATTTTCACATGAACGAATTTGTTGAACATCTATGTCACCATTATTCTGAAGTTCATGAGTGAAGAAATTTTTTGGTGAAATGTGTTTCGTTCTATCACCTTTGATGTACCCTTCTTTGAGTTGAGCTATGGAAGCTGTATTATCTTCATACAAAATTGTTGGGGTATTTTTGTCGAATGGTATACCAAACATCCGTTGGATATGATGTGTCATCGATCTTAACCAAACACATTCTCGACTTGCCTCATGCATTGCGATTATTTCTGCATGATTTGATGAAGTGGCAACTAAAGTTTGTTTTGTAGAACGCCATGATATAGCAGTTCCTCCGCTAGTAAATACATAGCCAGTTTGAAAGCGAGCTTTATGTGGATCAGATAAGTATCTAGCGTCAGCATAGCTAGGGGTGCACATGATTTTCAAAACCGTACCGGACCGTCCCGTCCCGTACCGAACCGTACCAAATGTTAGGTTTTTTTTCTCAAAATCGAAGGTCTTGGTATGGATGAAAACCGTACCGAGTATTTTGGTATGGTTTTGGTTTTAGACTTCTCATATAGTAAAAAACCGTACCGTACCGAAATTTAAAAGAAACATAAATTAACTATTCATTTTTTTATATTTACAACTATATTTTATAAATTTATAATTCAAATATTATTGAATACTATATTATTTATAATTTATATTATAGTCCATCATAGTTTATAATTACTACATTGCCATCGTTCAATTAAAAAAAGATATGCTCGAATTTAGCACAAGTTAAACTTGTTATATGTTGAAAACTTAAAATGCAAAAATTCTAAACAACAAATACCAAATACTAAGTTTCTTCATATAATAAAAACAATGATCAAATAATTAATCAATTAATTTTATTCAATTAGGTTGAACTATAGCATCAAATTTGTGAACATTTTCTTTTCCAATGCTTTATTTAATGTAAAAAAATAGTTTGTAAGATATTACATTATTAATTTTTTACATAATTGTCAACTATGTAATCAATTATATAAGAAAAATTGCACGAAAAAGTTTGCTCGAAAAAACCGCAAAACCGTACTGTACCGTACCGGAACCGCACAAAAACCGAGTTTGTTGGTATGGTTCATAAAACTCTAGTTTGATTTTGAGTTTTTAAAAACCGCACTAATTGGTACGGTACAAATTTTGTTAAAAATACCGCAGAACCGTACCATGTGCACCTCTAAGCATAGCCAACCAAGTGTAATTTTTCATCATTCTGATAAAGTAACCCCATATCAACCGTTCCTCGGAGATATTGAAATATGTGCTTAACTCCATTCCAATGTCGACGTGTCGGAGAAGAATTAAATCTTGCTAATAAACTTACAGCAAAAGATATATCCGGACGTGTACTATTAGCAAGATACATCAATGCTCCTATAGCACTAAGATATGGTACTTCAGGACCTAGAAGTTCTTCATCATTCTTATGGGGACGGAAAGGGTCATTTTGCACATCAAGCGATCTTACAACCATTGGGGTACTTAGAGGATGTGCCTTTTCCATATAAAATCGCTTTAAGACCTTTTCTACATAAGCCGATTGATGAAGAAAAATTCCATTCGATAAGTGTTCGATCTGCAGGCCGAGACAAAACTTCGTTTTTCCAAGGTCTTTCATTTCAAATTCTTTCTTTAAATAATCAACCGCTTTTTGAAGCTCTTCTAGAGTTTCAATAATATTTCGATCATCGACATATACAGCAATTATAACAAATTATGATCCGGATCTCTTTATAAAAACACATGGGCAAATTGGATCACTTTTATAACCTTGTTTTAAAAAATATTCACTTAGTCGGTTGTACCACATACGCCCAGATTGTTTGAATCCATATAAAAATTTACGCAAGCGTATTGAATAATTTTCCCGGAATTTTCATATGAAATTTTAAATCCATCAGGGATTTTGATATAAATTTCAGTATCAAGCGAGCCATATAAATAGGTTGTAACAACATCCATTAGACGCAAATCAAGTTTTTCACGTACTGCCAGACTAATCAGATATCTAAAAGTAATTGCATCCACCACAGGAGAATACGTTTCCTCATAATCAATGCCAGGTCTTTGCGAAAACCCTTGTGCTACTAGCCGTGCTTTATATCTAACGAATTCATTTTTCTGATCATTTCGTTTTCGCACAAATACCCATTTATATCGAACGGGCTTTATTCCTTTAGGGGTTTGGACTACTGGTCCAAAAACTTCACGTTTTGAAAGTGAACTTAATTCTGCTTGAATTGCGTCTTTTCATTTTGACCAATCATTTCTATTTCTACATTCTTCAACTGATTTTGGTTCTAGATCCTCATTCTCATTTAAAATTTCAACATCAATATTGTATGCAAAAATGTTGTCGACAACTATTTTATTTCGGTTCCATCTTTTTCTCGTAGTGACATAACTTATCGAGATCTCTTCATTTTCATAATTTTCAGGTACCTGAACCTCTTCTGAGGTGTTATGATCAGTTATGTCCTGCGACTCATCATGAGCGCTAGCCTCCACAATATGACCATCTTCATCTTTTGCTCCTTTTCTTTTACGAGGATTTTTATCCTTGGAACCGGTTGGTCTGCCACGTTTTAAGTGTGGCTTGCTTTGATTTGCACTAATAGATTGTCCTACTGGGGCGTCAATCTGAATTGGAGCATTTTCAGCTGGTATATGAGATTTAGTAACCCTTTTTAGATCAGTAAATGCATCTGGCAATTGATTTGCAATATTTTGTAAATGAATTATCTTTTGAACTTCTTGTGTACATTGGCTTGTCGAGGATCTAGATATGATAAAGATGATGCATTCCATGTTATTTCTTTTACCAGCTCTTTATTCTCTCCCCCTAATGTTGGGAACATTATTTCATCAAAATGGCAATCAGCAAACCATGCTGAAAATAAATTCCCCGTTACTTGTTCTACATATTTAATTATAGGCAAAATTGCACAAATCGTCCCAAACTAATCACTGATTTTGGATTTTCGTCCCAAACTATTTAATTTGGCGAATTTCGTCCCGTAATTTAATATTTTTTTAGAATATCGTCCCACCATAATTATAAGACGGAATTGCGCATTTGCCGATGAATTATCACATGGATGCTTACGTGTCATGACATGGTAAATTTTAACATGAATAATTATATAATATTGCAGAATTCTCCCAAATTAATTACAAGATTGAACGTCATTTTCATTAAATTATAAATTTAATATTGGGACTAAATTCATACAAAATGGTAAATTATGGGACGAAATTTGGCGAGTTGATATAGTTTGGGACGAAAAATCAAAATTAGTAATTAGTTTGGGACGATATTCCAAAAAAATATAAAATTACGGGACTAAATTCGCCAAGTTAAATAGTTCGGGACGAAAATCCAAAATCAGTAATTAGTTTGGGACGTTTTCTGCAATTTTACCTTAATTATAGAAGGGGATTCAAAACCAACATATATTCCCAACCTCTTTTGAGGACCCATCTTTGTGCGTTGTGGTGGAGCAATTGGAACATATACCGCACATCCAAATATCCTTAGATGGGAAATGTCTGGCTCTTGGCCTAAAGTCAATTGTAATGGGGAGAATTTTTGATAACTTGTTGGCCTGATGCGTATAAGTGCTGCTGCATGTAATATAGCATGTCCCCATGCTGAAACAGGAAGGTTTGTTCTCATAAGTAATGGTCTAGCAATTAGTTGGAGGCGTTTAATGAATGATTCTGCTAGACCATTTTGGGTATGAACATGGGCAACAGGGCTTTCAATTGTTATTCCTATAGACATACAATAATCATTGAAAGCATGAGATGTGAATTCGCCAGCATTGTCAAGGCGAATTGTCTTAATTGCATAACCTGGAAATTGTGCTCTCAGTTTAATTATTTGAGCAAGTAATCTCGCAAACGCCAAGTTGCGAGTTGATAATAAACACACATGTGACCATCTAGTAGATGCATCTATTAAAATCATAAAATATTTAAATGGTCCACATGGTGGATGTATGGGCCCACATATATCGCCTTGAATGCGTTCCAGAAATACTGGTGATTCTATCCCAATTTTAACCGGAGACGGTCTACTAATTAATTTACCCTGAGAACAAGCAACACATGAGAATTCTTGGAATTGAAGTATCTTCTGGTTTTTTAACGAATGACCATGTGAATTCTCTATAATTTTACGCATTATTGTCGATCTGGGATGGCCTAGTCGGTCATGCCAAATAATAAATGTCTTTGGATTAATAAACTCCTGATTTACTATAGCATGTGTTTCAATTGTACTAATAGTTGTATAGTATAGACCAGAAGATAAGGCGGGTAATTTTTCTATAACATGTTTCTTTCCTGATATAACAACTATAATATGTAAGTACTCCTTATAATTCTCATTTGTAGTCTCAATATGATATTCATTTCGGCGGATATCTTTAAAACTTAATAAATTTCTTTTAGACTTACTTGAGAATAAAGCATCGTTTATATTAAACTTTGTCCCTCCGGGTAATAATATAGTAGCTTTTCCGGAGCCTTCAATTAGTTTTGCACTACCTGATATGGTATTAACGTTTGCATTAGTTGCTATTAATTCATAAAAGTATTTTTTATCTTTAAGTATAGTATGCGTTGTAGCACAGTCTGCGAGACACATGTCTTCATGATTGATCTTGAGTCCAATCAAAGATATTGGAAAATCCATATTCTTCAATAAAGAAAACAATATAGTATAAGAGTCACTTTATTCATTGGTGAAACGGAAATTACAACTAAAATAAAACTAACAAATACGAAATAAAATGCATAAAGTAAATAACATTGATAATGTGACTTCAAATATATATAACGACTTAATTCTTCTTTTCATTTCCATCCTCAACTCTCCCACCAAGATTTTCGAAAAAAATATTCTACATCCATATGAGTAAAATCAGCAATGTTGTTATCCTTGTAAGCAAGATTTGCTTCAATACCGACATCATCATCTTCATAATCAAAATTGGCATTTGCATCATTGTTCTGAAATGTCAAGTTAGTTTCCACATTCTTTTCTATTGACGCTTGATAAAGTTTTACTAGATGCTCGGACGTACGACAAGTACGTGCCCAATGCCTTTCATACCACATCGATGGCACAAATTTTCATTGTCTTTTGAAGGATTACTTGGACCACCATTTCCTTTCACTTCATCGTTTGTTTTCTTTTGGTGACCTAAGTTATTGTTGCCACCATGATAACTGTTATAATTATGTCCACGACAGCGTCCACGACCACGACCACGGTATATTCCTGGTTCAAAGTTGCCATGTAGTGCTACATGTACTTCTGGGAATGGAGCAACACCAGTGGGTCGAATTTCATGGTTTTTCATCACCAGTTGGTTGTTTTGCTCAGCCACCAGAAGGCATGAGATCAATTCAGAATACTTTTTAAAACCTTTTTCACGATATTGCTACTGCAGGAGCACATTAGATGCGTGAAAGGTTGAGAAAGTTTTCTCTAACAAGTCATCATCAGTTATCTTTTCTCCACATAATTTTAATTGAGAACTGATCTTGAAAACTGCAGAATTATATTCACTTACAATTTTAAAATCTGGTAGTCTTAAATGTATCCAATCATAACGAGCTTTAGGTAATATTACTGTTTTTTTATGGTCATAGCGTTCTTTTAAATTATTCCATAGTTCAAGCGGATCTTTTATTGTTAAATACTCCGCTTTTAATCCTTCATGTAGATGATGACGACGGAATATTATTGCTTTTGCTTTATCTTGATTAGATGCTTCATTATCCGTTACAATTGCATTTCCTAGACCCATAGCGGCTAGGTGAATTTCAACATCTAATACCCATGACAGATAATTCTTGCCCGAAATATCAAGGGCGGCAAACTCGAGTTTCGCGAGATTCGACATAGTGCAAACTTAAATCAAATTAATATAATTGTTAGAATAATATATTACAAATATTAAACCAGTACAGTAAAATACGGGTTTTTTGCACTTTGCACCCTCGAAATATGGGAAATAGGCACTTTGCACCCCCAAAACTTAGATTTAGCACTTTGCACCCTCAAAATATGAAAAATACAGCACTTTGCACCCTCTTTTATTTTCAAGCAAAAACTCAAGTGCAAAATAGGTAATTCTATTGTAAATCTTTGGCATTTTGTCCCCCCAAAATAAAATTAGCACTTCACACTCCCTAATTAAGAATAAATTAACAAATTGCACTCCTGAAACACAATAAATGGACACTTTGCACCCCAAAATACAAAATTACCACTTAACACCCTCAAATTAAAGAAAAACTCAAATCCCTCATTTTTTCGACAAAGTTGACTTTTAAAGTGAATCTTTTTAAAGGCAAAATAAGTAATTATTTATGGGTCTTTAATATGTTGAAGTAGATAATGGGTCTTCGAGAAGTTTATTTCTACTTTATTTAGTTATTTATGGTTATATTGTTGAAGAGAAAGATGGAGAGATAAATGAGTATTCGAGTATTAATAATTGTATTTCGCAAAATTTAAGTAAAAAGGTGAATAACCTATTTTGCCTTAGATTTTTTTCATTCCGATAGTCAACTTTGACAAAAAAAAAAAACGAGGGGTTTGGATTTTTTAAATTTGAGGGTGTTAAGTGTTAATTTTGTATTTTGGGGTGCAAAGTGCTCATTTATTGTGTTTCGGGGGTGGAAGTTGCTGATTTGTTCTTAATTAGAGGGTGTTAAGTGCTAATTTTATTTTCGGGGTACAAAGTGCGAAATTCTCAAGTTTTGAGGGTGCAAAGTGCCAATACTATTGAATTACCTATTTTGCCCTTGAATTTTTGCTTGAAAATAAATGAGGGTGCAAAGTGCTGTATTTTTCATATTTCAAGGGTGCAAAGTGCTAAATCTAAGTTTCGGGGGTGCAAAGTGCCTATTTCCTATGTTTCGAGGGTGCAAAGTTCAAAATACCCGTAAAATACCTTTTAAATATCTAAATAGTATTCATTATACAATCTCCAATAGGCATGATGTTCAATAATCCTCCGAAAATGCATTAATATATTGCATGATTAATAATCTAATCAAATAAATTTTATACTGATGATTAAAAGCATTTTCAAGCAGGCAATCGTTATAAAATTCTAACAATGTACTTATATTTTAAGACAAGTGCAAGTAGTCTTTCATCAATTATTAAATAGCAAACTACATAAGAATATTAACTGATAAGTTTTGGCAAGCTCATACTTTGTTTAGACATCCAACAACTAACAATTTTATACCTTTGTAAAATATCATATAGATATTATATTCAATATCAAAGCAGAACCAGAATTTTCTAAAACATATATTTTTTTAATATATATAGAGATAGACCAAAAAAAACTAGAGAAGAAATATTTTAAAATTTTCTGTAACTTTTAAGATTTTGAAATACTCTAGAACATAATCCAAAAACAATCTCTTGAGCTTTATAGGAATTTGAACAACATAAGAACCAATGAGCAGAAAATTACTTCAATTAATTTGAAACAAGGATGCTCTGACTATAAGCATAGAACATGCCTTTAATTCGAGAAAAATTAATACTTTAGTGAAACAAATTATTATTTAAGAAATAAATCTTAGTATGTAAACAATGAACTAGGATATTTTACCTTAGATCAAATGGACAAGAAAACGCTAGATGAATTAAGAAATTCGAGTGAATTCGTGCTGATAACGTGTTATAAAATAAACTAAAATATAAACAAGTAAAGATTAGAGAGTAGAGTAGGGAGAAAGGATTTCATTTTATTGATGTATAATACACAATACAAATCCTCTATTTATAGGGCTATGCAAGACTACCAAAAACCATAAGTTACATAAGTTATGATATTAATTATCCACTACCTAGCCTCATTACAATAGCTCATTAAAATGAGCATCCACTACTATGATATTTATAACAAAAATAAATTTAAAGCTCTCCTAATCCAAATAAGTACCAACTGAACATTACAAAATCATTCACAAATTTGAATTATTAGAAACCATCTAAGATACCACATTTTACCGGTAAACACAACAACGAGCACAAATCGAAATACACTACTTTAACGTACATTTTGAAGAACATATGTAATACCTCAACAAATTATACATTCATTATATTTAACCCAAACTAATCACATTTTGTAATAAAGGGGTGTTTGCAATTGCTTTTGGAAATCCAAAAACAGTTGCTTCAAAGCAAAAGTAAAAAATAAGTACTTTTATTCAAAAGTAGGAGGTGTTCGCAAATATGTAAAAAAAGAAAAAAAGCAGTTTTAATTATTATATTACAAAAATGTCACCAAGAAGAATCACCTCATTAGCAGCTTCTCGCCAACGAGGTTTACCTGCTTTTCAGTTGAAGAAACAATAGCAAAAGCACTTACTTGCATACACTATCAAAGTGCTTTAAGTTACTTTGCGCTTGAGTACAATTAATGTAACAGTCGTTTTATCGTTGTCCGAGTTTACAAGAACCAATGAAGCTTCAAGTTTTTTCATGTACCGGTCGAACAATTCATCGATGATTTCACTTCCAAAGTGATCCGCTATCAATTTCTCCATCACCGCTCTAAAGAATGCAGCTCGGGCACTCACACTAGGCAAAGTGTGCTTTCCAGGATTATTTATTAGAATTCACCACATGGATTGGGCTAAGTCCACTTACTTGGCTTGGGCCTAACTCAACCTCAAAAGCTAGCTTGTAAGGTGAGGATTGTCCAATGCCTTATAAGTTGGACTTAACTATTGTTTTCAACCAATGTGGGACATTTAGTCTCAATACTCCCCCTTCACGTGTGGGCGGGCTAAATGTGTGGTTGAAACAAGCCCAACACGTGACATATGAAAGCCCAACCTTGTGAATTTGCGACATGTGGGTGAATATCCAACACACGAATAATGACACTCCGGGCCTTTGTTAACCGGAGGAATAATGAATCTCCAAGCCTTGAATAACTGGAGGAATAATGACAACCCAGGCCTTTTTGTTATCTGGGTGAAGTGTGTTGGTAGATAATGAAGCCCATCATGCGAACAAGGAGGAGCCCATCACGGAAGGAGGCGGCCCACTTTAACCTGGGGCTCTGATACCATATTAGAATTCACCATATGGATTGGGCTAAGTCCACTTACTTAGCTTGGGCCTAACTCAACCTCAAAAGCTAGCTTGTAAGGTGAGGATTGTCCAATGCCTTATAAGTTGACTTAACTATTGTTTTCAACCAATGTGGGACATTTAGTCTCAAATATTATTTAGTATCTCCAGTCTTTCAATACTATAATTGTTATTATTGTCTATAATGGTCTTCAATTCTTCTGGAGAGGCAAAATAGCATGGTACGTTGAATGCGTCTACCTTAGCTTCATCAATTATTCCCTGCAACAAGAATAACCAATTACTACAATATAATGAGATTATTGCATTTTTGGTGCTATAGGTATAGCTTGCTGGCATTTTTACCCCATATATTTACGGGATGGTATATTTGATGCCACAACATTAACATCAGTGACAATTTTAGTGCCATTTCTGCAAAAATTCTATGGCAAGGTTGTTTCTACAAAAAGAAAAATCAACTTTTTCAGCAAAGTTGGGGCAATTTTTTGTTTTTTGGTGCATTCCCGATTACGGGATTATTAAATGTTTGTTTTTTTTTTCTGCAAATTAGAAGCTTGGTGTGTGCAAATTATGAAAAGTGGTGGGTATGAACGTTTGGGTGTTTTTAGTTTTATTTTCAGAATTTGAATATTTTTAAGAAAGAAAAAAAAAAGCTTCAAATGGTCAAAATTTTCAATTTTCATGTCACATGTAGCGGGATTTCAAGTCAATTTTGAAGTTGAGCCTCATTACAGGGTAAAAACGCCAATGAACTATAATTTTGGCACAAAAAATTCAATAATCCCACAATATAATAGTACTATATATATATATATATATGATTTAAAAGTGTTGTTGGAAAATTAAATTAACGGACCTTTTTAGCCATGTTTCTGAGACAAGAGCCCACAAGATTGACATCACATGTAAGAGTATACTCTTTTTGAGGATCCCAAAAACTAGGTACTGTAGGAATTAGAAGTGTCATTAATCCTCCACTCACCAGCTCATGAGCCCTAGCATCCAAGAATGAACCCAAGTCCTTACCAAACTGACACAAATAAGCACCATAAACTTGATCCTTTCTATTTCCTGAATATAGAATTGCTCCTTTGTTAAAAATCGTGGTCGGCGCCTCCTTCAACCAGTGAAGTGAAAAAGAACAGTACACGAAGTGAAGTGACGATTTGGGCAAGAGACGATTGTGAAAATCGCCCGGTAGTCCAACCGCATTGTAATAACTATTATATTCGGGCAGTACTGAAAGTGATCTAAAAAGGGTGTTGAAATCGTTGGTGACGTTGTCGTTAAAGAAGACGAAAAAATCGTTTTTGGAATTTGCTTCGGTACTAATTTTTTTGGTAATGGCTTGAGTGATAATTTTCATGACCGGAAAAGAATTGTGGCCCGTTGAACACCCGTAATCCGCTATGCAAAAGGAATTCATACAAGATACTACTTGCTTGTCTAGTTTTTTGGCAATCTCTTCTTCTATTATCGACTTTGCAACATCCACAATGCCTCTCTTAATTGCAACAACATATATATATACATGTTAGTAGGGAAAAGGCCAAAAAAATGGTCTCAGTTGTATTCAGGCTGAAAATTTTACTTCCTAATTAACAAAATTGAAGCTTGTGAGACTTTTTTTGGCCTAATTTGAATAGTGTACCTCAGCTGCGGGCCTATTGAATTTAAATTAGGAGACTTTGACTAATAAAAATCTTTTTAATAAAGGAAAATAAATTAATTCGATTATGTGTCTTGCGCATGACTTATACAAATTTGATTTTCTCGATTAGAAGCTTTTTCTGATCGTGATTTTGATAAAAAAAAAAATATATATATATGTTCCTATATCTTCATTATCGCGATCTTGAACTCTTTCTTACTTGGTGTGATTAATCCCGATTTTGAAAAATTAAAATTACCTCGTTATTCTAATCGCTCTTGTTGACAAAGAATTTTTTTTTCCTAATTGCAGTATGGAAAGTAAATTTTTCACCTGTTCTTCATAATCGCAATATGGGAAACACCAGTCTTATTTTCTTTCCAAAATCGCGATTAGAAATACCAGGTAAGAATAAAAATTATTTGTCAAATTTGCGATCAGGAAGACCTGATAAAAAGGAATAATCGAAATTGTGATACGGAAGACCATGTGAAAAGAAGTTTGAAATTGCGATTGAGAAGAGCATGTAGGGTGAGTTTGGCCTAACGATTCGAAAAGCAATTATAGGAGAATTAATTTTACTAAAATTGATTATTGTAATAATTGATTATGATAGAAATTACTTATAGAATAAGTGCTTTTATAAAAGTAATATTTTAGTTTCTTCTAAAATAAGTTGATTTTTTGTTTCTCGAGATCCCAGAAGTGATTATGATCTTGGGGGACCAAACACTATGAAAATCACGATTGAACATAAATAATTTTTATAATCAGGGTCAAACACTTCCAAAATCACAATAGAGATATAAAACTGATTTTAAGAGCTTCAATCTATCATAATCAATTATTACCATAATCAATTTTAGTAAAATTAATTCTCCTATAATTGCTTTTCGAATCGCTAGGCCAAACTCACCCGTAATTGTTTCTTCTTTTTCAAAATCACCATCACATAGATGAGGTAATTTTGTTTTCTCAAAATCACGATTAGGAATATTTCTAATCGCAAAATCAGATTTTTGTATGGGTCATATGCACGGCACGTTGACCTCTATCAATTTATTTCCTTCTTCTTTTAAATGTTGTTCCGAATCCCTTAATTTAAATTCATTAGGCTTGCAACTGATCAGGTACATTCTCTAAACTAGATCGAAAAAGTCACAAAATTGCTTTAGCTTTGTATGCTATAGGCAAGGGCGGGTACATAAATTTTAGACAAGGGGTTAAAGTAAATATGAAAAGAAAAAAAAAACGTCAATCAAACAGTCAAACTTAAATTTATTCTCTATAAAATATATGAACCGATACAAAAAAAATAGGTGAAGTTTGACAAAAAAAATGACCCATATAAATTAATTTAATTAAATATGATACTCTAACGAGAAAACCGTATTATAAAAAAAATAAAAGATTGTATTATTTTTAAAATTATTGAGAATTTTTTATTCATTAAGTACAAATATTGATCATAATAGAGAACAAATAAAATCGACCTAAAAAAACAATGATAGTTCATATTGTTTTTATAATTATTCTTAAGGAAAACATTTAAAAACACATCATATCGAAATATTAGTAAGAAGAAAAAAATTACTAAAATTGCATAAAACATTGAATTGAAAATATTATTAATGAATCATAAAAGAGTGAAAGACAAAAACATCCCCTATACTTTGTCTAGCCCCCAAAAATTCCCATGTATTATTTTAACTCCCAAAAACCCCCATATTATCTCAATTAAGTGTCAGATACATCCCCAGAAAAGAGAGTGTGATTCAAATGCCAAAGTTGCAAGTATTTGTTCACATTTTATTTTTGATATGACAATTTTACTCCGACACGAAAGACAAAAATACCCTCTACGCTTTGTCTAACTCCCAAAAATCCCCCTCCGTGTCATGTTAAATCCTCAAAACCTCCCTGTGTATGGTTATAAATACCACACTCGATCCAAGTAATTAATATACTTAGGTTATCAAAAAACATAAAAAAATTAAAAAAAAAATATATATATATAGGGATAATCTTGTCATTCCGCCAAAAGTCAAAAGTAAAATTCTACTTGGGTTGAGTGTGGTAATTATAACCTAACACATTAGACAAAACATAAGGGGTATTTTTATCTTAAGCTCAGTCATAAAATATTGAGAAGGACAAAATATATATGTACATTCGCATTATCAGCAACTGACCACTACAATTTTTATGCAAGAACTTAATCAAGACTACTGTTTAATCCAAAAAAATCCGAGGGGGGTCTATAGCCCCCGGCCCCCCCTCTAGCTCCGCCCTTGGTTATAGGGTAAAATCACCAACCCATGGCAAACATCCCAACGCCCATTAGTTGAGATCAATTTTTCCATTTTGATGTTGATACGACGTTAAATTTAATGATAAGGAAAAAGAGACAGACAAATAGAAACCTGGTAAGAGGAATTTTTGACGTAGCTATGTTGTCCTTCTCCAGAATTCATAGCATATTGGTTTAGTGTAGGGCTATGCATGGCACCTTGACTAGATACGGATCTTAGCCCACGGAGTGAAATCCGTCGCAAATAGTGGTTGCCTTTGAACATATTTGAGCCATCTAGCTTTTTGACTTAACTGTTGTACTTAGTTGTATTTTTTTGCAATGAATGTGTTAACTGTATAAAGTGGTATTTGTACTTGCTTAAAAAAATCAGTAGCCGTTGACATTTGAGGAGTGGTGATTTAGTAGAGAGATCAATAAAAAAAGAAAATTGATCTGGAATTATTGATAAAGTTAAATGGGGTTATTTACGAACTTACACCCCTTGGACTATTGCTATTTGGCAGTTACCCCCAAAACTTGATATTTTTTGACAATCACACCCCTTCTATTAACAAACCATCAATTCCACTTATTAAATGTCCATTTTACCCTTCTCCTGAACAACTATTTGAATTGATTCTAGTAATATGACCTTGAGAACATTAATATTATTTAATTTATATTGCAATTTTAATTTAAAAATCATATACTGTATATCATATGGTAGTTTTTTCCATTATTCTAATCCACAACCTTAGACATTGTTGTTGAAAAGTCATGTGAAAATTGTAACCGGTAAGGGCATCAAAACAAAAACATTATAATTAATATGTAATAATACAGTGCTCAATATATCCCAGTTATATTTCTCTTACAAACATCATATGAAATAACACAAATTCTTGGAAATATTAGGCATGATGCTATTGTATATGCTGTTTTTATTTTGATGCTCTTTTCATATAGACTTTTCAATACCATTATCTGAATTTTTTGATAAAAATAATGGAAGAAACTAGCTTATATTTTGTGTGATTTACTAAAGCAAAATTGCAATATAAATAAAATAATATTTAACGTTCTCAAGTTCATATTACAAGAATCAATCCACATTGTTTTTGAAAAAAAAAAATCAATTCAAATAGTTGTTAAGGGGAGGGTAAAATGGACATTTAATAAGTGGAATGGATTGTTTGGTAACATAAGGAGTGTGATTGCTAAAAAATAAAAAAATTGGGGACAACGGCCAAATAGAGATAGTCCAAGGGGTACAAGTGCAACTAACCCAATTTAAAAGTGACAACTAGGGACAGTAATCGCGTGTTAAGCTGTCATTTTGACAATTAATATAAATTAAAAATAACAATTAAAATATTTTCACCAAATTATATAGTGATTTTATTGTCAATTTGAGTCAGTTTTAAATATTGACAACTTAAATTGCTATATAAAAATAATTAATACTGGCAAGCTAATTGACTTCAGATGGATTTGTGCATAGAATATTCAAGGACAGTTGACGCAATGCGCGGAGGGTGACCTGCAAATATCTTATATTGATATTTTTATCATCTTTGATCTGTAAAGATATTGGTAATTAAAAGTTTTATGACAAACACAAAGTATGTAAGAAACAATTTCGGAGCTCGAAAAAGAGACATGTCATCGTTATTCGGACTATTGGAATCTCAAAGAGCGAATTTGGGGATCAAATTCTTTTAAGGAGGGATGATTGTTACGCCCCCGAAAATTGCGAACTGTTTTGATTGAATTTTTAATCAAATTTTTATGTGCTACTTTTTATTTTCGAAGTTAAGCATTAATTTGAAATAAAATATACAATTTAATTAAATTTTGTGGTCACCTATTAACTGGACGAGCAGGACGTCTTGCCAGAGGGCAAGCAGGCGATGGATCATCCACCGTCTACTTGACACCCCCCCCCCCCCACACACACACTCATGGCTTCCCAACTTTTCCCCATCCTTTGTCGTTTGGAGACGGCCGACAACTCCCCTTCATGCCTCTTCGGTCGAATTGATGGCCTAAAAAATGGGGAAAAAAACATGTAGCTTTTGTAATGGGTTCGGGTCAGAGACCTGTCATGTGGGGGTCAATTACTATTGAAGATCGAGAGAATTTCACTTTTGATACCATAACTCAACCTACTTTAGGGATTTGATACCACAACTTTTTCTCCCGACACATTTGATACCATAACTCCAATCAACTCGACACATTTGATACTTCCGTCAAATTGGAAACGGAATTGTCACGTGGCCGTTAAAACTTTGCACATTTGATACCATAACTTATGTTGACTGATAATTTTACCCCATAACATTTTAGGTTACCAAAAAAGCCCCACATCTCCAAATTTAGTGCTGATTTTAGTCCACATTGTTGCAAAATTTCCAAATTGACTCGAATAAGACCACGTGCTGACCAATTTAGAACTTTACACATTTGATACCATTATTTATGTTGACTGGTAATTTTACCCCATAACATTTCAGGTTACCAAAAAAGCCCCATATCTCCAAATTTAGTGACGATTTTAGTCCACATTGTTGCCGAATTTTCAAATTGACTCGAATAAGACCACGTGCTGACCAATTTAGAAAATTTTACTTATTTTATTTAAATAACTAATTTAATTTATAAACAGTATCAATAAATTAAATAATACATTAACTTATCTATCACCAAAATTAAGAAAACATATTCTTTTTAAAAATAAAATTTATATAATAGAATTGATCTATTTAATATTTATTAAAATAATAAATTATATAATTAAAAACTATTTAATATTTATTAAAATATTAAATAATAAATAATTATAATTTAATAAAAGAATCACCACCCACCCACCCCTCCCCCTACCACCAGAATCCCAGGCCGCCGGCGGCCTGGGTCTTCTGTCCCAAGCCACCGCCGGCCTGGGACCGAAGATCCCAAGCTGGCAGTGGCCGGACATCGAAGAACCCAGGCCGGCGGTGGCCTGGGACAGACGCGGCCTGGGAATCGGGGGTAGGGGGAAGGGTGGGGAGGTGGTGGGTGGGGTGGGGATTTTTTTTTTAAATTAAAATTATTTATTATTTAATATTTTAATAAATATTAAATAGTTTTAAATTATATAATTTATTATTTTAATATATATTAATTCTATTGTATAAATTTTATATTTAAAAAGAATATATTTTCTTAATTTTGGTGATATTTATGTTAATGTATTATTTAATTTATTAATATTGTTTATAAATTAAATTAGTTATTTAAATAAAATAAGTAAAATTTTCTAAATTGATCAGCACGTGGTCTTATTCGAGTCAATTTGGAAATTTGGCAACAATGTGGACTAAAATCGTCACTAAATTTGGAGATGTGGGGCTTTTTTGGTAACCTGAAATATTATGGGGTAAAATTATCAGTCAACATAAGTAATGGTATCAAATGTGTGAAGTTCTAAATTGGTCAGCACGTGGTCTTGTTCGAGTCAATTTGGAAATTTTGCAACAATGTGGACTAAAATCGTCACTAAATTTGGAGATGTGGGGCTTTTTTGGTAACCTGAAATGTTATGGGGTAAAATTATCAGTCAACATAAGTTATGGTATCAAATGTGCAAAGTTTTAACGGCCACGTGACAATCACGTGACAATTCCGTTTCCAATTTGACGGAAGTATCAAATGTGTCGAGTTAATTTGAGTTATGGTATCAAATGTGTCGGGAGAAAAAATTGTGGTATCAAATCCCTAAAGTAGGTTGAGTTATGGTATCGAAAGTGAAATTCTCTCATTGAAGATCTGTTGGACAAAACTCGATTGTGTTTGGGTCTAGATAAAATACGAACTAATTAAAAATAAATTTAAAGCTCTCCCAAGTTCTAACAAATACGAACTGAACATTACAAATTCATTCACAAATTTGAATTCTTAGAAAACTTCTAAGATACCAAATGTTAATGGTAAACACAACAATGAACACAAACCGAATTACAGTACTTGTACATTTTGATTTTTGAAGAACATATATGGAACCTCAACAAAATATACATTTATTATTTTTAACCCAGATTAATCACATTTTGTTATTAAGTTGTTTTGCGCTTGAGTACAATTAGCGTCATAATCGTTTTATCGTTGCCTGCATTCTTAAAAACCAATGAAGCTTCAAGTTTTTTCATGTACCGGTCGAACAATTCATCAATGATTTCACTTCCAAACTGGTCCGCTATCAATTTCTCCGTCACCGCTCTAAAGAATGCAGCTCGGGCACTCACAGTAGGCAAAGTGTTCTTTCCTGGATTATTTAGTATCTCCAATCTTTCAATACTATAATTGTTATTATTGTCTATAATGGTCTTCAATTCTTCTGGAGTGGCAAAATAGTATGGTAGGTTGAAGGCGTCTACCTTAGCTTCATCAATTATTCCCTGTAACAAGAATAACTAATTAGTACTATATAATGAGAAATTACATTTTTGATGCCACAACTATTAGCTCGCTAAAGTTTCTACCCCGTATCTTTACGAAATGATATATTTGGTGCCAAAACATTAACATCGGTGGCAATTTTGGTGCAATTCTGCAAAAATTCTATGGCAAGGTTGTTTCTGCAAAAAGATAATCAACTTTTTCAGCAAACTTGGGGCAATTTTCTGTTTCTGGTGCATTCCTAATTACGGGATTATTTGTCTGGGTTTTTTCTGCAAATTAGAAGCTTGGTGTATGCTAATTACAAGCCTGGTGGATGAAAAGTGGTGGGTATGAACGTCTGGGTGTGTTTAGTTTTAATTTTCAGAATTTGAATTTTTTTTTTTAAAAAAATAATCGTTGAATGATCAAAATTTTCAATTTTCATGTCAAATGGCTCACACTTAGGGGGATTTCAAGCCAATTTTGAAGGTAAACCTCAATACAGGATAGAAACGCCAATGAGCTATAGTTACGGCACAAAACTTGCAATAATCCCACAACATAACAGTAATATATATATATAGGATATAGAAGTGTTTTTGGAAAATTAAATTGACGGACCTTCTTAGCCATGTCTATGAGACAAGAGCCCATAAGATTGAGATCACAAGTAAGA
Source organism: Penstemon barbatus (assembly GCA_003313485.2). NCBI lineage: Eukaryota > Viridiplantae > Streptophyta > Magnoliopsida > Lamiales > Plantaginaceae > Penstemon > Penstemon barbatus. Next base: position 22,854,083 of record CM064884.1, on the reverse strand, counting down.
GTATACTCCTTTTGAGGATCCCAAAAACTAGGGACTGTAGGAATTAGAAGTGTCATTAATCCTCCACTCACCAGCTCATGAGCCCTAGCATCCAAGAATGAACCCAAGTCCTTACCAAATTGACATAAATAAGCATCATAAACTTGATCCTTTCTATTTCCTGAATATAAAAGTGCTCCTTTGTTCGAAATTGTAGTCGGCGCCTCCTTCAACCAGTGAAGTGACCAAGAACAGTACACGTAGTGGAGTGACGATTTGGGCAAGAGACGATTGTGAAAATCGCCCGGCACTCCAACCGCATTGTAATAACTGTTATATTCAGGCAGTACTGAAAGTGATCTAAAAAGGGTGTTGAAATCGTTGGTGACGTTGTCGTTAAAGAAGACGAAAAATTCGTTCTTTGAATCTGCTTCGGTACTCATTTTTTTGGTAATGGCTTGAGTGATAATTTTCATGACCGGAAAAGAATTGTGGCCCGTTGAACACCCGTAATCCGCTATGCAAAAGGAATTCATACACGATACTACTCGCTTGTCTAGTTTTTTGGCAATCTCTTCTTCTATAATTGACTTTGCAACATCCATAACTCCTCTCTTAATTACAACAACATATATTTACATGTTTGTTATTAGGAAAAGGCAAAAAAAATGGTATCAGTTGTATTCGGGCCGATAATCTTACTTCCTAATTTACTAAATCAAAGCTTTTGAGATTTTTTTGACCTAATTTGAATAGTGTATCTCAGCTGCGGGCCTATTAAATTTAAATTAGGAGACTTTTAATACGATCATGTGTCTTGCGCATGACTTATACAAATTTGATTTTCTCAAATTAGAAGCTTTTTTTTATCGTGATTTTGAAAAAAAAAAATTCATATATCTTCATTATCTCAATCTTGAACTCTTTCTTACATAGTATGATTAATTAATCCCGATTTTGAAAAATTAAAATTACCCCGCTAGTCGCTCTTTTGGACAAATAAATATTTTATACATGGTTTTCCTAATTGCAATATGGAAAGAAATTTTTTCACCTGTTCTTCATAATCGCAATTTGGGAAGCACCAGTCTTTATTTTCTTTCCAAAATCGCGATTAGAAATACCAGGTAAAAATACAAATTATTTGCCAAATTTACGATTAGAAAGACCTGATAAAAAGGAATAATTGAAATTGTGATACGGAAGACCATGTAAAAAGAAGTTTGAAATTGCGATTGAGAAGAGCATGTAATTGTTTTTTCTTTTTCAAAATCACCATCACGTAGATGAGGTAATTTTGTTTTCTAAAAATCACGTTTAGGAATATTCCTAATCGCAAAATCATATTTTGTATGGGTCATATGCGCGCACGGCACATTGACCCATATCAATTTATTTCCTTTTTCTTTTAAATGTTGTTCTGAATCTCTTAATTTAAATTCAATAGGCTCGCAAGTGAGGTACATTCTCCAAACTAGATTGAAAAAGTCACATAATTGCATTAGCTTTGTATGCTATAGGCAAGGGCGGGTACATAAATTTTAGACAAGGAGGCTAAAGTAAATATGAAAAGAACAAAAAAAGTCAATCAAACAATCATACTTAAATTTATTCTCAATAAAATATATGAACCGATACAAAAAAGAGGAGGTGAATTTTGACCAAAAATTGACCCCTATAAATTAATTTAATTAAAAATGATACTTCGTTGTAACGAGAAAACCATATTATAAACAAAATAAAAGATTGTATTATTTTTAAAATTATTGAGAATTTTTAATTCAATAAGTACATTGAATAAAGATCAAATAAAATCGAACTAAAAAAACAATGATAGTTTCATATTGTTTTTATAATAATTATTAAAGAAAAAATTTTAAAAACACATCATATCGAAATATTATTAAGAAGAAAAAAATTACTAAAATAACATAAAACATTGAAAATATTATTAAGGAATCATAAAATAGTGAAAGACAAAAACATCCCTTATACTCTAACTCCCAAAAATCTTCCATTATTATTTTAACTCTAAAAAACCCCCATATATGATCTTAATTAAGTGCCAAGTATATCCCCAGAAAAAAGAGTGTGATTCAAACGCCAAAATTGCAAGTATTTGTTCACATTTTGTTTTTGATATAACAATTTTACCCAGACATGAAAGACAAAAATACCTTCTATGCTTTTGTTTAACTCCCAAAAAAAAAAACCCTCCTTATCATGTTAAATGGCTTAATCCACTTTGCACCCTACATAGGAGCATTTTCCACTTTGCACCCTATAAAAAAATTTATCCCACTTTGCACCCTACAAGCCACTATTTCATTTCAGATTGCACCCTCAACCATTTCAGCTCATTTAAGTCGCCTGAGTAAGGGTAAATCCATCCATTCACATTATTCACCACCCAAATTTCCCTTCAAAAACAATATATGGGCCAAATTGACATATCACCATAATAAATTTAAAAAAAGACAGAAAATTTGAAAACAATTTTTATGGGTACCATATTCTCAATTTCTCCTCTTTCTTCTTCAAATCCGGTCCAGTCATGGGGGGAGCTACACTATAGACAAGGGGTGCATGGACCCCCCCTGAAATTTTTGTCCCAAGCATCATATATATGTATCGTATATATGATATATTAATATATTTATGTTAAACTATAAGATAATTTATAATTTTCTTTTAGTGGACCCTTAATTAAAATTAAATTTTTATATAAAAGGGGTCCATATTTATTAGAGTTTGATCAAATTAAGAGTTACAAAGTGAACTTTAACTCAAACTCTAATATTTTATTTTTATTGTGTAATTTGAATCATACTATAACACTAATAATACTTTTTAGGGATTGACACTTTTTAGGAATATCAAGAGTTCTCAAAATTAAAAGGAATTGGTGATCTTGCTAGAAAATTAGTTGAAACAAAGAGGAACACTATGTATCCTCTTGTATTTTTACTTTTAAAAATGACAATAATTTTGCTAGTTGCTACAGCGTCTGTGGAGAGAACGTTTTCTGCTATGAAGTATATAAAAATCGACTGAGGAATTGGATGAGAATTGAATGGTTAAATGACTCAATGATTACTTATACAGAGAAATATATATTTGATATCGTTACAGATGATTCAATCATGCAACGATTTCAGTCTATAACAAATCGACGTGTACATTTGTAAAAAAAAAATTCATTCCATTTAATTTATTTTAGTTTGAATTAGTTAGGTCATATTTTAATTTTTGTTGCTGGTTTTTTTTTAAATATTCTAAATAATACTCATTAATTTATAAGGACCCCCGGTGAAAAAAGTTTATGGCTCCTCCACTGAGTCCAGTGCCATGTTTTTCTTTTTATATTTGAAGAAAAATGTGTTGGGTGCTATGAAAAGAGAATGAATTGTGTGTACCATATTCTCAATTTCTCATCTTATTTACATTTTGATTCTCATTTTCGTTAACAACTCTATTATACTTGTTTGTAGAATTAGTAATTAGGGATAATTAAGAATAACTACATGTACATCATCAGAATTACTCTAAGTTTCAATAATATGTAAAGTGAAAAAAGAAAAATGCGGTATTGGAATTGACATGAAGAAGAAAGAGAAATTGAATAAACCCTAAGTCCCCGCGAGGCTTGTTTTCTATTTTTCAGCTTTTTTTTAAAGTTATTATAGAGATATGTCGATTTTGCCCATATATTATTTTTGGGGGAAATTGGGGTGGTTAATAATGTGAATAGACGAATTTTTCTTACTCTGACAACTAAAATAAGCTGAAAATGGTTGAGGGTGTAATCTGAAATTAAATAGTGGTTTGTAGGGTGCAAAGTGGGATAAATTTTTCTGTAGGGTGCAAACTGAAAAATGCTTCTATTTGTAGGGTGCAAAGTGGGATTAAGCCCATGTTAAATCCTCAAAACCTCCCTGTGTTTGGTTTTAAATACCACACTCGATCCAAGTAGTATATATTTAGGTTATAAAAAAGAATAAATAAATTAAAAAAAAACAAATACGCAGGGGGAATCTTATCATTCTGCCAAAAATCAAAAGTAAAATTCTACTTGGATTGAGTGTGATAATTATAACCAAACACATGAGATTTACTTGGGAGTTAGACAAAGTATAGAGAGTATTTACCACTGCAATTTTTATGCAAGAACTTAATCAACACTACTGTTTAATCAAAATATGAGGGGGGTCTTTAGCCCTCGGCCCCCCTCTAGCTCCGCCCTTGGTTATAGGGTAAAATCACCAACCCATGGCAAACATCCCAACGCCCATTAGTTATGGGATCATTTTTGCAATTTTGATGTTGATACAATGTTAAATTTTATGATAAGAAAAAAGAGATGGACAGATAGAAACCTGGTAAGAGGAATTTTTGACGTAGCTATGTTGTCCTTCACCAGAATTCATAGCATATTGGTTAAGTGTAGGGCTATCCATGGCACCTTCACTATCCGTCGCAAATTGTGGTTGCCTTAGGAACTTAATTGTTGTACTTTGTTGTAATTTTTTGCAATAAAATGTTGATGGCTAATTAGTTATTTATAGACCCGTATTGTACTTGTTTTTTATTCATTTATCCACATGTTTAAATTGCTATATATAAATAATTAATAGTTAATAGAGGCATGTACAAAACATGAGTTTGTGCATATATTATTATTTTAGACAGTCGGCAAATGCGCGGTGTCTGGTGGCTTGCAAATATTTATATTGATATTGTTGAATAAAGTAGGATAAAGCAAATATAAATTCAATTGTGAAATTTAGTAGGTTTTATGTTTTCATCATATTTCAAAAATAATTTACATAAGAAAACGAGAATATCATAACACAATTATTTCAATTATGCCAAAAAAGGAATAAAATATCATACTGAAAACTTGTCTTTAATTAGTTCTTTTAGGCGAACTTTTGATTTCAAACTTTCATAAATTTGATGATTAAAGTTTATTGATCTTCTTAACTCTTGATCTACACACACGTTTTACTACTATTAAGTGTGTGCTTACTAATCTTTTAAATTTGATTTAATTAACTAATAATTGAAAGAAAGAAAAAATCTTCTAATTTTCTAAGATGATGAACGATTTTTGTGTAGAGAAAGAGAGAGATAAAGATAATTTTATTGCTTTTATTATAGAATCGTGTCCTGTGAATAATCATCTATTTCTAGGAAAAATATATAGACATGTGTTTCATGAAATCGGAAAATGGCCAATCCTTGAAGAAAGAGGATTGAAAAAAATGGTTTGTCTTTTTGAGACGACAAAGTGGGGGCTGTGCGTTGAAAATTAAATCTCCCAATTTCCATGATGCTCAGTTTTGGGTCCATGTGGGCCGACTTTGCTATTTTATTCCAATCCAACATCCAATTGATCAAGTAATTATTTGTGATAACTTAAATTGATTAGTTCGCAATTGATCAAGTAAATATCGTACATTTTTTAACATCAATTTTTCAACCGAGAGTTTAAGGGCCTGTTTGTCTCGCCGGAGAATGGTTTGGGAAAATGGTAGAAGTTTGAGAAATAATCTCGATTTACATAATGTTGTTTGTTTGGGTTTTGGCCTTTTGGGAGAGTTGTTTGGGAAAGTAGCCGCAATTTTTGACTTTTCTAATATAGAGAGAAAGAGAAATAGAAATAGAGTAGAAAAGTTGCCTGTTTGTTTGGCCTTTCGGAGAGTGGTTTGAGAAAAAAATTACTGTAGCTAATTAATTGGGAAAGTGATTGGATTGTTTGTTTGGCCTTTCCGAAAACCGAAATTTTTTTCGGAAAAGCGAGACAAACAGGCTCTAATCGTTCTTATTATATGTTTAATCGTAGAATAACAGAAGTCGTGATTCGGACATATGGACATGTAATTTGAAACTCCAATAAAGTGAAAAGCTAATTAACTCTTTAATTAACATACCTAATTGGGTTTTTTGCATTTTTTCCCCCCAAAATATGAAAAATAGGCACTTTGCACTCTCAAAACTTAAATTTAGCACGTTGCACCCTCAAAATATGAAAAAATGCAGCACTTTGCACCCTCTTTTATTTTCAGGCAAAAAATCAAGGACAAAATAGGTAATTCAATTATAAATATTTGTCACTTTGCACCCCAAAACTTAAAAAATTGGCACTTTGCACCCCCAAAATAAAATTAGCACTTATCACCCTTGAATTAAGAACAAATTAGCAACTTGCACCCTGAAACACATAATTAACATTTAACAACCTCAGATTAGATTAAAAAAAAAAAAAAAAAAAACTCAAACCCCTCATGGTGAAAAAAATCTAAGGCAAAATAGGTAAATTTTCGATCCGATTGAACAACCTACATTTATATACATATATACAAATTAAATACTGTGGATTTGGATTGATTACATCATATAACAAATTAACAAGCCATGAATTATACCTTGTACAAATTAAACGTGCTATGCACAATAATTGAATTCATAAAAGTTGGTAAGTTCAACTTTGCCTTAGATTTTTTTTCACCCCAACGATCAACTTTGCTGGAGAAATTAAGGGTTTGAGTTTTTTTTTTAATTTGAGGGTGTTAAGTGTTAATTTTGTGTTTCGGGGGTGCAAAGTGTCCATTTATTGCGTTTCGGGGGTGCAAGATGCTGATTTGTTCTTAATTCGACGGTGATAAGCGCTAATTTTATTTTTGGGGTGCAAAGTGCCCAAAATTTATAGTTGAATTACCTATTTTGCCCTTGAATTTTACTTGAAAATAAAAGAAGGTGCGAAATGCTATATTTTTAATATTTTAATGGTGCAAAGTGCTAAATCTAAATAGTTAATAGAGGCACAAAACATGAGTTTGTGTATATGCTATTTTAGACAGTCGGCGAATGCGCGGTGTCTGGTGGCTTACAAATATTTATATTGATGTTGTTGAGTAAAGTAGGGTAAAACAAATAAAAATTCAATTGTAGAATTTATTGGGTTTTATGTTTTCATCATATTTCAAAAATAATTTACATAATAAAACGAGAATATCATAACACAATTATTTCAATTATGCCAAAAACGGGAAAAAAATATCATACTGAAAACTTGTCTTTAGTTCTTTTTGGTGAACTTTTGATTTCAAACTTTCATAAATTTGATGATTAAACTTCATTGATCTTTTTAACTCTTGATCTACACACCCGTTTTACTACTACTAAGTGTGTGCTTACTAACCTTTTAAATTTGATTAATTAACTAATAATTGAAAGAAAGAAAAATTCTCCTAATTTTATAAGATGATGAACAATTTTTGTGTAGAGAAAGAGAGAGAGGTAATTTTATTGCTTTTATTATAAAATCGTGTCCTGTGAATAATCATCTATTTCTGGGAAAAATATATATTATAGCTTATAAGAGCCGAAGCGGTCAAGAAACAGTACAACATAATTTACTTTCAATTTTTGTTAAATCGATTTAATCGAAAAACGCCGCCGTTTCTTTATTTACCGGGATTATTTGCTCTTCGTTGAATTTATTTTCTCTTTTTATTTAATGCTTTCTTGGGCGTCGGTTTGCAACCTGTGGCCCCGCCAGGGGAATTTTGGTCGTGCGAGTTTGGTTTTGCAATTTAATTTTTATTGGAATAATCACGAAACGGTGCCGTCTCGTGATTAGTTTTTTTTTTCCTGTTCATACTGTAATCTCGATTAAGAACAACAACTACATTTCCGATGTGCCTTATTGCTTCCAATTTTCTTTCAATTTTTAAAAATTTGGCATAATCACGAAACGGCGTCGTTTATTAAGTATCTATTTTTCTGTTCATACTCTCCTCTCGATTAGAAACAAACACTATATTTCCGATGAATACATTTTTTTAAAACGGTATGATCATGAACGGCGCTGTTTCTTGACTTTATCTTTAAAAAAAAATCATTTTACTATATTTCTTAAAAAAAAAATTATTTTACTATATATTTACTATAGAGGATTATTGGTTCCATTTTTCTTTTATTTTAATTTATTGCTTTATAGATGTTTTCTGTTATTAATTAATTTTTAGGGAAAATAGAGGATTCTTGGTTCCAATTTAGTGATGTTTTCTATTATTAATTAATTTTGTGTGAACATTTTTTTTTTTTTTGCAATACTACTAACACAATATACTTTCTATTATTTTTTTAACAGTATATTGGAAAACGAATTAATGTTGGTCGGACTTAACCTCGTCATATTTTAACGCGTGTATCTTTGGTAAATATATATTTTTTTAAATATATAGTCATAAACGGCACCGTTTTGGCTGTTGGTCTCGGATATTTAGTTCGTGCTTTAGTTCTCGATTAAAACAATGTTGCCCATTAAGATTGATATATGTAATGTCGACGTAATGTCGATATGATCTACTATAGCAATGTCACACATATTATTTCCTCTATTTTTTAATACATCGATTATGTTATTATCGACTACGTACTTTACATTTATCTCCGAGTTTACTTATCAATGTTAAGCTGTGTATTGAATAGTTACTAAATACTTAGATATTTCTAAGCATGACATCACTTTTGCCCGTCATCTTAATTAAAATATTTTATTTATTGTAATTCTATATGGCGGTTGTTTTGGTTTTTATGCTATTCTCTTCTCTTACTTTTTAGATATTTCTTATATTGGCGGTTGCGTCTTACGTATTCCAATTTTTTATCTATATTCTTTTTCATCTTCACGTATTCGTCATTTATTATATTTGTATTAACCATTTCGAAGGTTTTTTGTTCTTTTGCTTTTTTTTTTGTTTAGATTTTGTGCTGATCTTTCGTTATTCGGTATGTTGTTGGTTTCTGCTTGTTTTATCTTTCTTGATTGGTTAATATTCATTTCATAATTTGATTCATTGTTTGGTGTTGCCTTTAATATTAATTATGTAAATAATTTATTCTCCATTTTGTTTGATCGTTTTTTTTTGTCTTTTTATTTTAACAGGTTATGGATTCCGGTGGAGGTAATGTTAGATTGGATGATGATACTGTTGATCTTTCTTCTGCTTCTACTGTTGTTTTTGGCCCTGCTCCCTTTTGTGTGGATCATTCTAGTGTGAATCTAAGTGAGCTACTAACCAAGTTTTCTTAAATTAGATATTTATTTTTGGTTTTTAACATTCATTAATAATCTTGTATTATTTTTACCTTTTTATATGTTTATGTTGTATGATTGGCTTCAGGAAACCGTGCTGTTGATGATTTCGAGTCTGTTAGGTTGGCTCAGAATGAAAAGGCTAGGCTTCGTTACGCTGCCTTCACTACTGAAGAAAAATCTGCTATGTTGAAGAAGAGGAGGGTTCGACGTAAGGAACTTTCGACAAGTAATCGGTCGTCGGATGTCGCGGTTGAGCTACCTTTAATTGCTGAATCTTCTAATTTAAATGAATCTGCTTTTGTTGAATCAACTAATGTTGTTGGGGGGTCGTTCGAATTATCGACATGTATTCGGTCGTCGGATGTCGCGGTTGAGCTACCTTTGATTGCTGAATCTTCTAATTTAAATGATTCTGCTTTTGTTGAATCAACTAATGTTGTTGGGGGGTCCTTCGAGTTATCACAATCTTCCTCTGTTTCAGGTATTATTAGTTTGGAGTTTTGGCTTTCTTATTATTTTTGTATATAATATTTAATTTTTTATTAATATCTGTACATGCTGTAGTAAAATATCGAACAATATTATTATAGATGGCAGTGGAAGTTCTGTTGGATTGGATGATCGTTTGGTTGATTCGTTGCCTCATGTTACTTCTATTGAAAGTAAGCTCTAAACTATAAGAATTATATCTATACATGTGTTGAAATTTTTTTTATTATTGGTTTCGGGTAACAGTTCCGGTAGATCTTCGGATTATGTTAGGTTAGCTCGAAATGAAAAATCGAGGATTCGTTATGCTGCAATGACGGCTGAAAAAAAAATTGTCTTTTGGGAAAAAGGAAGGTTCGATGTAATGTTGAGACGACTTTGTTGTCGTTGAATGTTCCTACTGTGCTTCCTGGAATTGGTGAATCTGCTAATGTAGATGAATTAGCTAGACCTTCTCTCTCGGGTATTTGAACTATGGAAATATTTTAACTGTGATATATCTGTGGTTGAAGCTCTAAACTATAAGAATTATATTTATACATGTGTTGTAAATTTTATTTATGATTGGTTTCAGGTAACAGTTCCGGTAGATCTTCGGATTATGTTAGGTTAGCTCGAAATGAAAAATCGAGGATTCGTTATGCTGCATTGACGGCTGAAAAAAAAAATCGCTATTTGGGAAAAAGGAAGGTTCGATGTAATGTTGAGACGCCTTTGTTGTCGTTGAATGTTCCTACTGTGCTGCCTGGAACTGGTGAATCTGCTAATGTAGATGAATTAGCTAGACCTTCTATCTCGGGTATTTGAACTATGGAAATATTTTAACTGTGATATATATGTTTTTTTTTTGGCTGTATTTTCTCATTGTAATTTATTTGTTTAAATATTTTTCAGGATTTAATGTGAGCTCGTGTTCTTCTTCTATGCGTTTTGACAGGATACATAATATTCCTACTGTTCTGTGGTGTTTGCCTAAGCAGGAAGGTTGCTCGTTCTGTGGTGCTCATCGTTTATACCGAGAGGTTCCAGGTTTCTGTTGTGCAAGTGGTCAGATTCATCTCAGTCCTACAGTGATTAATCCAATTATGTGGTTCTTATTTACTGATCCTGATTCTGAAGTTGCTTGTGAATTTCGTAGGAAGAATCGTTCGTATAATCATGCGTTTTCTTTTACTTCCATTGGTATGCATGTTGATCCGGACTCTGCTTGGGCTAAAAAAGGAATATATTCTTTGAAAGTTCTTGGGAAGGTGACGCACTTTTTTAATCCTGTACATGGTTCTGCTGATGTGCATCGTCTGCTGCAATTGTTTTTCCTGGACACAGCTGATGATTTAAATGTAGGTGTCGTGGTAGATCGAGATCTACGTGTTGATGTAATGACACTTTTGATTAAAGCTTTGTCTGACAATCCTTATAGCAAAGTGTTCAAGCGATTGCGTTCGTGGGATGATCTTACTAATGCACAAATCATTATTCGAACTGGACCCGTGTTGGACCAACGTAATTGTAATATACCTACAGTTGACCAAGTAGCTGGTGTTTGGAAAGATGGTGACCAAACCGCTGATATATCTGAAAGGGATATTCGTGTGTATACTGAGGATGGTCGTACTCACAAAGTTAGCTATTATTACTCGTGTTACAATCCTTTGCAATATCCTTTGTTATTTCCTTATGGACAGCCTGGTTGGCATGCGGGTATTAAAAAAAAATAAGCGTGGATTGATTTCAGGTTCTTTTAAGCGTAAAGAATGTTCTTCCTCATCAGTTGACGCTGGTTTTCCGTCGTTTGGATCTGCTGTACATATGCTTGCTGCTGAAGAAGAATGTGTGTTGTTTGCTTATTTTTTTTTTCTTAAATTTGTTTTCAGATATTCTGTATTTTCTGATTATGTTTATTTTGTTAATGTATTTTGCAGGTTTACAAGAAAATAAGAAGTGTCGACTGAATGTTTCGTGTCGGGAGTATACCTGTTACCAATCGCAAATTCGTCTGAATAATAGATGCTTATTATTGCATGCAGGAAGATTGGGGCAAGAATATATTATTGACATGTATATTAAGATAGAAACTTCTCGTCTCGATTATTATCGGTCGGAGATACGCCAAATGGAATATCGTACTGAGAGTTATCGAGCAATAGTGGATAGCCTATCTGATGATGGTCAGACTAATCCTTCGAACGTAGGTCAACGTGTTGTTTTGCCTTGTTCATTTATTGGTGGGCCAAGAGATATGAAGAAGCGATATGTAAATGCAATGGCATTGGTGCAAAAATTTGGGAAACCTGACCTATTCTTGACGATGACTTGCAATCCTGGATGGTCTGAGATAACGGAACATTTGCTTCCTTCTGAAAAAGTTCATGATAGGCCAGATTTGCTAGCACGTGTTTTCAAAGCAAAGCTCGAGGAATTAAAGGATGAGATTGTGAAGAAGAAGATTTTTGGTGAAGTTGCAGGATATGTTTATGCGGTTGAGTATCAGAAAAGGGGTTTGCCACATGCTCACTGGGTTATCATTCTTGCTAAATGTCATAAAATAATATCTCCTACTACCTATGATGAAATTATTTGCGCTGAACTGCCAGATAGTTTGCATCATTTTTTACGGTCTTATGTTGTTAAGCATATGATGCATGGACCCTGTGGTCTGTCCAATCCGAATAATGTATGTATGCAAGATGGGAAGTGCAGAAGCTACTATCCGAAACAATTTGCTGAGTTTACCAGCGATGCACTTAACTCTTATCCAAATTATAGAAGAAGGAATGATGGAAAGTCTATTCTCTATAAAAAAACTATGCTTGATAATAGGTCTGTTATACCTTATTGTCCATACTTGTTAGCAAAATTTGATGCTCATATTAATCTTGAAATATGTGGTGATATGAAGTTGGTTAAATATCTCTATAAGTATATCTATAAAGGACATGATAGGCTATCGTATAATGTTATCTCTGGCGTACAACAAGAATTACGAGATGAAATCAAGGATTTTCAAGAGGGTCGATGGATTTCAGCCCCTGAAGCTTTCTGGAGGATATTTGGTTTTCCTATGAGTGAAATATATCCCCCTGTCATAGTGTTGCCTGTTCATCTAGAGGATCACCAACCTCTACGTTTTGGCATCAAACAGCCATTGGAAATGATTGTTAACAATCCTTTATCTGGGAAAACTATGCTCACTGAATTTTTCTCAATGAACAGTTCTGATCCAGATGCTTCTCGTTTGAATATTTTGTACAAGGATTTTCCAGAATATTTTGTTTGGTTATTAGCTGAGAGGAAGTGGAAGTTGCGTAAACGTCAAACAGTAGTTGGTCGTTTGTGTACAGTGAGTCCATTCGAGGGTGAACGATATTTTTTGCGCTTGCTGTTGATTAATATTCGGTGTCCGACGTCCTTTGATGATTTGAAAATGGTTTCAGGACATCAATATAGTTCATTCAAAGAAGCTTGTGTTCGTAGAGGCTTGTTGGAGTCTCATCAGTATGTCGATAGTTGTTTATCTGAGGCTGCTTTGTTTGAGATGCCTTATTGTTTGAGATCGTTGTTTTCTATGCTACTTGTGTATGGAATTACTGGCGATACTCAGAAATTGTGGGACAAATATTATCCTGCATTATCTGAAGACTTTGCTCGTGATGGTTTATGTTCAGCTTTTGATGTGCTACGCAAGACTGTTTCTGCTGTTGATGCAGTTCTTATGACAATGGATAAGTGCATATATGATTTTCCTATTAAGTTTGTCCATAAATCTTTGGTTCATCTTGATAAGTATAGCAAAGACTATATGCATGAATGTTCAATAAAAGTTTCTGACGAGGATATGCTGTCTATTGATCGTTTGAATGCTGGGCAGCGAGTTGTGTATGACAAGATAACTCATAGGATTGTTAGTGGTGGACATGGGTCTTTCTTCTTGGATGGCCCTGGAGGGACTGGAAAAACTTTTCTTTATCGAGCTTTACTTGCATTTGTACGTTCAACTGGTGGAATTGCTTTGGCAGTTGCAAGTTCCGGCGTTCTGCATCTCTGTTACCTGGAGGACGTACTGCACATTCGCGGTTTAAACTTCCATTTGATGCGGAGGATAAATCAAACAGTAAAATAAGCAAACAAGGCTCTCTTGCTAAGATGATCTATGAGGCGAAATTAATTATCTGGGATGAGGCTTCAATGGCAAATCGATATTCTATAGAGTCGCTGAATTTTTCTCTCAGTGATATATGTGATAGCTCAAAGCCATTTGGTGGTAAAATTGTTTTGTTTGGTGGTGATTTTCGTCAGACACTTCCTATAATAGTTAGAGGATCGAGACAAGCATTAATTGATGCTAGCTTCGTAAGTTCTCGTCTTTGGAAGGGTGTGTAGAAGTTATATTTGCATGAGAATATGCGAGCTAGAGAGGATCCTTTATTTACTAATTTTTTATTGCATGTGGGTAATGGGGATATTCCGTACATATATGATGAAAATATTCGGATACCATCTCAGATGTTAGTACCATTTGTTGATATCAATAGTTCTCTGGATGAACTCATTAGATGGGTTTTTCCTTCCTTCGATGCTTTTGTAACGGATCCACATTTGTTAGTTGGAAGAGCTCTCTTGACTCCGAAGAATGATTGTGTTGCTGAACTAAATGATCTTTTGATGGATAGATTTCCAGGCGAAGCAAAGGAGTATGTTAGTTTTAATAGAACTAATGATGCTTTACAACAGGCTGAGTACGATGATTATCTAACAACCATATCAGCTAGTGGACTTCCTCCACATATTTTGAAGTTGAAAAAGAATTGCCCAATCATGTTGTTGAGAAATTTAAACCCAGTTAAAGGTTTGTGCAATGGTACTCGTTTGATCTGTAAACAATTGGGAGATAATTTTATCGATGCTGAAATTAGTACCGGCGATTTCAAGGGTCATCATGTCTTTCTTCCTCGAATTCCTTTAGAATCTTCTGATAAAGGACTGTGTCCAATTCCTTTCAAGAGGCGTCAGTTTCCTGTAAGACCATGTTTTGCTATGACCATCAACAAAGCTCAGGGTCAGACTCTTGATTTTGTTGGTATTTATTTACGAGAGCCTGTGTTTTCGCATGGGCAGTTCTATGTTGGAATATCTCGTGCGAAAACATCAAATTCTGTGAAGATACTTATTCATCCGGACTCGAAAATGCAAGGATGTGTAGATTTTACGAAAAATATTGTGTATAAAGATATTTTTATGCTTGCTGCAATTAAATAAACTTGTAAAATAATCTAAATACAATATGTTTAGTGTAATGATGGTTGTTCATCTGTATGCTGCTCAATATTATTTTACCGGTCTGTTGTTCAATGCAACAAAATATATTTTCCCCAGCATCGCGTTGTACAGATGATATATCATCATTATACTGTATATATTGTAGTCGTTTTTTAGATCGTGTATTTTAATTTAAACAGAAAATGCTATATTATTGCAATGTACATATTATAATGAACATTTAGATCGACACATGTATTTTCGAACTTCATTCTGTATGTTTTACTTATGAGAAATAAACTTATGTTTTACAGTGTAGTATTTCAGTCTCCTGACCGTCTAAATACGGTGCATTTTTCCGCACTAAATGCAATATATTTATATTATTTTTGTGTGTTCTTATTATTTACAGTCCAGTCTAATATACTGTTTTTTTTTTATCACTTTAATTACAGAAACACATTTTAATCTACTGCTCTAATTCCGATTGCCACCTAATATATTTAATTATGCGTTTTATTATTGATTGTTTTAATTGTTTAACATAAAGAACATATACCTGATAAGTACAGATCGGAAAGTAAGATCAAAATTATACGTTTTATTAATCATCGTTTTTTCTCATTATATATTCTTTTAAAAAAAAATATATATTCGTCAGCCAAACGACGCCATTTCATGATTATACCGACTTATTTGTTCTTGCTTCTATTTCGCTTAGAGTGTAATTCCGATATGCTTTTCGATTTACTTTAATCATATTTAAAGAAAAAGGTTATTACAACGCAATATAGTTTTCGGAATTATTTGCTCTTGCTTGAAAGTTTAATATATTCATTTCGATCTGAATTCATGTTTAATTCTTGTCAAATCTATGTAGGATTGCAAAACGAACATAAATTACTCTTGCAACATTTTCTGTTATGACCAACTATTGCAATGGTTGATAAATAACTATCGACCGGTACAATCATATTGTTATCGACCGTTCACTACTGCCTTCACAATGCGGTGTTAATTGGCTAATTGAACAGACAGATATTTGTGAGCGTCATATCATTCTTCGTGGCATAAAAATAAAAAATATAATATATATATATATATATATATATATATATATATATATATATATATATATATATATATATATATATATATAATATAATAGTATATATATAAGTCTAATTGAATAGTCAGATATTTGTGAGCGTCGTATTATCATTCTCGTCATATAAATAATATATAATATATATAATAGTATATAAGTCGGTTTGGTTTTTATTGTAAGTCTTTACCTGATAAGTACAGATCGGAAAGTAAGATCAAAATTATATTCGAAATTAAAGTATAAATGAGAAAATAATTGAAATGCTATGTATTTATAGATTTATGGGGAGGCTTTTTTAATGCAGAGACGCAGCCGTTGTATAGTACTTCAATTATACGTTTTATTAATCATCGTTTTTTCTCATTATTATATATACGTTTAAAAAAAAAACACAAAAACTCGTCAGCCAAACGACGCCATTTCATGATTATACTGACTTATTTGTTATTGCTTCTATTTCGCTTAGAGTGTAATTCCGATATGCTTTTCCATTTACTTTAATCATATTTAAAGAAAAAGGTTATTACAACGCAATATAGTTTTCGAAATTATTTGCTCTTGCTTGAAAGTTTAATATATTCATTTCGATCTGAATTCATGTTTAATTCTTGTCAAATCTATGTAGGAATGCAAAACGAACATAAATTACTCTTGCAACATTTTCTGTTATGACCAACTATTGCAATGGTTGATAAATAACTATCGACCGGTACAATCATATTGTTATCGACCGTGCACTACCGCCTTCACAACGCGGTGTTTATTGGCTAATTGAATAGACAGATATTTGTGAGCGTCATATCATCCTTCGTGGGCCGCATACAAATTAAAAATATAATATATATATATATATATATATATATATATATATATATAATAGTATATATATAAGTCTAATTGAATAGTCAGATATTTGTGAGCGTCGTATCATCCTTCTCGTCATATAAATAATATATATTATATCTTATAAGTCGGTTTGGTTTTTATTTTAAGTCTTTAGATATATTTCATTGGCGGTTGCGTCATGTTGCTACTTTTTTATGACTTTACGGTTACCCCATTACTTCGTTACTACTTTATCTTATAAATAAATTTGTTTGTTATGCTCGGTTCTTCCAATATTTAAGTACACCAAACAGTTATGATCTTTCTCGAATCTATGACATTTTATGCAAGTCGGAAAACTACTTATAGTCTTAGTTAACTATTTAATAACAATTTGGTTCTCTATTCGTTTCTTCCCCAAATTGAAAACAATAAAATATATTGGAGACAGTGGTATACTTTTTTACGCACTTTTTAGTTATAATTCCTTAATTATGGTTTCAAAATTAGTTAGCCAAAGAAAATCTAACAACGTAGGTCCTAAACCAAAAAAATTGATCGCTGAATGTGGCTTAATTTCGATGCATTCAAAGTTTCGGGTACTGAACTTATGGGAGAGATAATTGACAAAATAGTAGCCTCTGGCTTAGAGGGATTTTTGTCTTCGCATGCTGATTTTGTGTTTGAGGAAGATGTTCTGCTGTTTTACACCATGGGTAAGGTCGTGAACAATAATATAATAATTTCTTATGTTAATGGTAAAGAAGTTAGGGTTTCAGTTAATTCTCTATGTGAAGTTTTTCAGTTGCCTAAATCTGGAATAGTAGATATTCGTAAATATGCTGTAAATTTTGAACAAGAATTTTGGGCATTAGCTGCTAAACCTGGTGAGCAGCTTTGTAGTTTAGTGACAAAAGGACAGTTGAAAGATGAGTTTCAAAGATTTGCTGATATATTATCTAAAATTTTTGAGACAAAAGCTGGCTCTTTTGATGGTTTTACTGGAGAGAGATTGCATCTGATGATTGCTATCTGGTATGGTCAGAAAATAAATTGGGCTGAAGTAGTGTTTAGGAGTTTATGTGTTAAAGTTCGGAGGGGCATTTACCACCATGGTATTGCTTTAAGTTATTTACTCAAGAAGTTGGATATACCTTGTAATACTGGGAAAATTCTTCACGCTAATAAGGAGATGAAGAAATACGAACCTCCTTCAGAAAATGTAAGGAAATTAAAGAGGAAAGCTAAAATTGAGGAAACAAAGGGTGGGGTTGCGACAAAGAAACTTAGGATTCCTAGAAAAAAGTATCTGGTTACGGAAATAGGTGCTGCATCCTTTCAGTGCTTTGATGAGGGTTTTGAGGTTTCTGCTTGTCAGAGGTTAATTAACAGAGGCAATGTGTACGTGCCTGCTGTGTTGGAAATAAATCAAGCTTTAGTTGTTGATGAAACATCTCAGGAAATGGATAATGCAAATTTTAGCAATGCTAACGGAATCGTAATTTCAGATGAATGTTGTAAAATATTAACTGGATCGATAGTTCACAGTTCTGATGGAGAATATAGGAGTGACATTGAACATCAGAAAAAAAGCAGTAGAAAAATTAAAAAAATTAAAACAATTGATGAAATTGTTTTGTGTTCTGATTTGTTAACTCGAGGTAATTGTGTTTTGACAACGAATGATACTGCTGTTGAAAATTGTGAAGAATCTTTGCAAAAACAAGGAATATGCATGGTAATTGATGTAGATGAAGAACGTGAAGTCATGGTTCATGATTGTTCTTTTTCTCAAGCGCACACTGCTGTGGAAAAAAATCATTATGTTGTTCATGGTCATCAAGAATATCTTCAAAGAGAAGGTAAGGGCATTACAATTGATGTTGATGATCCAGAAACTGAGGTCATTGTTGTTTCATCTTTCGCTGTACAACCATCGTTGGGATTTCCATCTGGGAACACTCTACTTTTAGAGGATTCTACTGGTGCTGATGCTTTGAATCAAAAGGTATATGCACATGATCTTGACCTTTGTACACAAAGTTTGTCTGCATTTGATATATTTAGGGAAGCTGTTGCTAAAGATAATGTTGCATTTAGATCTTTTATGAACAATCCATATTTGTTTGATATGTATGCTCGATTATTAGAAGATGTAAATACAAAATGGCAGAGAGAAAATAATTTCGAAAAGGTTGCAAAAGCATACTTTAAGTGGAGAGAATTTCGAATGAACCGGTCCTTGAAAGAAATGAATCAGTGGAAGGATTTTGAGAAAGTTGATTGTTGGGTTATCAAATTTATGAATGCTTCATCACGGAAAAGTGCGTTGGATGAGTTTAAATTTATGGATATGCTTTATGAGAAGATGAAAGAAAATTTTATCAGCATCAAAGATGCATTGGTGTATTCGCTGCCTGCAAATGGATTTGAGAGAGATGTGAGGACAGATGTGATTTCAGCAATTTTAAAATGGACGAGGGATTTTAAAATTTCGTTTGGTGAGAAATATGATCTGCTCTGTTTACCTAGCTTTCGAGAAGTAGCAATAGATCGTTCTTATTGGTATCCTCATAGATATGTTCTTTATAAATCTATTATTTCCCTAAAAGATGAAGCCGAGAGGGAGCTATTTTGTAGGTCAATGAAAAGTTTCATTATTGATAGACAGTTGTTAACAGACTTGTACAACCAAGTGTTAAAGCAGGAACTGGGAAGATTGCAAATTCATGATAGATTTCCTTTGTTTTATCTGAGAAGCAGTTGTTCTGATGATTGTATGGAAGTTAATCGTGTTTCTGATAATGTTACAGTTGATTTGTTGAGTTCAACAGAACAAGTTGCAAAAGACGAGCAACTAAGTTCTGTGAATTCACTGTTTGATCACAATTCGGACTCATCTTGTTTGTTGGGAAATGATGATGTTATGTTTGATGAATTAAGAAAAGGAGATTCTCTTGATGGAAGTTATGAGAAAAATAAATTTGGCAGTGTCAATGATGAGATTCTGATATCTGACAAAGATGAAGATGTGAATATAGATAGATGTTTTGCGAAGGAATTTAAGGATTATCTAAACAGCTGTCTTAAGATGTTGAAGGAATGCCGTAATATGAC